>JAVJGG010000002.1:36337156-36440908 GCA_035590195.1 Aviceda cuculoides
TGAGAAACTTCCCAAGGTTGCCAATGGCACTAAAACAGTCAGTCCACTTTCAGAATTTCAGTCACCTCTTAAACACTTAGAGGCTGAATTGAGTGAAAACCCGTTTTCAGAAGAGTTTCCAAGGAAGTAGAAAGTTTCCACACCCTGAATCTTGCACTCAAAGAAATGGAAACTGGGTTGTTGCTGCCAACAGTCTGAACTGTTGTATTGCAGGCTGCTGAATGCTATATTCTGTAATAAAAAATGCGAACATGCTTGGTGCTATATTAAAACACACAAATACACTTTGAGAAGTTTAGCTGAATAATATGTTATGACTTTTTTTTTTTTTTTTTGCTTGCATTTTCTAGGCATGCTGTTGCTTTTTAGCTGCCGGATAACAAATAGGCTCCAATGAAATCGCACAGCTCGTGTTTTGCAAAAGTCCAAGCTTTGCAATCACAACGACCCCTCCATAAAAAGATAGGGAGGAACGTGCCTTGTAACAAAGACACCTGAAGAAGAAAATCTGTAGACCCAACTGTTTGTGAATGACTAATGAGGGAGGATACGTGCCTTGTGTTCTTTTACTGACCCTACCTCTTCATGGTTTTAAATGTAAAGCCTGGGCTTCACGCAAGTGCTACAAGGGAAAAGAAATGTTCAACGGGACAGTGAATTGAGACCTTACCCTGGAGACTGCAGGTATTGGGAGACTCTTTGAAGCCTAAGTGAAGCTTAAATTCGTGGCATTGGAGGGTGCTGCACCTTTCCACTGTCCAGTGAGGAGGGCAGGACTCGTGTCCAATGGTTTTTCACTCCTTCCCACGGTAGCACCCCAGTGGGGCAGCAGTAGGAAACCACCTGGAGGGTTAACCTCCCAACTGACCAAGCTGCTCAGCTCCAGGCAGGTTTTAGCAGAGACCGGCTCTCTTTCGCCGGCCTGCAGCTCAGACGGCGCTGAGTACTGATCCTTGGCAAAGGGCGTTTGCACCGCCTGGGGTTCTGGCCGCTGAAGAGCTCACGTGGAAAAGTCCTATCGGAGATGGACTCAGCGTTCCGCCAATTCCGTAAGACTTGACCATACCAGAAGGAACTTTATGAGAAGCAAAAGCGAGAGTTTAAAAAGCCTTTCCTTTCTGTTCACCCTTTCTACTCTGTTTAAGAAGATTTATTGCTTACAACATTCCGTTTAATGACTACTTTCATGCAAGGGAAAGCGTAATAAAGTAAAAGACAATATTGCATTTTAAAATTCACCCTCATTCAGTGCTTGAAGTCCATGGAAAAATTCTTCCCACTGTTTGACGCTGCTTGACGATATTGCATCTGTACAGTAACACAACTGATGATCCATTCGATCACCTTATACCAATGGCTCTGTCTGATTTCCAAACGAGAGGAGGGTATAAATGATAACACAGCTGTGTAGGGCTTGATAATGACGTTGCTTGGGACTGCTCATTGAGAAACTGGAGAAAGTGTTCAATGATATTTTGGGATTCCTTTATGCTAAACACTGATACTTCCTGCCAATGTCAGGCTTAGTCTTGTTATCATTTTGGTACAGCACAGTAAAACTGAATTAAATTATTGTAATTAAATTGTTGTTATGTAAAAGCTGATTGCTTTGTATTGCTTTTCATATTATACAATAGAAAGCAGTTTTTATGTAAAGCAACCAATCAAACAAAACAAAAATCCTTTCCAGAAAATCCTTCTCGTTTAAAGTGTGATCAAATACTAAAAGCCTTTGTAACGAGCAAATAAAGTTTGTGAACAAGATTTGTTTCTCTACAAACTAACTTATTTTCCATTCCAGTCCAAAAAAAGAAATCATCACCTTTTCCTGTTGATAAATTTCAGGATCAAAATGCCAAGTCATGGGTGGGTTCGGAAAATCTTGTTTATAATCAAAGGCTTGGCGACCTTCCTACATTTTTCACATTTTAATTATGCACTGCATTGGCATCCTGCTATAAAGACATTACTTTCTGGAAACTCCCAACTATTTACATGACTAAGACTTAATTGAATCAAGGATTCTTGCTCTTTCTTCTCTCTTCTTTTTTTTTTTTCTTTCTTTTTTTTTTTTTTTAATAAAGAACTGTCATTATCATTCCTTGCTGCAGAAAACATTCCTTCGCTCCCGTTGGATGTTGGTAGCAAACACAAGCAAGACTTTTGTCTTCATGCAGCATTCAAGACACATGGTCAAATGAATCAGAATCTATATCTTTCGAGGAACTGTTAATTACTGCTGCCAAATCAGATTAACAGTTCCTATAAAACCGATGTACGTGTCCAAGTTCTGTGGTTTTCCACTGACTGGAAGCTTGTAGATATGGCTTCGGTACCTACTTAGGAGCAATAATCCCCACTAATCCAGAGCGTCTGAACTGGGGCTTACTGCAGTTTAACTAATTCATTGGAAAAAGGTTAACTCCGATTACCTTTCCCAAGTAGCCGCGGGGAAGGAAAAGAAAACTGGATATAATTTTGGTCCATGAGGAGCATCAGTAAAATCCATAGCTGTACTGGGTGAAGCCCATAAAGGCAAACATGTTGCCCAAGGGCATCCGATTAGCAGCAGAGCAGGGACCAGACCGCAGGACGCCGGGCGGTCGTTTCTCTGCTCTGTTAAAGCCTCAGCACCGTCTCTCCGAAAGATGGATGGGCTGCAGGACCTCCGCCCTGTGGTCGTCGTACGGGGCCGGCAACGGTTGGGATGCGAAGTCTTACCTGCTCAGTGTGCGTCACGGGTGTAATTGAATCCTTCTTAGGAAGGAAAAAAAAAAAAAGACAAAAGCGTTTGTAAGGTGCTATAAGCCTTGCTTTTCCAAGCGTTAAAAATGAAGATGACAATACTTGCTCATTTAACCAAAATGTAGTGAAAATTATATGTCTGCATTAAAAAAAAATTATTATATGCACTGTTATCTTCTCCCCATCACAAGACAAATCCCAATTCTGGTAATTAGAGCTGTGCCTCCCTTTTTCTAGCTGTTTCAATGGGTTCAACACACTTCACTTCTTGTTACAGTTTCTTGCACCGAGCAACCCAAAATGAAAAGTACTGTTGAATTGGAAAATATTATTATTACCGTAATAGTCATAAGGAATTGGATTTGTACAAAACTATAAAGCAAAACACACTGAGATGATTCATTATGCATCACATGGAGAAAGACGTAATGTTGTTAATATGGGAGAACAGATGTGTCTATGTATTTTAAGTATCTCTTTTTCTTTTCTCTGATCAAAAGTTGTTTTTTTCTGAAAAAAGTTAAAAAAAAAAAGAAGAAAAGCCAACGTGATCTTGATTACTGGTACTATTGAGAAAGTTCATTGGGAAATGAAAGCAGTCACTGCTGTTGCCATTAATCTCATTTTATGTTAGTTTGGCTTTTACTGCAGAAAGTAAAAACTCTTGGGTTTTCTTTCATACCCAGTCCCATATGTGAGTTAAAGCAAAGTTGACAAGCAAGTCCTTGACGTAACCTCACGCATGCTGTGGTTAGAAGCTGTATAGCAGTAACAGCCCAGATGTGATTTCCTCACTTTATTCAAATTAATCGGGCTTTAATTAAAAATGCAACACTTTTTGTTTTGTTTTGTTTTAAAGAGACATGGCTAAGGGCGATCATTTGTTAGTTATCTATATTTTTTTCATGGTAAATTTGTTTTGATGGGTGTGAGAAAGAAAGGTCATTATTTTTCCATTCTGTCATACCTCAAGCATTTTGTGCAGGGACCAAAAACATGCTCACGAGTTAAAGTGGTCTATAGAACAATACCCTGTGATTTTAAACGTGACTGCACTCCCACCTTGCCTATAGGAGTGAGACCAGTTTGTCACTGTCTAACGGCTAAATACTCCGTCCTCAGTGACTGAACTCCCTCTCCAGTGGCTCCATACTGCAGACACTACATATTTTAATATCCTTTATTGCACAGACCAGTGGAAGACAGATCTATAGAATTTATGAGATGATGATCCCTCTTGATTTTAAAATTATATGATACGTTTATACAGTGGAGGTGCTCCTTATGAATCCCGGCAGACTTATTGGAAATGCACAGGAATTTTTCTGTCTGTATTACACAAGGAGCTGCCTCCTCTATTTACTGTGCTGGGAATAAGGAGTAGATGTAGCCTCTTGACTACCTGCTTTTAAGATCCAAGCAAGTCAGAGCTGAAATTTCAGTAAGCCTCAGACAACGCGGAGCAGAAAACGGGTGAGGAAGCCATTTGGCTAGAAGGCACCCGCTTCTAGAAATAATTCAGGGGAGCAAAAATGACTACAGAGCCTGACCTTCCAAAGGAAATGCTTTGGAAAACAGCCCCTTCACGCAACTTCTCGGGCTGCGGAAGAGCAGCCGTGCCCTGCGCCCGCTACCCGTGGTGGCTGCTTGCTATCAGGGAAGAGAAAAGCCAGAGCAGAGGTTTTCTGGCCGATCGTTTCAGGGCAGAAGGAGGCAGAACCGAGGTGGTCCGCGTCCGCGTGCGGGGATGCCCACCGTGCCCGGGATGCCTGCAAACAGCCAGGAGCAACCAGCGCTCACGCGGAGAAAGCTCGCGTGCCGCTGCTCGGTAACCCTCGTGATTACCATCGTTAGTTAGGCGCTATTTTATTAGCACCCAAAGACTCGCTAGGTCTCAGCCACTGTTGGAAGTGATGACTTTTTAATGGCAACCAGCACGCTTGAAGAATTCCCCGAGATTGAACAATATTCTGGAGACAGACACGTCCCCAGGGAACCAGCTGCCTGCCCTCTCATTGCTCAGATATTGAGGTTAATTGGGGAAGCCGAGAGCTTTGAATTACCACTACAGTATAAAGACATCTACGTGCTTGTTTTTAATGTTTTATTTCAGATCCTTGTAAAAATACCGATGCAAGTTTTAGCTATTACTAATCACATTAAGCTAGTGGAGGCATTTTATTATTTGGCAGCGAGTTTATCCTATGTACTGTAACTGAGCCTGTAACAAGATTCCCACTTCATTTTGTTTGCTAACTTGGTAGTACAGCTAGAAAAGGGAGGCTGCTGAAAATGAAAACTCTGTTTAGGCCACATAATCTCCTTCGTTAAGTATCAGCGACGCTGGATAAGGCTCACTTGGGGACCTATTAATGGAAACACATCTGCTGTGTTCATAATAATAAAAGACTGACTATGAAGTGATTAATTGCCATTAACAGAAGCAGGCCCTGCTTTGGGAAGGCAAATATGTGGCACGTTTGGATGCGCGAAGCGCTCCAGGCGCAGGAGGGCGTTGCACAGGCCAGCACGGCTCTTGCTGAGTTTGGTTTGCAGCACTGCAAGGACAACTCAAAGCGTTGTCCGGGCCGGAACGGGTCAAGTCGGGCCACCTCGCCTCTGGTTGGCAATCCCACCTCCCCCACACTTTCCCAAGGTGGAAAAGAAGCATCACTGCCTTTTTCTGATTCAAATGCATTTTATTAGCGGTATTTGTGTTACGGTAGTCACAAGAGACCCTAATCAAACTGGGGCCCTCTTGTGTTAGACACTGTCCAGATGCATAATATAAACCAGCTCTTCCTTTTAAGAACGTAAAGGCTTGCGGAGAAGCCAGAGCATGGGAAGGGAAAACCAGACACCAAGTGGGGAAGTGCCATGACCTGCCTGAAGTTTTTGAAGACAACTGAGATCTCGGAGGTCTCGGTTTAGGATTATTGGGCCGTACCTTCTTTATGACTAGAAAGTTTTGTACGAGATCCTCTTCAGCGAGACACGAGCGTGTGGCCTTGTGCCTGCAGAGGGTCTGGGGGAGTCTTGGCTCTGGCATAGGGGGGCCAAGCAACTCAGCAAAAGAGAAAACGCTCGCACTGGAAGATGCTCAGGATGCTTGAAGAGAGAGCTCAGAAACATTCCTAGCTTACCGTGACTTTGTAAGAAGGCATGTCATACCCTTTCAAATGGATAGAAAGTATGAGCCAGAATGGCAGGAAAATACGGCTTATTTCCAGGCAGTACGCTAGCACATTGATTAGAGTCCAGATGAAGATAAAAAGGCTAGAGATCCAATGCACAGTGCTGGAATTGCATGTTTCTGTAGAAGATCTAATGTATTCATGCTGTCAGGTCACATACATTAGACCTAGAAACCTGACGTTTTCTTTCTTCTTTTTTCCCCCTTTTTGGAAGCACTTTGAGCAAATATATTGAATGAGACATTTGCAAGCATGGAGCGCATTAATAACACAAGCTGAATGCAATGCTGCAGTCTCATTCATACTGCTCTTGGGAGCCAAGGAAATTAAAATCCTATACGTTTCTTTTCTGCACTGGGGAAATCAAAGCCAAACCATGAGATGGGGCTGATTAGAGGCAGGTGAAATGTCTGTTTGTTTTTAAAGCTTTGCAGCTCTCATTTTGATAGTCCCTAGATTTTCCAAGTGCATTCTGCAGATACCAGAGGAGAGATGGCTGTAAGAGAAGAAAACAAGTCTGAAGGCCAACTGAGAACCAGGACCTTTTCGGATGCCAAAGAACAAAAGATGCTACAGTAAAGGCTCCCTGTTGACAGCTGGTGGAGATGCCCATCTTGTACTTATTGTATTCCCCACGCCACAGATTTGAAAGGCTGTGAACCTGCAGTCCAATTTGTGCTAAAAAGACAATAACAAAATTTTAAACCTTCCGTGAGTCTAATAGAATGGGGAAACAGTAAAACAGACAATCACTCTGAACTTCTGCATATGCATATATTGTGTACATAGGATTAACTCATCTATATATGGACATGTTGTTACTGTATATAACACACATCCTATTCAAGGTGCACAAAGAACCATGTCTGTGCATATGTAATCCTTGGTACTGATCCTTCTCCAGGCAACCACTGTAAATCAGGATGCAGATGTCCATTAGTTGAGTATTAAGTGGGCAGACAGACATGAAAATGACTTTGTCACGAATCTGATGTTCTCATCTAAATAGATATAAACGGTCTTGTTTTATAACTGCTTCCTCCAGTCAACCTCCTATGATATCCTAGACTTGCTAACATTCTTTTTATTGCTGCCATCTGATTGTATAACTCTCCACTGATAGCAGCTTTTCATATTGCATCGATTATAAAGAGAACAGGAAAATGAACAAAATGTACTCATTCTGTTTATAGTTTGAACTATAATTTTGTGGCCCTCCTTGGACGCCTTAACAGAAGAATCAGATGCACTTTTCTCCATGTTTGGCAACACCTCGTAATTTGGCTGGGAGCTGTGTCCAAGTTTACTCAGCTTTTGTGCTCGCCTGCTTTCACGAATGGCTTTTTTTTAGGACGTGGGAGATGGACAGGGCTCCTAGTGCAACTGTGGAGACACAGCAGGAGATTCTATTAAACAGAGACTTTCCAAAGAAGAAAGGTTGTTCATCAAGCCTTGGTCACCACCCACTGATGTGTGATTGGGGTGTGAAGGTTCGGGCATGATATATGAGGGGGGTGGATGATGATGGACTTGGCAGAGGTTCTATTTACCCTCCTAGTTAGAAGCACAGTCATTACTATTCATCAAGGTGAGCGGGGGTCACAGCCTGCTTTTACTGACAAAGTCTTACTCCCTTCCCCACCTCAGCATGCTGCAAGCCTTGTCTTTTCTTGATCTGACGGGCTGAGGTGGACAGTTGACTCATTTTTAGCTGTGCAAAAGCTATTTTCTTGCTTTGCTGTACTTCGGTCAATTCACCGGTGAATGACTCAAGATTACAGTAGCCCGATTAAATTAAAAGTTTAAGGGAGTGTGAATCTGATTTTTTTAGAAGCGGAAAGATTAAAAAAAGAAATTATTTATTTACCTCTCCTTACATGATAAGAATTCCTATTCAAATCGGACTAGTTTTTATAAAGTCACTTATTTGCTTTAGGGCCAAGTAGTAGAAATCTCTTCCATATAACAAGAAAAACCCTTCGACCAATGTCTTAACTGCTTAAAAAGCTAGTGCCTGTCTTGCACAATTTAATTCAGATACAAAGAGGAAAAAAGAAAGCAGTTTGGTAAGACTCTGTAACACTGAGAGTGCAACTCTCTGCAACCTGGGCTAGAATTTTTTTTTTTTTTTACTGGGTTCAGATCCAAGCCAAAAGATTGCATGAGGCTAATCCCCAAACAAGAGATCACCCTGGTTTATCCTCAGGCACTGCTGCTGGAAAGTGTGCACTGAAGTTTTTGTGGGAATGTGGGTTTTTCCTGTATCACTATCAAATTTCTCTGTAATATGGCTATGTAAAAAGGCTAATTGAGGTAAGGAAAATTGAACCTAGGTTCCTGAGTTTCCCTGTTTGCTGAATGGCCATAGTCAAAGCAGTGCACTAGTCCTGTGTTTGTTTTATTTCTGTAGTTTTTGTTGACTGAGGTTTCTCCTAGGGAGATTTCATGTCATTTTTTTCCCAGGCCAAAAAATCCCACCATTCTTGCACTGCTCCATTAGCTGTTATTAGCCTAATGATGTACTTGACCTGCAGAGAGGGAGATAAGGCTAGATAATGAGGAAAAACCCCAAGCCATTAAGAAAATGTTGCAATAATAAGGGTAGTAGAGGACTAGAAAGCTGTAGGATGTCACTTATGGATGTGCCAACTGATGCCAGCCCAACTCCCATCAGTGTGAATGAACCTGCCTTTGGTCAAGCTACCAACTACACAGTCTTCAAGTTTTTGTCCAGTCCTGTTTTCTAAGGCAGGGCAAAAATTTGTCATTGGCAAAATAAAGAATAAATAAAGCATGAGTAATGTGTATGTAGATCTGGAAGATATCTTGGCACTGAGATCAATTTCCTGCTCTGACGGATTTAGAAGTGCTCAGGTTCCTGCTGCGACTGGAAAGTTGCTTCAGAACATCTTTCCTGTGATGCTCAGAAACCTTCTTCATGTTTCCACCCTCTATTTACTCACAAGCAGTTTGATTCAGGGCCAACATTGTCCTTTAGCTTAAATAACTATCTCCCTTCCCTGGGGTTTTACTTGGACTATTTATAGAAAGCAATCCTTTTCCTAGCCCTTTCCTCCTTTTCCTAGCCTAAACAAAGCTATTTTAGTTTCTTCTCCACCACCCTAATTGCCCCACATCTTCCTCTGCACCTGCTCCATCGGCCAGATCCTGCCTGGTCCCAGTTCCCCACACAATGCTGGGACCTTCCTTCTCCCCCCAGAATGCACTGACTTCGTATCCGCCTTGGTTTTCAGCTGGTGTTACACTCGTGGTTCATTTAGCCTCTGATCTTTAATGCAGCCACATCTTTCTTTTCCATTTGCAATTTTCTGAGCCCTGTTTATCACAGAAGCCTCTGTCGTTTGTCCCTCATCTCATTTCCATGCCATCTTTATCAGCAGAAGGAGGTATGTGGATTGGCAGCGGCACAGAGACACTATTTTGGGATTTCTACTGCTATGACAATATAATTTTCCTGATTTATTATTGAAATCATATAAACAGGCCGCTGACACCTCAGCCTGGACTAGTTATCTGTGATCCCTTTATAGCTCGTGAGAAAGGGCAGGTTTGTCTCATCCTCAGACCCGTGCCTACAGTCAGAGAGAAACTTTGGAGGTGTCTGTTTTTCTTCAGGGAATATAACAGGAAGCCAGGGCAGGAGCCCAGGGTTACTCATCTAACTTTTAGACACCCTGAAGTCAGATAAGATGATTTTCACTTGTAAGTATCCACATCAACAACATAGTGATGACTTTTGGGTGCGCCAGTTCTAGCTGCTCAGCAGCAGATAAATGTCTTTTCTGAAGATGACATTCTGTCCCATTCGTTTTGGGCACCTGCGTAGGAAAATAGAATGGGAATTTCAAACCTCCCCAGCATTATTCAAAATCTACTCCTTTAGAAGTCTGGTATCAACGACGAGGAAGCGATGTAACACTTCTGAAAATGCCTCTTACTGTGCCTGAAAAAAATCTAGTGAGTTTGAGGTTGGTCACCGTTAGCCCTGGGCTAGACACATCCTTGCTCTGCTCGTACAACAAATCCATCAGACCAAGGGCTGAAGCGATACCTGTTTCCCAAGACCCCAGCCGGGCATCTCCGCTCCGATGAGGATGGACCGGTCCTCAGTTTCCCTCTTCTGCGACTGCCAAGGGGGCCGCACTCCTTCACTCTCGTCTTCGGAAAACCTGTGCACCAGGCAGTCATCGCAAGGTAAGTGAGAGGCGTGTAAATCCTTGGGCTGTTTGTTGTGATGGAATCTGGGCAAGGAAAAGGACTTGGAGTTCACGATGGAAAATATTTTTGAGAGCAGTTACTCTGGAGCAGCAACTTTGCTCGGCAAGCGTAGAAATTATTTTGGTGTACAATAAATCTTTGTAGTTCCGCAGTCTCACTTGTCAGCTCTCCCAACGAGCATCCTCCCCAGTCCAGAGCCTGACAGGTTTAGCGTTGGATACCGTGCCTGGCTGGGCTGTTATGAATTCATTAAATTTTTCCCTTTTCCCCTGTCACTTACATAAGCCTTCCACACGATGTAAACTGAAAATATGTAAACTGAAAACATTTCTTTTTGTTTATAGGGAGAAAGAGATTGCTCCCCGTACACATGGGGATGGCTTCATCCTAAACATCATGTTTACTTGTAAGTGCCTCAAGTCAGGGCACTGACTTTGAAACCTCCTGCTACGAATTTCGAATCCTTCCTCTCAATATCCCCCCCAGGCAGATGCCTGAAGAAAACTCCCCCCTCCTGGAAGTGTTATGGCATGGGCGAACCAATGACTCAGGAGAAGAAAAACCAGTATCTCAATTTTAAAGTTTGCTAACAAATGTGACCCGGCTGGGAGAGGACTGGTTGCATTTGGCTTTCCAGGCAGTCACGAACGTAAGGCCAGTGGTGAGTTAAGAACTGCTCAGATGTCTTTGGATAACTTCACTGAGAGTCTGCTGGCATGTTGCAGTACAGTGAAAACAACACAGAAATATTTCAGGGTAGATTATTAGCAGAATGGGAAAAAACCTACAGATGCGTAGTAATTAATCTTGTCCCTTGAAATTTGCTTACGCCATTTCTTCCCCTCTTCAACCTTTGTTTAAAATCTTCAGCGGGGGTGGAGAGCTGGGAGGACATTTTAAATAAATGCCTCAGTCCTGAATAAATTTCTGAAACAAAAGAAAATAAAAACAAAATGTTTTGAGCCTGACCATTCATGGGTGTCACCTTGGTTTTAGATCACCAGTTAAATGCAAGTCCAAATGCTAATAGTTGTGTAGCCAAATATCCAGTTTCTTTAATTTACTAGATCTTCAGTTTATGCTTTAGTTTAGCACCCACACTAAAGGTTATTTAGAAATCAATATTTCCATTGGCTGCATAGGATTTCATTTCAAGTGGGGAAGGAGTGGATATGCTTGTTTCAGAAATCAATTATTTGCAGCAAGATGGCAGATATTCTCCTGCAGAAACTGCTCTTTATCCTTCATGGAAAACACCAAAAAGTTTTTGGAAGAAGTGCAGCATATTTTATTTGAAACCACCATAGCGATTTTTCCCACTCAGCTTTGTCAGGAGTGTCTTTAAATAGGAAGTATGGCTTTCTATAGACGGTTTGAGTTAATCATTTCCCCTTACGAACACACTGGGAGACACGTTTAGTTGGACGGTTAGAGATGTGAATGGAAAGCTACCGGACTGGAAACAGGAGCAGAGCCTCCAGTCACAAACCGCAGGACTGTGCATGACCTAGGAAGGAAGCAAAAGGATGTTTCCGAAACCCATAGCATATAATAATTCACTTTAATCTTCCGTTGTTGTCTTGCCTCTATGGCAGGGAAATAAAAATGAAAAAAACTCCAGCTGAGGTTTACTGGAGCCTCCTGGCCTTCTGGCTGTCGGCTGGAGGAGCAGTGTTCTCCGGCAGCAGGGACTGGAGATAAAGAGCTGCCTCGGGGACGGCGTTGAACGGGCCGTGCTGGGCCACACAAACCCTCGATTCGCCCTTTGGAAATCGACCGGGGCACGTTATTCCAACAGGCCAGTGTCGGACCATCCGTAGGGAGCTGCGGAGCCCTTGTCTTTCCACATCCTGACATGGAAAAATCCCCCCACCAAAATAACTTCTGAACTAATAAAGACCTCATTTCACGCAGCAGAGGAAAGACTATGTTCCCGGCAGGGGTATGGGACTATTAGCTTTAGCAAGCAATTTTTCAGCCTCTAACAAGTAGCACATCGCTAAATGCTTCTGAAATTTTCCCCCCCTTTTTTTTTTGTACGTCTCAAATCACACTGAACAGTAGATGCCTGACAGAAACTTTCTGAGAGCAAACCAACCAACAACAGACATTTCTTGGTTCCCGTTTCCATGGCCTGGAAATGCAGCTTGCATTACCAGTCCGGAGAATGCCGTTTACCAAGAGGCAAAAAGCAAATCGCTTTTTAAGACATCATCAAACTCCCATTGGGCCTCATCACCTCCAACAGATTGGTGAGTCACTAAGAGGAAGTATTTTACTGCTATCCTGTTTGGTCAGCAGGTGGAAGGGAAATAGCTCTCGCAAACCCTGGAAAAAATTAATTTAACAAGACTTTAATTTCAGCATAGTCTTAGTGCTTTCGGCCTCAGTCTCACTGCTAGTTTCATGTAGTGCCAGCAGTTTTCTGGATGTTTTACAGAGGAAGACAACAAGACAAGATCCTTGGCATAAAGAAATTTTTTTAACCCTGTGTAATTTTTGTGCTACTTTCCAACATTTCGTCTAGCAGTATCTTCCCCAAAACCATAGAAAGCTCTTTTCTCTTGTTAATTTTTCCTCCGGTGCTTGAGAATTTTTCCTTGTGCTCTCCAAGAAATTTTGCTGCAAGATGAAAACTGTTACATTTTCTTAAAACTAAAGGGTAGGATTTAAAAAGGATTTGGGTAGTTCATAAACTTTGCAGAAGGGATGAAATTCACCCCAAAGAAAAAATAAATTGCAGACATCTCTCTTTTTCATAATCCAGTGAAAATAGGATAAAGAACATTGCTGAAGAAACCTAAGAAAATTATTTCCCAATAGGATTTTAGGAAATTAAAAAAAAAAAATAAATGTTCCATTTCTACCAAGAACATTTCCTAGCTGGAACCCCAGCCAGCTAAAGTGCTAGTGGACAAATTATAACATCCCTCACCTCATGAGCCTTTTAAGAAAATTAACTCTTCTGCTGTAATGTGAACTTGTTTGCCAAATTCATTTCCAGGGTGTTGTGCTCCTTTGCCAAAGACTTCACCAAGATTCAACAAGGTGAGAAAAGAGTGTCAGCATGGCAGGACACGGTGATTATAGACACCACCCAACCTGGGACACCTTGCTGGGTGCTCTGGTCGCCCCCAGCTTCACCACGACGTTGAGGGAACAAGGCAGGTACGAGACCAGCGGTTTTTGATGCCGCCGTCTCTGCTTTCCCCTATGACAGATAACCTGTGAGGTCTGTTGTTGAGGTTTCCCTCCTTGGTGATGAGGAAGACCTCAGGTGAGCACAGAAACTATCCAGGAGAGGAAGGCTGCGTGGTTTTGAGAGAAACCCATAATAGATCAAGCCCCGAATATCCACCGAGCATTCAGAAGGCACTAATAATGTTTAGACTTGACTTACATATGTCTCTTGTATTACCATTGTCGGTCTTCTGCCTTCCTTATTATGGTCTTCTAAAAGGTAAGAACAGGATAATCCAGCTCCTTAACTAAGCATTGAACATAAATTAGCTTTAAAGACCTTTTAGAGCCAATTTTTCTCACTGTTTATACATTTCTGGTTCAGCAGATATCCATCTCATAACAACAATGAAGAAATGGGTCCATTGTTCAGTAAAGTATATAAAAGCTCTAAAGTTTCCTTAAAGATGTTCCAAAGTGATACATGATCTTGGGTGCTCAAATCTGAGACATATAAGAAACGTTTTAAAAAATTCTTAAATAAATTAAGTCACTGGGTCAATTCCAGCCAAGCTGATGAGAGAACAATGTATAATATAGAGAACGACCCTCTGACCCTCATCATGTGCTTGTTTCTCTAACTACATCCAAAGAGAGGATTTTGGAAAGTCCTGCAATGTTTTGACACACACACATTTCATTCTCATGCTCCACCTGGGATTTGTAGTAGCCGCACAGCAAGGAGAGCAATTGTTTTTGTGGTTTCTTTCTGGCTCGGACCACAGGCTGATGCACCAGAAGTCTTACGAGAAATTCTGCTTTGTTGGGATTTCCTGCACGATTCTGCACACAAAAGCAGCCCAAGCGATTCAGCTGACACAGTTATTGGAACCTGCAGATGATTTTCCCAACACAGATTGATTTGGGAACCTCTGCTTTTCACCCACTACTCTTTGTTATATCCTACGTACTTCCTGCATGATATAATTTGGACATACTTTTGCATGAACCATCACTAAGTGTTATGAAGTGCCATTGTACTCTGCTAAAGCACTGCCAGGCCAGGGAGAGCTCTATTTCAATCGCCAGGAACAGATTTCAAGTTACTGAGATTTAACAAGTTACCATGCATCAGCTGAGCGTAGCAAATTTCCATATGTGCTTTTTTTGTTTTTTTTTTTGTTTTTTTTTTTGTTTTCCACGTCTGCGGCAAATGCAAAACGAGGCGTCTTGGTTTAAGCCTGTCCCAGTGTGTGCTGAACAAAGTTACCTTGCAGTAACCACAGACCGTATACTCAGCGGGCAGTAACTCATTAACCCCGGGAATGCGGGGCTGAGCATCTTATGCTTGGAGCGTGGAACACATCCTGAAATCTCACGAGGAATCAGCACGTCGCTTCGCATATAGCATTGATTATCAGAGGCAGCGACTTCTTATCATCTCTAACAGCAACATCCTAAAGCGCCAGCTCCTGCTTCACCATGAGACGCGACCCCTCGCGCCCACCAAGGAGGTGCGTGGCTTTACTGGTCTGACACCTCACTCTGTTTAAATATTTCCTCGTTTATACAGCGATCAGCAAATCACCGTAATGCCTAAGCTTCTGTTCTTCCAAACAGTCAGTAAAGGCAAAAAATCCCCACCAGTCCCAACCCAAATCCACCTGGTTTTTGGACTGGGAGGTTTGCCAAACAAAACTCTTTTCACTCGCTAATGGATGTGCGTGGGGCATTTTCATGCTGCTGCTTAGACCAGTGCTACTCCATGTGGTCTTTCCTTTCCTTGTCATCACCTGCATCCTTCGTTTTTGCTGCTGGAGCAAATCTCTGCACCAGCTAGGGGCAGGGGGAAACAAAATGCAGGAAAAAGTGCACTTGTAAAGCAAAGTTAGGACAAGTTTGCCGGTAGGAAAATATTCAGCTTGCATAAACAGAAAAAAACTCTTGATTACAAAAAATATCCCCCCCAAAACCCAAACCAGCAAAACCCATACAAAGAAAGACAAAAGCTAAAGTGCTGTGATTACAATGAATAAATATGAAGCATTTTGGGATCAAGAACACATTAATGTACTTGGCAAATGAAAAGGAAAGCGATTTCATTCTCTCACCAGCCTCATTTTATTTGTGCATTGAAGAGATCAAAGCTGGTATTCTGAGACTACACTGAGAGTACCTTGTGTTTCTCCCAATGAATGTCCATTTTAGATAGTAAGGCTGATGCACCTCTCTATAAAGCCTAATGGGAGAAACGCTGCGGTGAGCTGGTGCCTGACAAGGCACTGCAGAAAGTTTGCATCTTGCCTTGGGAGAGAGGGAAAGAACAGGTTCCTCCTCAAAATCTCTTTCAGTCCTTATTTTAAGACTTTTGTGGAGCTTTGATACAGCGGTTGGCATTGGCAGACAGATTTTTTTCCCCCAAATAAAGAGCTGAAATTGAAAAAAGCCAGCTGGCCAAATATCACAATTTAATTGCAGTAAGATATGGAACTGAACCAGTTAAATCTGAATTACTGCAATATTACTCCTAAAAGGTTTACTGTATGGTGTGAGTCACAGCGTGGTTTGGTCCTCTGGCTATGCAGAGTTTGCAATATTGTATTTTTTTGGTAGAAGCAGAAGATTCATCAAAGCAACTTAGACCGATGACTTTATCAAGCCCTGAAAGGCAAGCTCGGCAGTCCTGTGTGCCTATTGATCCCACAGAAGGTGAGAAAGCCCTGCGAAAGCACCTCCCCATTTGGGCAGCAATATCCTTTCGAGGAAAATTCTTTCCTGATCCTTGCTTTAAAGAAGTGATTTGAGATTAATGTAAAGACCATTTGTCATTTTGGTTATAAAAAATGCTAATGGCTTTACCAGCTTTTTGCATTTTCTATAAATTAAGCTTGTATTATGAACTTTTCTGTTAAGCACAAAACAGTAAAGAAATAGTCTTCTCTAAACGGCAAAGCCCAAACTGAGTCACTCGTCAATTCACTGCTAATTGTCAAATGTGTTTATTGCATGGGAGAATTGATAACCTGTAATAAGACATGATGGATTTAGCCAGCTGTGTTTCTACAATTTCAGACTGGTATATGTCCAACAGAAACCAAGAGTTACACGAGTACAAAAAAAAACAAAACAGAAAAAACCAGTACAGCAGTGTTGATTCAGCACTGGTGTATTTTCATTTCCTGATTATTTCTGTAATACAAAGTGTCTGATAAGTGGGTTAAAGACTGACTGAAGGAGATGGGATTGGAAAAGAATTGCCATTATGTTTGTTGATATTCCTCCAGTTAATTTTAAATGTGGGCAAGTCATGGAATAATTTAGACTGGCAACATATTTCATGAGACTTTCCTTCTCAAGCTAAAAAAAGAGAACACGCTGTCTGTATTAGTAAGCACGCGATGTATTTAGATAAGTAAATGGAGTCAGAGTGAATACTGCCTACATGAGGAATAAATGGAGACAGAATCCGCGGCGGAAAAAGTGTCTGCTTCTTGCAGTGTAAAAGTCATCTGTTGCAAAACCGTGGACACAGATCTCTGCAATTGCCCACCTCTCACGTGAAGTCCTTTTGTTTTCAGCTGAAGCTGGAGGTGACCCTGCAGCCCTCTGCCTTTGGGACATGGCCACTGCTGAGCCCTCCGCGGCACCAATCCGGCCACGGCACAGGAGCAGACCCAAGGAATACGGCTGGAAGGAGGAATACAGCTCAGAAGTTCAGCTACCAAAACTGGAGAAGCCCCCGTGGGGGAGACACCCAGCTCCTGATGTATCAAGGCTTGAGGACAGTGTGGTGGCACTCTCATCTGGTGATCTTCTCTTTATCTTTCCTTTTTCATTAGCAAATTTTCTCCTACCAAAACCCTGCCAAAAAAGTTCCCAAATACTGGGAACAACTCACATGATATTTGCAGCTGACCACATCCTCCTCAATCTTTCTTCATCTTGGCATGCTCAGCTCATGAGCTTGCAGAGAACAATTCACCCCTTGCCCAATGGGACTTGGATTCAACCACCATTCCCAAGCACTCCAGTAAAATTTGGGCACGATCTGTGAAAACCTAGTATGACCTTAAAAACCAAAGATGTCCTGATGATGCCTGGCTAATGAACGTGTCGTGGCCAAAACCACCTAATGAGACATAACCGTGTCAGTCCTTCGGAAATCATAGTGATTAATCATACAAGCAGATGAGCACACATAATGATAGAAAGCCATGGGCATCTTCACAGAAGACTCTGATGTCTTCCTGGAGGATAATTTTTACAGGATGCGAGATTACTGAGCTTCATGCACTGAGCTTCGTGAAGGCTTTTGATCTGTACCACATGGGGTTAGATTAGAAAAGGCATGAAATGTATACAGTCTCTTCAAATTGCAGGAAAACTGCCTTGATCACAAGAGAAGATATGAATCAATATTTCCTTGAGGAAAAACTCAAAGTTCAGGGGTTTGACAGTGCCCCCAAATACAATTAGGATGTGGTGAACCTTGGTTTGCTCTTGAATTCACCTGTGTGAACTGAAATTGGAAATAGAAACACTACGGCAGCTTCCTGCACATATTTTCAGCCTGGATTTCATTAATATCTTCCCCGAGCTGGGATTATTTTGCTCATGTACACTGTTCAAATCTGTTCAGGCTTTGTTTGGAAGCAGAAAAACACTCCTAATGGAGGCATCTTGTATAACCTAATAGAAAGTGATAGTGCTCAACAGCTTTTTTTTTTTTTAAACAACTATTAAATTTTAATACATAATCATATCCCACTATGGAATTCTACAAGAGTGTTAAAAATAACCCAAAAGGAAACATAAAAGCACTTATTAAATTCTACAAGTATTTACAGTAATTTCTGCATATGACTCTATTAAATTTCCATGGCACGCTCAGTCCCATTTCTACCAAGTTCCACAGAATTTTTCCAAAATGCTCAGCTCTTTCTCTCCAGTTTCAATGAACAAAGAAACAAAGCAGCCTGCTGCTTATCTGAGATCTGATTAGACCAACACCGGTGGCTGCAAAACACAGCACCAGACTCTCAGCTGGTGAAATTCAGTATAAATTTGTTGCCTTCAAATCTGGGACTCCAGCTCCTCCTCTGCCTACTGCTCACCTCAGCATAAATCCATGTGTCTCCTGCTTTTGGCTCCCATTCACCAGTTAATCAAATTGCAAAGCCATTGTTTTGAACTTCGGTATGTTTTCGTAGCTGTAAAATTAGCTGCGTTAGTTCATAAATTATGGGGGAGGTTCCTGAGATGTTATTCCCTCTAACATTTTCTGCTGGAGGTGGGTGGGACAGCCAAGGACTGAGGTCACCCACGCTTTGTGTTTAGCAGGAGAGGGGGAATTTGCGGCGCATTTCCAGCAGACCGGCTCCCAGTGACTGTCAGGGTTATGCAACTGGATGTCTCCATGGTGCCCTGGAAAGCTACGGCCCATCGCCGCTGGAGATGCTCTTTCAGAAATAGACTCTGTATTTCAAAAAACGACGCTTTCTGACTTCCCAAACACAAAGGCCCAATCGTTTCCATTACAGAGCTTCTCTCATCACCCCAGGTTGTGCTGGCCCCAAGGACCTGCTGTCTAGAGACCCTGCAACTGGGCTGTGAGGATGGGTCACGCTCCGTACGCTCGGTTGCCAAAAATACTTCTGGGAACAAAGATGCTCCTTGGTTTTTCTGCAAGTGAAGTAAATCTTAGACAAAAAACCCAGAGGGAGCTGTTGGCACACATCATGCAGCCATCAGACAGGAATCCTGCTCCCACATCAAGCCAGCTTCTTGACAGGCAGCAGTTTAGAAACCATTTAGCACATGAAAGCTGGTAAATCTGTGTGTGTGTATATATATATATATATATATATATATATATATGTATATGAAAGACTTATGCATAGGGAAACCGGGCTAGGCGTATCATTTTCCAAAGCTGAAAATGTGTCACTCAGCCATAATTGCTAAACTGAGAGCAATCAAAACGATTTGCTTTAAAGACTGTGATAGGGAGTTCAATGAAGGCTCTTAGAGATACTTATACCCACAGTTGTGGTTTTAATAAGGTGGTTCTGGCTAGTGGCTGAATAGATGCAACTGCACGAAACTGGTGAATGACAGTATATTCTTTTGAAAACTTCACTCAGTAACATACTGGCTTTGCAGACTGCAAACTTCCCAGTAGATGACGGTCCCTTTTGGATACTGAGATGTAAACAGATGCTCCCCTGCAATTAAGTCTAGAGAAGCTGCACATTTGCATTGATTTTGCACTTGCTAGTAGACTTCCTCCAGATTACTCCTAGACAGTAACTTTGCTGGTTTGAGAGCACAGAGCTGAAGCAGGAAATGTTTTGGGCACGGTTGCTCGTTATTTTGCAAACGTCCTTGGGACAGGCTGCTTGCCCACAGCTACTTTGTGAACCACCAGCATGAGCGATGCCACTTGAATACTGCTGAGCCAAGAAATAAACTCCCTAAGATAAACACACGCCGGGGATCAAAGGCATTCTGGGGATCTGCTGTCATCATTTGTGTATCTTCAGCAACTGCTCAGCTCTTCCTGGTGAATGATCATTGTCCGTGCGACGCCAACCGCTGCGAGAGGGATGGGTGTGCGGGGAATTACGGCAGAGCGATTACAAGGAAGCTTTGACTTCCAGTGTTGTATCGACTTGCCCACTAAGTGCTTGATGGACTTTGGTTTTCTCAGATGAGTTTTCTGCTTGGCACTTTCTCTTACCTCTAAGCTACACCGTGTGTTATACAACTTTGCTTGGCTTGCATCTAGCCCTGGCTTCACCACAGGAAAAGCTTCGTATCAACAGGCCTGGTACATAATAACGTGTACTCTCCTTGAGTTATTTATGAACTAAGAGCACATCCCTTGGCAAGGCAGCAATAGCTCATCTCAGACACGGTTCCTTAAAAAGCAGCTTCCTTATTTTTCAGATGTGACTCGTTCTTCTAAATGCCATTTGCAGGAGATGGCTTCAGTGCTATGCTCAGAGAAGATGTCTTCGTCACAGCAGCGCCATCCTCCTCCCCGAGCCACACGCTGCCCCGCACCTTCCTCCCGCAGCACACCTTCCTCCTCCTCCTGGAGGAGAGATGTCATTGTCACCCAGGGAAATCTGCCACCTTGAGAGATACGCTGCTGGTGTCACTTCAGGGAGTGAGGTGGGACGGGGGACGCAAGTACCACGATGCTCGGTTGGGCTTTGTCACTTGCTCGTCAGGGCGTTTGGAGCAGGGGGGTCACCTCACAGCACTCCCTTGCCACCTCACGAGTCCTTCTTTTAACATCATTTTACCATCCCACATATACTACAACAGGCTTCAAAACCCCCAGAGAGTACTTCCGCCAACGCATAGGAAGAGTTGTGCAGCAGATGCAAGTGATAACTTGTTTTTTGATTTTATTCTCTCCATAAAAGTCCATTCCATCTTGGAAGGAGAAACAAAGAGGTGGGGAATCCAAGTGTATCCCTTGGAAATCACCCAACTGACTCCAGAGAAGGATCAAATCTCCATAATGCAATAAAGCGGACAAATGAAAAAAAGATTCTGTAATCGAGGTGAAGGCCAAATTTCCTCCATGTCAATGGGAAAAGTCACTGGCCTCTAGTCAAAAGTATGTTCTGTGCTGACCAAATAAGTAATGCACAGGATCAGAAGCTGAGCAGTTTTGGAAAGATTGTACAGTGGGAGAATAAAGGGCTAAACTGATAATCCTATCAGGAAAATATAACTTAATCTGGAGCTCCATATGAAAGATTGAATCCAAATAATAGCAAATTAACCAAATTTGCCTCTATCTGCTTCTTGTGCTGACAGTGGAATTGGCTGCCCAATGCTTTGCATCTAATTACCTACATTACAAGCAAAGTGCACAGCTTTTCTTGGGAGAGAACATTTTTTTTTTTTTCCTGAAAGTTTAATCCTCATAAGAGGATTCCTGTCCTGTCCTTGGCAGAGTCAGAAATTGGACTTCTCACATCACCCTTAGCAGAAAAAGGAACGTCTACACAATTCGCATCTGCATGCTGGTACTTAGGAGCTCCCTGCACAAACCTCGTCAGACTCACCAGGGAACTAAGCCAAGCTTTGCTCCAGCTTAGTGCCCTTTCTTTTCACTTTTTTCCATTTCTTCGCTTTTGTTTCTCTTTCTCCTAGAAACTCCTCATGGGCTGTTAATGGCACATGCCTGGGAGTTAAACCTTTTGGGTGCTGAGTTAGAATATGCTCCACTACGCTGACTCCAAGCTGCAAACCTCTCACCCAGGGCTGTGGCAGAAGCAGCCTGGCGGCACCTCGACCTGTGGCCCTGAGCTTACAGATGTCCAAATAACATGGTTTTACTTTAGTGCATTAAAAAAAGAGCAAACCTCAGACTGCCCGTGTCCTGGAAGGAGCAGTTCCACCAAGCTTGGCTTAAAGTTTTATTGTATGTACGAGGAATAGAAGTGAAAACATAGATGCTTATCTAACCAAGCCCACAGGCACACACAGCAAATAAAAAAGCCATTCATTCCCTTGCCTTTGCTGCCACTGAAGGAAGCTCACTAGCTATCCCCAGCAAACAGAGATGTTTTACAGGAGCGAGGATGTCAGCGCCGGATTAACTCTTTCTTTTGCCAGGGATGCACATCGCTATTCGGTGCAATTCCCTCCGGCTGCCCCAGTCTGGAAGCTGCAGCCTGCATAACGGGGCCAAGAAGCATCAGAAGGATACGAAGGGATGCACGGGGAGCTCAGTAGAGAGAACAGCACAGACCACTGAGAAACCAGTAATCCCGGGCGCGTTCACCTCCGACCAGCCTCATCGTCTCTGCGCTGTCCCAGCACATGGCTGGGCAGAGCCGTCCTCCCTCCGAACCGGCGAAGCGAAGGCCTCCCGCTCGCACATGGCTCCGGTGTGGTTCACGGGGCCGTGCCGAAACCCGACCCGACTCTCCCAGTCCCCAGACACGCACAAATCGGTGGGATGAATCCGCTGGATCAGTCAGCGCCTCGAGCTGCCACGGCAGAAAGCAACACGCTAATGAGGAGACCGTGGCGAGCCTCTGCTAATCGGCGGGGTTCATTAAGCTACCGGCCCTGCTGATGTGAAGTGCCATGTAATAACGAATAAAACTCGGCAGTGCCTTTGCCGTGAAGTCATCAGGCAGCGAATAATTGGGAGGGAAGAAAACCAGCAACTCACAGTTGGATGGTAAAATCTTTTGACTTGCCTTAAAGAGACTTCCCTTTCTTTAAAGGGGCTCTTTGCTACTTCTTCCAGGAGGAGCACCGGTTCGGCTCCCCCCCAGGTGAGCCGGGAGCCCCATTTCCAGGTGAGGTGAGGGTGCTGGGCCATCAGAGAGGAAACACCCCACGGCTGATACGGCTGGAGGACGTCAACGGTGCGACGACGTGGACCCTTCCTAAAGGGCAAATGGGAACAAGCTGGCCCTGAGCTGCTGATCTCCCACTGACATTGGCAACTCGCTTTCCCATTCAGCAGTAAAAGTCATAAACAACTTGTATCGGGGGAAACAATAGGTTTAAACATGAAGCCTAGCAAAAGATAAAAGCGGGAGACTCATGCCTGGTACAACGGTACACGATGTTCTGTGAGCCCTGACTGTCCTCTGCAGCTTTCAAACTCTTCTGTGGCACCGGATCTGTCTTTAAAGCTGTTTGCCAAGCATCTGCTGCCCTGACGGTGCTGTAAGTGTCGAGGAAGGACAAATACAAAACAGGCTTGGGCCACTCTGGGGTTTGAAGCCACTCAGTAAAAATAAGCTGAAGCACCACTCAGCTCTCCGTTCGACAGAAGCAGTTCTTGGAAATGAATGAAGGAAGATAAAGTGCCCATTCATTTGCATGGTACATAGCAGGGAGGCTTTCTGAGAGGAAAGCATTTAGAACCTGAGCTTCATAGCAGCAGCTATGAAGATACTTCCTTGCTCCGAGGCTCTGTACGTCTGTAGGATATTCTTGGTTGCAATAGTGGGGCCACATTCCACCCCGTGACACTGAGAAAAGTCATCGGTGGGCTGCAGGGACACGCTACCTGTGACTGGGCAAGCAGGACGCAGCTTGGCTTTAAAAGCAATTCCAGCAGCCGGGCTGCTGGAGATCACCCAGGCACCAGGACCCCAAGCGCTGTGTCAGTGCTGGGCTTTAACCAAAACACACCCTAAAAAGGGGGTTCTTTCCTGCACACTCAGCAGAAAGCTCTGCCTGGGAGAAACGTCTCCTGGCGATGCCGCCAGAGGCTGGTGGCTTGTTGTGTGGGACGGGACGATGCTCCAAGCGCGCGGAGCAAAGCGGTGCGAGCCTCTCCTCGCTCCCAAACTGCCCTAAATTGCTATAACTGCCTGCAAACTGCTTACCTTTCAGGAGGGAGCAGCACGGCACCCAAACCGGTCCTCCAGTCTGTGATGTGCAAGCCTGCCAGCCCTCATAAAACAAGGTTTTTATCGAGGCTGTATCTATTCAAACTTCTTTAATCACTCCGTCGCAGCGCTGCTAAATCTCTCCAAACTCCTGAGCTAATCTGGCCTTCTTCAAAGTGCTTTGAGTCCAAGTGGCAAGTGCAACAAGCGTGGAATAAACGTTTTCCACTGAAGAAGTCCTTGCTCTTTTGCGCTCCGCCTTATACAAATGACTGTGGTACTTCAAGAAACTGCGAGGAGCTCTCTGCGCACTCGAACCACAGGCTATCTTGCTTAGCACATATGTAATTTGTTAATGGGGTAATGTAAGCATGATTGGCTGCAGATGTCGCAGCAGATTTAAGCATTGGGTCTGCAACAGAATTCCTTTAAGGTTGCTAATATAGTAAACTGATTGATTAATTAGCTTGCAAGGCATCTGACTTCCCGCTTTTGTGGCAGTATCTGTTGGAATATCAAGTCACTTGACAGTGAGTAGAGAAAGAAATATGTGAGATGCCATGCATACCACAGGCAGCAGATTCATTTTTTGACCAGCAAAATAAACATTTCGGGTCCGATCAAAAAACATCTTGTTTGGAGATTGCTGCGGTATAATTAAACGCAGGAAAAGGAAAAAACACAGCTGCCACCTCCTCGCTCCACTGCTCGCAACAACATTTTGGGGGCTGGGGGGGCAATCTGGGCAGGCCAGGTTTCTGGAAAAATTCGGCAGGTCTGAGGTTGAGTGTGCAGTCCCAGAAACTGGAGCCAGATTCTCAGTCATGCTCAGCCTCCTGCTCTTGCTCACTTGCAGAAAAAAAAGATCAACCCTCCAAATACTTGTTCAGCACAGCGGCTTTGCACCGGTGCGCTGGGAGAGCACCCCAGCCCGCAGCAGTGCTGCTGGGAAGGATCTTTGCCCACGTCCTGCCTTCTGCAAAATGGCATTTACCGGCGGGTTTCTGGCTGCAGGGCAAGGCAGCAGCTTGTTTAAATAAAGATATTTGCTCAGAGGAAGCTTATTAATTCTCCCTCAGTGTCAGAAGCAGGGGAGAAACGGCATGACGAAGAAGTTCAAACACTGGGGAAATACAGTCAACCTGTAAACAGGAAGCTAAAAAAAAGAAATCCTCAATCCCAAGGGATGTCCTGCCCTTAATCACCACACGCGCAGCTGCCACCGCACCGCTGCGTTTTTCTTACCGGAGGCATCTGAGGTTTTGGTTGCTTGTCCTTAGCAGAGCCCCTCGTCCCTGGTAGCAGGTGAACTCTCAGGTAGCTGCATCGACATCAGCATCTCTGCTGGCAGAATATTTTTATCCTCCAGCTCAGTGCCACCTAAAACTTGCTTTTGTGCTATCAAGCTCCAGAGTAGTTCAGCGTATTTGTGGTGGTTACATGCCAGGCTGTGCGAGTGCCTGGGGGGAAGCTTGGCACCTAACGCTTGAATAAGCCAGCGCTTGCTCCCAGTACCACTGTGGGGGTGATGGACCCCATCCTGCACATGGGGTTTTTTGCCCCCCAAAAGCTTTTTTTGGCCCTGGGCATTGTGGTGCTTGGAAGTGACTGCTTATGCCCTCTGCTGGTTGGATTCCTGCGAGTTTGAGGGATTTTGTGCAATGATCTTTTTTAGGAACGAATGCATTTAATCTAGCCCTGCAAAAGGGGTGGGATTTTAAAAGGCCTGAGTGTGCTTTGGAAGGAAAGACACGAACCAGGATTATAAGATTTCTAGCAGATTTGGACACATGCTGCTCTTTTCTGCAAACTTCCCACGCTGATGGCACTCCATTGGATGGGCTCGGGCACCAAACTGGGGGAGGGGGAGAGGACAGGGCGGGACTCCAGCTGGGGACCAGCACAGTGAGACAGCATGTGGGAGATGGGACGGGATCACGTGTTGGCGATGCCCAAGTGCCAAACTTGGAGCAGGAGAGTGGGATTCAATGAAGAGGGTTTGTGCTGCATTTATCTGAACCTGCTGTGCAGAAAACGGGAGCGTGATCCCATGGGATGCTGCAGGTGCAGACCCTGAGGGTGGGAAGCTGTGCTAGCTCTGTGTATTGTGGTGAGCAAGAGGAAAAGTCAGGACTTGAGGGGGAAACAAACCTCTACACAGCTCATCGTGGCAAAGCCCTGAACCACTTGAGCACCTCCCAGCGAGCCCGTCGGGAAGGACAGCCAGCGTTAGCCCATCATGCAGGCTCAAACCTCCGTGTTTGCATCCATAGAACTCCCTCCATGGAAATCAGGACCCAAAATGAGCAGGCACTAGGTATTTCTGTAGCTTTTGAGATAGACTTGAGAAGAGTAGTTTGCTCAAGGTCTTCAGAGATGGTCGTCAGACCAGGACTTGTTCTTGCAGCCCCAACGTGGCAACTTCCACCAGTTTGGGCATCGCGTCTCTTCCGAGCATTTTCCTTTGACTAAAGCCAGGCGAGCGGAGCTGGACCAAAACCCAGGGATGCTTTTTTCGAGCAGTTTAGCTGCATCTGCCGAGCAGGCGGGCAGCTCCCTGCGTGGCTGCGGGAAGACGTGGGGTGGCAGCGGCAGGACGGCTGCTGGCCAAGGAGCCAAGGGGCTGACTCACGGGTGCTGAGCCCCTGCCAGCACCGCCGGCTCTCGCTGACTTCAGCGGCTGAGAGAGTTCTCGGTGTTTCTCCCTCTTCCCTTTCGGCACAGGAATCGTTACTCATTCCGTACACAATGCCAGGTAGGTTTTATTGTGGAACGGGCAATGACATGGAGCGGCTGGGCATGGGAATGCAATTGATTGGAACTCTGGATTTCCTACATGACTTCAAATTATAACAATCCCAGATATTAAGATTTTGGCACCGGGACCGGTTTGGAGGATAATTACATGCTATGATCTAATTTTTGGGATCTGCACTTAGTGCCAAATCTCTACGGCTTTCCTGTCTCCCTCGAGAGCAGTTTAAGCTGCAGGTTCCTTAACTCTCTCATCCCCTAGCTCATTCTGAATTTTGCTGGTTTTTTCCATCTTTCTCTTGAGTCTTTCAGGAAATCCTCTCTGCAAACCTGGAAGTCAAGCTCTTCTTTGAAGGTCCTTACCACTATAGTCCATGGGGAAAAAACAAATTAAACTGGGACAGAGTTGGCATCTTTTGAATTTCATGCACCATTTGATTCCAAAAGTTGATGCTCCTGCAGATTTAATAACTGATGACGGTGTCAGGGGTTTGTGGATGTACACACAGAAAAAAATCCCTACAACTTTATCACTAATGATTGAAAAGCCATTTTCCTAAGTCCTTATAAGAAAATAACAAATATGCAAGTCAGGAGAATTGCTGCATCCCAGGGCTAACGTCCCCTGTGAACGGAACCCTCGTAAAGTGTCTTTAGACAGACGAAATGGGGTCTTCAGAGGGGACAACGAAGCTTCGCTGTTTTTCTGCACGCTGTTTTGGACTCCTGACGCCACCACACCTCCTTTCTGGCTGCGACTCCTCAAGTTGAGGCAAGTTCAGCTTCAATCCGGTCCCTAACGGTGGCCGCTGCCTTTGCACTCGTTTTGCTTTTGTAAATAACTCAGCAAATACGAAGCATGGACCTGAAGCGCACAGGGGAAGTATTTCTTGTATATCCCTGCAATGTACGGCAAACGCTCTCTCTTTCAGGCCGTGCTCACAGCCAGTAATTCACGCTCTTTCAGCTAAAATTGCTCTGGATATTCTCTCTTCTGTGATTCGCTCCTTCACACCAAACTTAATTCTTCTGAAAGGCTGTTTCACTTTCTATGACTAATTCGAGGCTTTGTGTTTACCCGCATCCGTGGATCTCGGCGGCAGCTGAGCAACAAGCGGTGGAGGACTCGGGGTTACAAACCACGCGAGATATTCTTAGGAGCAGTCGGGAGGGATGGGGCAGCCCAACGCAGACACACGGAGAAGCCGCACGCCTGAGCCTGAAGGAAAATAAGGCTGGGATACAGCTCGCACGCCTGGTTTCCTCCTGATACTCAGTAAGGGCTGGCGTTGCCGTAATGTCCTGGCATTTCAGTTTTCAGCTTATAATCTATAGGGTGACCACATTTTGCGGGTCACTGAAGCTGATGATGTTGGAACTAATGACTGCTAATGTCTACAGGAATCAGAAATGATTCGTAAACCATCCATGAGCAAAGAGTCCTAAAGGCATGGAGGTCTCTAGGTAGTCTGTGAGCTATTCGCTAAAAGTTTCAAACACACAGAGCAAACAGGTCTGCCAGATTTCTCCAAAAAGGCAGGTGTAGAGACTGCAATTTTAAAAATCTGGGTGTTCGTTCTGGGCGTTTCAGTTTAGGGAGACTTTGCTTCATTTTGTTTTCCTGACAAGTCCCTCTCCCCCTGCATGGTTGGGCAGAACATTTGCCCAGAGCAGCAGCTTTGCCCCAGCTCCATCAGCAGCTTCAGACCTTGCTCCGGGGCACTGTGGTACCCACAGCCAAAATGCAACAGCATTGAGACAGCACCTGCCTCTACCGCCTGAGCTTGCTCGAGTAAATTTATTCTCATTTCCTGATAAAACAAACCATCCCCCTCAGGCTTGCTTCTAGAAAAAAAAAGAAAAAAAAGAAATCAATCAAATACTAAAAGCACGTTAAAATAAACAACACGCACTGAAAATCTGTTTTCCCTTGTTTTCCTTAGTAGGAAGTCAGCAGCCTCGACAGGGCTTTGATGTGGGGATACACATTTGATGTCAGCATTGCTGACAGACAGGCCTCAAAAGGCTCTGGAGGAGGGTTTGAGGTCACACAAACACTCCCACGTTCACGTACTTCTCCGCAAGGGCATCCGAGTGTTCCCAATTGCCTGAGTCTGCAAAACCCAGACCCGGCGGTCTCGTGGGGACGGGCTCCTGCAGGCACCTGCTTGAGCTGCTGCCACAAAATCCCATGTGCAAGGATTATTTTTTTTCTCCTTTGGTTCCTGTTCTGGCTGGAGATTAAAACACAAAGTGTCAAAAACTAAACAGAAGCCCCTGTCCCCTCCAAGGCACGGGAGATGCTCGGGGAAAAGTTTGATTTTGCAGAAGTTTGATCTGAACTTGTGAAGGCTCAGGTGAGTGTAAAAGTTCAGAAGCCTACACGGGCTTTTTAAAACTTGTGATCTCCTCAGCAGAGTTGCAGCCACTCCCAGGCAACATCACACAATCCTCTACAGCAACGTTCAAAGCACCGAGAAAAAAAGCTCTGGCTTTTTTCTTTACTGAATGCTTGAGGCTGCACAGACCCTGGGGTTTGCTTATCACGGTGGCTAACAAGATGCCACCCTCCTCTCAGCCCTGCTGAAAATCCTTCTCTAACAGTCATCGTCCATCTAAAGCTACTCAAATCAGGAGGATTTTTTTTTATTCCTGGAGTTTCAGGAGTCCCTTTGCATTGCCATTCTCCCGGTTGCCTACACCACACTAATTGCAAACAGCCAAGTTCTCAAAATTCTGTGAAAACACAAAAAAAGGGTAAAGACGTCTTAACAGCAGATAAGCAGGACTCTTCATGTTTGGGTGACACCATTCTTATTAAAAGGGAAGTTTTTGTGCCTGGGCTAGAACCAACCAACCTTTCAGCCCCAGGACTTTTAAAACAACATCCACTTGTACCCAGCTGTTGCTTGACCATAGTGATTGTTTCTGTTGACACCAGATGGTTTTCATATAACTCAATATTTTTGTTCTGAACTAATAACATTGCCAATTGTGAATGAATTAAATTGTCTCAACCCTCACTTTCCCACCAATTATAGTGAATTATGAACAAGTCTTGAATAAGAGAATCTCCCTCACAGTTATTGGTGCTAGAAGATATATTTGCCTTGTGGCCAGCTCTATATTATTTGACTGATTTATGGATCCATAACTTATGGAATTAGAAGTGATCTTTTTTTCAGAGCTTTAACTCAAAGTAGTTCCTTTTTTCTTTGAAATCATGTGGAAAATGAAGATGATAGATTTTCCCTCCATATATTTTCAGCCCTCTAATAACAAGTTGAATCTCACTCGCAGCTTTCTAGCCTGCACCCTCACCCTACATTAACTCAGGAACTTGCCATTCCAAACACACTACATCTAAGCTGAAAAGGACTTTAGATTTTCTAAAATATTGATCAACCTTTACCCCTGCAGAGAGCCAGCATGAGACACAGGAACCTGTTCATAAATTTAGGCATATGGTGACTTTTTTCCATCGAAAGCCAAACTCGCAGAAGCAGATTTTATATGAAGAACAGTTTGTCAGAGCGTTATCAGCAGAAATCATCTTGCAATGAATGCTACATTGCTGTTGCTAGAACATAGGTTTTGGTCAAATTTATTTGAGACACAGACCTCCCCCCCCCAACTTTTACTCCTATTTGAATAGAGCTGACACAATTCTTAAATGATGGAAAATTTTAAGACTATTCTTGTGTTGCAACATTGCTATGTCTGACCCGAAGTGGAAATGTCGGAGTCAGAATGCCTCCTCCTATGGAGGCGTAGGTTTCTCATCAGTTCTATTGAAATTTATGGGGTCTTCAAGGTTGAGTTGAGTTTGGAGGATTAATTTAGAAGGACAAAGATGCCAGCTCTCACACACTTATCTGAACCTAAGGCAGACTCTCAGATTTCTCCAGTACAAATCTGTACTTGGAATTGTTGACAAGATTAAAAAAGAAAAGCATCCCTGTACTTCAGAAGTCATTCTGGGATTGAAAAAATCTAAGAGATTTAGAGATTTTAAAAATATTTGCTAAAGAAAACAGGTCCTTTGGCTTCTTCTTCTACAGGCTGCTAATCTACTGGAGTAAATGGCTATGTGAAATTGTGCTGCTGTTGGGCTAGAGTTCAGTCAGATTGTAATTTTTGTTAAGTTATTTTTTCTGGTAATATCTAATAAAATGAAAAACTGACAGTAAAGATACCTCTGCCTGGCCCACCTGCAAATGATGTCATGGAATTTCTCCGTTCCCTACGTGCTGGCCAGCCAAATGTCTCATTAGAAAAGGAGAGAGGGAAGTATCTGTTGTGAAATAACAACAAAAAAATATTTAATAGGTCAGGCTTGCAGAAACGCCTCCAGACAAGCTGGGCCAGTTGGGGTCAGTTCAGTCTCCCAGGGCATGAGGCATTAGTAGTATTTTCCATGGGCTAAGTACAAGAGAAAATTGTCTCTGGGTGTTCCTCCAATACCTGTGCTGCCTGCGATGACTTTTTGAAATCCTGGTCTGAAACAGAATTTGATGCTGGAACCCTTAATTTGGGTTATGAAAACTCAGTGGCACTTTGCCTCTCTTCTTCCGTTTATTCCATTCTCTGGATCACATTTCCCTTGACCCCAAAGTTACCTCTTTGCTCAGAGCTCCCCATGCTCTAGCAGATGCCCCATGGGTGGATGCTCGCTGCCAGCATGGCATTGCCACCCTTGGAAGGCACCGAGCACCACCTGCACATGCTGGAGACCCCCGTCGGACCCAGACCCTGCAGTTCTCCAACCTTGATGGGACGGGACAGGCTCTGCTCCTCGGGGAGCTCCAGCTCCCGCGCTCGCCTACCGGCTGGGATCCTGGCTGTAGCTGGGATGCAAGCACGGGGTCAAGTCCACTCTTGGTTCCCTGACATACACGGAGAGCAAAGAGATGCACTTTCAGAGGACCCATCCAACCTCAAACATCTACGTGGGGATGGGTGGCAAGAGCCTCCGGAGGTGCCCACCTCTCCGCACGGACCGCAGAGCGGTGGCAGGGGAATGAGACCCACCGCACTGCCGAACGCAGACGTTGGGCACCGATATTTGCTCCTGCTGAGCTCCCCCCCCACCATGTCCCACCAACGGCTGGTCGAGACAGCACCGCCACCCTGCTTTCACGCAGGGAGGGAAAGGTAGAGCCAGGAGAGACGCTGGTGGGACGTGCTTCATGAAGACTTCTAAGCCCATCCACGACGGCGCGGTCACCTCTAAGGCGACACGTTATTAACGGGGTCCCGCAGCCCGTGATGACTTCTGGACGGATGCCACCCGGCCACTTTACCTTTCTCAGGCTCACATTCTCCTGCCATCTGCAGACGATTATTGCAAAGCTCAAAGTCCACTGGCTCCTGAACAACATCGTCCGGTTATCCCAGTAGGCTAATTCGAGGCGGTGTGTGCTGGGGAGGGAGGGGGAGCGCTGGTATTATTCATCTCATGAACGAAAGGTGCTCGACTCCGGTTCGTTTTAATGGCACAGTAACCACAGGCTAATATTAACTGGTCCTCAGCAGCATGCCAAAAATCCAGTCCTGTTGTGAGAGGAAAAAAGGAATAAAGCACTCGAGAATCCAATATCTTTGGTGCTAATTTTAGGCATGTATGCTGGCACAGGGTGCTTGTTTCATCCACTCAAATCTGGTGCCGTGCCACAGAGTCAGATTTACAGACTATTAGTGTCTCAAATAGCACTTCATGTGCAAGAAGCAAGGGGAAAAACACTGGGTCCCTCAACTTTGTGGGGTTTGAGCCGAGTTATGCAAACAAAGTTACTTTAACTGTGGAGTTATTTACAGGTTGGCTCATAAAAGTCTTAGTGACAGATTTAAATGAATTAATTTTTCTGACTTTCATTCGCCGTCTTCCCCCTTCTTGCCCCTCCAGCTATTATATGTAATTACAGGAAATCTTAGTATATCACATCTTCAAAAAGACACAATGAAAAGCAATAGCAAAGATATTCATTTCTTCCTTCTTCAGTATTTTTCTTGGATGGGATGAAAGGGTGTGGCGGAGCTTTTCCTCGCAGCACCCCTGAGCTCTGCTCAGATCACCCAGCGCAGACACCCCGAGCGCTCCTCTCCTCTCACTCAGTGCAGACAAGATCTGGCAACCCTGCAACAACTACTTAGTTCTTTCTTGGCCTTCGAAACTGCTTTTAATGATTATGCGAGACACACACAGTAAGCAGTCTAAATAAGGCCCTTTTGGTTTTGAGCATTAAAGAAGGACTGTAAAGGGATGTCTTTTAAACCTGTGTGTTTTCTTAGACCTCATGGAGCAAAACAGTTGTTGACAGTCGTGCTTACATCTAAGCAGTAAAGCTCAAAAGCACAAGCTTCATTTTGAGCCCATTATTAACTCAGGAGAAGGAAAGACATGGCCGTACCAGCTAACGACTCCTAGAATGACCTGTTTGAGTCCAGAGCTTCGGTGCACAAAGAAAGGGGAAAAGAAAACAGCTGGAATCTGCCATGACCAGCTTAAAATATCACCAAGGACATCTTCGTCCCAACCGCAGCATCTCTGCTCCCTCTTTGAAGCCACCCACCAGCACTGCTTCCAGTGGCTCTGTCCCGTGACGTTTCCCATGATGGTTTCGCTGTGCAGCTTGCACTGCACTTTCTGCAGCTACTTTGGCTTTATCACCATTTGCCGACATGTCAGAAGAATAGCTAAATGTCACTCAAGGCAGAAGAATACTCCTCTGAAAGTACAGCTGATACAGAGCTACTGTTTCATCTCCAAAAGCTCCACCAGCTGCTTTTACATGTGTATTAGCCGATTGCTGAAAGAAAATAGAAAACTAGATTAGGAGAGAAAGAGAAGTAACAAAGATGGTGGATATAGTCAGATTAAATAGTTAAATTAGGGAGAGAGAAAGAAAAACACTGCTAGTTTGGTTGTCTTCAAAGAAAGAAATTTGCTTTTTAAATGGAAAAGAAAAAAAAAAAAAAAGCCCTTTCCACTGGAACCTGGGCAGCAAGTCAGAATCAAATAGATATAATTTGAGGCACAATCCCAAATGAGGGCTTACATTACTGATCCTTTTTTTTCCTAAATGATCCTTCTTTTAATTTTATATACTGTCAGGAAAAGCCCTTAAATACATAAATACCCCTGGAAGTTAAATTGTTATTAAAAAGTCTTGATTTTTTTTCTTTTCTAACAAAGGCAAGTCAAATGATAATGGCTTGATCTATGAAAGTAACATAATAAACTTTACCTGCACAGGAAGTGTTACCACTTCCATCAAGTGCAAACAACTTGCAAACCACATTGAATTTCAAGGCACTGCCGTAGATATGTATAAAGGGAACATGACTTAAATCAAAATTGGGCCCAATTCCTTGCCCCTATTAGTGATTTTGGAGCTGTGGATGCGTGCATGGGGGATCACTTCTGGACATGATTCAAATGAACCCAACACCTCCACTCGTCACAACCATCATGCTGACATCTTCCTTGCAGCTTCATGCATTTTTACCACCATATAAATTGCATTGAAGGCCAGTGATTTCACTGTTCCAAAATCCCCTTAATCCTCAAAGCAGATACAACCACAGGGTATGAAACACCTCTGTTAATCCCTTACAGAGAATAATAAATCATTTGTTTGATGAAACTTTATCTCTTAGACATCGACACAGACATGCCCGTGACATGAAACACCAGAAGTGATCTGAGGGTTAAGCACAGGAAGTCAGACTAAAAATTTGCCTCAATTAAATCACAGATTTAGACATTTTTCTGATCTGCATATGAAGGCTGAGTTACTGGGAGGTGATGTAAGTTGTATCTTGCTGATCGACACGACTGCAGATGACACATTTCAGGTATCCCGGAACAAGTTCATGAGCCCAGCTGAGCCATTTGGCTGATCCCAAACAGAGGCTCTTTTGTAGGACTCTGCTTTCCCAAGTGGGTGCCTGGTCACGAACCTTGGCAACTCTACACGAGCTCCGGAAAACGGTCCCCCTCTCCTGAGAAAATACCTAGGCTATAGAAAAAAAAAAAGAAACTACCCCATATCACCGGACCAACGGGACCTAAAAAGTCCCCAAAAGATTGCAGCAACCAGAAGACATTAATCACCTTGTACCTTACAGACACAGGCGTAGCCCTGCTGGTGGGCTTTAACAGCTTTGCTGAAAGCTGCTTCTAGCCTGGAAAAGCCCTTTGGGATCTAAAAATCCCACCCATCCACAGCCAGGCGGATAACTGACTCTTAGCTACGGCAATGCCCCTCCTTGCCTGCTCGAGGGACTTTAACCGTAAGGAGACGGAGAAGGACTGCAGCGTGGCGCACATCCACTGCACGTTCTATTTTTCCTCTTCTCAGTTGTTCCCTGCCGGTCACCAAATATAAACAGATTTTCCTTAAATTGGGCCATTATGGTAATAATCCTAAGTTTATTTAGTCTCGTATTCTGAGAATTTACAAACCGTAACAGCAACACAAACAACAGCGTTAGTAACAACTCAACCCATCGCTGAAACAGGGCCAGCGCGGGGGGGAGCTGGGACAGAGCTTTGGAGCAGGGAGTTTGGCTTTTTCCACGGGAAACTGCTGGGGGAATTTAGGGAGACGAACTGTAATCATGCATGGAGGACTCTGCCCAGCTGATACGAATGTAGAAGTCCTTTGCATCCCTTGAGTTTGATTTTCAGCTGTATTTTCTTAGAAAATCAGGCTGAAGAGACCAAGGGTAAACATCGCGCATAGCCCTGTCCTCGCGCTGCAATTTTTAGGTACCCGAGCTTCCCACTGGATGCAGCACTGTGATGCTGAAGCTTGATGAGTCTTACTGTCTTTAGTAAGACGACTGGAAATGTATAAATGCTGGTCCAAATCCAAATTGAAATCTTAAATTAGGTAGAGAATGTAGTAGTGGTTTAGGTGTTTTGGAAGCGTGGACATGCAGCAATGGAACGCTATCCCTCTGCAGATGCTAACTTTGCTGGGGCTTGTTTGTTCTCTAACACCTTTTTTAGCCCTGTACGGTTACAATTTCATTTGCGTTTTTTTTAACCTAAAAAAGGGTAAAGTGAGAAAACAGAAGGAAAAAAAACCCAGTGATTTTTAAATCAACTGTCATTTCTGGCAAGGCTGAGGATCCCAGCAAGGTATTTGTTTATTATCAGGTATTTCCTCAGGATCAAATCCAGAGGAGAGAAGTCTGGTACTAGTTAAAGTCTGTTTAAAATCCTTCTTGAAAAGAGATTTATGCGAGGAAATTACCTAACCTCAGGACAGAGGCTTAGTCAGCGGCAGCGCGGCTCTGCCGCGCGCATTGTTGGTTGCGGCGCGGGGTTTTTTTTTTTTTTTTAGCCCCGCCGAGGGTGCACAGTGAGAACAGCGGCAGGTTTTCGCTCACATAATGGGATCAAAGCTCCCAATTGTTTCGAAGGAAATGACCCAGCGGGAGGAGCGTGTCGGACGTCGGCTTTTGCTCCCAGCCTCAACGGGTGCCAGGCGGCAGCTCCCCGCAAGCCGGGCTGGGGCGGCACATGGGGACCCGAATTGGGGTGAGGGGCACCCGCCGCTGCAGGGCACTCGACCCCTTCGGCTGGGAAACAGCGTTTCCTAAATCCCACCTCTTCCCAGCCTGCCTGTTTGTCAGCTGGGCCAATAACACAGATTCCCACCTCGCTGGGGTGTTTTCCCAGTCCTGGGCCATTTTGCCCTCCGCAGCGGGAGAAGGGGACCCAAAATCTCCCGGGCCGGCACTGACGACGCTCGGCGCGGCGGTGGCTCGGGGGGAGAGCGGGAGGGCAGCCCCCGCTGCCGTCGTACGTCCCGGCAGGTCACGACTGATGCGCCGGGGGATGCTCCGAGGAAAGCGGCCGCATCCAGCGGGGCTCAGCGGCGAACGGCAGCAGCGGGTACGTGCACTGACCCAACCAGGCGGTAGATTTAAAGCACAAAGGATGGAAAAGACCTATGAGTTCATCCCTGCCACTTCCCTGCCAACAGCAAGTCGGATGCATTTAATTGTCTCGTGATGGGACTTCCACTGTTTCTTTGGGAAAAAAAAATTCCCATACATAGCTCACCTCAGGGACACTTCAACCCACGGTCAGGGCAAGCAGCTACAAAGCACATGACCAGGGTTGAAATGAGGTTTTGGAGGCAAAACACCGACCGAGCAGGTTGTCGTATTATTTTTTCAAGGTCACCACTAAAATATCTGGCAGGCTTATCTTACGGCTGGGAAATTTTACTGTACTTGCAGAAAACAACCAATATTTTTTATTCTGGTGCCCGGCTCCTTGCTGTTTTTGTTGGTTTAACTTCACTGACCCTAAAACGCGAAACTAGAGTAACGCGGTGTTGAACTGGATCCCGATATGGATATGAATTATGTGTGTAATACAGTAAATTATTGTGAAACAAACATTCAGCAAGCATCCTGTATGGAAACTCTTTCTTCTTTCATCTCCATTGATCATTGACGTCTCTGCTGACAGAACGTGGTTATGCCGGCAGCCTATGATCGCTTCGAAATGTTTCAGAAATATGTCTCCATGCAGTTAAGGTTTTCCGCTGCTAAGAAATATCTTAATGCTAAAGGTTTGTTTACAAGGGGTGGCTGTTTCCACTTGCTGGAGCATTTAAAAAGTTGTTTTTTCCAACCACTAAGTAGATCTAAACATTAAGTGTTTCTTAAGTTGGGTTTCCAGCTCCTAGACTGCTATAAACATTAACTTTCATTGGTTTAAAACAAAATAAAACAAAAAAATTGCTGCTTTCACTTATCGTCTCATAATGTTTAAAAAAAAAAAAAAAAAAAGAGTATTTTAAAAGACGCTTTATTTTTAAAAGGCTCATTGTGCAATCCCTACGCCAGCTCCGCAGCCGAGAGCAGGGCCGTGGGGACAAAGCGCTTCCCTGTTTTCGTTGGCGGTGCAGAGGGGGTGGATTTTGGTCCCGTCCCCCCCCTCCGCCTGCCGCACCGCTGCTCCCTCGGGGAAGGGAAGCCGATAAACACCGGCTCTCCTGCTACCGACTTGAGCAGCTGGAAGTGTGACTCACGGTGCCTTCCCCAGGGGGGAATTACCTACAGGGTAGCTGGTGTTGGATGCTTTCGGGTCTGCAAAGCCATGGGGTTTGAACTCCGCTCTGGGGAACTCGTCCCTCTGCTTGCTGTTGTCCCCAGTGTTTTGCAACGATTGTCCTTGCAATAAAAAAAAAAAAACTTTTCCTAAGCCAAGCGTCAGGGTCATTCGGGGGCTAAAGCCAAAGAGAGGTTGGTGCCCAGCTCCTGCCACGTGCTCCAGAGCCTCTCGAAGTGTCTCAACGCCGCCCACATCAGGCTGGATTTTAGGAAACCCTTACGATGGTGATTACCGTGGTCACCTCAAGGGTGGGTGATTGGGCCCCTGGAAACAGCTGGCTCCTCTGCAGACTTTTACGACGGTTGTCTGAAAACTGACAACCAAAATTAGTGATTTCTGTTTGAAAATACAGGCTGCTGTATCATTCTACGTTTCCAATTAGATCACTGGAAATGAATGATCAATTGTAAAATAATTGCTGTTTTGGAATGGAAAATACAGCGTCTGGAAAACACCACTGTAATATAAAAACATAGCTTTAATCAGCTGTAAGTAGTGCCACTAACCACTCCAGCAGCTGAACACGCCCAGCAGTCTACAAAAAGGACTCTTATTCATACCCAGGTTTTATTTACTACAATATTTTCCCAATCTCTGTAAAATTAAGGAAGTTCTGGTGTTGGTGGGAATTAATTCATGTCTTGAGCATCCTGAACCTCCGATGAACTCTGCCTGGGCTGGAACTCATTGTGGCTTCAATATCTGAATGATTAAATTCGAGTCGGGCCAGACCGGCTGCTAAGTGTTGGGAGATGCCTTTCCTCATCCGGGAAGGGAGATCCACTTTCCGACGGCTTCACCTGGGGCTCCGGTTACGATAAATCTGCTGTGAGAACTTGCAGCAGTAGATCAAAACGCATGACGTGGCGCACTGGCCGGCCGGTGCTCAGTCTCCTGAGCCGGTTCTGTGCTGGATCTGTCCCCATCCCTGCCGCTGCCCTCGAGCCGATAGGAAACCTCTAACATGATCTGGCTAATGCCGCAGAAAGCACGAGCTCAGACTTAACACAGCTCACGTCTGTTCTGCAGGGTGGTCTAGTGATGCTCGGATGCCACGTTAGCAATTCTTGAACTAGATTGTGAAAACTCTTTTTTTTTTTTTTTTTTTTTTTGCCTCTCTGGCGTATCCTTGCTTCCCTTATGGGAAACTTCAGGACCTGGAAGCTCTCGATGAACTGATCTAGAGTTATAAAACTTCTTTAACAAGACTGAGGTAGCGTGCACATTCAAATTCAAACGCCACTTCAATATCTTTTGCTCTAAACTTCTTATTCTTATTAAGAATTGCACATCTCAGAGTAACAGAAAGGTCCTGGCTATTTTGGGATGGCTCAGAAGTGGAATCCCATTGATACTGTTTCTGATATCCTTTGTGCAGAGGAAGGAAAGATGGTCCTGAGCTGCCGATCCCATTGCCTGGTTGAAATGTCAAAATTAAGTGATTTTTAACAGAAATTCTGAAAGTAAAAACATATTTTGCTTCTCAGTTGTTGTTATTTTATAAGGTGCTTTTAATCAAAAAGTTGCACGAACCTTTTCTTGATGAAAAGGAAAGTTGCTTGTATCTCCAAAACATTTCAAGTGGAAATTGTAGATACACTCTCACGGTAGCCAAAAATGTAAAAGCACTTCACTACGATTAAGCAATAAGTATCTGTCATTCTCCTCTGCAGTCACTTCTCTGTTTCCCTTATTATGTTGTTCATTTAAACGTGGCCACAATATCCAAGTTTCCTATCATTAGAATTTATTCTGGTCTTTCTCATTTCCCTCTCTCACCATCTAGCGATACTCCTTTGCTCCTCTGGCCGCTCAGGACTGGTGTAGGAAACACCAGAGCATCCACGTGGGAAAGGGACAGTGAGAAGAGTTCAACAGCATCCAAAAAGCCTCTTCCTTCAGTGTTTTTCCTGATAGAAGTCAGCCCAAAAGAAAGAGCTGCACAATGCTGCGGTCGGCGCAGTCTTAATTCCCCGTCCGAGCAGGACAAGGACACCAGCGCGGTCTCTCCAGCTTGTTTGAGAGCAGCACAATGCACGGAAGCTAGCGAAAGTTTATCACCAGCCCCCGAAACAGGGATGGTTGCAAGGAGACAACGCACGTTCCCTCACCGAGCAGATTATATACAGCCTTACGAATGGTACATTTCAGAAATGGGAACAGGATATGTTTTTCCCATGGTTTGGGAACAATGTGAATACTTTCTCACACACTGTTGGTGAAGTATTTTGGAACACCTGTGCGTTGGGAGAGCTTCATTATACTCCAAGGTCTCCTAGTCAGCTGTTAAGGACTCTTTTCCTCTCTAAGAACATGGATTGATTACGTGGAAATATGATTTGGTTTTGTATTTGTGCTGGATCACGGATCAGAAGGAAGTTACAGTATGTACTGGCTCCTGAGCGCGGCTTTCTGCTCCGCAGCTCGGGAGTGAAAGACAAGCAAGGGCAACTCAGAGATGTTTACACAGCTCCCTTTTTTATTTTTGACCAGACTGAACAGGGAAAAATTGTTTACGTGCTGCAGAGGATGTTTTACCACTGTTACTTCCTACAGAAACGTCCTCAAGCTTCAAGTGCTGGCAGAGACAAACTGCTCCTTATATCTTTGCTTGGCGTCTCCCAGCAGAGAGGACAGATATTGCTCCTCTGTGGGACCATCAATCCTGTAATCAGGTCTAAACAAATCACCGTTGCTTCAGGGCATCTGCATCTTATTATGCCAGATGACATAATTTGGGCTTGCATGCACAGCCTTGCGCAGACACAGGAGCCCCGGGACCCCCAGGCGAGTGGCAGTGGGATGAGCGTTGCCCCCAGATGCCTCCATCCCACTCCTGCCCCCGCTGTGGGCTCCTGGTGGGAACCACGGAATAGTTCGACGCAGTCGGCTTTTTGAATATCAACTCCCAATGTATTCAGAGGCAAATCTTTTATTTGGTTAAGGCCACTTTGCAGGACCTGTTTGGCATGGTCAGGGGATGGGGAGGTCACAGAGAAGTGCCGCTGCTCTGGGAAGTGGATCCCATGTCACCCCTTGTTTTGAGGATAACCACAGAGGATTTAGCTATTTTTTCCTTGTGTCCGGACAATTCCTCAGCTGCTCAGTCCCAGCCGGTGCCTTACTCAGCACTGGTAGGAGTAAAGACCCCCTGAGCATGTGAATTTAGAGTCTGTCACATTTAAGTGTCACTACCTGGGCCAAATTTTCAGATGCACTGAGCTCCAGCAGCTCCGGACATACTAGTGCAGTTGTGTCACGCAGGTAAGATAGCAAAGCCCCTGGAAGAGGTGTTTTTCTAAGCTGTAAAACAGGATGGCTGCAGTAAATTGAATGTTTACCAGTTTCCATCCCCACAAGAAGTTAAACAGGGCACAAAAACCAGAGAATTGCAACATTTTCCCTATAAATGTTCTTTAAAAATATTTTCAGTGATCATTTGGCACAGGAATATAATTTCCATCAAAACCTGTTGAGGGACAAGAATGGTTTCCCTCCTTTCCCTCCACAACTGGGAAGAATAATTTGCCCCTGCAAAAACTATAAGAAATTTTCCAGATTAGACACCAAGCTAAACCCGATACCTGGACACACACGTGCAGGCAGACGCACACGCTGATGGAGCTTTGCTCCCGTCCGCGAGCGGAGCTGCTCCTGGAAAGCGCAGCCCATGCCATGCTGCAGCCTTTAAAGCGAGTGGGGAGAAGGAAAATGAAAAAACACATGAGGCAGCATCACGCACAGCGGCCGGAGCTACCTGTATTTTATAACATCCACTCTGTTTCCAATTTCATCAGCTTGGCAAACGCTCTCCTGGTGGAAATAATTGAGGCCCGAAAGTCAAAAGCAATGGAGGAAATATCTAAGCTATGAAATGTCAAGTTGCTTTCCAAAAGGGTTCCAATCTCCAACCACATCAAGAAGGGTGTCTGAAAAGACAATCAGGACTTCGGTCAATTAAACGTCTTTTTTACTTTTTCTTTTGCTTGGGAATGCAGTGCCGGAGGAATGCCCGGCATGGCGGGGTGTTTATCCTCCGCAACCCCGCAGACCTTGTTTTTCAGCTGCAGGTTCTGTTTTTTTCCCCTGAAGTATTTGTATTTTATATAAAGCTCCATTCAGATTATTCTAAGTGAGCAATTTAGGATCTTGTTGTTTTCATTTTATTTTTGTATTGGGAAGGTGAAACCTTCAACACTTAAAAACTGAAGCCAAGGAAGCAAAACCTGAGCTGAAAGTAAATACTCCTTCTCCAATTAACCCCAACTAAAAACACATTTTGACCTGAGAGGGTAGAGCCTCCTGCGCAGGGGGATTAATTTCATATAAATATCAGTCACATCTACTGCCCAGCAAATCTTCAAATATAGTGGTTAAGAGTCAAAAAGTCATTCCTGAACATGAACCATGGGGCATCACAGGAAGATGTCTTACATCTGGATACCAAAGGTCCTGACCACTCGCTCTTCCACGTGACAACTGTTTCTCATCCCCAAAGAGGCAGGAATTCAGTAGCGACTCTTTCTGGGTGCTTTGAAGCCTTTTAAACTTCATAAAACAGGGGAAAGAAGGATGAATGTATTCTTAAACGTACCAAAGGAAAAAAAAAAAAGTCAGCTTTATTTTCCCAGGGGAATTTAACTATATTAGTTTACATCCTGTGGTATGAATAAATAAACAATCCCTAACCAATTTCAGACTTGCCGCTGTTTTGGCTGGCAGAACCTTTGCTTAGAGAGGCTCGACTAACGCCATGCCGCCGCGCTCCCATTTTCTCCTTCCACTGGCTTCCGCGCCGCTGGGCCTCCCGCTTTCCACCCTCCCTCCTTGCTTTCCTTTCCTGTTTCCCAGTTCCCTCTGTTGCCTTCCTTTTAGGAGACAAGGTCCTCTGCACATCCAGATTTTTCTCCCCCTCCTCCTCCTTATCATTCTCAACTGCCAAACTGCCTCTTGTTCCACTCTGCCAAGGAGGCGGTCTCCATAAAATTCATATTCGTGGACTAGGGATAAAAAGCACATGGTCTAGGGATAGATAACACATTTAAAATAAGCCCACTGAGTCCTGCAGGATGGCTGGGGGTTCAAGTCCTTGCAATCTCTGCTGTCACTGAATCTTGGTGACTTCTTCCCTGTGCATCTTCTGCTCTCCATTGCTCTGCAGTCACTGGCCATGCCCCGTGCTGTGGCCACAGTTCGGACCTCTCCTCAAAAATAAGATGCTTCACGCAAGAGAGGGACCGAGCTGCTCTCACCGCGGGTGGCAAAGGACTCCTCTGCACCAGGTCCCTGCAGTGCTTCAAGTTTCTAGAGCTCCAAAAAAGCCAGCAGAAAAGGAGATACTAAAATAACAGACTGCAAGGTGATTAAAAGCTTAAATATATTTAAGGAACTTTGAATAACGATAGGTGTGTCTTCTGATTTAAAAATGGCATACTTTCACGCTGAAATCAAATAGGCCTGGGGCAGCACGGCCCATCTCCTTCTGCCAAAGTAGGCTGATCATATGGTGACAGCTGGAATTTATATGGTTTTATTTTACAAAATATTAGATTTGCCAATCTGCCATCTCCTTCCTCCAGCAATATGGAGATATTAAAGGAAGGGTTTCCAAGAGTACTGGGTATGGTGAAAGAGAAGAGATTTAACACAGCCACAGACTGGGAAGAGACCTTGGGGTGTCCTTGAAGAAAACACCAAATCCAAACAACACAGCTGAGCTGGGGACAAGCTCACAGGGAGAAAGCTGTGCTAATCACGCCTGATTAGAAATGAGAAGACTGGTCACTTTACTTCTTGAGGAAGCATGGGTGTAATGGGGAAAAGTGAAGGCAATGATAGCTGAGCTGTGCTTTGTCTCGGCGAGGTTTCTTAAGGCAGTTGCATTACACCTGCTCATGCCGGGCTGTTAATTCAGGTGCTTTAAGCTACCCCTTCAGGCACCTACTTTGCTGAGCTGTTTAGGGAACCTAAGGAGTTGAAGCTCTTAGTGCATGTGTCTCATTTAATTTTAATTTCTGTGTCTAATTTAGAACATGAAGTTAGCCCTGCTTCGGTGTGGCGGCTGCTTCTGCCAGCCGCCTGTGATACAGCATTGGTCAGTCCTCTCGACATCTCCGTTGCCTTGGGAGCGGGCTGTGCAGGGCGGAATCGCTCCGGATGTTAGTAGGGAAGGACCACACTGGTTCCTCAGCAGCCCTGGGCTCTCTCCCACTGCCAGCACGGCTCTGAGGGTGCCTTCAGCCAGGGCTGTGGTGCAGAGGAGGATGCTGAGCTCTCGATCGTATGAGGTGCCTTGGCTGTTTGTGGGTGTTGGGGCCGGAGATCACTGGGGAGCCTTTGGGAACATCATCCTGCATTTCACTGGACTCCTGGGTTTGCTCACTACTGTCTCCTTCCAGCTGCCAGCCCAGGACGTCAGGACGCTTTGGGACAGACTCTGTAAGTACCTCTACAAAACCACAGGCTGAACCCACACCCCGGCAGGTGTGGAGTGCATCGATACCTGATTTCTTTACTCAAATAAAGCTAGAGGGGAAGAAAGCCATCCCAGAGACTAAGCTGGGCTGGCAAATGCTGTTTATCCCCTTGAACTCCCTGCGAAGGACACAATAGAACAATGGGCTCGCGGCGATGGAGAGGCGAAGCCTGAGGTCACCTTCACCGCCTCCCAGCTGGTGCAGCATTGTTCCCCGATGGGAATTTCTGCGCACGGCTCAGCTCTGCGACCATGTGTTTCCTACCACTGTTACCCAGCTTCTCCCTCCCCCAGTCCTTCCGCCTCTTTGTTACTCCCACAGAGACCGCGGATTATTAATTAAACCTACCCGCAAGCTTCTGAGGTAGATAGGTACTGAGAACCTTTATCTTGCAGATAGGGAAACTGATGCAAAAAGAATGAGAATGACCTTGTGAAAGCCACAATAAGAGGCAACAGCAAGGGCAGCCCTTGAGCGCAGGATTGCCTGTGGGCCTCTGGGCTCAGCAGAGAGCAAGGCAGAGACCCGAGAGCAAGACAGACAAATGAATCCCTGGCAGTAGGATGTTTATCGGCACCCTGGCGCGCCTGAGCTGATGAGATGTGCTAAGAGGCAAAGTTTACGCGAATGACACCAATACGGCTATCGTCCCTTTGGGACGTGAGCTAGGATCTCCACAAATATGCTTCATCAGTGCTTGCTAGGCACCACCACGTTATGTCCCACTGGAGGATGTAAGACGGGTACCCTCAGGAGATGTGCAGCTTGCCGTGATACGTGATGGAAGCTACTCGGCTCAAAATGTCCAAGCTCCTGTTGATTTTGGGCAATATCTTTTGCGCAGGTGGCTAAATCCTCTGTCATTACAAATCTAAAAGAAAACCTTTTTTTTTTTCAAATTGCCTGCAAGAACTGTCCACAGGAGGAAAAAAAAAAAAAAACCCAACAAACAAACCCCAGAGCAAAAGACTACACAAAATAATCTCCAAAATATACTGCGTGGTTAGCAGGGGACTTAGGGTACTCTGTCCCCTCCATTAGCACTTGCAGGCACAGCTGCATGTTCTTGTTTCACTCAGGACTGTGTCTGTACCTTCATCAACATGATTTATTTCAGCAAAGAAACTTATCTTCCTGGGTGAGAGTCTAACAGGAGAGAAGTGGCAGCGGGGCTGCAGTACTGCCTCGGGAGGCACGTGTGTCCATAAAATGAAGGACCTTCTGTTATTCCTAGGGATCAGGTACAAGAGTGACACAGGGGTCTCGGGGAGGAACTTGTTATCATTTACTAAATATCTGACACCCCTCTCAAGATATATATATATCTGTCCACATATATAATACAATATAATGGCTTTTGCAGGATTCAGAAAGTGATGTTGTTCCAGTTGTCTGAGCTGGCGGCTTCCAGTTTGTGGCCATATGGTTGGCTGTGAACTTGGCTAATAAAAATGGAGTGAACTTTTTTCTTTTTTCTTTTTTCTTTTTTTTTGTTCTTCCTGACCCTAGTCAGCGCCATAAATACCTGTATGTAGCAAAGGGTTTATAAATAGCACAGTAGCATCCACTGACAGCAGACTGGTGTTAAGTCTGACCGGCAGGCGTTGGATTGTGGTAATGTGGAGCTGGAGCGGTCTGGGAGAGGAATATGTGGCCAATAAAGATTTGTGAAGCTAAAGTCATTCAGAAAGCTCAACACTAGGCAGAACTGGGCAAAAAAAATACCAATCTGCCATGGGACAAGGTTCTGAAATGGAAACACCTTAAGCCAATATTGCCCCTCTGAGATAGCACTGAAATTCCATATAAATTTATGGTGTAGCTGACAGCGAGCTTGAGTAACTTGGTGTGTCTGGACGTCTGGCCCAGTCCAATAATAACATGAAAGAGAATTTCGTACATATCCTTTGCTGATCCTGAGACTTTGGACTAGGTTTTTGGAACTTTTTTGTTCGGCGCTTGTCTACAAATTGTCGGATACTCAAATGAATTTGTTATTCAAAATTGTTCATAAATTTTCTCAGCAATAGCTCTTGGTATGCAAGACCTTTGCAATTTAAGTGCTGCTCATTAGTTATTCAGCTGATGCAGTAATAATCTGGTTCCCTTACTGGATAGTGTCTGTGACCTTCTGTCCGAAGCATTCAGAAGTCATGAGTCAATGCCCCAAACTCCAGGGATTGGCTTAAAAAACATTATTATTTTTAGTAAAAAACATATCACACATTGGTGCTTTTTATTTGCTTTCTTGCTTCTGAGCCTGTAAGGCTCACACATCCAATCTGCTGGAAACCAACCTTCAAAATAAAGCAAGCTGCAGCTCCCGCATAAGTTCAACACTTTGAAAGTTAGAAACAAAAGGTTTTCCTGAGAAGCCTGATTTTCGATGGATTTCTAACCTGCTAGATTCTTTGATGTCTAATACAAGCGTGAGCGCCAGCTGATGCTTTTCCCACCCTTGGGAGTTTCCTAACGTGTCTCTTTGGCGTCTGTTCCCTGGGTTTTACAGATGCTTGAACTCACCCTGCAGAGCGTCCTTCAGCAGAGGCAGCGGTAGCATCTCGCCCTACGCCTGGCTGCCTACCTCCGCACAGCTCTTGCAAAAATACTCTGAGAGTGGCTTATTAAGAGCTCATATCTGCAGTAGTCAGAGTAATGGCAGCCACGCACAAATTGCACTGGTTCACTTCAAAATAAACTATTTCCATGAAAAAGGCTTTTGAGTATTTTTAAGCTGAGTGGAAAGGTAATCTTTATCTCAGTTATGATTCAGAACAGCAGCGTCAGCACCGAGCTGAACCCACACAAGCCAGCCTCCCTCTCCCTGTACAGTCAGACCCCTCTTTTTCTCTTGAAGAATAGAAGGAATTGAAAAATTGAAAAGTCTGGAGGGGAAAAGTAACATTTTCCTGTTGGCAATTGAATGGTTCTTATTCGAATGTCTTCTAAGGGATACTTCTGTCCAGAGAACTAGCAAGCATAAGGGCTCAGCTTCCTCAGGAGTACTTGGGATTTTGGGTCACACCATCCAGACTCACCTCAGCACATTGCCAGACAAGGCTGGCGTCCTCTCACGTGCCGCGGGAGAAGGGTCGCACACCTCAAAGCACAGTGACGGATGGAAGCGGCAGGAGCTTGAGGGCTGCCGTGCTCCTCTTTGCCTGGGAGGGAAGATGCGCACCACGGGTGCTGCTCCTTTTGGCTTCAGGAGCTTTCAGGATGAGAATTAGTCCTTTTCCTTTCCCTCGTTTCTTTTAAGCCACTGCGATCCTCCTTAATTACTACCGCAGTCTTCAGTCTCTGCCTCACGCTGCTGCGCTGAGGTAAGAGCAAATATTTTAAAATATTGGTTCCTCTACGTAGGTGAAGCATCACCTAGATAAAGGTAGCAAAGCAGTTAGAGAGGCAGACCCCTCCATCGTGTCCCACTGGAACATAAGATTTGATCTAGTTACACAAAACCCTCCAACTCCTTCATTTTTTCACTTCAAAACCACCTCCTCTGAACAGGACCCTTCTTTTTCCCCCAAACTTTCCCATGGAAAATCTTGAGTACATTTTTCAACTGAGGTGTCCAAAATATCTGTGTTTTATTTCTCTTTTCTACTCTTCTCCTTCCCTCTTTTCACCTACCTTTCCAATCTTCTCCCTCTCTTTTTTTATTTTTCCATTGACAGAGGAACAAGAGAACTGAAATGATAACCACAATTTTCACATTCAGTTCTCGAATCTCAGATAATTTTCTGTTTGCTTTGCTTTACAATGTAAAAGCTTTCTAACTTTTTTGAGCAAGTTTTATCTCACAAAAGAAAATGGTGCTGAACTTACCTATAGGCATTCACAAGCCATATCAGACAGAGCAGCATACATCTGAAGAACTGCCTTTTTTTTTTGATTCTCAAAGCAAATTCCACTTTACTTCATGCATTAAAGCAAAGGGGAAATCATCTGAGCCTTCTGTATGTGTCAGGCATCTCCAGTAAGGTAGATGTTTTTCCTACAAATAATGCCTTGCATGTTTAATCAACTTTGTAACCACAATATCTATAAGCACCTCAAATGTTAAACAACACATGAACCAGATATATTTACTAGCCAGGAGATTTAAAAGCCATTCTTGACGTCAAGCTGTGAAGATCAAATATTCTAACTTGATGGCTGCCAATACAGTTCCCAACCATTGTCTAGATCCAAAACCCATTGTACTTGTTTTTGTTTTTGGCATCTGAAATACATCTTTTACTCAGACCACTTATGTTCTTAAATAAATAAGTTTCTAGGTCAACTTGCTGATGGAGGTTAATATAGCTATGATTTAAATCTAATGGTGATATCAGCTTCTAATAAGGTATAAATTAGAGTTGTACAGTACAGCATGAAGTTAGTGACTTTTCCATAAAGTGAGTACTTTCTATTCCTAGTGCAATGATCCCAGTTCAGAGATCCAGCTTTCTTTTCCTTCACGGTCTTTTTTTCCTTGGGTCTAATTATACTGCAGCCTGTGCAGATACCTCGAGAGGAAGCATTAACTCATGTAATATTCCTCCCTCTTCCTTCCATATTTGATACCTCATCCCTCAAAGAGATGAGAGGACAAAAGCTTCTCTAACCACATCACGTCTAAGAAGGCAAAAGCTCCTCTAAGCCCGTCGCCCTGACGTCCCCCCTGGGACCAGTGGAGGACATCGAGCGCCGTGTTGCTCAGAGCTGCCAGCTGAGCGAGGGGGACGGCGGCTCTCCGGGGCGGCTCTAGTTCAGGGATTATCCCAGGCTCCAAGGGTAAAACTTAATTGCTCTGGTCACTGCGCGAACATGTAGTGAGTAACCTGGACTTCTGAGCAGTTCTTAAGTAAGTAGGGTTAGATTTGTGCTGAGGATTTCTCTACGGAGGCTACAGAATAACTGTAAAAGTACAGGGCCAGGTTCTGATAACATTACTCAGGTTTCACGATAGGAGCATCAGCAAGTGATGATGCTTGTGGAGTAAAAGGCTATTAAGCCAGAACAAGTGTGTTAGACTGTGCCTCTCCACCCGTTACAGTCAACAAGTGCATGAAAATCAGGCTCTGACATCTCTGGGACAAATACACCAACCTTTCCCTATACTGATAAGCACTTATGGCCTTTGTGGAATTACAACTGGGTGTAATTATTGTTCATAATGCTTATGGATTGCTGAATTGGACCTAGAGATAATCTGAAATGCCGCTATGTTGTTAAAAAGGCAGTGAAGTTCATCTGCATTTACTCAGCTCTGATGGAATTTGTGGGCGAGGACATCGCTTGAGGATTTTCTGGTTCCTTCTTTCTCTTCAGCTTTGTTTCAGGAACAAACTTCTTCCTACCCAGATGCAGGAGAGAACTCGTATCCCAGGTCGGGAAAGCAGGGAGATGGGGTTCTGCTGGTAAGTATTACAGATGCACTCGGCATCATTTGCCAGTCACCCAAGGAGCTGATGGGATGCCCCAGGGTATGACCCCTCCTGACCTCAGCATCCTGGACATCACAGCACCTTGGCCGGCAATGTACATAACTGGTTAATAATCCCATACGGAATAATTACTGCGTGTTCTAAATTTTATTTAAAAAATGTAGAACAGGGTGAAAGGATGAAAGAATAAAACTTGGCACCCGCCATGCTGTTCAGGATGAACAGCGAGAGAAGAAAAGTACCTGGCTTAGTCATCCTCTGGATAATCCAGACACCACAGCGCTCTGCAGTGTCTGCCTTTCCCCAAATTTAGTTACTCAGTCTGATGCTGCTCAGCCTTTACACCCCAGTTCAAGTCTGAGCCGGATGCCCGTGATTTAGGACTTGCTGTTTGTCCAGGAGCACAAAATGTGTTGCAAGGTACGGCGGCACAGACTGCAGCTAGCATCCTCTCCTCTAGCCCCTGAAATACAAATTAGCCAGTCTGGTATTTGATCACGGACTGTTCTTAAAGCAGTTTTTTATTCTGTACTTTTATTTTCCATGGTCGTTGCCAAGACAGAGTCCTCTCCAGGACCCCCTCCCATCCTATCCCATCTCGTCCAATCCCCTGGTTCTTCATCCTTGCTTTTCCCTTTTTATTTTCCAGATCAGACCTTGGCTTCTTCTACCCCTTCTCTTCCACATTGGCTTTTGTGGCCTGCTTGCGAACTTGCTTGTGTATTTTATGCATGCCCATGAAATCTCGCCTCGCTGGCACTGCATCGTCCTAGTGTTCTCAGCAGTTACCGGTTTTGTGTTTTTTTAATGTTAAGCTGTTCTGCCTTACTCCTGGGTATTGGACTGCAATGAAAAAGACTGTAAATTAATGAAATATCTATTGCAGCTGACTTTAAATGATTCTAAAAAAAAAAATAAAAGTTTAAGTCCTAATAGTTCTGATTAGCTCAATTACCTGCCAGTACAGGCTTCTTCTTTATATTTCCTAATTCTTTGCCCAATCTATTATTAAATGTCTGAAGGAATTGCCTTCCTTTGCTTTCATTGAGGAAATAATTCCAGTGCCTAATAGCTCTCCCTGGCAGGAAAACTCTTCTTAAAATCTTCTTTTTGCACCTCCTCCCTTCACCCGGACGACACTAAACAATTCCTGTCTGTCCTTGAGGAATATACGTCTTCACATATTCATAGGTAATTATTATTTTTCCACTTCCACAAGTATTTGGCCACAAAGTGGTTACAGTAAAAGATCCCTGTCTCAGATACTTTGGGAACATTGCCTCATTATCTGCAGAGTTACCGGCAGAGGTAAGACATCCAGTTTCTCATCTCCGCTCCAAAAGCTGGCATCAAACCCAGCTAAGCAGCACTTCGGGCTCTACTCTTGACTTCAGGAGAAGTTTTGGACCATCAGGTTTTGGGGGATGACACCCAATCACGGCAACGTTTACTCTTCCCTCTTTACCGGGTAGGGAGCGATCCGTTACACAGCCTTAGCCATCATCCAGCCAGTCAGGACATCCTCACTTGGAAATAAAACATAATTAGCCGCATTTGCTCTAGGAGACACTGTTCTCTTCTGAAGGGGCTCCCCATGAGCTCGTGGTCAGCCTTTGGGGAGCCAGGCTGGATCCCTGGTTTTTACAGGGGTCCTTGGTTTGCCTGGGCCCCCCCTCAGCCCCCCCAGCAAAGCATGCATCACATAAAAGGTTTTACCGCAGAAATTTGTTGTAACAGTGCAATAACTGCCTCTCCGGTTTCGTGACATCTCTCAAGCACGACGGATGCGTCCAGTTAATTTTGTCCTAGAGACACACTTGGCAAAATGAAATAGAAATGTCAGATGGAGGTGAAGTCTGAGGGAGAGTGACAGAGAGCTCTGCCGCTTCACCAGCGGGGCGGGGGAAAATGGGAATCGCTGGTTCAAGGAGTTAAGTTCCTGTGCTGCAAACAGATCTATTGCATTATTACAGTAATTCAATATAGCAATTATTCCCAGCGTATGCCCACACGCGTCAAGGTTCTCATACATGAGAGCGTTTCGTGGTTTACGGGCTCTGACGGAAAGCCTGCCAGCGCTGACGTTTAGGCAATAGCTTTAGTCTCGGGTTTAGGGGCTTTGACCAGGGGCCGAGCACGGGACCTGCCCGCGCGTCACCTCTGCGTCGCGGGCCACCGCACATCTGGATGCGGGGGACCCGCAGCTGTGCCTGGGGTTGGGGGGGGTGAGAGCACGACTGCCTGATGCCGCTTTAGGGCTTATTACATGACTCACGCTTTAAAATGGCATTTTAAAGAAGCCTAATCTCAGAGGGAAACAAATATGCTTAATTGCTACTTGCGCGGTGCTTTGCACATCACTTTTTTAATAAGCGGATATTGTTCTTCTCACTTTTGGGGATGTAAGGCTTCTGTCAGCTATCAGGGCTGCGACAGAAAGGCAGCTCCTAGCTCCTGTCGGAGCAGGTGAGCCGATGGAGACAATCCCATCTAGCACCCTTCCTTACAAATATCGTTTGTAAAACGGTTTGGGCTCTGCTGCCTCAGTCAGTCTTTCATTTGAGCTGATCAGATACAGGACTCAGTTATTATTTCATAAAGTGCTCTGTAACTAAAATGATTTAAGACGTTCCTGGGGGCTGGGTGGGATGGCTGAGCATCCAGGCATGCCAGATTTCAGACTGATGGGAATTTAAATGACTTAGTTTTAAACTCCCATAAAATAAAATAAAATGGTGAATGCTCTGAATGGAAATTATTCTCTGCCACAATGGCATCAGCAGAAATGCCAGGCTTATCTATTTATACCGTTATCTGTGTCTAAATACCCATAAATAGCTATGTAAAACACTGCAGCTATATGTATGTGTGTGTGTATGTCTTTTCCAGCCACTGAAATGTTAAATCAATTTTATAACAAGTTGCTTTTCCAGCCACTGAGTGGCTGTAAATGTTAAGTGTTTTTACAGGCGATTTTTTCCCCAGCTGCTAAGCAGCTTTAAATGTTATCAAAAAAAGTTGCTTTTCCAGCTGTTCAACCACTCTAAGCATTTTTAATGGATTTTTTTTTTAACTTGCTAAAACCTATTTATATTTTACTCACAAAGCAAGTGCAAGATTGTCCTGGCTCTGTCTAGGTCTTGTTTTTATTGTATTTTTTTTTCTTTTTTGAAACCTGTGAATAAAAATTCTTTCTCTGTCTGAGGAAATTTTTTTTTGAGAAGAGAAGGGGCTTTGGTTTAATGAGTCCAAGATGAACATTATGAGTTCATCTTAGCATTTAGATACCTCAAAAGCACCGTCCTTGTGGTATGTTCAATGGAAACACTGTTCTTGTGGTATGTTCAATGGAAATACTGTACTTGTGGTATTTTCAATGGAAAAAATATTATTGTGGCTTTTCCAATTCAGGAAATGCTGGTCGGTCTTTAAACCAGGGAAAAAAGAGGGAGTGGAGGGTGAGAGAGCTAAATTGAGGTGACAGCGAAATGGAAGAATTATTTTATTGTAACGAGGTGGGGAGAGATATACGAAGAGTTTAGGGCAGGAAAATGGAAAATTCTTGTGGCCCTTGAGGATTCATAACAGTGGGAGAAGGAAAAAGATCTGGGGTAGTGTTAAGGAAAGGTGTAGGACAAAGTTAGGAAGGAAGAAAAGAATAGGTTGAAGGAAAAAGGGAAAAAGAAAAAGAAATGAGGCAACATAGAGATGTGTTAGAAGAAAGGGGAATAAAGAAGAGCAACTCTTGCTAAATGCAGCAACTAAGAATGCACCTTGCTTGAAAGGACACAAGAAGTCCCTTTACCTTTGGGTCCCAAGGCCAAGTATCCATAGGAAATTATTGCCGGACGTTCAGAGAAATTAAAGGATTTTGCCATTGACTTAACCAGAGAGTGAAATCCCCCCAGCCAAGCCCACCCTGCGACAGCATCAGCCTTTCTGTGGTTGCACTGGAAGAAGACTTGAAGCAATTTGGATCCTCTTAACCAAGGCTAGAGATCAACCAAGGGAAGGTGACTGTCAGGTGGCCCTTCCTACCGCCGCAGGTTGCCTGGCTCTACGACAGTAATTGTGACGATGAGGTGGCTGCTGCAGGAAAGTCTGGTGAGATTCCCTCCAGGATACAGTGTCCAGTGGCTGGCAGAAAGATAAATGCATCGTTTACAAGTAGAGCAGGCTAGAAATCACATTCTTGGCTCTAAAAGTACTAAGGTTCTGGAACAACGTTTGAATTATAATAATAAAAAAAAAATAACAGGGGGAAAATCTGAATTAATTTTGATATCCATCAATTCCTTGAGAAAAAAAGCAGGATTTGGTTTAGACAGGAAATAACCAAGAAGTTCTTTCCAGTCCGATACTCCTAATCGTAATGATTTTTAGTGATGTTTACAGCATGTGTAGGAGACCGATTTCATTCACCTGTGCTTGTGGTGGGATTCAGATGCCCTCTCAACTAACATAATACGTCCAGCAGAAAATACCAAATAGACATATAAACATATATACCATTTTTTCCCCATCTATTAAAAGTCTATATTCTGTAGTTTCATGCATATAACAGTGACATGATCCCAGTTGCTTTGCTTTTAACTTAAAACCCTAACATTTCCATCTGCTCTACTACTAGTTCAAGAACTGTGCATCTTCTGAAGTCTTTAGAAAAGATTCAATTTCACTGCAGATTTAATGTGTGCTTTAACTGATATTAGATTCATTCAAATTTGCAATAAAGTCACTTTGGCCACATTCACATCTCTTTGTCTTTGCTTTCTAAGAACTTTTGAGTTATCAAGTTTTACTGGCCAAAAATGTAGCGGAGAGCAAATTTCAGAATCACACAGAGAAGTATTTACAGAAACTGACATTTCGGTTTCTACCAGGGAATATTTGCACCAGATGTGCTTACACATGCCTCCATTCAGGACTGGAAACACCACCATGTGATTCATCTGACCAGTCAGAATTAAGTAACTCAGATCAAATTTTGAAGACTCATAACAAGTCCCTGGAGCAAACAGTTCAGAAATACGGTGTTTATGTAATAGATTTAGATGGTCTGGTAAAATCCAAGGACCCAGCAAAGTCAGTGGGCAGATTTCTCATCTCTTCAGGAACTTTAGGTCAATACCATCATGAATGGATTTTTAAAAAAAATAGAATTTGCTTTTAGATCACCCATAAAGAGAAAGGAAAAAGGCAGCAAGTGAATTACTATCCAAAATACTATAATTTTGCTGGCAAATTGCTACACGTGTAAATCCTGCTCCGTCTTCTTTGTCTCATGTCATCTGCCATTACTACATAACACAAGTTAGCAACTTAGATCATCTGATAGTTAAGTTCTCCACACTGACAATAATTTTATTAGCCTATCACTTAAACACACGCATATTTAAAACTTAAATTCTCTCCTGAATGTTGGACCGTCTGACACGAGGCACTTGAATGATTTTGCCAGAGTGATGCAGCGAATCCGCAATTACTGCTGCCTGCTCTTTCTCTCACGGGTATCACCGCTGGTGCCGAATCTGAACACATCCTTTAAGGACAGATGGCAAGTATTGGGGCCTAATACCTTTCTCTTTGGGCTCAGCTCTGTCACATTGACTTCTTTATTCTTTCTGGTGGTCTGAAAACCTAACGTATCTTTCCAACGGTCTTCATGCTCTCTCCCAAGCCGCGCCGTGTGGATGAAGAAGGCTCTCCGAACCCCAGGGCACGAGCAGCCCGCTGGGCAGCAGAGCAAGTAAAATATAAATATTTACTTTCCATTTACCTGGTTTAAAATTGCTATATTTCTTGCTGAGATGGGAGTTTGCTGCCAGGTCCTCCTTTTTTGCCTTGCACAGGTTTTTTCTTCAGCAGGTTACAGAGTCAGAGTCCATCCCTGCGAGCTGAACACGATAAGTGAATTCGTCTTTAGACGCACATGTCTCATCGATATTCTCGCTCTCTGGGCAAGGACTGATTTGTGATCAATGAAATTGAAGGAGGTGGTGGTGGATACCTTGACTTGGCCTCTTCAGTTCAGCCCCTTTGCTAGGGCAAGTGTTTAAGATTTATTTTTAGTCCTTTGTCCAATCTAATGGCAAACTGCTCAAACAGTGGAGCTTCTCCCACATCCTTTGGAAGAATTTTCCACAGTCTAATAAGATTTCAGCACTTGGAAGTTTATCCTGTTATTCAGCCTAAACTTTCCTCTACTTAACATTATGCTTTCAGTCCTTATACCCTTTTCACCATCCTAAACAATTCATCTTCTTCTCAGTGTTTACAATCCACAAGATTTCCTTCTTCCTTCCAAGAAGAAGTTTCCAATCAGTATTTATAAAATGGAAAAATAAATGACAAACAGAAGGTTCAGTAGAAAAGAACCTCCTGCACTATAGCAGTCAGATGTTTGTGCAACAACTGTGTGTACTTCAAAATAGATACTATTTCTGTAGCCTGCTGGTATCCAACTATACCACCAAAGGTGCTAGACACATCTTCAGTCCAAACAAACTTTGGTAAGTAGAGAGCTGCATACCTTCGACTTCCAAAGCAATGTTTTATTTAAAAAAAAAAAAAAAAAAAAAATTAAAGCCAAACAAAACCAGGATTTTTTTTTCTTATTATTTTGTTATTGTTATTTTTGACCGAGCATGAAATGATTGAGTTTACATGGTCAAGGGCTTGTTTGTGTTGTGTGATGGTGCTTGGGCATCACGTCCATATAAACAGTTAACCTCCCAGGATGCAAAATCTTTGTTGTGTCTGATGAAGGCAGACTTTCATTAGGCCTTTTACCACCAGCTCTTGGAACTCTTCCACTTCATGCAAGTAAAAAAACCACAAATATTCCTCTACTTATATCAGTACCAGAAGCTGGAAGCATGGAATGCTTCAGAATGCTTTGAACCCCATAATTGTCTCTTGTAATAATACATTTTTTACATTCGAACTCGTGAGTTATCAAGGAGAAAGAACGTAGCAACTTGGTTAAAATAAAGAATTAAATTATGGTCATGGAAAAAAAAAAAAGGTACTTTCCACTGTTCTCAAAAGAAAGTGTCCTTGGGAAAGAATGAATCAGAACGGATCTCTGTCCTCCTCTGTATGACTTTGTATTGAGTTTCATGTACTGAGGGATGCACTGTAGGAAGCTCACGGTTAGACAGACCTGAGATAAAGGTCTTCCATGTCTTGGAAGTATCTTGTGCTATAGCACCTTCTGCAAAACAGAAAAGCAATGTTATTAAATGTAGGTTTTATATACTATATCAGACCATATGAGAGAACAGGTAAGCGTTATCCTTATGTGTTATGCCCCAACCACGGAGTGGTTTTGGACCTTATCTAAACCACCATAGTTAATGCAGTCCAGGTCCTTGGCCATATTCCCTGCTGGCTCGTCTCTTCCCAGCCCTGCCCGACCTCATCTCTGTTCCATGCAGCACTAAGGTCACTTTTTGCCTTGACTTTGCATCTTATTTGTAGGGTTCTTTCGATCTAGATTTGTACCCAGCAGCTCTGTTACAGGAGAACACCCAGTGCTATTTGGTTTGGTGGTTTCAGTTGTTTGACTGTAGATGTGAACACTGGGCTCTGACTAACTGCTTTGTACTTGGCTTATTTCTTCTGGAATATCTTCCTCCTACAGACTCTAGATGAGATGTATCATCATTTCATCACCATGATCTTCCCAAAATATACTGCAGAATTCATCTTGAGGGATCCTCTAATATTTACACAAATGTACCTCAGGAAACAGTTTGGCCATGGGAATCTAAATCCTCCCATTACACACTATGGCAAAATGTGTTGCCCTCATAAGAAAGCCCACGATGAGGAAGTCAGAGAGAAAAAACAGATATCTTTTAAAAGCTAGTTCAAGTCATTGGTAGTACCCTCGCATTTATTTGGACCCCAAATCCACATGATACATAAGAAAATGAAAAATAAACCCCAAATGAAACCTAGAAGTGTTATAAAAGAATTTACAGTAAAATAATTTTGTGTTAAATTGAAGGAATATCTACATCTGGAAATAAGTACGTGGAAACAGAGTCTTATTTTTTCTAGATTGATTTGATTATGTTTTCTGGGTTAAGACATCAGTGTTCAAAACAAAATTAGAATCTTTGACCCCTTTGGCTATCAAATTACCTGGAGCAGAGGATTAACATTGTACAATACAATGCAGGTAGCCGAAAGGACTGGACCCCCATCAGTTTTGGGTGCAGCACAAACACTTCCATTTCAAAACCCTGTTTTAAAGAGCTTAGAGCTTCAGATCCCAGTGCAGATCCCAGTGCAGAAAAACTCAGGCTCTTGTCAGGCTTCATGCACACATGACCCCAAATTATCTTCTGAGAGGGAATTTGGAACTGACACTAAGGAAGCTGCCTATAGCTAAACCTGTTCATAACTTGTTGCTCACTTCAGGCCTTGATTTCAAGACAATGCAAGAGGTGCTTGGATGTGGGAAGGAGCTGAAGGGCAGCGATGAAGGAACAGAAGAAACCTATATCATGATAAGGAGGCTTTTGTCAGCATTTTAGTATTTATTCACAATTTTAAGAAGTTGATTAAAGAACCTGGAACTCATTCCTGGTTCAATCCCATTAAAACTTGATGAGAACTTTGCTTCTTTGTTGTTTCATCCTCAAGCCACCCTCAACATCCCTTTGGGAAAAGTGTCCCTTGTTTGCCTAAGGGGAAATCCAGGCACTGCCCTTCCGCTATCGCTGGGGATGTGCCCAGGGGGACGCCAGCCGCTGTGATCTGGGATGGTGGTTACATGGGTCTGGATTAGCAGCATCTCCTGTCACTCCGTGGCAGAGGATCAGAGCGGGCAGACCTCTTTGATGGAAGGGTGAATTGCCTGATACTTCTCACTACGGATGAATGGGGAACAAAATCTTTTGTTACCAGGCTGCCTTTGCTATCAAGAGCAGAGTCGGATAAGGAAAAAAAAAAGGCCATTTCTGTAACTGTTTTATGTCGAATCTGTCCATTTTGGCTTTACAGTCTCACATGGTAATAACTCACTGCCACACGTTATCGACCCTAATCAGCCTCGGACAGAGCCACACAGCAAATGCCAAGCGCAGGAAGAAAGCGTGCCAGGCTTTGTAAGAGAAAAAAGAGTTTTCGCTCACAGAGGCCCAGTGAAAACAAAACCAAAACAGCCTCCAAATCTAGGGAGAGCATACAAAAAGCTCTTGGAGATAACTTCACATCCCCCTCAAAATCACAGGAGCCGGCTTTCAGCCGATGCTCGGCCGCACTCGCAGCTCGCGGTGGACCAGGGAGAGCCGGGCACCGCGGGATGCGGCTCCATGGCACCCGCTAGCCGAGGGAAGCAGAGCATTTCACTCCTCTTTGATACTTTATCTTCCCTAGTCACACACAGTGAAACTACAAAAAAGTGTGGGGAATAAAGAAACACAAAGGCAAGTCGCAGCCGTATTTCTCTAACAAGGATCTTCTCCCTGTGGGAACCTCCAGCACTGGTTCCTGCTAATACATGACTTCAGCGACTATAGATAGTGGAAGTTTTCTGTGCTTTACTGCCTCAACAATGGGCTCAGGAACTCATACAACCTTTCATTTCCGTCCTTTTATTTGTAAATTACTTTCCTTTAAGAATACTGCTATTTAATAGATGGGTTATGATGTCAAACTCTTTAATAAGAGCTATGCTTTTTCCTCTGCAGTTTGTTTTTATTCTAAACAAGATTTTTTTTTTTCCTAAACAGATACAATTTTAAGGGGAAAAAAAAAAAAAAAGCCAAACATGACCAGAAAAGACCTTATTTGTTATGGAAAAATTATAACAAAGATTTTCTGTGGTTTTTTTTTCCTTTGCTCTTCCTGTTGTTGGTAATAAAAGAATTTTTATTGTTCTTTGGTGGTAATCCTAGCTTTATGTTGAAAATCAGAAAGGATTTTTTCCTTCTTTTTTCTTCTCTGTTTTTGGTTTGGTTCTCTGGTTTGTAGCCTGAATGGAACTAAACCAAGCATTGAAAAAGCTTGCCGCACACGGTCAGAAATGTCACTCCTCCGCCTGAGCCGGCCGGGCAGCATGAACGCCGATGCTGCTTTGCAAAACGTCACTTCGTGTCCAATGACTAAGAGGGCATGAGAAGCATCTGTGCTTATTCCGTGGTAAATGCTGATCTGGGTTATACAGCCGTAAGGACAGAGTAAAATCACAGTCTGGAAGATTTAGGCCAGGTTTGCCCCACATTAAATGAGACCACGAGCAAAGAAGCGTGCACAGCTATCTGGGAGATGCCCCACGGTATGGACAGTAAGGATGGCTGAAATTTCTGCGCTGACGTTTTCCCCCAGATAGAAATAGCCTTTGTGGAAATTTATTTTGGGGGATTAGGCTGTATTTCATTCTATTTTTTTCCTTTTTCTTCCCTCCTGGTGGTGGAAACCAACAAATGGTTGGAATTTTTGTTTCTGCAAAACTGGAAAATTGAATTTTATATTTAATATGGAAAATACCAGCAGCTGAAATGTTATAATTTCAAGACTAATTTAACTGATACACCGCCTAAGTAAAATCATATGCTAATCACGATAACCTTTGTTTTCCTTCTCCCATATAAGCTGCTCTGCCAATATTTATGCAAAACTCTAAGCTTGGATCCTTGCCTCCTTTTCAAAAAAAAAAAAAAAAAAAAAAAATCCCATCCTTAATTAATGAAAACATTACATAAAGACAAACCAAGAGCAAAACAAAGAGAAGCAAAACAAGAAAAGGCACTCTTCTCCCCCTCCTGTTAAGAATTACAATATTCCAGAGGCAGTACGGGAGCGTGAAGACTTGTGCTTAAGAATACGAACTGAGCAACACGAGGGAGGTGGATCGGAGCACCGATGTGCTTTTCCACTTGCCTTTACCTTGACATGATAATGCTGGGAGGAAACAATCACAAATAATGTCTCTTTTTTTATAACTGAGTCTACAGCTTTTCAACATGATGGCTCTGGCAAGACTTGGAGAGACATCAGACTAATAAAACATCTTTAAATATCAGTTTTGGAAGTTAATTCATTTGGAGCCATACTTTTTTGCCAGAAAGGGAACTTTTTTGCTGCAAATGTTTGTCGATTTTTCAGACGAGTGGAATAACACAGCAATCCCAAAAAGTCTTCTGGAAGTTATCAATATCCAATTTGCCACTTGAGCCTTCTCATTCACCCTGCAAATGAGCTATGCAAATATATCCTTTGTGGTGGGAGAACGGCAGAGCCGAACGCACTGTCTGAGCTCTCTGGGAAACAGGGCAGAATGGCTCAGCCCCTGATGTTTGTCTCCTCCTGCCCCCTTCCCAAGGAAAAACAGACCTTGGAAATCACAGAGGCTTTGCTGCTCCTTGCAACCACCAGCAGCACTGAAAGTAGTGCAAATAATGTTTCCATTGCTCACTATTTCAGATTGAGAGCATATTTTTCTTGGAGCATTCTTAACCTTTGGGATCTTTTCATGTTCTTTAGCCATTGTGTTTGCTTCTTCCTTGTTTTCTTACAGGGAAAGCCGAAATGGCTTACAATTAAAATCTTTTTTTAACAGCTTTCTCCTGTTGCTTTGGCAAAACAAATTTTAAACAGTTGGAACTATACAGTGCCTTTTACTCTCTCCTCAAATAGTCTTCCCCTTCTACCAAGAAATCCTGCTCAGTTTGGATCTGATCATTTGCTTGTGTAAAGAAGGATACCTTTAGGGTCTAAAACTGGAGCGATCTGCACCAGCTGAAAATTTTCATTGTTAAGTCAATGGACAAATATCTTTATGCTGGGACAGATTCTTTCAGTGCTACTTGTTTGTTTGTTTTTAAAATTTGCTGGATCAACTCGTGATTCACGGTGGTGCAACTGAGAACAGAATCTGGTTAACTAATAGAAGGTGCTAATGACCAGTCCGGCTATAACTGGAGGTAAGCCGGAGCCACAAATTGCTAATGTGATCCACACTGTAAAATGAGGGAGGATTCAGGATTGAGGAGTCTGGTTTTACCCATCCTGGTAACAGAACATGACCGTGACACTCCCGTGTGAAGGCAGGAGGGCTTTGCTGTCACCTGAGCTCACGGTTATATGTGCAGATCACCTGCAAGCGTTGGAGGTTTTCCAGTCCGAAGCTTGGACTCACAACCCACTTCGATTTACAGCCCAGCCTCAGCAGTGACCCCTTTGCGAAGTCACCTCTAAGGAGACCACGTCCTCAGCAGCACCATCTGCCATGACCCACTCTCACCCCAAAACTTCTACAGTCTAATATGCTTGATTATTTTCCTTAATGAGTGTGTTTACTCTGAAGGTAGACACATAAATCACACCAGCTGAAATCCAAGCAAGCATATGACAAATATGGTATTTTTAAAGGTTAGTTGTTGTTCTTTTTTAATGAAAGAAAAGCAAGAGGATGGGGTTGGACTTTTATGATGTGCAAAAGAGGTTGTAACCACAGAAAAATCTGCCTCCAAAAGCCAAATATTATTCATTTTGGTGGAATGCACTGTTAAAATAGCTCAGCCTTTCAGGAAGAAGCACACTTATGTAAACCATCTAGTTTACTTTCTTTTGAACAGACAACCTAAAAAAAAAAAATCCTATCTTTAAGTACACATGGTGTCTTCCTCATATGTATGTATGTAGACTTAAAAATGTCCACACGATCAGCTGTGGTCTTCTGAAGACTCATACAGCACATTTAAGAAAGGAGGTAAGCACAGAGGGAAGGCAATGTCATAAGCCATGACAACTTATTGGTGCCATCAATTAGGATCCACAAATCCCAGACAGGAGTCAATAATTCCCATGCACCTTGGCAGTCCACCACTTATTTCATTTAACATTTAAAAAGGGCACAATAAGGGCTGTAACATCACTGCTGATCCTCTGTCAGAGCTTGGAAACACCTGCCATGAACAGTATGTCCATCAAAAAGGATGATCAGAATACTGGCATATCTTCAGCTTTCGAACAGCATTTCTCTAATTGACACCTAACTCTTTGAAGTTTCCCATTAAAATTCAACAGATATGACACTGAGGAGCTCAGTATGGTGGGTATTTATATTGACATTTTCAGCTTTCTAGGGATCCTTAACAGGATTAAAGATAGGCTTGCATACATTCACCTCAACGACAAATTTATCTCACATTGCTTCCACCTGCTTTTTGTTCCCTGCACATGCAGGACCTTTTCTTATTTCATGTAACCCCTTTATTCTTTCAGTACCACCACACGGCTGACATTTATACACACCCAGCTCAGGTCCTGCAGCCTGATCCCCTGTGCACCCTGATGCTACTCTTTAATTCCCTCCTGCTGCCTATTTCTCCTTCCCAGCCTCAGGATCTTCCAAACTCAACCCACCATCCATTTCCCCAACCTCTTCAACATAAGATTGAAGCTGAGTGTCGCTTTACCTGGAACTAATTGTAATTTTCTGTAATGCTATTTAATAACTGCCTTGGCTGCAGTGGGGAGAACCAAGGGTAAAGGAACCAGTAAGGGGGTAATTGCCTTCAGATGCTCTAGTTATTGTCCATAAAACCTACAGCACAGGAAACTACGTGGGGTACTCAGGTCTCCAAACCCTACAGATTATGTTTCAAAACAGACACTATTGGATTTTTGCTTCTATTCCCTTTTAGTTCTCAACACTGTTGGCATTCATCGGAAAATAGTGGCCAGTCCTGAAAAATATTGTGGGGCCAGTCCTGATGGACACCAACCGCAGGGACGTGAAGGACAAGTAGCACTGATTTACCGAGGGCAAATTATGCCTGAACAGCCTGATTGCTTTCTACGATTAAATGATCGGCTCTGTGGAAAAGGGCAGAGAGATACATAATGTGATCCTCTCTCTTGTCTTTATATGGAAATGTGCAATGCTGTTGAAAACCCATTTTGCTTCTGAACCAAATTTTTTTGGAAATAGATAAACTTAAATTTATATCTTTTTTCACAGCATGAATCTTGCAAAATACTTCAGTTATCTGGGTGTGCTACTTCAAGGAGGGGGGTCTCTTTGGTCTTTCTTTCACCCAAACCTTCCTTCTGTCCTCCTCTCTTTTCCAGAATAAGACCTGTTTTAAGGACAGTTCCTCTGCAAATGTACAAGATCCCCCATTCACATTATTAGTGTAAAGATTATGAGCTTTCCTGGATAAGGATGCTCTCATGAATGACTTTGCTGCTGTTCTACCCTGCAGTCAGGCAGCTAGGAAACTACTCTTTGAAAAGTCAGCAAGAGTAACATACAGATTAAATATTCATGTTTCTATTTTTCATCCTTTGATTTTTGTCCCATGTAGCTGTAGGGGGAAAAAAAAAGACTGAAAATATGATCATTTAATTGAAAGTTTAATTTGAGAGAGTTCAAAAACATTTAAAATAGAGGACAAACTACTTAGAGTGATTTCTGTATACTTCATGTTGTTAATTTGCATACTTCAGCTTCTCTTCTCCCATCACTTTCTGTCCCCTTCAATTAGATTTATTTTTTTTTAATCCTGCTTAATTTTTGCTGGGAGTAGATGAAACGCTGTGGCTGCTTTTCTTGGCCTAAGGAAAAGTTATATGTGTGCAGTAAAACTACTCCCTGCTATTATCACCCTAGGAGTTATACACATAAAACCCGTTTTTATCCATGAAATAAAAGAGAATAGGAAATGCTTATAAGTTATTATAATTGGTGAAAAATGCTACATTCAATAGGTGATCTTCTCCACTGTTATAAGTGGAAGTAGAGCCTTTCTACCTCAGTGGAACTATGCTGATTTATACCACTTAAGGATTTCACCCACAGTGAGAAGGGAAAAACATAAAACACTCAATTTTTTCGGGGGGCTGGGGGGGGAGAAAGAAAAGAAAAAAAAAAAAAGCCCTTCCCAACTGTGAAATCCACTGGGTTTTAAAGAAGAAAGTCTGTAAAGAACATACTTGCACTAAGTTTAGGGTTTGAAAAATGACAGAAAGGCAAAACAGAAGAGAAGGGAAATAATCCAACACAGGTGACAGAGATTAGGTTACTTTTATGATTAACCTCATGATTACATTACCCTGAAGTATAGAGTCATACACAGAGTTTTCAAGGAATTTTTCAGGATCAAAAAAACCTGGTAAAACTGGCAATATTTAAGATGCTAAATTTACGACGATTTAAGATGACCAAAACTCTCATTGAAAGAGTGTACTTCAAAGAGTCACAGGAAAGTTCTAGTGAAAATGTGACTCACCATGCTCCAAAGCAGTCAGCAGGAATGGTCACTCACTTGTGCAATATAGACCCACTGAGCCACTAGTTTGCTTAACTTAAAGGTATCCACAACACAGGGTATTTAGGTAGTAGAAATGAGGTTCTCTTTCAGTTTTCTGTGGGATCTATACGACATTTAATCAATTATTGAGTCTTTATTGTTGTACGCTCATGAACATACTCATCTTTGTCATCTCAAATTAATGGTAGAAACAGAAAGACACAGATCCTTGTGACGTCCCTGGTTTCTGTACTGGTTTGTGCAAAGGAGAACCTTTACAAGAGATCAGTTGTGTTTCACATTTTGGCTTGTGCAGCACCCCCTCGTCCAGTAGACAGCGGGATGTTAGCAGTTTGATGACGAGGGAAAAAAGGCTTTGATAAACACCAAACCCCATCATTATCTCATTTTGGTGCACTCTACATTTTTTCCTAAACAAATTCCATGGAAAACTCATGTAAGAAACCATAACTTGCTACAAATGAGAACCCACAGATTGATTTTTTTTTTTCTTTTCTTAATATGTGAATGCACGGATAAAATTACTTCGTTTAGAAATACATGGCATGAAAAAGAACAGAGGGATAGAAGAAAAAAATTACCCCAAATCTACCAATGTCTAAATCAATTTTTCTGGGAAAAAAAAAGTCCTATCTTAAAGCTCTCCTATGCCACAGTGTCTAGCAAAGATACTTGAAACGGATGTGCTGAAACCTCTGTTCATACCAGTGAGCAATTATTTATCACTACTTCTTTACATTCTTTTATCTGGTCCCAGTGATGATGTTTCTTCAAACTGAACGTATTTGATAATCATTAATTTACAGGCAACTTGGAAAATATGCCAGTATGATAAGTAAAGGAAACATTATGCTGATCTTTAAAACTCCCAACCAAACACTGAACCTGAAGTTTAAAAGAAATCAGTAATACTATTACTCATATTGAGTTCAACTTGGGACCTAGAAATGCCTGAACTTAAAAGCTTTACAGTTACTATAATGCTTGTGTCAGTATATTTTATAGTATTACTTGAGAGTGACTCAAGCTTACTCATATATCGCTAAGTCGGTTCTCTTGTTGATGTGTACTGATTCTCTCCTCTGATGAACTGTTCACCTCCAGTATTAGCCAAGCATAATAGCATGGTGTTTGATACTGTGGAAAGACGCACAAATTACAACCCAACAACCACCACGATGCTGGCCTTACTTCTGTGGAGGGCAACAAATATAGGTCTTTCTTCTTAAGAAAATCAATGCTTTGTCATTTTTTGGTCTACTGTCGTACAGGATGTCTATCTAGTTGGAAACTGCTCTATGGAAATAATTAGAAAATGCCAACTTTCCTTGTTATAATTTCCTGAGAGAAGTTTCACTGAAATGTGTCTGAAGTTCAAGATAACAAACATGGGCAGCAAAAAAAGACATCCACTCTAAAACTAGCCAATTACAGGGCCATCTCTTGGCATTAAAAAACGCCACATTCAGGCTCTTGCCATGGTCCACCTGATTCCCATTAAGGTATTGGTCATTCTACGTAGAATTGGGCTTAGGCTCCTTTTGGAGCTCTCCCAGGGTGGGTAATTACTCCTTGGCTTGGTGCTTACCACCTATATCTCATTGACATGGATTAAAAAAGCATCACTAAGTTCCCCCTGTCGTAGAGGAGCAGCAAAGATTTCAGAGACATGGGATGCTCATTCGGTATGTCATGGCCCTTTCCATCCTAGTGACTCCTGTGGCCTTCTGTCAGCTGAAAGCCCTATTGAAGAGCAGTCCCACAGAAGTCACAGTGACTGGTTATCATTAAAAGCATCTAAGCAAGAAAAGCGCTTGCAAACATGCAGGGGAGCCAGAAGACCATTATGAAGCTATTTGGAAAGATTTCCCCTTGTATGAAATAATAGCCTGTTTTATTGGAACGTTTGTTAATCATCACTTATTGACTGCCCAGTTCCTACTATTTCTTTAAATTTACAGTGCGTGTTTCTTGTTATCCCTTCTTCTTAGGTCAGTACTACTCAAACTGGTGTGGCTGGCATTTGCTGAGCCTGGAGCTTTGCACCAAGGTATCCACAAGATGACAAGAGTGGTAATACTCCTTTGTGGCTCCTGTCTTCACCTCAGCATTTAAAAACACTCACACAGGGTTTTAGATGTTACTTCAGCCCTACCACAAAATGGCAAATCCTTGGAAACAGAAGTACATACCAGCTGTATGCAGAAAGTCAATAGTCGGTGGTGCACCTGGGTATACAGTATAGTTTCCTGTGGGCCCACTAACATGTGGTGTTGTGAGTTGCAAATGACTTCCTCTCCTCGCTTCTTATACGAATTCTTGATATGGTGTCAGAAATAAAACAGCTTTAACTGATTTAATTCTTTGTTGTGGCTAAAGAGTCACTTCAGGAATGGCAATAAACAAAATCCCACTCCCTAATGCAATGTAAATCCATGTCTGTAAGCAGGATCTAGCATTTTCAGAGTCCACACACCACCTCCTTACTGAAGTTCATACCAGAAATCAGGGTTGATACGGTTATTATAAAAGCTCTGGTGCTTCAACAACCACAGCAGCTCCAGGCTCCTTCTCCAATGCCATTCCTCATGAATTCTGAGCCGTGCACAAGCTGCGATTTGCCATTCAGAGGACAAGGGCTGAGCAGGGACTGTTTCACTTGTCATCAAACATTGAAATCACATGGCGTCATTTCTGTTCCAACCATGGATGTTTTTGGCAAGCGTTCTCCTTCAGCTCTGCCATGTTCATGTAACAGGGAGGCAAACTGAAACATGTTGCATTTGCTATTTAATATTCACTTAAAGAAAAAGGACTTTTCTGTAGAACTGGTTTTGTCTAAACTACTTTTGGTGAGCAATCAGGTTTTTAACTTTTTTTCTGGCTGATGTAAAAACAAGTGTCTGTCTTTCTGAAAAATTGGGAATTTTTACTGGAGACTTTGGACAAAAAACAAAAATATTTTGGCCCCAGACCAAAAACTTTATGCTTAAAATGGCAAACCTCTCATTTTCAGCCAAACAATGAAAACGTTGGTTTTGGCTGGACATTTTTGGTTTTTCAACAGAAGTGATCTTTTTCTCGGTCAAAAATTTTCCATGAGGTGAGGAATAAACACTACGGTTAAAAGCCTGGTGTAACTGGAAGGAAGGAGTAAAGAGAGAGATAAGGAATAAAAACAGTTTATCACAACCATCACGAAGCTAGTGTTACCAAGGTCTCTTACAAGCCACTGTACCAATCTGGTAAAGAAACCCTGAAACCTATAGCCTGGTATATTTATAGCATGATTCATGGTCACTGAATGTTCTATAAACAAATTTATGGAACTGTTTTTCTCTCGGTTGTTTCCTTTTTTAGAATATTATCACCAGGAAAAGCACTGGCAGACTATGTCTACCTTTCATAGCTGTCCTGATGATCTCAGTTGCTACACAGGCAATAAAAAGTCCCAGGCACTTGTGAATGACCTTACTAATTCATGAAAATCAGGAGTCCCATGCAGGCATGTGGCAGGCAGAGGAGTGATTAGAGATGGCAAAGCCATTTCAGGACGAGATTTGAGCTATCCAAGCAGCAAACACGATGCTCACGGATTGTCCCGTGTAACTTTTCATCACCACGCAGACTCGGTGAATCAGCTACTCTTGCAGTGTAAATCGCATCTACCTCTGTCATTGGGAGGTGGTGTGTTTCAATAGGGACTGGATTGAGCAATCAACTGCAAAATGGGAAAAATGGGAAAAGCTGGAAGGTGGGAGGATATGGATCCTCCAGGTTAGCACAGGGAGAAATGAAAAGGTGTTCTGCAGCCAAGAGCTGCCCTGTAGTGAAGCTCTCACTGATGGTGCATACCTGGTTTATTTAATTATTTTTTTCATTTTCTGCCTAATATTTGGCTCTAAAGAGCATGTTTCAGTACAGCACAGCATGAGTGCGGGGCTAAAGAGTAAGCTGGGCAGTGTCAAGAGAAGAGCGTTCCTCTGAGTTACTAGTGCACGTCCTGGTGTTTTCCTTTCCTTTTTCCATGTCTTCAGGAAATACTCCATCATCCATGAAAGCACTGCTGTCCGTATCTCATATGTGTAAGTCTGACTACTTGAGAGGAGAAAGGTGAATTAAACTGCTAAGAATCGATGCTTTCACCTCCTAGTTTTCGTGCAGAATCCATGATCAGAGACAATTTTTTAATCACTGTTATAATGTTTCCCAACCAGTTCATAAAGCGGCTTTCAGGACATGACGCAAAACAGCAGTTTAAAGCCATAGATCTTTCTAGTTAATCTAAAAGATTAAGCATCTCACAGCCACTGGAAAGTGCTCCTTGGAACTACAGTATTATGGCCGTGGATAAATCTGGTTTTATAATCCTGCTTAGTCTACACTGATCTGGATAAACGGAGACCCATCGTTTGAGAACCAAGCTCAGAAAACCACGGTTTAGGCAAAGGGAGGAAAATAGGAGCACATATTTTCAGGAGGAACAGGAAGGTGGCAGGGGATGTTAAATCGTGTTAGGGACAAAACATAATCCCCAGTTGCCCTTTACAATCACACTTCACACAGAGTCACCTTACTATTAAAGTCCCTGCAGAGAGAAACAGCCAATCAGCCTGGCGAGGAAGGCTGTGTGGGATGAGGACGATGAGCAAGGGAAGCTCGGACGGCTGTGTTGGAAGTGCTCGCACTCACGGCCAGCCCGGGTACCGCTGCCACCCCCGGGGACCCTGTGGGCAGGTCTCGCTTGGAGACACAGCGTGAGTCTTGAATGTGCACGAATGCTGCTGAGCTCAGAACGGGTAGGGCAGCCAAGGCAGGCACTTCTGAGGGGAAAAATAAATGCTACTTCTCTACCCTCCTCACCCTGGGGAAAGAACCAAGAACAGAAGTAAACACGTACACAGACCGGTTGATTACCAGCAATCCCAGTTCACCTACCAGCATTGAAACATGGGTACTTTTATTTCTAGCAGAAATTTGTCGTGGGAACTCAGCTACTAACCCAATGCACCACCCCCGCTGCACTGATAACAGCCTTTAGCAACCGACAACAGCGACTTCGTTCCTGGGGTAGCAGTATTTGTCCTCCTTTGCCTTGCTAATTTGTCCTTCACTGCAGGCTGCCCAGGGGAGAAGAGAGGGAGCACATCTTGTAAGCACAACCATGACACGATGTTGGCCACCATGGAGGTGGCACTATCTAGCAGATAGAGCGTTGGATGTGAAGGCAAAGAGACCTAGATTTTTCATTCTATTTGGCCAGCGGGTCATGGATGTAGTCGAGGCAGTTGTTTTCCCCTTTTTCGTCATCATTTCTGAGACGTGCACTGACCAACACCCATTTCAAAAAGCTCTCTGATGGAAGGTTGATGTGTTGTCTGTATTCTGCACTAAGAAAACCTCTATTCTACAAATGCCTCACTTTACTTAAGTAAAGTTTTTAGATTCAGCTGCAACCAGCTCAAGTTTAAAGTGCATGAGATCATTCATTACATCATCAGCTTATCTACAGGGTTACTAAAGCACTGATCAGATGACTGAAGAACTGGAAGTATTTGTCACAACCAAGGATCTTGGGAAATACTTTTCTAGCACTTGTACAGGGCACACTTGCCTGTACAATTATTTGTGAATAGTGTGAAATAATTTAGTACTGAATATGTCTTTAAATCCAGTATTTCCTGTATTTCTGAAAAAAAAAAAGAAAATTGCCTGTATTTCTGAAGATGTGCAGCTTAAACATAAGTTACTAACTTAATACACAAATTACTGGGCAAAAATCCCTTGTCTGTGTTTTGCAGATCATCAGATCAGCGGGTCACAATGGCTTTATATTCTGAAGAAGCTGTGAACAAACAAGTTGGGCACTGGATCTGCATATGCAAACAAACATTTTGCAGTTATCCCACAAAGAAAAACAAATTTGAATTGCAGATCTTTCTAATATATAGCCTTTGTCTATTTTGTATCGATGCAAAACTTTTGGCAGTGAAGACAGAGAGACCGAAAGTGTTGAATGTACAAAAGTTAGCTCCTCCTTATCCTAGGTGATAACTTTAAAATAAGTCTCTCACAAACTTTATGGAAGCTAAATTCAGGAACAAGAAAAGGAAGCTTTCAGAAAAGAAAACAACTCATGAAACTCATTACTATGAGACATGGATTACTACTGCTATTATTATTATCTAGTGCCTATAAGCTACTATGATGAATAAGGACTCTTCTTATGCCTTGTACAAATAAAAGGATAAGAGGTCATTGTCATCACAAATTTAGTGGATGAAGAAAATGATACATGCATAATGAGTCTCTTTAAATGGAATATTGGCACAATTTTTTTAAGGTAGATAGAAATAATTTTATCACACACGGCTTGAGCTGACCACTAATAAATCTCCCTTACGTGACTTTTTTTTAAGATGCTGGTAGGGTTTGCCTTGAGAAACAGGAATTGTTCTATAGGAGCAGAACTCCCTGCTGAGCCTGGTGCTACAGTGGGAACAACACTGGGGTACATCAGAAGGCGAGAAAAGAGCAAAGACTTCCAGACTTGTGGGATGTCTGTTGGAAAGGAGCATGCTTAAAAGATAATAGCACTGAACAAGTTTCCAGCTTTTCTAGGAGCACTTTCTATAATGAACATGTGTCAATTACAAGTATAAGATCATTCTGTTGTTTTGAAAAATATGAGATTTAAATAAACAAAACACTATTTTTACCAGCAGAGAATTTGGCTCTCTCTCCCAAAGGAAGAGGCCATTTTTCCATTTATGTTTAGCAGAAAACAAAAAACCCCAAACCCTTAAAGGCCAGTAGATACTAAACCAAACAAAAGCATAAGAACTGACTCCAAGCCAAAGTGAACGTCCTGAGGTCTATTTTCCCGTAAGGCCTTTGCACGCCATCCTGACTACGCTTCTGATGCCAATAACTTAACATAGGCAAGTGTTCCCCTTCGTTTTACTCTTCCGAGTAAGATGCTGCCTAGTATGCACAGGACACATTTCCATGGTAACACACTTCTGGAAATTAGCAGTGTTTTGGAGCTTTTGGCTGATAACCCAGATTGCTGTATGTACTGTCATTATCTGAGTATCTTTTTGGCTCACAAAAACTACCATGGCACCATGGTAAGGAAGGAAAGATCCAATTCCGAACACCCTTGTCGTTAACCAGAAACTTAGCTGTCATGGGAAACCTGGAGCCAATTTCTGCACTGATCATCAGAGCTACGGTTGCAGAAAACTTTGGGTTGTAGTTTTCCTCTTATTCCTCTCATTAAAAAGTTTGTATCAACTATATGACAAAAAATGTCAAATCAGCGCTGAAGATCCCTCTTCTCTCTACCCTGACACTCTTCTCTTTCCATTGCCTTAGAGGAAAACTATGTCACCGTTGGTGTTAAAGGAGTGTGATCCAACTTAAGCAAAGGTTACACAAGCTAGTACAATTACTAGAGTCTCCATATTTTCCCAATAACGAATCTCGCTCTAATTCAGAAGATATGCCCTGCCTGGGAAACAATGCGAGGTTGAATGAGGACAGAGCAAAGAATGACATGTCATAAAAGCCTCATGTTCTTGAGTGCCAGCAGAACCGTTCCCTTCTGATGGGTGCTCTTGGGTAGCTAATTTGAGGCATTTGGAGCATTTGGTAGACAGCTGTTCTGCTCAGAGTGCAATGGCAAGCATTTTCAAGCTAAAACCACAAGAATGAACTGATGATGCCATTTGGAAGCCATGTTCAGAGAACTTACCTCCTCTGACTACGTTGCTGGTTTTTAGGAACAGAACGCAGCTTTTTACCCTCTCCCTTCCCTGCTGCTTTCCCTTTTGTACTTCTCTAAGCGACCAAATCTTGCCAGGGCTGCAGATACCAGAGGCGATGCAGGCTGGCTCTGAAGGGAGGTGGGGAGCCATCTTGGGTGGTGCCAGTGGTGAGACAGATGGTCTTGTTTTGTGAGCACCTCCTTCTTCTGCGCTAGACAATCTGCACCTAGGAGCAGTTAAAAAGGATCTTTTATTTCTCCCTAAGGCACATGCAGCACGCGGCATACTCTGTCAGCATGTTATACTGCCAGGCACTGGCTTCAGTGTGAAAAGTCCAACAGAAGGGGATAAGTCAGAGAAGGTTTCCCAAGGTCACTTGCTCTTGTTAACTGTTAACCTGTTTACTGTTAACTGTTTACTGGTCTTCTCCTGATAGCGGATGCAAATCTACCTGAACTGCCACCGACAAAGATATTCATTAAACTGAAGAAGATAAGGCTATGTAAGAGAGGAAAGGAGAGGGTGTTTCATTCAAAGGGTAACATGAGACAGGAATGCAACTATGAGGCTCCTTGGGATCAGTCTTCGAACTAATCTGATTTTAAAATTTTCACCAATGAACTCGGGCGTGTTAAAAAGTCCGGGTTGAAACATAGATGCTGGAAGAGGGAAATACCAAAAGGGAAGAACTAAGCAGTCCCAAGGGACTGAGTAATGGCAGTGAGATGGAAATTTAGTAACACGTAGTATCAAAGCATAAATGGCAATAGCAAGAATTTTTGCTACTTATTCAGAATATAACACACAGGAAAAAGAGAAAAGAGGAAGATGTGGTTATGAACAGAGGAAAACAATGAATCTAGCCCTAGAATATACCGGAGGAGATATTTGCAGACAGGAAAGTATTACTGTTGTACTACTGTAGATTACTTTTTGTAACAAAAAGGCTATGTTGTGGGGTTTTAGTTGTTGTTTTTTGTTGTGTGGTTTTTTTTTTTTCCCTAGAATAAATTGCTTGATATTCTGCATATTTCTTTTTATTTGGTGGAATAGAGCATCAGCCATGAAATTGGCACTAAAAAGGGGATGCACCATTAGTTCTTTAACTAACTATTGAAACTTTTGAAATGGTATTTTGGAAAGTGTAAGAATGCACAACTGACTTCCAAAGAAGAAACCATATTATTTCCTTTTCTTCTTTTTTTCTGGTATTTCTAGAATAACCTATGATTCATTTTTATATCCTTAGTTTGCTGAAACTCATTTTGCAACTTAACTTTTTTGATTTTTGTCTCTAAATACTTGTGCTGCTTTTCTATAGTAATTATCAGTAAATAGAAGCCTATCAAGTTCTTCCAAAAATTAATAGTTTTTAAGACAAAAAGGGGAGAGCAATTCACTAGAATGATCTGATTCTGTTCCAGACTTACCAGTCATCTAGTTTGCTTACTGTTTTAAAAACTGCACCTTGTGTACTCCTTGTTAGCTGGTACTAGCGCAGCTCTTCAGATCTCATTCTACAAATTTTTCACCCCCTTATTAAACATAAGAAGAAAACAAACATTAGACATGGTACATCTTTCAACAACAGTCTTTGAATATTGTGCTTGATGTTCTAAGTCACTTTGAACGGAAACACTCACAGACAGGACAGCATGGCCACACACCCCACATGTAACGGGACCACCAGCCTTCTTCCCCCGTCCTCCCCAAACTATTGCATGCATTCAGTGCCCGATATTCTGTTTAATTGTCTCTGAAAGCACACATATCCAACTTCATTATGATTATTATGTTCCTTTATGCTGTCAGTGTTTCCAACCATTCCTGCACTTGAGACCAAATCCAAATTAAAGTGATGTTTAGCATGTGCATGCTGTGCATAGCACACTTGCTTGCCTATTTTTCACTTCCTTTTCACATCACTCTTAATGGGCCTTTAAGGACATATCTGTATTCCCGCTGTGTTATTTATGGTTCTGACATCATCCCTCAAGGTGAACAGTACTTTGCTGTAGAGTATTTACTGTTTTATAGTAAATCTGCCTGCTGCTTTCTATAAAAACAGGAAAACAGCTGCAACTTTTATAGGTGAGAATGAAGTTTTCTCCCTCTTCTTAACGTACATTTCGTCATGGGGAAGTTAAAAGTGATCTTGGGAGGAGAAACACAAAGCCTGAGTGTGGTCTTTCATGGTTGAATTTTATCTGTATTCCTTCAGCTGACGTTAAACAAAATGCATAAAGCCACACCAGATGTTTTTATTATCATTCATTACTTATGTGAACGCAATATAGGCAAGCATGGTACAGAACACGGAAGAAAAAAGAAAAAAGCGGCCTTGGCTCATGAGACCAGATCTTTCTTCACAAACATCTTGTTAAATAGTTAAGTGTATGCACAATGTCTTTGGATTAATCAGTGTTGAGTGAAAAAAAATCTATAAAGAAATACAGACGAATGAAGAAACAGGCAAGTGGCTGCTAGTATCTGAAGTCCAGGAAGATCTGTTCTAATTTAAATTGATACTTAATTGCCTAAGAAGCTTTAAATTGCATTCAACTTGGCCAAAACATAGGGACCAATATTTCAAGTGCAAACCAGGTACCTAATGGGTTCTCATTTTGAAAGGACACATTCAGCTTCCTTTCAGATATCTCGAATACATATGTTGATAAAAGGACGAGAGACCTTAGCTTCTGCTTTAACACTCTGGGTAATTTGGGAAAGAGTATCTTATTAATGACTCATTTAGATCAGTGTTAGCAGGTAACATGTGGCACATTTGAGAGCTCTAACATGCACGACAGAGCCTGAAGCATTTTGTACCATGTACCACCATGCTCAAGCAGCACACAGCAACTTCATGCTCTCTACAGGCAGCTGCTGAGAGGTTAAAACAGAAATGGTATGGCAGGAAAAAAATCCAGAGTTTGGGATCTGGAGAGATGAACTGAAAGTGCAAGAGCAATGACTAAAAAACTTCATTAAAAGATACGAACAAATCACAGGCATTGAGAGTACATTTACTAATAAAGGCAGAGGAGGGTCAGGAGGTTTAATAGCTTTCTACTTGCTGCTCCAAGAGCCCATTTGGTAGAGAGAGCTTGCAGATTCCATGTAAAGAGTAGCTCTGGAGTGGTTTCTAGCACCTGCATCTAATTAGAAACAAAATAAAATGTAATTATTCTTAGTTGGGAGTTTTTTTCCTCTTTTGTAACTGCAATTTTAAAAGAAGTTGCTTATGTTATTTGCACTTGCATCTGATCTGAACAAAGTGATATCATGTAGTACATAACATCTTTCACTCCAACTGCCTCCAGCCCTTTATGCACTTAACACAATGAAGCTTTCTGAACAGCTGGAAAGATCTGAATGGCTGGGTGAGTCAGATGGAAAATCCTGAATATTATCACCTCTGGGATATGTCTTTGTATTGGCATTTTAGATGAGGGATCCTTATGAATGAAACCCTTTTGCTCATCAGTGGGAAGACTCCATGTGCCAATCCATCCAGGTAAGTTTGTATACCAAACTTTTACACACTCAGAGCAACATGGAGTAAATCCAGACCCAAACCAAGAATCAACACTGTTTTGATGCAAAATATCTGCTTGCTTAAAGCTTAAGTGTTCCTAAATGAAGCACTGAAACCAAATTATCTTTATCTATAGACTGCAATTTGTGCAGGTGCTTCTGCCTCCTTGAAATTGATGCAAAACCTCGCAATTCTTGTCCCGAATGCTGGGTATGGTGTTTGCCACATCACAAGCAGCTAGCTCTACACGTTATTTTGCAGGACTCGAACTGTTAGGCCTCTGAGTCTTTCTGACTTGATTTCTCCTCTTAACATAGATAATACAGAATATTACAGTTGTACCAGATCTGTGCTGAACTCCTCCAGGCTTCAACAGCAACTAGAGGCTTTATTTTGCTACTTGACTGGTCAAACATTATTTCTGGATCTTCAAGTAGCTTTTCCTCTGAGCATTCTCCACCAAGCTAATGTGGATGTGTGAGTGCAAATCTGTTTAGAGACAACTCATGGAAAACTTTCCTAAGGGCAATGCTGCCTCTCTTGATCAGTGGATCTTGCTGATGTGTGCAGACTGGATACTGCCACCACAGCTTCCTAAGAACTTTAGAATTTGCTCTCTCCTTTTTTTCCACTGTCAACTGGCCAAATATTTCAAACATTTTCCTTTAACAAATGTGTCCTTGTGGGGGAAAGTCCATTAGTAACAGAGTAGTTGCATCTTGTCAGGACCAGACTTTAATGGCTGTTTGAATTTTAACTATTATTTGCTAACTATTCCTGTTCAAGCCAACTAAGACCATAATAAAAGCCATTAAATACCAAGTAACTGGCCTCAGTGTAGCTGCAGGGTATAACACTGAGTATGATCTGAATTTATCCACTGCAAAGCAAAGACTTTGACACTCACAGACTTTTTGGAGATGGAAATTTTTATTTTTCCAGAGAGGATTGCCTAGAAGAATTAAAGTACTCTTCTTTGCCCCAGGGAAGGCCGAGCATAGTCTGAAGGTAACATGACACACTGTAATCCATCTTCCTATTTACAGGATGAATGAAGACACTGTAAAATATCTGGCACTGATTTGCTAAAATATATGGGACAATGCAACCCGGTGTTTGAATCAGTGGAAAAGTACACTGTGTAGAAGGACAGAAAATACAAAGCATTGCCCCACTGAAAGCAGGGGAGCTGCCAGCGCTCCTGGATGAACAGGGCAGGTGAGCCAGACTGAACTCTGCATTCTTTCGTCCTTTTCCTCTCTGAGCACCAGAAAACCTTCATGGGACATAAAGCATCATCCTGGGAATCGCTGCCCAGTGAAACAGTAGGGAATGGGCAGAGGAACAGACAGAACTGGTAGGAATGGAAGTGGTCACCCATGGCCACATGAAGCCCTGACTGTGCAACGCCGAGAAACACAGCAGCAAAAGGCCTCCAGAATATTTTCCATGGGTCGAAGGAGAGGGCTGCTGTTCTCTTATCTCCTCAGTACGGAGAACACAGACCCTTCTCAACCACAGCCTTGTCCTGCTGTAACCTGAGGCAGGAGGCTGGGGTAAGAGGGGGGACATGCTGTTCATCTCCTGAGCCAGTGTCTGAGGCAAGGCATTGCATCACACGTCAAGGGAAAATATAACACAACCTCTCAAGAGATTTATCCTCTACATTCTTAATGGGTTTTCTGCAAAGACCTGGGGACAAAAATTAATACTGGCAGCATTTTCACTTACACAACAAATCTGATACTAAGCCATTTAAGGTGGCTGGAACTAACAAATCAAAATCTGTAAAAGCTAAAGAGAGAACCGTTGAAGGCATGAATCTTAATCTGAATAGTCTGTATCTTTCAATATAGATGTGAGGTAACAAATCAGGTAAAATAGTGCAAGAAAGGAGAAAGGTAGGACACAGGTTAAAATAATTAAAATTTCCTAGTTATTTACTTATGGCCCAATCAAAGTCTATCACAGAAAACAGAAAGCCTCAGTGGGCTTTGGAATAGGCTGTTAAGACATTTGCACATCTTAAGTGATCGCTGGATGTAACCAGTGCACTGAGACTGCAGTACAGAATGGAGAATTAAAAATAAGCAACACATTAGCTCAAATGGGAGCATAACAGAGATCTTACAAAGCAATTTTCCATGCAAAGCCCTTAACTCACAAAAACAACAACAAAAAACCACCAGTCCAACACAAAACCCAGCCCTCACAAGTGATGTTCAAAACAATGCTTGGCGAGGAAGATGAGCTTTACACCATGTTCCAAATGCGAACAAACTCCACAGCTGGAGACACTAATCTGAAAATGTTCACTGCATGAACTGATCACTGCAGGGATCAGGAAGAAATGTATTTCCCTGAAGAACAATAACGTATTGGCAAGGTGTACCACAGAAATGTTTCACCTTTTTGAACCAGCGAGTGTTGCTGGTGGCTGGATAGCGGACTTGACAGATCATGAGGTATCATCTGTTGAGGCAGTATCAATGCAATATTGAAGGTGGCCCAGGAAAAATGTTATTTAGCTGAAGGGCTTTATACGTCATCCCGTAGAAATAGCTTACTGGGGCTTCACTAACAAGTAACCCAACCCTGAGATTCTTACTCACAATGTTTTGTTCACTCTCCTAAGTAAAGCACAGCACACCCTTTGCATTTAAGGTGTTTGATTAAAAGCTAGCAGTGCATGGGGGAGCAAGGTAGAGTTCCCTTCTCCGGATTAGCTTGCTTGTACAGAATTGGCTCTCCCATTCACTAAAAAGCATAATGCTGTGTAATTTCACAGGCCTGAAAAGCCCACACCAGCGTAGGTTAAGACTTAAACTGCTTGCAGAGTGCTTGGATCATCTCTGTGTTTGAGTGAAATGTGCTAGTTGTCACTCAGGCCCAGGAAAGCGTTTAGAAAGCAGCTAATCACAGCTGTCCAGCAGTGGTTTTCACAGAATGATATTACAGTGCCTGAGTTACAAGAGTAATTTGCTTCTAAATATGTTCTTTTTTTATTAGAATCAGCTCAAGGGTTTGCATGGTTTCAGTGATGTTTAATGGGGATTAGTTTGAAGTGAAAATGTGTTTTCCATTTGTCTGAGAAAGACACAACAGGGAGCTGAGCCCTGGAGATTATTGAGAGCTTTGGGTGGTTCTGGGAGGCCAAAGGCCGAGTGACTTCAGATTTCAGTGGAGTGTAATAATCCCCTAGAAATGCACAGCCTGGTGTGTCTTATTGTGCAATTATGGGATGGAAATCGTAGTGCATTTCTGACCTGTGGATTATTCACCGTGTATCATTAACGCAGGTATGACATGCTCGTTAAGCAGTCAGGCAGTACCAGCTGCATCTGGAGCTACCTACAGAATGATCTCCACTCCCATTTCCCCTGCTCCGTTAGGATGCAGTACCTCTTACTCAGTTTAACAAGAGTTTAACTATAGAGTAGCAAATAATGGAGCTGGTAAAGCTTATTCCCTGATACTGAGTTAGTCATTTTGCCCACCTCAGGATATTTATACCGTTAATTAGTGGCACAAAGAATTGCTATTTCAGGGCTCAAAGAGGCTACACTGTGCATTGTTTTTCTATTCAGTGGTCTGTGACATATGGTAGACTTAAATCTTTGTACTTATTAAATGACTTGCCAACATAGGAACACACTGGCTTGTTTCACATTACTTATTTTATTTATTCACTTATATTTGGTTGCTAAAGCAAACATTTTCCTTGGCTGCAGAGCACTGCTTTCTCTGTGTTGCTGGAGGTACGTAAAGGATGCTTACCAGCCCAGAGTTTCTGCCTGCATCCATCCTGAATACCAGCTCCAGACGTCAGCACCCTGAGTGACATCTCAAACATTTCACAGAGACTTTACTGCATGACAGATCTGATTTTTTTCCGGAGAACCTTCCCACTGTGATTGTGTAACACCTCATTGTCCTGAGAGAAAGGTTGTGTGTTTACTGGGAATACAGCACACTTGTGATCCTTAATAATCCCTTGGATTTTTGCATTTGGAGAGCCAGATTACCTTATCCGCGGTACGAGGTATACAATAATATTGTTTCTATTGTTTCTTTCCTTCATCCCAACTACTTGCTAGCTGCATTTCTTGGGACAGATTTGAATGCTGTTAGTGACCTTGTGAAAACACCATCTCCATTATTAAAACCAGGTCATAAATACCCCTGGGCACAATGAAATGCCTCACCTGCAATTCTTCAAATAGTTTCCACTGCTATTAATTCTTTTAGGTGTACGAGGTCTCGCACATGTCTATTCACTAAATAGATATCATCTGGAGGTAGCTGAATGTAACATTTTGGCATCAAATAGCCTGTATATAGAACACCTAGAAGTATTACTTGTGGATTTATCAATGTACCAAATTCTTGATTTCCTGGGATAGCTCATCTGGAGGGAGGAAACCCAGCTTCAAACAGGAAAATGAACTTTTCCATAGTTCATTGGTGTTGGAGGTCAAGCTTTAGTTCAGCTCATTACAGAGACAGATGTTAAATTCAGATTAGGAGTTACATTTTGGGAAAGTTTAAGAGGTTTTGGGATCTGTGGTTTTGGCCTAACCCACTCTTTAATCCAAAACGACATCCCTGGGCAACAGTCTTTAGCTCTCTCATACCTCTCAGAAATATGCATTCAAGACATACAGAAGCTATTTCGATCTCAATGAGGAAACTCAGGTCATGCTTATTCACATAATACAGTTGAATAATCTCCTCCAGTTCACAAGAAAACTGTTTTCCCCACCCATATTTCATTTTTTGCCTCTGACTTTTACAACCCTATGGGTGTGTTCTGTTTTGATAAGAAAAACAACTTGATTATGATTCTCAAGTCAAACACATTTGGTTCCAAAGAAAAATTTAAATGAGGACTTTTCTAGTTTGTCAGCCACGACTTCTACTAAAGTGGTGGTTACTATAAATTATATGTTATAAATATGCTCTTTTAGAAAATACTTTGTTTTGGGTTGTTTTTAATTACTTTTATTAGAAACACAATGACTAAAGTGATGTTAATTTTAGAAAACAGTTTCTTCAAGCCTCTGCAAGAAATTCTTGCACACTCATTCAGTGACACAGGTTTTGGGTTTTATACGCTCCACTTAAAGGTCTGAAAAAGTCCTAATATACCCTTTAAATTAAATACGTGGGTATCAAGCTCTGCCTGTAGAAATACTTTGTCAGGTATCTTTGACAAACATGACTCTATGTGCTTTCGCCTACTGAAATTTTCTGGCCTAGGAAAGGTGCCTGAACTGCTTGCACAGAGAGCCAGGAATTCACTAAAAGGCACCAAAACGAGGACTGTTGCAGCAAGCCAGCTTGTGAAGAGGTGGTAGCGCTGCCTCGGTGCTGTGCTGTCCTCCAGCCACCTGCCAGTCAGAGGAAAGTTACTGGGCTGTGCTGTATACCTGTTTTAAAAAAATAAAACCCTTTAGATAGAAGTCAGTTTACAAGATCGTATTACAGTCGCAGCTAAAAATGTGATTATCGTGATGTATGATGTAAACAGCATTTATGAACACTTATAAAGATGCATTTTGCTACTAAACATTACCTCTTCAAGGCAGGTAGTTTTAATTTGCATCTTTAGATGTAGGTGAACACCACAGTTGGCTGCAGTCATGTGAAACCTGGAACTGACCCCAGGCTTCAGACCTGCTTTTTCAGTCTAACATTACTCTGTACAGAAAAGGAATTTACTAATATATAGCATTTTCCATCCACTATATATGCCAAAGGATTAGAAAAACAAGTTAAAAGAATGCAGGTGAAAGAAAAAGGAAGTATCTCAACAACTATTTGTAAACAGATGGGAGTATTTAGTTCTTGGTAATATTATACAAAAATAATACCATGCGATTGGACAGCATTCAGAAGTGATCAACAATAATGATTTTGAGCTGGAGACACTGATTCATGAAAGTAAAATAGTATGATTAATTTGCATGCCTTGCTTTACCAAATGTAGCACCAGCGTTGGAAAGGGATAGCTTAGTGGGGTATATGAAACACAGCTATAACTAATGGGATGAAGTTAAGGAAACTAATGCCCTAGATAGCAGGGAAACCTTTCTGAAACTGCTGTTTCTTAGGCTGCAACAGTCTGCAGAGAGAAACGATAGAGGCCACATCTCTTGGAACATTTGAAACAAGCTTAACCAAAGCACCAGAAACTGCAGCACGGAGAACAGTCCTGGCTTGGCAGGGTTGCTGACAGGATTAGCAAAGAGGTCTTTCCTAGGGCTGCTGAGGGTCTGTTATAGGGGTTCAGAGCTATTTTTGTCTTTTACGACAACTGTTTGATGAACAACTCTATTATTTCCCAGTTGTCAACGAAGAGGAAAGACTTTCCTGTGGAATAAAATCTTTCCTCCAAGGTGAAGAATCAATCGGAGACAAATACCAATGTCACATTCCAGTGCTTCACTCCTTATTGTGCTTGGCATGTCGCTTCCTCCGTCCTAAACTGCAATTGGTCCATACCGGGACAGAACCAGCCTGTTCTGTCTAATAAAATTTTATTGAGTTGCTTTTCAAAATAACAATTCCTATACTGGCACTTTGAAAGCCAGGAAGGCACACAGGCAAGAAAAAACATGCCTACAACTCATTAAGGCTACTAGAATAGTTGCATAAAAGGATCTGACAATGCAGCAGTATGTCATTCCAGTTTCATTCCACTAATTGTTCTTTTTTTAAAAATGAAAAACTATCACCCCAAAATAGACTGTTTCCACAAGAAAGCACAAAGATGAAATTGGAAATAAAAATCATTAAGTCTTATTATCTGTACAGTCTTGCCAACATTTTTTTTTTTTCCAATGACTTTCTCAAATTCTTTTTTCTGTCAATTGCTCTCTCTTAAATCCTGCTGGAAAGGAGGGGAAAGGATGAAGGGAAGTGGTCAAACCACCATGTTCTCTAGCATTACAATAATGACAAGCTGACTGTATTCTGAGTTGTCAGTGATTCCTACACAGGTTCAGCCTCTGGAAAAACCACTCTGTCACCGATGGTGTGCTGTTTGCACTGCGCCTCTTCACTCCTCGACTTCCAAAAAAACCTAAAGAAAATCTGTCAGAACCTAGGCAGGAATTTGCTTTGCCTTAGGATGCCAAAGCTTCCCATGATGGCTCCCGTCTCTGGTTACGGGAGGAAAGTGGTTTCTGAAGAGACTCGGCGGCCTCGCAGCAGTGCCTTACATCTCAGGGCACAGACTGGCAGCCCCTGCCTGGGCACCTGACGCTGCAAGCCTGTCACCTTCTTTTATTTTCTTTATTTCTCCAACAAGTAGGCCCTGCCATGGGAGAAGTTAAACTTTGAACAACTCAAAGCCTCCCGCTTTCGGCCCCTGCCTGAACTCTGCATCGCCCTGAACACTGGGCGGGAGGCGACCGTGCGGCCTTCTCACTAAGGCAGGCGATGATGGCGGCGCCCAGATGGCTCCCAGCTGCTACCTCAGGCCTTGCTTTGAAGCCCCGTCAGGCTGTCTGAGGGCTGCTCTGCCTCTCACGCCCTTCGCCTTCCACGTTTCTGTCAACTCTTCCCCCCGCCTTTCCCCTCAGCCCTGCCAGAGACCCCCCACCGCTGCCCTCATTGCCCACCCCGGGCTTCCACTGCCCTCTCAAAGGGAACCCACAGGCCAAGCACCCGCCGCCCCGCCAGGCCGCCATTTACAGCCGCCCGTCCCCCGTTGCCATGGGGACATGTGGGTGCCAGGCCTGTGGGGTGGAGGGGTTGCGGTGGGCCCGCAGCCCCTCAGCAGCTCGGGGAGGCCCGAGAGTGGGGTTTCGCAGATAAGGAGGGGATAAGGAGCCCGTGTGGTGAGGAAGGTGAGAGTTAGGGGCACGTGTGGGACGTGTCTTGTCAAGTCTGAGAATAACAGGACGTAAAATGGGGAATAAAGGAATCCGTCCCAGAGGGGGATCAGCGGGGTCGGAGGGAGGCATGCCTGAGGGACACCATGGTAGCCTGCGTGGAAGAGCATCCACTGATAAAGCCTGTGCCCACGGGCAAGCTGTTCCGGGGCTTACTCAGCCTTAAGGGGCCTGGGTCCCTTTCAGAAAGCATTCAATGAGAACAATTACATTTCTCCTTCTGGTGTTTTATTTATTGTATCTTTTTTGTTTGTCTGCCAGGGTTCCCACCACAGCAGGTTCCAGTGCTGCCCCTTCAAAAGCACCCACATTTCCAGTGCAGATACCTACCAGTTGAGGGGAGAGAAATACTGGCCCAGAAACACAGAAGGGTATATACAAGCTCCTGTGAAACACTGGGACCTGCAGGACAGTGATACTGTGCATCAGAAGGGTCTGCCATTTTATCCTAGAAATGCTGCCAAGCAGAGGAAGTAAGTAATTATATTTTCCAGGCTTATTACTTCACTTAAAATAATAAAAACCTGCTACATTTTCTTTCTGACCTCCTCCCTTTCCCTCACAGCCTGGAAAGCCCAAGGACAGGTCTGTGTTTGAAAATGGTAGAAAATGTTTCTAAGGTGATTGCAAATGAACTCTTTAGTATGAAAAAAAAAGAAAAAAAAGGCTTCCATCTCCATTTAATTTCCTCTGTTTGCAGCAAGGTAAGTCCATCCTTCTCTTGTTACATCCTGCAATGATGGAAGTCACAATCTATAATTTCTTCTTCCGTCCTTCTGCTAGATAAGTAGGAATGAACCTAACGTGTCCTTGGCTTTTGCACAGGTTGATGAAGCAGAGTCACCCACATAAAGTTAAGAGCAGTTCCAGCCTGTATAAGTCCCTTTAGCAACCACCACCCCAGAAGGGCTTGAAAAAAAGGTGGGTCATTGCCAAGCACAGCCCATTACACGCACTTAAAGGTTGGTGCATAGTCAGTGCACATTGATCCTCGAGGCACAAGCTCCTATTTAGGCCATGCATCTCCACAGCATCTGTACTTGCAGGCGGTGACAAACAAGCACCGTCAGGCTGGTGGTATGATCTGCCTTTGTACTGTCTCATTCTGTGCACACTTTGTTTGCCTGTCTTACTCTGCTAATGCTGAAAAGAATTCAATGTTAAAAGGGAAAAAACGGAAAAGAAAAGCATAGTGCCATTGAGTCCTAAGAGTGCCATTGAGTCCCTAACTCATTCCCCAGCTGTTTGCTCGGAGGCACTGGGGAGTTATAAATAGCTGGAAGCAAGAGTGCAGAACAGTGGTATATACATTTTGTAAATGGAGCTCTGAGCAACGTCCTTGTTTCAGGACCAGTGAAGTCAATAATGGCCTAGAATCTACCTCCATGTGCAGGTTATTATAACATGGAATAATAATAAAAGTGTTCCTGGATTTTCACAAGTTCAAGCCATAAAGAGGAGGGAAATTATATATCTAGTCTGCCTTCCAGTCACTTTTTGTAGCTTTTATTGTAGCTTTTCTCAGAGAAGAGAAGGAAGGAGCAATGTTGGCCATCTCTGGGTAAAGAAGAAAAAGGAGGACGAGGAAAAGAGAGACACGGAAGACTTGAGTCTAACTTCAGTTCTGTTGGCATCTTTCAGGCTTAACAGTGCTGCAGTCAGTAGCAATAATCATGTAAGCAAGTCGGTATCTGTTCCACTGGCTTCCTATTATAGACAGCTTTGCAAATAAAGGAATCAGTGACAAAACCACTGTTGATTATCATGCACTATTTACCACTGCAAGCAGTGTTTCTTCGTTATTATCAAGGAGAATTACTGTTAGTCATTCTATCAGAGAGTTGGAAGCATGCACAATTATTAGTAAATGTTAAGTGTATTATGGTCCAGAAAGAGAAAAAAAGATATAATGGGGCCTTATGTAGTATGGGGCTGGGCATAAGGATTTATGGATACAGCTCCTGCTATTCCACTGAGGACTATCACAATAGTGGTCTCCTGAAACCAAGATTTGTGTGTGTGTGAGTGAAAAAATAAGTTAATTGAAATTCACCTGTTGGATTGTATTTTGCTTGATCTTTTTTTAATTTTTTTTTTTTTTTTGAGTGAACTAGAATTATACTGACTAAAGTAATTTGTTGTCTCTGCACCCCAGTTTGCTATCCGTACAATGGGACTGAGTACTCTTACTTACAGGATGGAATACATGGACTTGTGGGACTGTAAGATATTTTGTTAATCAAGAGCTAAATCCCTCCTATGGTACAGATATTTTTTGAGCCTACCTTGAAGTAGATGACAGATGACATCTTCCATCTGACAGGTGACAGATGCTCTATCATTGCTGCAGCTAACCCCATCACTGCCACTGTTGAGTGTATTTGACCAGGAGCAGCTGTAAAATGGTCATGGAACTGTTTGAACAGTCAGAGTAATTTCTACAGCAGGCTGTTGCCTTCACTCCTACTGATTTCTAAGGAACTTTTTACTGGTAACCTGAAGGTGCAGGCAATGCCAGTGGCAACTGAAGTAAAGAAGATAGTAAGTAGAAAAAGAAGGACCATCTGAACAAATCAAGGCTAAAAAGAAGTGCAGTACACTGCAATCATCAGGCAGGGCAAATGGTGATTGGTTCAAAGTAGGAAGAGCTGAGGCAAAAAAGACCATACATATGCAGCTGCTTCAGTTCCAAGTGGTGTGCTTTGCACATGCTACCGAAGCTCCAGCTTGTGTGATGGGAACATTCATCTGCAGGCAAAGGGGATGTTGTATTATCTACTCCAAGATGATCTTGTTTTCATTTTTTATCTTGCGTGTGTTGTCATCTCCTGCTTTGTAGTGCTACAGACTTGTCTTTGCTACAAGCATGAGGCTACACTCAGCAGTGTGTGGTAATTAAGCCCTTTGAGGGTCATGCATATTTTAATTATTACTTGTTTTATTGTCAAAAGCTTGCCCACATGAGATGCAGTCTTGCATTCCATGTGGGTCTGAAATAAGGGTCAACACATTCCTTCAGAACCCCAAATATTAAACAGACATTAATTTGTTTTGAGCTTTGCACATTTTAGATGAGCATAAATCAAGATGTATAATGGTGAAAAAATTTCCTCCGTATGTTGGAAAGTTGAACTGAGACACTAACTCTAAGTGACAAAAAGTGGTGGCTGCAACATAAAATGATTAAATGATTTGTTTAGCATTTATGTAATGTATGAATGCACCTTGTCTGTGTTAAAGCAAAGTAATGATTGGTTTTCCACCAGCAAGGGCTGTGAATTTTAGCTGTATTCCCTTTTGGGATTCTGAAGTTCTCAGGTTCTGGCTTACACAACAGCAAAGTCTAAACGCAGACCAGCTTTTCATCCATGAAATAGAAGTTAAATAACGCTTGACCAAAGTAGACAAAACAAGAAGATACGTAGACTAACTGGAAACATCAAGATTTGAAAATTACCTGATAGGAAAAGGGAGGGGAGGGGGATCAAAGACGTCCCAGGGAATGAAAAATTCCTTCACAGCGCTTCCTGTTCTCTCTGTTATGCTAACCAAGGTAGGATTAGGTTTCAGCTGCCAAAAGAAATAACATTTGTAGATTTTTTTTTTTTTGTCTGGGGAAGTGGGATAGAAAGATTTAAGACAGCTTTTTCCAAACTATTTGCTTTTTGTCAAGCAGTCAAGTCTAGTTATTGTTATTAATTTGTATTACAGAACTACCAAACTGAGACTGGATTTCCATTGTATTAGGTGCTGTACAAATATCCAGTCAGAGACTGGTCTTACCTCAAAGAGCTCGTAGTCTAAATAGACCAGCCAGACAAAGGGCATTTTGCCCTAAGTTGTATAGCTGCTTAACAGTTGCACTAGGAATTATACTCATCTCTCCTGAGTCATAGCCTGGTACCTCAGCTACTGGAGTACAGTTCTGGAGAACAGAGCTGTCATTAAAAGAAATGAGCCTGCCTTCTTGTATCTAAATACAAGATGGGGTGAGACAGATTCAGCAAAACCAAGGTTAATGTGAGTTAACATAACTGACTCCTGTTGATGGCTGGCTGTGTGAGCTGGAGAAACCTTGTATCACCTTGCACCAACTCACTTCTCTGCTTAGTCCTTATAGTTTGCTGTTGATTTTGTTTTGTAACAAGTTCATTTCATATATAAGGTTCAGAAATGGACAGGGTGTCTGTGCAGGGATTGCATTCTGGTCTGCTCCTGACCTTGCATGGTACAGAACCATATCTAGAAATTCAGGTGGCCTAAATTAGTCTTTAAGTGCCTAAATACATCTTCAAGTGCCTAAATGAATAGCCTGAATGTAATGTTGTAAAAAATTGAAAAGCAGTAGCTGGTACGCTTTCAGAAAGGTCCTGAAGCAGGAGAGCTTCTGGGCAGGGACGAGGGCTGTGCTCCACCCTGGTTCTCACCTCTTTCCAGGTATCTGCCTAGCAGGAACTGACACGTAATGCTACCTGCTCTGTGGCTCGGATAGAAAAGGAGATTGCACTTCTTGTGTAGACTGGAAGTCTTTACCTTAGCCTCATGCTAATATAGAAACAAAAGACTTTCTGTAGAATAATAACTGAATAAATGAATTGGAATGTAAGTATAAACTTGAACTTGTTTATTCTAGTTGTATATCAGTGGGTAATTCCAAATCCAATCCCATGTGTAAATATTTGAAGTAACATTTGAATTGTGAAGGGCTTTTCTTACATGGGATAATTTCCTCCTCCTTGTTTTTTAAATCCTAGCCTAGATGTGCACAGGTAACCAGCTTTCTGCGGTGTGTGAGCTGCAGGCAGGGAAGTAGCTGGGCAAGCAGCAGATTGGCTCTCACCTGTTTCTTAAGATGCCAGCACTTAGCAAAGCAGACCCTCTGAGTTTGCTCACAAGAACAAACTGGAGTAAATGTTTAACTTGAGTCTTTGGAGTCCACGGCTTGTACCTTTCTTTATTATTAACCCAACCCCTGTTTTTCTTTACAGTTGCACAGCTGCTGGCACACAAGAAACAAAGGACCCTTGAAATAACTTCCTCATGGAGGCATGAGCAAAGGTAAAGTACCTTTTTTATTGTTTCAATACCTATACATGGGAAAGCAGTTGCACATTTCTGTGTTCTGCATTTTTGTTAGGGCAGAACAACCTGTCAATAGCAAGAAGCATTGTTTAATTGTGTCTTTTTTAAACTGGATCACTAGATACATCCAGCTAATTTCATCCTAATTTGATACAAACTGAAAAAGTGTCTATATACATAGTATAAGAGTATGCATGGTGAATTTGTTCAGACATTCACATACTCACTGGTACACACACACTGCTTTCCATTGCTTTTTTCTTCACAGCAATAGCCTTGATCTTTTTAACTGCTGTTTTCCTTCTAATTGTTTTCTGCACTGCTCAAGTCTGAAAAAGTCTGCCTCTTCTCCCTGTGGAGAGGCGTGACTGCACTATGAAGATCTGAATTTACATCAGTCCTTTCACTAAGCTCACACAAACGAGCTGTACCATTTGCTTTGCTTTCATCCTGCACCCTTGATTTTTTTTGCTTCTCTTGGGTAAGCTGTGAATTCTAAAAGAAAGCTTCTTGGTGAGGCAGGCACCCATCAGCACAGTACAGAAATTACCAGAACACTTGTGCCACAATTGCTCTGCTTACTGTGTCAATACGGTGTGAATACTTGTTTTAAAATAATGTTAAATATCTGTGTATGCTATGGGGTGGTTCAAAATTGGTTTGCAGAGAGGAGGATTCACTTGCTCAACTCTTTTTTTTAATTTTATTTGCTGCGACATAAATTTACATGGGAAATGATGTAATTGAACTTTAGCCATAGTGATGCATCAAAGGAAATCTGAGTGAAGATCAAGAGTGGAAGTTAAAACAAGTGCTTAAAGACATTAAAAAAGTAGCTGTTGATTGTGTTGTATAATTGCATATTAGATAAATATAATACATTTTTAGAAACAATAACATTTGAATAGAAATGGGTTTTACAAACTTCAGTAAAAGAAGAAGCAAATTGTTCCTGTTTCCAGCTGCTCAGAATACCATTTTACCCTGTGAATAAATCCTGTAAGTCAGGTGTGATCTCCATCTACACAGACAATGTCTCAGCCCCAATATGTTCTTTAAGAAGATGCAGGTGCAATCTCCTCTCTGTACTTCTGCATGTGTGCTGCCTTGTGAGGATAAGCATGTCCAAAACTATTGAATGCCACTGGAGAGGAGATTTCGAAAGGCACTGCAGCTACACTGTTTGCATTTTGATTTATATTAAAGCAGCATTTGCAACATGGTATGTGCTGCCCTCAGAGTAAAACGGTTCCTTTACATTATCTTTGAGCTGTATTGGCAATCGAAGTATTTGACCTGTAAATACTTAGGAATTTGTGAGCAAACATTTGCAAGCACATTATGAAATGTGAAAGTGGTATGATCACTAAGCGCTGTGAAGACACACCATCTTCATAGTTCCTGAAAAGAAACTATAAATATCTGTTTGGGAGTAGCTCATACATCTCTGATTCTTGTAAGCCTATTAGATTAGGAAGACGACTCTGATATTCCATGTTTTTATCAGATCCAGCTGTTTATTTAGCCCTAAACATCATTGGCACAATAAGCAATGGATGATGCAGGGATGATAATGTGGTTAACAGATATTTCCAAAACATCTACCACATATAGCTAGATTCTGTCACTTTACTCCAACTGAAGAATCCTGAAATGAATGGGAGTATTGGTGAAATAAATTGGTATGTATTGGAAGGATGTCAGAATACAGGCCTGAGTGACTATGAAAATCTGAATCATAAGATAGAAAAAGTAAAGGAGGCGCTGCATGAATTTCAAGAGACTGACACCTTGGTTATGAAGTAAGTGGGAAGTCACTTGTGAAGCTTTGAACCTGTTTCTACAATGGCCAAATTCAGATTTTGCAGTTTACTCAAAGATTAAGAGACAAACAAGCAAATAAAACATAAACCTGTGCTCTAAATAATGGGAGAATTGGCAAGTTGATAAAGAACCTTGTGTCTGTTCAAAGGTGACCTAGGTCTTCAGAGGATGAATTTGCCTTCTTTTTTTGTCATGAGTTTAATGTTTGTTAAGGATCCATGGGTTTCTCCATTTCCTGAGCATTTTTTTTTTCCAGTCTGGCAATTCTACAAAGCATATGTTGGACTTTAAACGTATTTGTCTAGCTTGTTCTGGGTGCTATGAAATGCAAATAAAGACCCTGGCATCAAAAGGGGATGGAGTGCTTTGAAGATGAAGGGCTTGACAAAGAGCCAAGCAGCCAATGGACCAGTGAGAACTGGAATTCTCATAGGACCTAAAGGACACTGGTGAGTTAAAGGCCTGTTGGTGAAAGCAAACACACATCAGAAAGGAACCAGGGGAGATCTTCATTGCTTTCTCCTGGCTCATTGCTTTCTCCTGGCTAATTGCTTAGGCCAACAGAGCTGCCTCAACTCAGCTTCAGAGCTGTAGTAGTTAAAGAAAAAAGTGGATAAGGAACTTACTTGAGGGCTGTTCCAGAGGAGAAGGTGGGAAATGAGAAGTGGCTAAATTCTATATTGCCTGTATTAAAAGTGGACTATCTCCTTGTGCCTGAGTTAACTTTTGGCTCTGCTGGTGTGACAGAGCCAGCAGCAAGAATCCCAGCACAACAGGACTTTGAGCCCTTTAGGGGTTTTGCTTCATTGGTTGGTTGGGTTTTAGTTTTGGTTTTTTTGGTTGGTTGTTTCTTGGTTTGTTTTTTTTGGTTTTTGTTTTTGGTTTTATTTTTTTTTTTTTTTAGTGCAATGCTAGGATCCAGTTCTGAAAACATTCTGGTGATACTAAAGGATAGGATAGGATAGATAAGATACCACCTTGTCATGCTTCAGAGACATACAACTGAAAGCATAAAAGCATAATTTTCCAGCACCACTGCCCCATCCAGGCTCAGCGGCATTATTCTGACAATAAATAGATTAGACTTTCTTGGGGAAAAAAGTGCAAAGCAGTAACTGCTTTTTGTGGCTCACTCCAGCTCTTAACGTGCTTCTCATCTCCTGTATAACTTCAGAGCAAAAGACTCAATTGGCTAGCAGCGATGTGTGGTGTCAAGTGTTAAAATGCAGTCACAATCATAGAAATAACAATAACACTATTCCATTATATGATCAGGGTTTCTTTTTCAGAATCTAATGATGTTAAAATAAATGGAATTACGTTGCTTTTCATTTTTTTAAGTCAGTAAATTCCAAAAGAGGATTTGCCCCATTTCTACAATGTGCTTAAGGTCTTATAGTGCACGATCAAATGCAGATTTATTAGGGGTGTGGGGGGTTGGCATACGGCATTCTCTGCTTAAAGCTGCTCAGTGCCTTTTTGTTCTGGTCAAGGAGGATTTTTTCCATCTTAATCATTATTCATGAGACCATATGGGGCCTTGCATTTTCCAGAGCTTTTTTTTATTGCACAGAAAAAGTAGTGAACACTCTTTTAAACAGCAAGGAAAACTTGGTGTTATGGATAGGACCTAGAAAACATGAATTGGAGAAAGCAGCACACAAATGGATGTAGTGGAAGGTTTTTTCTTCTTTTTATTTACATGGTCAGTGAGAATACTTCCACTGACTTCAGTGGATGTTAGATCAAATCACAATGTCTCTCTAACTCTCCCCCTCTGCTGGCAATTCAGTTCTTGCTGTGCTGTCAGAGCTGTGTAGGATCTCTCAGCTTTGCAAAAAAATCTTTTAAGAAGTCATATAGTACCGTTCCTCATTTGAGTCAAAAGATGAAGCACCTAAGAAAACTCTGGGGTGGTGGAAGGCAGGAAAAGTAATAGATCCTAGAGAAGGACAAGTAGATTCTGCAATCCGAGCTGTATCTGTTTACTTTTTATAGCAATTGGAACAAAGCACACAGACTGTGATTGGTAACACCTGGTCAAGAAGATAGTGTTTCTGGTTCAAACATAAGGAGCAAGCATTCAGTAAGGGCACCTTAGACTTTTACCATACTTCATTTGAGAACCCAAATCAATTCCCACCACTAAGCCAACAAAGCATTATATTATTCCTGTATTTTGAAACACAAAATAAATAACGTACAAACCAGTGACTGCAGATAAGATTATTTCACATGCTTTTGAAAGCCACTGCCATTTACAGAATATACAACACTGGTGCAGTCCATGCTCTGCAGTATCGTACATTACAGATCTTAACAATTGTGCTTTGCAATGTGCAGGAAGATTGGATGGTTGTATCTGAAATATTTAGCTTGTATGTGTACATGATGTGAGAGGGGTTTGTCTGATGAGAATATTTTCCTACTCCTGTTTCACAGTCCTTCTCGATGCAGATTTTTTTTTTTTATTCCTAATCTGCTCTGCACAATTCTTTGCTTTGTTCAGCACAAAGGCATGAAAGTTGCCAAATGTAAATGACGATCTCTGTTGGAGGAAGAGAAATCCAGTCCTTGAAGTAACCTTTTCCACCAGTGTTTAGAAATTTCCTCTCTCAATAGAAGCAGGAGCATTTCTTTTCAAAGTTTCTTCTGGCCAGCTATGAATGCATTTTAAATATATAACACAGAAAACTGGAATACTATGGAGGTCCTGATTTTGAACAGAAACTTAAAGTTCTCCATCTTTGATGGAAAAATTCTCACCTGAAAATAAGTGTACCAAATATTTTTGGTGTCATGGGGGGGTTATTAAATTCCCAGGTATTTGGTAAGTTCTAAAGACAGCTCTTTCCTCCTTCCAGACAAAACTTGGAGTAATGAACAAGCATGCAATTAACTGAGTTTATTTAGTTGGTAGGCAGATTATTTTGCAATATTGGAGTACGAAACAGTCTCATCCGAAAATGAAATCACTACTGTTCAAGATAATGGGAGAGATGTATGTCTTAGAGAAATGAAGTTCTAACCTTCATTAATCCAAATGATAGTTTTATCTAAATTGCCAGCTCAGATCCACAGATTGCATGGTTGCTTAGTTTTCTTCGGGCATAATTCCACATAGAGAAACATTTTTTGAGACGAAGAGAAAGCACAATCAATATTTTACTGAAAGTAGTTTTTAGATAATCTTTTCTTTTAACTCAGAAAAAAAGCACCTTTTCTCTCGACTCTTTTAGTGCCGATGAAAGGTCTTAGTAAGACAACATTCAGAAAAAGGATTCGCTAGCTTGAGACTTTGGCACATTTTCAACATTCAGCCACTTTCACCTTGTCTTTTGTTCCCAGCTCGACTTCAGAAAACCCTCTTAGGTTAATTTGTTTTCCAGTACAAAAAAAAATCACATGAAACCTAAACCGACAGCGAGGCGTTTTCTTCTCCCCGTTCCTCTCCGAGATAACCCGGCTGCCGGCCGTGGTGCTGAAGGGATAGCGACCCCCCCCCCCCCCCCCCCCCGGCCCCCCCCCCCCGCGCCTCCGCCCCCGCTCCTTCCCCTGCCAAGAGGTTTTCTGTCCCCCTCGGCACCGCTCCTGAGGTTTTCCACTCGTTTGGCGAACGGGAGGCAAAAAGGGGAGGCGGTGGCAGAGTGCTTCTACAGCGCTTTCTGCGAGAAATGTTGCTCAAAAACGGTGTTCCTGCCCCAAAGCTTGCTTGACTGTAGAATCACAGAATCGGAGGGTCATCTAGGCGGGAAAAGACCTTCGAGATCATCGAGTCCAACCATAAACCTGACATGGCCAAGTCCACCACTAAACCACGTCCCTAAGTGCCACATCTAGACCTCTTGTAAATACCTCTAGGGATGGTGACTCAACCACTTACCTGGGCAGCCTGTTCCAACACTTGACAAGCCTTTCGGTGAAGAAATATTTCCTAATATCCAATCTAAACCTCCCCTGGCACAACTTGAGGCCATTTCCTCTCGTCCTAGCACTTGTTACTTAGGAAAAGAGACCAACACGCACCTCACTACAACCTCATTTCAGGTAGTTGTAGAGAGCAATAAGGGCTCCCCTCATCCTCCTTTCTCCAGACTAAACAGCCCCAGTTCCCTCACCTGCTCCTCACAGGACTTGTTTTCTAGACTCTTCACCAGCTTCATTGCTCTTCTTTGGACACGCTCCAGCAACTCAATGTCTGTGGACAATGTCCACTATGCTCCGTAGAACTTAATTTCTCCTCCCCAGTAACAATTACTGAGATTTTAAATATTACAGTAGTACTTAATGCCCCCAGTAATGGTCTGTTGTGCTGCTTCACCAACACAGAGAGAAGAATTGGTCTCCAGCCTGAATTGCCTACGGCTTAATTAGCTATGACACACATTACTTCTTGTGCTAAACTGCTGCAGGGGGATGTTGTGTGTTGTTAAACAGCTGCTGGATTCTGCCCGAGAGGGAAGTCTATTTATGGGTTGTATTTTGGGTTGTAAAGTTTGCAACTATGCTTAGGAAACAGCAAAGCTATAGAACTGTGCTGAATTATTAAGAATGTTCAGTCACACAGAACAATAACCATAAAACAAGGGGTCAGACACCGGCTGGCCCCATGTGGGTGGTGTACAGGGACAGAAAGCATAGGTCGTCCTGAGTGCAAGGGCTACTGCTGAGTAGCAATACCTAAGCAGTCAGAGACCATTAACAATTACCCTCTGGCCTGTGGAACTGGCTGGATCCAGACAGCTCAAAAATAATGTAACCCCACTGGAGAGACTGTACTTATGCAATGCAAAGTTCTGAGAAAGATTTCCTGACTCACTAAGGAATCTGGAACCTAGAAGTACAAATGTTAGTGAAAAGTAAGACTTTTTTTCTTCAAGTACTTTGGAAAAAAATGACTTCCTGATTCACAGTAACATCCTAAGACCAAGGGGTTAGCTATGCGGTTGGCAAGGCCTGGGCTATTTCTATTTATCAAGTATCCCATTTGAATTGCCCTGCCAAGAACTGAATATTTAGGATTTCCATGGCAACATATTTCTGAAGCCATATTACAGATCAGACTGACGCGTGTCAACTGATACAGGGATGCAGGAGGTAGTGTCTGAATTTATTCAAGCAATCACATTCTCTTTTCCAAGGCTAATGCACATGAATACTGAGTTAGCAAACTGAATTGACAGGGATTCCATCTCAATGAACATGTATAATGTTCCAGCCCAGGAGAGTAGCATTTAATTGATGAGTGGGATTATATTTACATAGCAATTATAACAAAGTCAAGGTTGGCTTTATGTGAAAGACTATTTGCTGTAATATCTTGCTGCTTGGTTGTCCAGGAAAGCTGTTCCTTTATCGGCAAGAAAAAAAAAAAAAAATCAGAACAGATGCACTCAGCTTTTACATGTGCTTCTTTTCATATTCCGCAAATACTCACTTCATGAAGCCAACTCTGTAGTCATAGTGTGGTTACCTTAGATATATACATTAATTTACTCCATTATAACTTAGATGCTGATTGTTTAACCGCACAAGTATTAATAGTTATTCACTGCTATCCTCAAATGGCTGTTCAGTGACTAATGTAAAATGAATAAGGGCTCATTCTAAATCCCATATAAGTCAATGGGCATCTTTCTCCTCGTTTCATTCAGAGCTGGAATTAGCTATCCCTGCTGCAGTGCCTCCAAATATTAATTTTTTGTCCTCAAGACACCTTTCAAGGTAAGGTAATGCTACTGACTCAGTTTCACAGATGGCAAGCTGGGGCCGGAAAGGTTACCTCAGAATCATCCAGCATATACACAGAGGTCCTGACCCTCATCATCCCTTCAGCCTGGATTTGTTTTAATGGATAGTGGGAAGTGGAGAGAGGAAAGGTGTGTGCCTGTGTTTTGCTCCAACATGGAGTTGGATTCAGGGGCAGGGAAGCAGCTGAACCTCGAAGCTAGGAGGCAATTTCACATCTTGTAGTTCTGTGTAGTCAGAGAGAGCAACAGCTGTATTCAGATGTCTTCTATGGGGCCTAGCATGGCGTTAAGTTCTGCTGATGGCTCTGGAAACAAGAGGGTGGTGAGGAACTCAAACCATCTATTATCTATGGCATGGCAAGGAGAAACATGCATGACATCTATGCTGAGTGATCTGAATACCTCTAGACACTGAGAAGAAGGAAGGGCTGTACTCAGAAGCCTAACACAAGTGTCATACTCATTTTTTTTTCATTGACTCATACAGGGAGCCAGGTTCTGGCATCCTTGAACTCTCAAATGGTGAGAAGTGATCATCCTTCTCTTGAACTTTGACAAAAGGCAGTGTGGTTTAGGTCCATCTTTGTTACTGCACTAGGAAGATATCCCTAAGTGGCTTACCTAAGGATATACTATGCTAGAGACAAGGAAAGAAACTTAGGTCTCTTGAGGCTTTTACCACAAAAGCTTTCACTGCTCTCAGTCTTATTGCCATGGAAATTGTCTCCATAGCTGGTATTAGAATTGCCTTGTTGACATCATTAGTAAAGCATATAATAGATAGCTGAACTGCTCTGATATTTATCTTTAGGTCAACAGCTATTGAGACTCCAGAGGCAGATTAGAAAAAAACATAGACTCTTTATTAGTAGAACTTAATTTAACTGTATTTAAACTTCATTAAGGAGCAAAAAAAATGACCTTTCTTAATGCACTCTTTCTTTATAAAGTATGAAATAAGGATATTAGATTAGTTTGATCCTGGTTCTTATTATGCACACACAGTAGATGAGAATGCAAAAATTCCCTCATTCAGCTAGGTACTCTTGGATGTCAAATCAAAGACCAGGTGCTCCACAAGCCCATTTCCTTTCTTCAGTGTTTTATGTTTCCTAGCCCTGTAATTCCCCCCAGGAAACCAGAAGAAACCTTAATTTCTTACCCCCCTCCCCCCCATTACAGGACCGGCTCTGGTGCTTTAAACAATCAAGCACATGTTCTTACACTGTCTGCACCTCATGCTATCCATAAATGGTGATGTGGTAAGAAAAACCATGGAGGAAAGGAAAGGAAATGACATTAACCTTTTCCATCTGATAAATAAGGGCTCTATTCAGCTGCAATAATCCACATCCTTCCCTAGAGATCCAGTTAATGTAATACCTAAGGGCTCAGTTCATTTAAAATTATTTCCACACTGGCCAGCTGATTTCTTGGTGAATTATTCAGTCCCCAGACTGAAATATTCTCCCTGTGCAATAGCACATGTAAAAGGACTAGAGCCCTTTTGTAGCTCCCAATAGTCTGAATGTCCTCTCAGACATGCCAGAGGGTCTGTGAGATCCACATGGCTTATCTGTGCCCTCTAAGTTAACAGGAACTTTTGTCCTGATTTTAATGGGACCACCAATCTGTAAGCACTGAAGATAGCATACCTTGTCCCATTTGCTGCTTTTCTCTGCAGGGGGCTTCTCACCTCGCTATCAAACTTTAAGCACCTGCAGTTTATAGGTAGTAAAAAGAGAGTTAGAGCTTTGAATGAGTGGAAATTTAGCAACAGACTCAGCAAGTTCAAAAAAGGCAGCCTGGATTATGCACATTGTTGCTGGGGTTTGAGGTAATGGATGTAGATCAGTGACCACTGCAAGGTTGCTTGAGTGATCCAATCTCCCAAAGACTAAAAGCTGGGAATTGAAATGTGGGGGTTTTATTTCCTTGTCCCCCTTTGCAATATGTAGATGGCTCCAGTGTGACTGGTATCTGCTCAGCTATACCTGCCCAAGAAACTTTCAAAGACAAAGGACTGTTTGTATGCACTGAGGCAGATGTTTTCAAAGCAGGACAGGAGAGCAGGGCATACAGAATCCAATTGCAACTCAATGGGAAACACTTGTCTAACACCAGTAGCAATATGTGAAAAAGCCAGATTTTTATTAGTTGTATGTATCCATAGTCGATTGAAAGCCATGGGAATCTTGTCATAGAATCATAGAATCATTTAGATTGTCATTGGCATCAAGACATTTTGGATTAAGTCCCTAAATTATGAGACATGTTCCTTCATCTTTTTTTTTTTTTTTTTTTTAAGGGAGTGTAACTAATTGAGTATAATAAACCAAAGTTGTATGCAATTTTGCAACCTTTCTGATGCTGTAATAAGCTGTGCTCTGAGGGTTCATTATTAGACTGTCCTGAAACTTGCTAGTTAAACAGGAAAAACAAGAAATCTGACCTCACTGTTTTACTTAATTGAAGTGCATTTATTGACTGATTTTAAGCTCTTATAGCAACTGTTTGCTAAGAACTACGGGATAGCTCTTGGCTCGTATGGACCCTTAGTTCCTGGGGTGGACACAGCCTAGCCACACAAACACATGTCACAGTCCAGGCTTGCATCACAGGGTTGGACTGGGGCTGAGCAGGAAGCTATAGCTGGAGACTGGCACAGTCTCCTTTGTTGCAATGCTGCTCAGCTTCTCTCCTCTTCCAGGAGCCCACAGACCAGCTGGTCCATGTGGGGTCAATATGCCAGAGGTCAAGCAGGAGTGTCGTACTGGGCATGTTTTAGTTCCTGGCTCTTTGGAGTTGGGGCACTTAACAGGGGTCAGCAGAGAGAATAAACCCCTTTGGATCTACCCTGCCTCCTTAAGGATTCTGCAAGTTGCAAGTGTCTAGAAGGATCTGGATCTCCAGCCTCATAATGCTGAGGAGGGAGGACTGAGAAGACTTATATATCAGAGCCAAAGCAAGCTGCAGCTGGATCTCTCTGCTAGTAAATCTACCTTTGATACTGTAATGCTGAGACTGGCACACACTTACTGCTAATACATTCTTATCCCCATCCCATCTGTATTAGAAATTAAGGCAGAAACATGAAGACCGTTACCATGCTGTAACCTTAAGAACAGTTTCTCCCTTCACAGAGGCACTCAGCAGGCAGTGGTGCATTCAGCCATGATTCATTATCACTGAACTTTGGTGCTGGCCTTGGCCAGTTTTGTCTGGGTTCAGTTAACTTGTTCTACCGGCAGGAAAGATTTCTGAGCATTTGCGTTATCTCTGTGGAAATCTTAAGTAGGGAGCTGAACACGACTGAGAACAGTTGCCTGACAGAAGAGACAGAAAGAAAATGCATTCTGCAGGAGACTAGGGACGAGTGGAAATCGGTCCTGGAATAGACGGACATGGCCCTCCCATGGTATAAGAGAAAAAGCTGAGCTAGCAAGAGGTGGAACTGGTCATTAGTGTATATGAAGTCATATTTACTTTGTGTGATACCCATTGAATTCACCTCTAATGTAGTTCACCATAATGTTATATTAAACTGGCTGGTTTTTTTCGAAAGGTTTTGGAACACTTATGCCTTTGCAAAGCTGTTGCTTATCAGCATACTAAATACTGTAATGCCAGCTGTAGTGACACAGGTAAATGAAATCTCTGAAACTCCATTGTTATAAACCTGCTGCAAATCTGACCCAGAGGAGATATGGATTCTATTCAAGGAGTCTGCCATGCAAATTTATGCAGATGACTGTCATTAGACTACTGTATGCCTGCTTGAAACAGCGGGGTAAGGAAGAGACAGCTACTTCGCAGAGAACAAGGCATAGAAATTGCAGATTTGTGCCCAAACTGCCATTTTAGGAAAAGTATTAGAGCAGAAAAGAGACTTGCCTCTCAATTATTTTGATAGATTGCAGGAAAGTGGGAGTGTAGAAGCTATTCCATAACCAGCCGCCAACCTCTTGGCTTCTCTTTCTTGGCATTTATTAACAAATATTTCTGCCCATGAGTCCCCAGAAGCAAAGCTCCGTGGCCAGGTGGGCACAGGCACAAGCAGTAGCGGTGTACAGAAGTAGGAGCAGGCAGCGTTCGTTTGACGCAGCCCTAATCTGAAGACCTTGTTGATAGGCTCATGGTAAGATCACTGTCTGCATCTTGTGTGTGACACTCTCGAATGGGTTGTGTTAAAAAACTTCGTAGTAGCAGGAGTTTCTGGGAATGTATTTCGTCTTGATGAGCCAGAACACCTGGGAAGGCCTGTGGAAGCACACAACTGATAGTATTGCTCTGTACTGAATATGCTTCTGTTTTTGTGGCCAATGTGGCCTGCTAAAGATCCTTCCCAGCTCCCTTGAATTACTGTCACATGACAGTAATGTGGCAGTGGCCAGGTGGCAGTGACAGAAGGTGAGCTTGTGTCTATGCAACCAAGTCAGAGAATGGCGTAGCACAGAGTTTGAAGTGACCTGCTTTCTGCTGTGAGTGTGGGCAGGTTAGCAACAGCAGAGGGTTCTGGGGGAAAGATGAGGACTTCAGACATTTACTGGTGACTACATAGCGGTGATGGGATGCCAGGGTAAAATCCAAGGCCCAAAGATATTTGTGCTGCATGCAAAAAAAGCCCTTTCCACTTCTACAAAAATCCTCTTGTCAAGGCTGCCTTAAAGGGGCTATAATTACCTGTTGTATCAGTTATCAGAGAAATAGGAAAGGTTTGGGTTCAAATTAGTTCCTGGTGTAAATCCTCTAGTTGCTTCATACTTACTGCAAAGTAGACGTTGAGACTTTTTGAGAAAAAAACCTGGAAAACTGCTGGGCTCCCAAATGTAGTGTATTTGTTGTCAGTTCTAATGTGCTGAAAGGATGGGATTTTCTGTGAACTTTTCCCAAACAGTCTTGCATTTTTTTCTTTCTTTGAGAGGGGGAGGAGTTGTGCCTAAAAAAACAAACCCAACCTGTCGTTCTCAGCTCTGCCAACCTGTCAGTCCAGCCATGCAAGAGAGAGGGAGAGAGACAGAGAAAAAGAAAGGAGGGAGTGAAGCAGAGATTCTTTCAGATCTCAGAAGACTCTAAGGTAAAGCCCATTTCTCTTTTCCTTGATTGTGCTTGTCTCTGTGTGTGTACATGTAAACAGAAATTCTGTTACCTTACAGAGTTTTAAACTAACTAAACAACCTGTATGGGAATGAACTGTTTATCTTGTTCAACTGGAAGTGTGTTTTGCATGTAACCTGGCAGCTTGTTAGTTGTTGTTTGGAAACAGTTTCTCTTTCTGAAATTCAGAAGGAGAGTTTGTGTTCATTTGAATATTAAAAAGAGGCAGAGCTTTAGTGCTTGTATGAATACATGTTTGGGAAGGATATTAAGCTGTGTAATTTCAGGGCTGAAGCCAGCCTCTAATTACTGAAGATCAGGATAAGAACTTGTTAGAGGAGGGAAATTCTTCCAAGGCTGCCTATTGCAGGGCTCTTACACCTTCTCCTGGAGCATTTGGTGTTAGCTACTGGTGGAGACAGGATACAAGACTAGACAGACTGTGGGTCTGATCCAGTTTGGCAGTCCTACATTCCTCCATTCCTGTCTGTCCATTTCTGGTGGGGTTTATCCAACTTGTCATTACCAGAGGACGAACAAAGCTAAGGTGCAGCAAAACTGCCCGCATGAATTCTTGAATTAGGAGGGCAGACCAGCAGAGGCACTTTCAGCTCATACCAGAGGAAATTGAAGGTTACAGACTGTGAGAAATTTTGGCTGAAATGAGTGTGAGTCAGAAGAATCATTCTGCCCCAGAGCTTGCCTTATGAGTCTGGTCTGGGCAACCAGTTTGTTGGAACAACAGTAGTAGAGGGGGCCTAGTAGTGAAGGCCTGAAATACAAGAATGGACACAGTTTTGTTAGATCTGAGCGTCTGCATGTGAGGACCTGTGTGAATGTGCAGTTGTGCACAAACGTATATCTGTAAGGAGTCTGCTGAGAGATTCTGACCCCTTGTATGCCATGAAAATTCACAAACAAATGTAAGAAAGGAAGAATTGTGTTCATCCACGTTAGAGGTACCCCTATTTCTATATTTCTAAATCCTGAATGAACATTTTGAACTGTACTGAAAACTCTGTAATATCTTTCTAAGTAAGTTGAGGGTCTGGGAAGGTCATATAGAAGGCAAACTGCTGGACAGGATTTCCTTTCCTTGCTGTGTATTAAGGGTTTTCACTCCTACCGCCAAGGTGTGCCTGCTGAAGGCAACCTGTCTAGTAATACTAACCCAACAGACAGAACAAGTTGAAAGATGGCAAAGAAAGACAATACAATCGTCATGTTGCTCACTGCATGGGTTGCAATGCCCTTGCCAGGGGTTTGGTTACATAGTACTGCCTTCTGCATCTTCCTTGTTGTTAAACTTCCTCAAATACTTGTGCCTGTGCCATAGTCTTGGATTGAAGCTCTCCTCCCATGGTAGTGGCCACAAGAGAGCTGTGAGCCTGGGAAGAAGACAGAGGTGATCCAGATTAGAGAGGGGGGGTCTGTGAGGTGGTCTGTCCATATGACCATTCCTATAAAAAAGTTTGCAATGTCCTTGCGTTACTTCACTTTCCTTTCTTCTGGTAGCATGGTCTCCTGGGAACTTTGAGCTGGTGTTACCACCCCTGACTCATTCCCCTTGGGGATGGTGATACGGAGTGAGACTATAAGCTTTTAATACACAAAAGAAATTCTTTTATAGATAGTGTTTTTTGTAGTATTATTATAAGCTTTCCTGCCAGAGCCAGAATGGAGAGGGAAGTGCTTTTTCAAGTGACCATAGGAGATGGAGAAGAGGAAGCAAATGCTTCAGTTTTGGGGGGGATAAACATTCCTACTGCTAGTTACAGTAACAGAAATTAGTCACTGAAAGAAGGAAAGGAGGAAAATTCTTTAGCTTTCATGAACTGCAAAGACTTCACTAAGACTCACAGCACTTTTTCATCTTCTTTTTGCTTTTTTTCTCTTCTCTTCTCTTCTCTTCTCTTCTCTTCTCTTCTCTTCTCTTCTCTTCTCTTCTCTTCTCTTCTCTTC
>JAVJGG010000002.1:36441008-36463583 GCA_035590195.1 Aviceda cuculoides
CTCTTCTCTTCTCTTCTCTTCTCTTCTCTTCTCTTCTCTTCTCTTCTCTTCTCTTCTCTTCTCTTCTCTTCTCTTCCCTTCCCTTCCCTTCCCTTCCCTTCCCTTCCCTTCCCTTCTCTTATTTCCTTTTGTTTCCATGATTTAAAGAAATGCAAAGGCAGCTTGGGGCATCTACATGCCACATTCTAGAATGCTGACGGGCACTTTTGAAATGGGAGCAAACATTCTGATGCACTTGTTTCATTACTGCTTTTGAAAGGTTGTGAATGTACTGATGTAACAAAAATTGGTGCTACTAAGTCAGCCAAGCTCCCTAGAGATCAGACAGTTGATCTATGTACTATCAAATGCAAGAGTATAGTACATGTTGATAAATGGTTTAGCACTGCTTAGCAAATGTCAGTTGATCAATCAGAGTTAACCAGCTGCAAATTTGCTAAATTCAGGCAATGTCCAGGCAATCCATATTTTAGATGGGCTTCATTAGTGTAGCTGTAACAACTCAGCACTGCAACAGAAAGGAGGAAATGTCAGAAATACAAGTCAAGTTCTTACCAAGATTTCTATATCTGTCATTCTGGAGGCAGAAAGAGCAGGGACTGATGTATCAGTCATTTGTTCAGGAAACTGTTTCTAGAGAAACAAACTTTTGCAAAGGAAGTTTTATCAGACAAAAAGGCTGCAATCTGAGAAACCCTTCTGCCAGAAGAGGTTCTCAATAGTTCTTGGAAAGATCAAAAAGTTCTTGGAAAGAAACACTTCATACTGAGAAAGATTCTACCTTTCAACAGGACACTGCTAATTCACCTCGCTCAGTATTCTCTGATGTGACTAAGATTCTCTAGATTGTCTGATGCCTTGCTGTTCTGTCTTTTATTAGTTACCTTTCTTGCCCAATATTCTCACCATGAGCTTTTGGTGAGAATGTTGGGTAACAGAACATCCATTTCCAGTAACCTATTGTGCAATTAAAATGCCATATGATAAATACGAACAAGCCAAACAAACAAAACAACCTCAGATTTATTTTCTGTTTGCTTTTTAAATTGGGATAAGAGCTTCATTTGATTCTTCATCTTCTCTTCTTATATTGTAAAAGCAGACTAGCTGTCTGTCCTGTCTGGCAGGAAGCAATTCTGTAACCCAAGAAGCCATTGTGATACTTTTCACAAGGAACTGTTCATTTTTTGTAGTTTGCAGTCATGGTAGTAGCACTGGTTCCTCTTTTTAAAGCAGTTAAATTCGTGTTTTGAGAGTGCAGACAGGGGAGAATACGCTTTAACTACTCAAATGTTATTTGTGGTGACACTCTGGATTGTAGAATTAGAAGAGTGGAGAGCGTTTCAGCCCTTAATTTCCTGTGGAAAGATTCAGCTGAGGAAGCATTGAATTTTTGGTTTCTCTGTGCTGTCAACATGGTAAGGATAGTAGGTCAATACTAGCCTGAGAAGATCTAAGAATTGACATTTGATAAAAACCAACAGTCTGGGAAACAAACTGAAGAGAGGCAATTTCAGTGAACAAGCATTTTTCAGACAAGTTTTCCTGCACCCCAAAGCAAAACCAAGACAGGGATTCACTAGGCGATGTGAAATTAAGACTCATCTGGTTAAAAGAGTAAAACTAACTGGAAATTTTCCATGTGTAAGAACTAAAGGCATCTCCATTCCCGAGGCAACTTTGAACACAAAGGATCTCTAGTTCTTTTTAAAACATTGTCTCTCAAACTGTTTTCAGATTGGCACCTACTTTTGTGTACATCAACATCAGGGCATTGATTCTGTGTTGCAGTACCAGCACCACCTCGTTGTTTGTTTGCAAGCCTGCGTCCTGGCAGTGGTCAGACCTGAGCTGACTTCACTGACCTGATTTCTGACATGGCCAGATGGCTCATTTCGCTGTCCAAGAAATGCTGATCCTTAGCAGCTATGGGAGAACATGCACATTTTCTAACTGGCATTCTCCCACTCAAAGATAGATCAAATTAAGACACATCTGAACAACTGAGATGATATTCACTTAATACATATAAAAGTAGATGCCATAAAACACAGCCTACTTTCCACCAGAAATCTCAGTGGGAAAATTCAAATATTTCTATTTCCACTCGCAAGCCTTAACCAGCTGTTCGACTATTAATGAAAATCCTTTTAGTTTTCCACAACTGAGCGAGAGCTCTTTCCAGGAGTGGCCTGTGGTGAGATTTCTAGTGCAGTCTTGCTTTGGATAGACTAAGAATATTAATCTTTTCATGGTATTTGTTGCCACAGCTAGCTGTTCCCCAAAGAAATGAGGCAATTGGTGCCTCATGCAAAAAAACAAGTAACCCTCAAACAACTTCTATAAGTTTCTGTTATTCAGGTCTCAGAAAGATTTGATTTAGACTTTTTCAATGGGAATAAGTAATTAGTGCTTTGCTTTATCTACATGAGTCCATTCAAATTGAGTTAAATGATTGGTGCGGCAGAGTTTTGGATTGAGGTGCAGTTTCCCTGGTAACAATCGAGAGTGAAATCAGAACCTTTTGAACACAGTGGAATGTGGTTCTACTTGGATGACAATAGGTCAAAGCATTTTAATGGGTAAAAACGTAATCCAGTACAATAGGATTTATTGCCACTATGTCATCAGATTGACACTATTCCTGCAAATTCTTTAGCTTGTGACAGACTTCAACCGAAATCTGTTTAGTGGAAAAACTTGTAAAATGCCATTAATCATTTTGTTTTCCAAATCAACCAAAGAGTCTCTGTGTCTCAGGGGGTTAGAAAGAATATCTTCCAAGTGAGTGAAATTCAACCTCTCTGCACAAAGCCCTAATGAATGGCTGTTCTGGACACAATAAATGGTTCTAAGAACTAAAGGCTCATTTCTGCAGGGTGCTGAGTACTCTGGTCCAAGCCTATTGCAGAACTTCTGCACTTGCTTAATTTTACACTAACAAAATAGTTTCCAGTGATTTCTAGGATGGTTATTCATGCTCTTAAACCTGATTGTATTTGCTGACAGACAAGACCTTGCAGGATTAAGTCCTAAACTAACACTGGAAGAAAAGATTCCCTGTTCAGTGTGGCAAGGGCATGGGGCAGTATTTCATCCCTTCTGCTGACATTTTACCAACTTCTGCAATAACGATCCTTTTATTCTGAAAGATCCCAGAGTGCTGTCTAAACTAATAAAATGCAGCCACAGCTAGGAGCAACAATGCATAAGATCAGGACAGGAGAATGTGTTTCCTGCAGCTTTAAGGAAATTTCAGGTTAGGGTACCAAGGTCTGCCCCTCTGCCCCGAAGCCAAAAGCTTAAAAGGCTTGGCTTGGCATCCTTTGGGATGTCAGTAGGGGATCACTGTCACACATAGGCGTCTAGAGCCATCTGTTTTGGTGACAAGAGAGCAGAAATGGCCCTTGACATTCGTTATAGGTGGGTACCCCATTGAACCTTCTACCAATTTTCCTTTCAAATAGATAGATGTCATTCTCATTCATTTTCCTTTAATACGAATAGCAGATTCTCCTCAATCATTTGTCTGGTATCATGCATATCCTTTCATTGTTGATATGAGGCTTTTACAACAATAAAACTTCAAGCTAGTAAGTATTCCACTCTTTGGAATTATTATGTAGTTATGAAGAACAATTGAGCCAGACAATGACACAACCTGTTTCTTGTCTTCCTCAATGGGAAATGGGCTTTGAGTTTGTGAGGATATTCATAAACAGCCAAGGGTGTGTAAGGCGAAGAATGACCTCAAAGCTGAATTTTACACAGGAGAACAAAGAGATCTGAAATCCTGATTTGAAAAACACCCGAAGACCAAATCAATGGCATAATATCATAATTATCAACACGCGTCATAACGTTGCTGGAACCCACTTGCCGCTTCTGCCTTTAAACACAAGTAAACACAAGCTCCTCTCCTAATTGCTGTGCAGCTGTCAAGCTTCATAAATGATGTTTGTGCTGGCAGTAGCTGGGACATAACTTCATCTATCTAGCATTCATATGGACTGGAGATTCATCCTTACTTCTTTCTACAGGATGTTTTGTGACATTATTGTTTTCAGATTGCTTTCCCTTTGTTACAGTACTTCTGGCTTCCTTCCAGAACCTTTTAGGTTACTTTTTAGTCTCCTTAATCTGTACTTTCTCTCCTGAGTGTAATCAGTGTTGCAGTTGCTCCCAGACTAAGACACCCAAGTGGTGTGGCTTGCTTTTCTGTGGGAAACACCACTTTATGTTTTTCACAGACTTCATTCCCTGAAGATCTTTTCATTATGAAGTGAATACAGCTTAGCACTACACAAAATGTTCCGGAGGAAGAATGCCACCAGTCCAAGCTCATGTGATTTGCAGTTTGTCAGGCCTTGATAGTGATTTGCGGTTTAATTAATCACCTACGGATTTGTGTGACTTTTGAATGACTCTGGCTTTGTGGCAGGAGAAAGTGATGCTCTTAATCAGTTTTACTCAGTGAAAACAGGAGTAAAAATGACCTAGGGAAAACATAGGATAAAACATCTCCCACTTAGGCTGGGTATATCACTTCCGAATTTAATTTTGTTGACGAATCATTTATGTAACTACCAACTAATTCGGAGTGGTTTTGGGGACAGTGGAAGGAAATTTCAAACCAGAGTGTGAAATTCTACTTAGGCATGCTGCTGTTTCTGATGACAGCACCCCTGTAAAGTTAATGTGTAATAAACAAGACAGACATTCATTTCACAGGTCCATAGCACCTGTGAGGAAAAACACAAAAGTTGTTTCTCAAAACAATCTTTGGGAACTGCTTTGGCAATAAAATCAACTCTACTGTAGCTTTGATATCCTTTTTCGTGAGTGTTGACATTTGTAATATAACAGATTTTTATTTGATGTCTTTTTGTTAACATCGTCTTGATAAGATCTGCTCGCTTGTTCACAGTGTTTGCCTTTGAGAAGTAAAACAGGAAAAACACAGCTGACTGAACAGGTCATCACAAACATCTTGAAATGAGCTGAACCTCCCATAAGTAGCTCGTTCAGTTAGTAGTGCTGCTGAGTGAAAATCTTCCACGCAAAGGGCGACCATAGAGGCACAGATCATGGGCAGTGAGGGAGGCATAGACAGCCTCTATGCAAATCACTGGAAGGCAAAAGTCCTATTAACACCACCACCCCCCACATTAACTTTTTTTATTAAAGGCAACTTCTACACATATATATGTATTTTGAATAAACACTGCCATTTTTTGAAACAGTTTGATATTTTGAATAAAAAATAATGTATTAACTTTCCCTTAGACAGCTGAGGGATTTGTTGATTGAATAAATTCATTAAGATGGGACTGAGAAACCAGTTTGTTGCATTCCTCCAGTGGTTCATTGTAAAGCCTTCAGTAAGTATTCCACCTCTCCGGCTCTAGTCTCAGGAAGATTTGAAGCAGGCTTACATTCATTCTTATTATGTGCTTATAGTTAAACATATGCATGAATGTTTTTCTTAGATTTAAACCCAATGCCTTAGGTCTTAGATTGTCCTTATCCCACATGCCTCGCCTGGGATTCCTGTCAAGCCCTCCAGGAGCTGAAGAAACTGATTGCCTACTATTGAAGGATCTATTCCTTGGGGAGCCCATGGAGGAAGTCATTGGGATTTACTGACAAACCAGTTTGGCAAGTGCAAGCTTGACATATAGTGATTGAAACATGCGTACAAAACCAAAGAAGAAAATAATTAGGAAATTACATTAAAAATGTTAGTAGTAGTCAACGCAAATCAAATAAAGAATAAAACAAGGTCAACATTTAAGGTTTTCACCATCATGAAAAGTATCTTTTTAAACTGTACTATCTGCCTATCTTTATATTTCCTAAAATACTAATTGCTGTGTACAGAAACTCACTCAGGTGATCAGGAATAAGCTGTGGGACAGCTTCAAGAGACCAGAAATGAAGTTATGCAGCCGTTAAACTGAGGTAAAAGGAAAATTCTTAAATGTATGGTCCAAACACACACACGCACACACGTGATTTTCCACTTCAACAGTATTTTCATCATCTGACTTGCAAAACACCAACATACTGTAAACTAGACCACTGAACTTGGGAAGAGAATGACAGTCGAAAACAAGAGTGGCCAACACCACGCTGAGTATAAGTTATGAAAAAACAGCTACTGAGTTCTCAGAGTAGCCTGCCTTTCCAGATCACATGCAGCCATGCTGAGACAGAGGCTCGTGAGGATGTGTACACAGGGGTTCAGTCATCTGCTCTACAAGGTGTTGAAAACCATCTCTGAAAGAAGCATCCCATTCCCAAATTTCCTATAGACCTCAGCGGAGTTAAGTAACAATATGGAAAGTCGACATTCTGCCAAAGTCTGTGAACCAAAGAAAATGAAGGTTTGAAAAAGCCCTTGTTCCTTAGAAAGTATTGCTGTCATTCCAGCAAGCCAAGCCAATTTTGAAGAGTAACGATGAATACTGCCTGTGGTGATACTAAGAAACCAAACAGCTAGATCTGATCCAAAACAAAAAATCAAAGACAACCCCTTTGCTGACTTCAGTAGGATTTGGATCAGGCCTCTGATTTCTGAAATGATTTAATATATTTCACAGGCTTTTAAAAAGTAGTGACATATATAGCCTGACGAATGTGGAAGAGTGTTTTGGTTTGGATGAAGAAACTGAAACTCGGGATGCCATGTAGGACTATGGGCCTTGGCTGAGCAGCTCCAGTCATAGGAGCTACATGATATCTTCTACCAGACTAGAGAGAAAATCATATTTAGGCATGTCAGAGGTGGAATTCTGCTGTATCTATATTCACAAATGAAAGGAGAGTCATACAAAGCTGCTCAGAAAAGCAAATAGTGATTCTTGACCCTAGTAATGATTGATGAATTAACTTCTTGAAGCATAGTATTTGATTGCCTGGTTTATCTGACTGCATGTGTTAATGTCAGTCACAGAATTTTCTGGTGCTTTTCCTAAAAAAAAAGCACTGATACATTGTTTGACTTGATCCTTAGCTAATACTTACCTCAACCTCTTTGATTTGGGAATCAGTTTAGTAAGCTGAGACAGCAGGGTTTTTTTGTGGTATTTCCTAAAAAATTAGGTCATAGTGGATGTGATTCATTTTATTTACATGTTTTATTTTGATTTTTTTTTCTTCTCCCTTCCATTTCCTCAAAGAAGTAATGCAAAAGGATATTTTCACTGTTAGACCCCACTTTAGCTTTGAAAATGTAAAGGCTTTGGTGATTTAATTGGCATTTGGGATATTTTATTAGGTGAGATGAGACAGCTTCTGAGTATTATAGTGGAATTCCTGCTGAGGTCAGTAGCCCAAAGTTGAGATCAGCAGAAACTTGCAAGTGTTCCTGTCTGCCCTGGATAGCCCTTAGAAGTTAATAGCTGGTGTCGCACTATATCTTAGAGAAACATCTACTAGTGTTGGGGAAAAAAAAAAAAAAATCAGAGATCCTCAGGCTTCCTACTCACATCTTACTTCTCTCATCTGTTGAACAGAGCTCACTCATGCTGTTAACTTGGGATTCTATTTTATTCTATTCTATTCCTTATATGAAATACAATAGCAAGGCATCTGATCCAAACTCCATTGACACCAACACAAGGCTTTCCATTGTCAAAGTTGCAGCCTTTTGAATTGGCAGAATTAAAACTTGCACAGGCAATATAAGGGGTTCTCTGATCTTCACATAACCCTTTGGTTAAAACCACATAACCTTTTCTTCTCTCACTTGTTTTTGCTATGTGTGCACAGAGAGAGAGCTGCAGGATCAGGGAGCACCAAAATACATAGGACTGCAGGAGATAACTGTAGTGCCGCAAGAAGTGCAGCCCTGTATCTGTACCTTTCTTATTCTACAGACATACCTGAATAAAGAGCACAACTGGAAAGACAGGGACTCTGTGTTCTTATGTCACAGTGCCCTTCCCTGGATATTGGGTTTACAATGTACTCCAGAAAACAGGAAAAAAAGGAGTACGCTTTCTGCCTCAGGAAGCAGAACTGCACAATGTGACGTAAAGGAAACAGACCCTGAGACCAGAAGAACCCTTTTAGAATATCAGCTCTTGCCTGTCCCCAAAATCCTACATTATTAATAACCTGTTGTGTTTCGAGAAGAGATATAGCAGCACTGAATTGCGGCAAATAACAGAGCTGAGGGTGCTGGCTCCGTTAAATGGAAGTGGTCAGCATTATCTAATCTGATTCTATCATTGTTCATGACCTGCCACTTACCTATTGTTGAATACATTATTATATTACATCATGTCTATTAAGAGCTGCAACAAACTGTTCTACTGTTCCCTGCCAACAATATCTGGTGGAAAAGTTCCTCGAAGAATTTTTCTGTGCCTCTGTAGGCTGAATGTAATCCATAAGGTTCAATGTGTGGAGAAATCCCACTGCACACATCTGCAGAACTATTGAAATTAACCTTCACTGTGCATTGGCGCAGACATCAGTGTGTTGAGGGAGGAGGGAGGAGAAGATGATAATTAGCACTAACACTTGCCTTCAGTTGCCTCACAGCTAACTTGCATTAAAGCCCAGGGGATTCTGCCTGCTGAAGTAAGGAATAGGTTGGCTACTGATTTCCAAAGGAAGAAGACCGGATACAAAATATATCTTTTCAGCTGTTCTGCGTCTGCGTGTCTGGTAGATTTTCAGCTTTAGGAAGTGTACCAGCTATAACCAATCTTAAGAACTGAGGCTACAGGGCCTTGACCAGAAATAGAGACTCTTTGGTCCTTCAGCTCAATACCAAAATGCAAATGGCCCACAGCTGACGGGAAGAGAACCAGAAGGAGGAATTTTCAGGCAGGAGGAGATGGCAGTGGCCCTGTGTGGATCCAGCTGCCCCATTGCAGGTCTGGGTCACCGTTGAGGGTTGGCTCAGGTGTTCCCATTCGCTTTGGTTCCCTGCTGTGGTCGGGGACTCGGCTCATCAAGGCAGCCCTTGGCCATCCCAGCTCAGCCCCAGCACTGCCGCAGGCGCACTGGGGCTGCGCACCCGCTGCACCCAGCCTGCGGGCTGTATGCGCCCACCCACATCTGCTCTAGGGGGGGCTGGGGTGGGCATGGTGCTGTGGAGCACGTGCTGTGTCCCGTCGCCCTGGTACAGGAGCTGCTGAGAGCTGAGGGTTAAAAAGAGCAAGAGAGTCGACAGTTTTAGGTTTTACCCCTGCCAAATCGTCTGAGACAAAGAATGGCAGTGAGGCCCGAAATCAAGAGTTTCAAGTTGCCAGCACTTTCCATTTCTCGTGGTATTTCAGTGTTTCCACTGCTTGTTCCTGGCTAAAACCGTGCAGTGCATACAGTGCGAATAAATTAAAATAGACATTTTCAGCTTTCTACAGATTTGGGGAATTGCTCTGAGTGGTAAGCAGGGGGCTGGTTCACATTGAACCTGTCCTGTGGCTCTGAAACAGGCAACCAGCCTTCTTCAAGGAGTGACTTTCAGAGTCTGTCTTCTCAAACTTAAGGGGCCAAACTTTTTTTTTTTTTCGTTTTGTTTTAAAGAGATCTGGTTTCACTTAGATGAATTAAATGTCAATATATCTGTTACTGTGAGTTGTTCCAGGGTAGATTACAGCACTGTTGCATGACTTTAAAATCAATGCAAAGGTCTGCTGCTCTGTGTTATTTATGTCTATCTTTTAAAATGTTTAATAAACAAACACTTTTATATTGATACTTTAGGTCTTGTCTCTGTACGGAGGTATTGAATAAGAAGTCTAAGAAATATCCTTTTTCTCCAGTTCTGAGCTTAGCCTATTCAAAATTTTCTTTTATTTCTGTATTTGCAATCTTCTCTTCTGCTGTTGAAAGACCTATAAAGACAAAATGATGGAGAGAGGAAAGGTGTTACTTGTAAGGTGATGCTTGCAGAATTGTGTGTTACGATTTGAGACAGTCCTGTTGCCGGTCGGTGAACTGCAGCCCTACCAACCTCCACTGCACTCAGCCATCTAAGCCGAAGTGATGTGAACAACGAAACTTTTATTTTAAAGGGAAAGCTGAGCCATTCAAAAGCTTCGCTCCAGTGGCTTCAAAGACATTACTATGGATGTAAGAAAGTTCTGTGATTGAAGCTCCTGTTGGGGTGTGCTCCACTCCTGTAAAGTCAGCACAAAGGCATGTACTGATCTGAAAGTGCTCCGGGTCACGCTCTGTGGTGGGAACCCCTCTCCTACATCCTTGCTCCCTAGAGGTCTGGCTCCAGGTTCAGTTTAGGGGATTTTGCATTCCCTCTCCCCTTGTAGACATGCCCTTTAGTCATTTGTGGGGACCTGAGCTGAGTCGAGGAACATTAAATACAGAAAACCCCATTGGTAACATAAAGTTGTGCTTATCAGGCTCTCAGGTCTGACCTGTTAGAGACCAAGAATATCTGACACTTTCTGAACCCGTGACATGATCAGGCTTTTTTGTTCTGCCAGAGGAGACGAGTGAAAGCTTTTGCACCATAAAGGTAAATATATCTTGTGGGCTAATGGTATTCAAACCTACAAGCCAAGCAGGCAGTAGATTTACAAGCAGAGCTTCGTGTGTCCTGAAGCATACCTGTTGGGGACAGCTAGCGAACGGTGCCGTGGGGCAGTCGTGCTGCTCATGATAGGAGAAACAAATGGTGAATCACGATGTGTGCCTACCCTGCTCTGGGGATCACCTATCAGAAGCAGAAAGACTGCCTGTAAGTATTAGGAGAAGTCCCTTTGCAAAGAAGAGTGAATGGAAGGAAGGAAAGAAGGGAGGAAGAGTCTCAATGCCGTCCTGTAATAATTTATTTAGATTTTGTGGGTGGTGGTTTTTTTTAAAGGAACAAGTATCTGAGTCAATTCCAAAGCAGCTCAAAAGGTTTTTACTTGTCACATTTCTGGTGTCTGAGCTGAAAGTCTTCCAGGGTTACACAACGATGACTAAAACTGGAAACCTTTCAGGCCATTTCCAAAATGAAGCAGGAAACTGAGGTGATTGCTAAACCAATGCTAGAGAGAGAGATCCACTTCCATCTGTGTGAGGTTAGAGTGAGAGTACCCAATCTCATTTGGAGGTTTCGAGTTGTTTTCTTTTTGATTTAATCTCAGAACAGAATTATTCTGGAACCAAGATCTTCACATTGTTTTGCTTAATGTTTTACAAACAGGCTGTTGACTGAAGTTGTCACTGAACAAAAATTCACCCCTAGTTGTTTACATAATGGGAAAATATAGTCATAAAATGGGCGTAGCCACAATTTGTTAGGTATTGGGTTAAGGTGCAATATAGGGATTATCCTCATAAAACACTGAGTCCTAAACTCAAAATATCAAGATTAAATTGACAATTACATTTAGTGGAAGTCTTTAAAAGGCTAAACTCAATGCTTAAGGCTTTTAAGTTACTGTTGTTCTGAGCAAGTTGATGAAAATCAAGAGTTTGAGTTCTTCGGGTACAGCATCTCTGTTCAAGAGGAACTAGATGAAAATGATAAATATGATAAGGCTTTCTTCTGCTAGTGTTTGCTTTGTGGTAGCTCTTCACTGTGTATTGGGTTTGTTCCTATTTCTGCCAGTGCACTGCTTTATGACCTTTGAAATACAGGAATTTACTTACCTTTCTCCCATATCTAATTGGGGTGAAATTTTCAAAGATACCAGTTTGGGGTTCAATATGCAGACCCCATGAACAAAGGTTTGTAGAGCAGTTCTGTATGTCCCTGAGCATACTTCAGTATCCAACACAGTCAGATCCTAACCTTAGCTCAGATAATTAAGAATGTATGCTGATTTTCTGAACTTTGAGTCTGATACATGTATGCTTTAGAAGAACTTCTGAATGCTCTCTGCCATTTACCCTAATGAAATCTTTCAGATTTCTCTATTTCTGTCTTTCTGCCTAGCTTCACTGCTCCATTTTTATCTCTGATAAGTGTTTATTGGGGGGGGGGGGAATACATTTATAAGAACGTTTAGCAAAAGTATTGCAAATTTCAGCACACTTCCTCCTCTGAACAACAGAACAGTATGCAGGAGGAGGCTCATGATGTGTACAAACATGCCCAGAAATAAAGGAAAAAAAACCCATGGAAAGTAAAAGCAAGACAAAAAAGGGCGAGGGTTTGTGTGTTAGTGTTAGAGGAAGGTGAAAACGCTTCCTGGCAACATCTGAGAATCATTTGCAGCAACCGATCCATGAGCTTTAGTGAGTAGAGAATGTTTTTAAATCCTCCCCACCCCCTTTGTTAATCTTTACCAGGTAGTAGGACCTTTAATGTAATTCATATGGCTTTCTTAGAGATGTGTAAAATATTTCCATTTTGAAAAATAAGATTTTTGAAACGGCTCTGACGATTTAAGTTCATAAGTCTGGTTGTAAGTCTGTGGTCTTCTCCCCTTTAAAATTTGGTAATAATAATAGTCTTCAGACTGTTCTGCAAAAGGCAGTGTGTCTCAGTAGAGTGAGCGATGAACATCTGGCTTCACAGCCTCATTGCCTCTCATTTGGAATAGGAAAATCACGTGCCTGTTTAAAAGTGTCCCCATGAATGAAGTACAGATCGTAATACAGACTTACATAATTCAGAAATATTGAAGGACTTTTTTTAAACTTAAATGTTCTGAGCAACATCAGACAATGTAAAAGAGTTATTAATTATGATGCATGATTATTATTGCACTTGAGAGACTTTAAAAGGTAGCCTGGAAAAGTTCAGATTTGGCTTACCTTTAAGCAGACCCAAAATACTGGGCAACATTTTTAGATGTTTTTGAGTGGCTGAGGAGGCTATTTCCTAAGACTTTCAAGCACATTTGGGATTTTAGGTCATCTGGGGCATGTCTCCACTGTGCAATGCCAAATGGCTCTAAGCAATCCAATTTTCAACACGACGGAGAAAGATTAACTCAGATCCTGAGAGCAATGTATGTCTGTTAGTGTTGCTCTGCACTGATTCTTTTTTACTCCATCCAGCTTCAGGGCTAGATTATTTGGTTCTGGTTTAGGAAGCTCTGCATCACATTCCCTTTCTTATTACAGACATACTTTTGATTGTTTTGCAAAATCTGATCTAGCGTCTTACTACATGGCTTCATTTATACAGGTCAAAAACCCATCACAGTCATCTATGAGCATACATCTATTACTACAGCCAGGACTTAGGAGAGACCCTAAGTAGAGTCAGAGTTCCTAATGCAAGATGCCTCATCATCAAAGTTGTCTCCTGTGTGTGACAGACTACTGTAAAATCAGAGTGGACTTTGCCACATAGATGCATGTGTCACAGTCTGTGATTCTTGCCAGCACCAACAAAATCCAAAGATGGTGCCAGCAAAACACCATTTTTGAAGTATGATGATCTGCTGATGGCAACAGCAGAGAGTGGAATCAACTCAGTAGTCTTCGATTCATGAACTGTTTAGTCCCTTTTAGAGTCCCAGGATGTTTGTAAGTATTTTCAAGGAACTCTAGTTTGAATCGGTCGGTAAGAAAAACAGTATAAGCCTTAGTATGTTTTTTATTTAAGATTATATTGGCTCCCGATTACAATTTGCTTCATTTTCACACCTCACATTATGAGGTTCTTAAAAAAATAACAGTTTCCAGTTTTTGTTTGTTGTTAAATATGACTTATAAAATGTTAGGTCAAGAGTCTTCAATAGACTAGGCTACACTGTTTGTTTAAAGCTATGAGTAAAGCAAGTCATATGAATGTTTCCAAAGACTGTATTCCAAGAAGTATTTTTGGAAACATTAATGTTGTGATTTTTAATGAAGGCCACATTCTGAGGCTACGACACCATATGTCACATTCATTTCTGTACTGAAAAAAAAAAAAAAAGAAAAGAAAAAAGAAATGGAAACTATGTTTGGCTTTTAAGTGTTTTTGGAATAGTGTCTATGCATGCTTGTCATTGTTCCTTGGATGAGAGAAGAGTTCTTGCTCTGTTAATCTAGTCCATCCAATATATATTACACTCTATGGGCCTGACTCTTTTCTGCCTTGAAGTGTGTGCAGTCATTTATACTCAGGCAAAGTGAATGAAGAGCTGAGGAAAAAGACTACCATTAGGAAACTTTTTTTTGAATTCATTTTCCATTAATATGTTGGCTTCATTGTAAACCTACATCTGAACTTTTGTCAGCTGAAACCAGCTTAAAAATGGGAAAAGTATTTGTCATTTTTCCATTGAAAACTTACAATTTTTTGAAGAATAATAACAGGTTTTCCTCAAAAATATTAGCTTTTTTCCTTCAGAAATATCAGTTAGAAGCATGATATTTGGCAAAAATTTTGAATTGTTCTAGCTGTCTACCCTATCACTTCTGACTTGTCAGTGGTTTATGTGTTAGTGGTTGGGATATTGTAGAATGAGCTGGAGACCTGCAGGAAAAGGCATTTGCCTTTTTCAGTGCTGTATCCTACAAGTAATTCATAAGCATCCTGTAACTGATTACTTCAGCTAAGTCTTTCCTTTTTTATTGGATTCCATTGGATAAGGTCTCAGTTTCTAACATAAGTTCTTGTTATTAGTCACTAAACGTATAGCCTGGCACTTCGTACTGCTGAATTCATATGGTTGCAATCTGCAAAGACATCCATTTTTTCTCTGATCTGACAGAGGAATCTCCTAATTTGCATCACTTCCTAAATTTGTGTCATCCACAAATTTTATTAACATACAGCATGGATGTTTCAAACTTATTAATAAAAATTTAAATACATTTTGGCAGCCAGATTATTTTTGCTTGTTTGTTTTAAAGAATGATTTGAGAGGGTTTCCAGGACCTCAGAGAGGTTTCTTTTTCATTTGAAATGTAAATACTTTTCTACAAATTGAACAAATATGTCTCTGTAGCGCTAGCCCAGTAAAGTTCAATTCATGACCAGGTTTTTCTGGGCAATACTGAAACACAAATAATGATGAATGATTGTGTGTTTGGTACGTTTTCTGGTTACAACACATTAGGACTGAACTTGCCTGCTCATGCTACTGAAGTCTTATGTCTAAATGAGGCTGTTTTCCTAGGCATTTCTTCTAATGGAGGAAAACAAATGTGCAGCAAACAAATAATTAACTACCTCAGATATTTGGCTAACTTTAAGAAAGTTCATGCCATTCCTGTGACTGTTCATGAGAGCCCATCCTGATTTGAATGTTACTTCACCAGAACATTGGGAGCGATACTCACCGTGGGGTCATCACAAATGTTTTTGATTTCTGTTTTCATCTACATACCCAATTTTACTATTGATATGGACATTTCTAACTAGTTGAATTTCTAGCTGCCTCATATTGCCAGGCCTAAGGTTTTGAGCTATGTTGTGTAATGGATGTTAGAGTCTGTGCTCTTCAGAAAACTGCTCATGATGGCCACAGAGTGAATGTATTTAGACTTGGTGTTACACAGTTCTGGCATAGGAAATTAAACCAAAAATAAACTCTTTCTTTTATTTCATAGATTTCCAACGAACAAATAAACCAAATAGCCACCGGGACCACAAGCGTGTTCTGTAAACTGATGCCACGAGGCAGATATGAGAAAGATGACTGAACAGAGTGGTTGCTATAGGCCTGTAAACATACAGGGGAATAAGATCAGTTACCAAGGCACTTGTCAAGAAAGCCCTGAAATGGGGATGAAAAGATTGCAGAATCGATTTCTCCACAAGGATGGCAGCTGCAACGTGTACTTCAAACACATCTTTGGGGAATGGGAGAGCTATGTAGTGGACATATTTACCACACTGGTGGACATCAAGTGGCGCCATATGTTTGTGATATTCTCATTGTCGTATGTTCTTTCATGGTTGTTCTTTGGACTAGTCTTTTGGCTGATAGCAATCCAACACGGAGACTTATTCAACGACGAAGAAATAACCCCCTGTGTCGCAAATGTCCATAGCTTCACAGGAGCATTCCTATTCTCCCTTGAAACCCAGACAACCATTGGTTATGGTTACCGCTGTGTTACAGAAGAGTGCTCAGTTGCAATCCTCATGGTTATCCTACAGTCAGTTTTAAGCTGCATTATTGACACCTTCATAATCGGAGCAGCCTTGGCTAAAATGGCCACAGCTCGAAAAAGAGCTCAAACCATTCGTTTCAGCTATTATGCTGTAGTTGGCTTAAGAGATGATAAATTTTGCCTCATGTGGCGCATTGGGGATTTCCGGCCAAATCACATGGTTGAGGGCTCTGTACGAGCTCAGCTTCTGCGCTACAAGGAAGACAAGGAGGGGAGAATGACAATGGAATACAAGGACTTGAAGTTGCTAAATGACCAGATCATACTTGTCACACCAGTGACAGTCGTACATGAAATTGATAGTGAGAGCCCCTTGTATGGTCTAGACCGGAAGGCTCTGGCCAAGGACAACTTTGAAATCTTGGTCACATTTGTCTACACAGGTGATTCAACAGGAACTTCACATCAGTCAAGAAGCTCATATGTCCCCAGAGAGATTCTTTGGGGCCATAGGTTTAACGATGTCTTACATGTAAAGAAAAAATACTATAAGGTCGATTGCTTACAGTTTGAAGAAACCACAGAAGTTTATGCTCCTCACTGCAGTGCCATGCAACTGGATCGGAAGGAGCAAGAATGGAACCGAACCGAGAAGACACGGGAAAAAGAAGCAGAGACATCAGCACTGGAGATCAAGTCATTTAGTCCTAACCAAAAGTCATTTAGCGCAGTTGCTCTCATCACTAGTTGTGAAGATCCAGAAGACCTAGTGACAGCTGTCAATCAGCCTTCTGGAGAAATTTCTTATCAGAAAGCATCTGTGACCTTGAGTAGTCTGTCAATAGAGTCCCAAGTCTAGCTTTTTACTGCAATTAACATCACTTCCAACAAATTCTCCCAGCACAGCTTTTAGAATATAAACAATGAACTCATATGCACAAGTATTTATGTTATAAACCTCGCTGACAGCATGCCCACATTGTAATACATTGCTGAGCTGCTAGAAGGCGCTTCATACTGGTTAGCATGGGTATCAGAAACAGATTAGCATTGGCACAAGAAAACAGCTTACATTTGGGTTGACTAGAAAGCTACCGTACTTGAGCAAACTTATTGTAAACTTTATTACCCTGCAGGGACCAATGTTGGACATACCCAGACATAGATAATGATCTGGACAGGGAACAAAAACAATGTAGTGTGCCCTCTAGGTCAGATTTTTCAAAGCTGCCTAATTTATTTGGAAGGCCAGTTCCCAGTCTCTCTAGGAGGCTCTGAAACTCCCCCACCATCACAAAAAATGGTTACTCTTTCACTGCACCTCTCCAGCAGTTCAAATGAAGCCCTCATCCCAGGGCTACACTGGTGAATCTACAGGGCTGTTCTTTGTCCGAAGGAGTGAACCGGCAAGAATAGCTGAACCCAGTATTAGTGGGTAGCTTTGGAAACCTGCTTACACCCTGCCTAGTCCTGTGGGATCCACAGTGGGATCCTGGAGAGCTTTTCTCATTTCCTAGTCGTGACCCATTCCCAGAACTGCCACTCCCTCAGCAGTTTGAGGTATGCGGTATGTCAGCTGGCTTGGGGCTGCATGAAGGTTTTGTTACGTGGCTCTGATGGCTGGGAGGGCTGGCCAAACTGGCTCATTTGCAATGCTCAGAAATCGAAACGGGACCTCAAATTTGAAACTGAAATCAGCAAAATCAGGTTGAGCCTCGGAGAGAACATCATGTTTTTAGAGTGAGCTGTGCAATATTTCAAATCAAAACGTCTTTCATTTCAGACTGTCAGCCTTGCTTTTCTTTTTAGTATATTATGCTTCTTTAAAAAGACAAAGATCAATCTCGAGACCAAACAGTGTGATTTTGTCAAAATGAAATATTTTTATTCATCTTAAATGACTGTGTAAAAATGATCCTTCACAGAGAAATTCAACATACTCAGCTGTCAGCTCAATTTGGAAAAAAGGAAGATGTTAATGTTTTGAAGTTGTCTGTGATGTGGAGGTTCCATGCTCTGCACATCTCTAATTATTCAATAAGCAATATCTCAACATGTTTTTTTCCCCTGATGGCTACAGTTAATTTGCATTGCGTTTAATTATCATGCTAACACAAAAATAATTATCTCTGAACTTGTGGTTGCCTAAAATGGGATTTATCTCACCTGACCTCAGCCACCAAGAAATTAAGAGTGTTTGCCTACTGGTCGAGGCTCTTTGTGCTTACTGGACTGTTCTTCTGTATTCACAGGGGAGTTCACGCCACCTTACTCTGGCTTTTCAGGGAGCTGAAGGCAATAGGATATGTTTATCCTGGAAACGTTCATCCTTCTCCATTTATTGTTGAAGGAGATGAGATGACTGTTGTGGAAATGCTGGGTAACTTCAGGCTGCTAAAATTAGGTCTGACGAGTCATTCACATCATTCTGACTAATTAAAAGTTTTTATGAGCTCATCACCTTTAATGAAGAAAAATAGCATGCTGGATCTTTTTTTCCTGACATTTACTCCATATAGTAGTATTGCTGCATTATTTTAATGTATCTTGCATTTCTCATTTGATAGCACTTGTCTTTGAATATATGTGATCCCTTTAGGTAAAACCAAGCATATTAACAAGCCTGGGGGGAGGTGATTATTCCAAAGCTCATTAATTAGCCTATTTTATATGCTGAATCATCAGCAGCATCCATGTGTAACTGCAGTAGAAAACATCTTATTGTATCCTGGATTTGAGCACTGGCAGACATTGGGGGAATAGTCTAAAGAAAATGGAAAGCAATGTAGGAAAATGTATAAGGGTCTCAGTACTTACATGGTGTTGGAAAAAAAAACACCATCCAGATTGTATAAAATAGAATATAACCTTTGAGACATGTGAAGTAATCCTTCCACACTCTTCTGCCTTTGGAAGATATTAGCTGGGTTACTTTATGTTGGGCACCACGCTTTGGGAAAGATATGGAACAATGTGAAGAGAATCCGGAGATCTAGAAAACATGTCAGTGAGGAAGTAAGGAAATAAGGTGTTTCAGTCCAAAAGGGGGCTAGGAAACAAACAAACAGTTCTCAAACACAAAAACTGCAATTCAAGAGAGAGGGACAATCTGTTGCCTGTATCTGGTGGGTAGGACAGGAAAACATGGGCTTAAACTGAAGCCAAAAAGATTGAAGTTAATTAGGAGACACTGTCACAAAGAAGATGAAGCACTGACAGATATGTGGGGTTTGTAATCTCTGGGGTGGTGGCTCCTGGGAGCCTGTTGGAGAAGACAACTGTCAGGAGTGATACAGAATGGTCAACATTGCCTTGAACTTCCAATCCTGTTTTCTGTGATCCTATGAATTTCAGAAAAAAGGAGTATCTAACATGAAATCTGCTTAACTGGTCACTTCACAAGTACTCACTCACATGTGAGTATTTGCTTAATCACATAGGTAAAGCTACTCAGAGGGATGAGATACTACCAAGACATGTAATCAAAATCCCCATAACATCTTCAAAAAGGTGCATAGTTCAGGTGCTGTTTGCAAAAGTAGTTTCCCCTGTTAAGCTGCAAATCTCAGCTGCCTTTCCCTCTCCCGGTTATGTACCGTATGAGCCGCTTGCAGTGAAGAAAATTCTTTCCTCATAATGACTTCCCTGTAAGTGAAAGTACCTGGAGTCTGATTTAGCATTTTGTCACATGCTTCTTGGTATAGATATAAATATGTGAGCATGTATAGTAATGTATGCTTTGGCATATAAGTCGACCACTAACTGATGAGGGTCAGGAAGAAACTTCTCTCCTGGGCATGTTAATTCGTAACAGGCTACTATACAGTTTCTTCTACTTTTATCTACAGCATCTGATACCAGCCAGTGCTGGAGACAGGATACTGGTTGAACCACTGATCTCAACCAGTCTGGCTTTTTCTGGGTTTCTCTGTTTGATATTTTAATTATATTTATCACAGTATAAAAACTATGTATAATAATGTATAGTAAAGCATGCATTGCATTTTCATGAATAAAGACACAGAAATAAAGAACATGCCTCTACCACACACCTTGTGAGAGCACATTTTACTTTTCTTCCCTTCAGCCACAGTTTTAAGCTTCCATATCTTAGGCACTAAGAGGTCATGGAAAGATTTATAAGGTGCAGAGTAGTCTTTTGACTTTAAAAGATGCCAGATCACAAGCAAACCCACAAAGTTATAAAAGTTCTTAGCATGAGCTCTGTTTGTTTGGAGGAACGAGCCAAACAAAGCCCTGCTCACAGATATACACACACACGCTTCTGCAGGGCAATTGTATCCAGAGCTTGAATACTTAATCTGCAACCTCCTCACCTGATGAAGGATCTTTGATAGCACCGGGTGGGTAAGACAGGAATGGACAGAGGTGTAGAAGGGATACGCAACCACACCAACTGCGCAGACTCCTTCCATGACTATCACTTAGGTGGGGACTGACTGTGCTCTTGGCATCCTCCTTGCCTAGGAGAGGACCTAGGGAAGACTCTTGCAGTACAGTGGTGTACAGCAGCTTTGGGTAAGTAGGAGGGAGAATCTTCTTCACCCATCTGCTCTTTCTAGATGAGGATGTTTCTCAAGGATTTCCATTGGACTTTTTTTTTTATTCATCCCCATTGCAGAGCTGAGCAATGCAAAAGCAAGTAAGCCTCTCAGAAGCCCAACAGAGTTAATAACACACGCATCCTTATGGCAGAAACGCAGACCTAACCCTTGAGTCATCCCTAATGAAATGGATGAAGTGCCCACCAGTCCTAAAGTAAGTGTCTGGCTGCTTTCTGGGCTGTTCAGTGAGTTGGGAGCTGAAGTGAAACACAAGTACCCTCCCGCTCTCCCAGAGCATTGCATGTGCTCCTCGGGTCTTCCGCAGAAAGGCAATACATCGGGTTGAAGTTCAGCAGCTTCTTCCCAGCCACCAAGAGGCAGCAACTGGCATTTCTTTCTGCCTCAGCTGGAAGTTGCTGCCCCTGTTCCCATCTTTTCCACCAAATTTACCAGAGGAAGCAAAATTTTAACAACAAAGAGAAAATACAAACCACTTTGCATTGGACTTAATCATGATTATAGCTGCATCTCAGTTATTTTCTCTTGGAAAGTAGCACTATTGTTCTGGGTCAAGATTAGTTTATGTCAAAGGGAATATAATAAGAGATTATTATAGAATTTATTTTTCCAGTTTTGCCTACCACCGTTCATTAAGGCAGCTGGCATTTCCTTCCCCATTATCATGTATCATTTAGTGCATATTTTCTGTGAAGTTGATTTTCAGATGGGCATAATATGTATCCCTTTGTTTATCCCTTGTTTCTTACACACTGTGCAGGAGGTCTGACTTCAGCTCCCTACTTAACTTGAAGCATTACAGTTACACAGTTAGACTCACTTCAGGAAATAACAGCTACCTTTCAGGGTATCAGAAGTGTTTGTGTGGGAAGAAAAAATTGCTTGTAAGCTTTTTTTTAGCTCTTAAATCTTTGCTGGTTTTGAGCTGGGAACCTGCAAACAGAAAGAGTTGGTGTCTCTGTGGTGGGCCTAAGAGGCCCATTTAGGGAAGCATCTGACAACAAATTCACTTCCAAGCAGACAAGAGAAAGCATGACATAAATGAAACAAGAATGAAACAAGGAACAGTCACAGTTTTAGTCTGGGCCGAAAAATGTGGATCGATATTTTCATGGGGCTTAAAATCACAACACAGGAGCTACTTCCAGAATTTAAAGCTTTTCTTGGGGTCAGTCCCCGCGGCTGAAGAAACGATGAGGGAATCAGACAAACATCAAGCAAACGAAGTTGGATAATTCCGTTTCGGGCTGCTGTTGCTCCCTAGAAAGCCAGGATTTGGGGCAGCTGTGCCACTGCCACCTGCCAATCGACGTTTGCTTCATGCCCCACAACACAAAGTCACCTAGGCCTGGCACAAACACCCACGCATTTCCCACCCAGCTGCGTCCCCCAACTCCTCCATCCTTCTGGGCCCGCCACAAACCCAACCTCACATCCTACCAGTCACGGACGAACGGCAGCGGGGCTTCACGTTTTCCGAGCTCTAACCCCCCCCCGGCGCCTCACCCGCCCTCAGCCCCGGCCGCCGCAGCGCAGCCCCGGCCCGCACCGCTCCCAACCGGGCGCCGCCGGCCGCCCTCCGCCGGGCCGGGGGGGGGGAGCTGGGCGCGAGGCTGGAAGTCAAGAGTTAACGGCCGGCGCTCGCGCTGGGCGGGAGGGCGGGCGGTCGCCGCGAGTCTCCACAGACACGCACGGACACAGGTACCGCGGGCTGCCGTGGCCAGCCGAGGCGCGGAGAGCAGTAAACAAGCCCCTGGCCCTGCTCCCAGAGCGAGCGAGTTCCCCGTGAGGCAGGGCAGTTACACCCAGCGGCGTCCCGCTGCGGCCACCCTTTCTGGGCAGCCGCGAACCGAGGGAAAAGTCTGCAAGTGCCTCCCCGGCGGTTTGCTAACCACCGCCAAGGAATGACAAAAAAAACACCTCAAAACGCTGAGCGAGGGGCGGCCCGGGGGGGGGGGGGGGGGGGGGGGGGGGGGGGGGGGGGGGGGGGGGGGGGGGGGGGGGGGGGGGGCGGGGGGGGGGG
>JAVJGG010000002.1:36463683-36474437 GCA_035590195.1 Aviceda cuculoides
CCCCGGCCGGTTCCTTCCCCGCTTGCCCCGGCTGGGTTCTGCTCCCGCTGGGACGGCGCGGAGCGGCTTTCCGAGAGCATCTCTTAGGTGAGAAGCGCCGTAAATTCAAAGGGAGCCCTTAGGCTCAGCCCCCGTCTCTGTCGCAAGCGCTCCTTCGGGGGTCAGCTTTGCGGTGTTGCACAATCGCAAGGGTTTGGGAGGCACGGCGTGCTGGCCCCGCGGTGGGTTCCCCGTGGAAAAGCGGTGTTATAAGCACGGCATAAGCGGAGAACCTGTTGTCAGCAGGTTCCGGCTGTTGCCTGACCATCCTAGGCAAACCTGGGGCCGGAGGTTAGGGCTTCCTCTAGCTGCCTTCGCAGGCTCAGTGGGCTAAATCAAACTCAGAAAGAAAATGGTTTGGGTATAAGAATTGATTTGACATGTGCTGCGTCCAGCTGATTTATTCTATATCATTCCTCTTTATATATAGAAGCAAAAGCTGAGAGGTTGCTTGATTTGCCAGCTTAGGTATATATAGCCAGTCAAAACTGGCTACACTCCACTAGGAACTTTTCAAATAGGGCAATGATCTATTTGTGGCCAAAGATACTTACTTCAAGAGGTATCAGTGACAAGAAGCAAAAAGCTGCTTGTTTGTTTGGACCAGGGAACATGTGTGCGTGTAGAAAGGCAACGCTAACGTTTATTATGTAGAACTACACACAGAAGGGCTCCAAAACAGAAATGCCTTAATAATTATCTCATATTCAGTGCCATGTCCACTTCTGAATGCACATTTTCCATTGAACAGCTTCGTGCTTTCTCTCACGCATGGGAGTAGCTCCAATTAAACATCTGCTGAACCATCTATATCATCAGCCTTCTTCACATCCTTTCTTCAGACTCTCCTTCGCAGCGGCGTGTGTAGGAAGCTCCACAACTGTCAGGCAGCTGGTTTGCTGCGACTACTGGGCATTGTATTTGTTCCTCGTGTTTCCCCATCTTTGATCACAGGGTGTCTCTCAGACTTGCCTGACAGGGGAGGGACTATTTTTGGTCTGATGTTCATTCGGCACGATTCCTGCTTGGTCCAGGTGCCAAAATGAGCTGATGGCCTTTATGTGACCGTTGTACAAAACAGCAGTAGAGAGGAGACTGTCCCGAAGCCTCCCCAACACCACTGCTCTGTAGTGGGGCTTGGTAAAATGTCCATATCGGGTGTCTCTAGCACAAATTTTGACTGATAAATACTTCGCTGCGACAGCCATGCCCTAAATGGGGCATGAAAAACAGGAATTATGCATAAATGGGTAGGTCTCTTTTCAGATCTCCAAGCGGAAGTCAAAAAAGACCCTGGTGAGTGTACCCAAGGGAAAACCTTCCTTGCCCACCCAGGTCAAGGGCCTTACTCATGTTAAGTAAATGTGACCCCACCAATTTCAATGGGGCGGTTCCCAGAGTGACCTGTGGTAGGATGTGAGTCGGGAAACAAAATTTGGTAAGTACTTCACTGCAGTTTTTGGAATTACTTATTGTATATACTGATTAAAACCTCTTCTCTTCAGTGATCGCTTTTTCCATAGGCAAAAAATTCCACCTTTCTTTTGCCACTTGTTTCATTTGAGAGGGTACAGAAGAGTGTCACTCCTGAGTTGGCAACCACTCTGTTAGAGGGCCCATAACGCTTTGCCTCACTGAGTCTCCTTTCTCTTTCCTCCAATCTTATCCTTCTTTTTTGGAGAAGTACCAGGTAAAGCCATCAAATATAGTTCTTCACAACCACGCAAACCATCAGCCCTGAACACCTTTACACGCCACCAGCCACAAGCCGTTTCCCAACACCCTCCAGCAAACCCCTGGCTGATAGTACAGAAGACCAAAACCACAGACCTCCTTTGATATGGGCTGTACCAAAGATGTGAAGGGTTGATTTTGGAAAACTTTATGCTGGCATTAGCAATCCTCAGGAAGTCGGGTGCAAAGCTCTAGCAGGGAAAATCACAGTAGAGTGGAAGCGTCGCATGTGAGTGTATGCCTGCACATGTGGATGTGGGACCGAAATAGCTCCCATCACTTTCCTTACGTTAGCCTTAAAAAAGGGGGATGGTGCCTGCCAATTCCATCTCAAGTTTCATCCCTCTGAAATATGTGCACTTTCACCAGCTGTATATTTGGCCCAGGGTAATTACTATAGCGCTAATTTTACCTGAGATGATGAAAGCGCTGGAACAGCCTAGCCATATAAAGGGAGGAGATACATACAGCTGATGCAGTCTTCTGGGTCCTTTTCTGAGCAAAGGAAGTCATGACTTTGACTTGTAGATTTGCTCCTTAGGGAGGCTTCTTCTTGCAAGAGTTAGCTGAAACACAACTGAGGCTAGAGAAGAGGAAGGTCAAGGATACTCGTGAGCTGGAAAATGAAAGCACTGAGTACTGAAGTGTTGCCTTGTAATAAATTACCTTATACAGATTAAATTACTCAAATAGATCTGCTTCTTTTCTTTTCTCTCCTGTGAGACAAGCCACTTCCAGACACCAAAAGCACAAAGATGCTTGAAAGTCTTCTATTTCTTTCTGGACCTTCCAAAAAGATTCAAAGTCAATTCACATTTCTAGTGAAGATTCAGAACAGACACTTAGTCTATCCAAACCAGTTCAGCTTGAAAAAATTACAGTGAAGTATGGTCAGAGGAAAAGCAATTTGCCAGAGCTTGAAGAGTGTGAATAATGTAAAGCAAACAGCTCTCTGAAGCATTCACTTGTGCTTTCAAGTATGCTCACCTTCACTGTGCACCCATCCTGGCTTCACCTGGAGATTCTGGTGACCAGCATCACAGACGGTGATTAAGAAAAGATGAGCTGGTTGATGATTTCTAACTTCTGTAAACTTGGAGGATTGTTTTGGGGGTTTTTTTTAGCAAAAGACCCAGAAATGATAGGCACTGCTGGCACTCGATCCTAAGCACTGGAGTCATCCCGTCAGGAAAGATGAACAAAGCCAGCCCGTTGTGCTCTGGTCTGGTCTGTTCTGCAAAGGTTTTTTTTATGTCACCTTTGCTGTCAGAAGCACAAGCACCTTCCAGTACTGTAACAAGCGACATGACGAGCCTCTGTTCATTCTCTTTATCTCTTTGTTTCTCTCGCTTGCTCTCTCACTCTTTACTCTTTGCCACTGATTGCCTCTACATGTGATCTCTGGCCTTTGTCAAATCAAGATAGTCAGAACCTGGGTGCTGAATGCTCCCTCTGCCTGAGCCCGTCACCGATGGCCTCAGTAGGCATTTGGCTCCCAAGTTAAGTGTGTGCTTAGATTAAAGTGAAATATGTATCAAAGTGCTGCTCTGAATAAAGGTTTTCTGGTCTGAGGCCTCCGAGGAGGAATGTGGACTTCTTGTAACCAGCCCGTCTTTTTCATGAGCTACGGACTGGCGGCGTGTTTCTGCAAATCGCTTTACGCCAATAACGAACTGCAGAAAATGCTAACTCGTGCCAGCCCAGTCTGCAGACGGAGGAGGGACCGGCAGCAAGCCCTGCTCCCTCCCAGGCAACCTGCTCTCTGCAGCACCCATTTGTGTGTGTGAAGAGCAAGAACAAATCTGGGAAGCTGCCGGGGTCCTAGAAGCTGTGATGCCACTGGTGGACCACGATGTCACCAGATCTCACAGGAACTGTGGGCTGCAGCAACTTCCACATTTTATGACTTTCCATACTGCTTTTTTAATACTTGATGGGAAATGGCACAATCCTTTCCCCTCCAGTCTCTGTCACAAGGTTGCTTAATAGGGTTTGGGCACTAGCTCAAACAATATCAGAGGATCAAAGCCAACTTTTGAAGTATTAGGGAGATTAGAACGAAACGCATGGCTCATGCCTTCTGAGGTGCAACCTTTCCTAGTTCAAAACAGGGGAGAGCCTCCTTCTGCGGCCATCCTTTCCTTCTGTCTGTGCATCTTGATCAGGCCAAAACAGAGCACAGGCTCTGTTTGTCCCAAATTTTAATACAGGATGCCCAAGAGTGGGTGAGGAATCCTTCTTCCCCTGTTCATCTGCATAAATGAAAGGCAGAATTTAGCCTGGAGGCACAAAATGGCATCAGAAAAAGCAAATAAGCAGCACAAGATCATGATAGCAGAAGAAAGGAAGCTGTGGCATTTACTTGCTGAAGATTATTTCCTCTCTGACGACAGATTTTTCAAACGACAGAGGTATTTTAGCGGGTGGGCCTTGGAGGGCTGGTCCAACTAATCAGTCAAAAACAATCTCAGGAAGTTTAACCAACAATTTGAGCTTGGTTTGGTTTTACTCATCTGTCCAATTTTAGTTTTGAGGGAAATTTAGAAAGGTGCCAGCTAATTTAATTTGTCTACCTCCTTCCCAGCCACGCAGGAGTTAGGAGCGGGGCTGGACTGCCATTTTGTGCCAGCGATCTACTCCTCTGATTACCCGGGCGACGTGTCTCCTGGCCAGGCTCTCCTTGCTCAGCTTGGCTTCCTGACCAGGGAAGTGCAGGCGCGGGGGAGAAGAGATGCTGTGATGGCTAGGAAAGGTCTCAAGGTTCTCCCAGTCAAGGTGGAACTGCTCGATACCAGCTCCGGGAGCTCAAGGACCCTCTTTGGTGCACCTGCAGAGCCACTATGGGAATTGCTGCGATAATAGTGCTTTGAAACAGCCAGCACAAACACACGTACAGTCACCCAGTCTCCTATCAGGGAGTAGTCTGCACCACTGCCGTCAAGATGGAAGTTCACATTTGATGTAAAAAGGCACGGTGCTGGCTCCTCAGGGAACTTCAAGCTTGTTTTCTATTGTGTTTTTCCTTCCACAATGGCCAATGATCTAACTCTCTGGTTTTAGCAAAGTTTATTTGCTTTCCAGGAGAGAAAATAAACTCTGATATTGCCATTTACGTTGTGGCCATGGACTCCAGGCAAATTCTTAGGTTCTGGTACAAACTGATAGAAAACACTGAGCACATTTGCATCTAAGCTAATATACTAAAATAAAAAGTGTGAGAAAGTAAGCAGAGCAGTAGTTTGTGTGGTGTTAACGCAAATCAGATGCTTCTGAGTTTTTAAATGCAGTTTTCACTGGAGTGGGTACACTGATAGTTAATAAAGTACAATGGTAGCTAATGATCATCAGCAGAAATGCAGTATGCGCATTGCAATGCAAGAAAACCACGTAGGGTTCTCTAAGTCACTTCTGGGTGTACTGTTCTGCTGTTGGAGGCAGGTTTAGTCGTGTACCCACATATTTCACATCATCTTTCTCTCAGGAACTACCAAATGTCACCTAAGAAAGTGAAGCTGCCCAATTTGAATCACTTTGGTGAACCAAGTTGTTCAATACAAATGGGTCAGTAGGCGAGTTGCAGAAAAGGCATGTACTTTGCATTAATTTTGCTTAGAAAAGATGAAAGGTTTCTAGCTCTTTCCATTGCAATTGACTTTTTATTCTTTCTTGCCACTCCCTTTCCCACTGGAAATTTTCCACATTTCCACCTAAGGTGGCACACAGAGGGTGACAAAAGCTGAAGCAGATCTCTGCTTCATCCCTCCTCTTACAGCCATGGTGAAATTAGAGGAAACACGAGTCTGTAATCATTACCCATTCCTCACATACCCAATTCCTACCCATACCCTGCACAGAACACCAGAAGATAGGTTACCACTTTTTTTTGCTAACCAGAATGCCCTTGTGCCAGGTTGGTGGTAAGATGTTGCAGGAGCAGAGAAGCAGACCAGAAACACATCTTTACCCCTTGCAGCTCTCCTCACCCTTACATCTTGGCTAACAACCATTTATAAGGATCAACTCATCAAATTCTGACAACCCCCAAGGAAGGAGGTTGAGGTTGAGGGACCCAGCCACTATCTCTGAGCACAGTGGACTCTGCAGACGAAAGTTTGAAAGTTGGCTGAGCACCATGAGGGCTTTTGAGCAAGTAGGTGACTTGACTAGTGACAGCCCATAGTAGGGGACTCATTGAAAAACCTGTTAATATCTACTGCCTTGAGAGCCCTCCTGCTTACATCCAATATTTACATAACCAAAAGTTTGCAAGCCAGAGAAATACAAAGATATTCTTACCCTGTTTTGTTCAGCTGAGCGTGAGCCTATCCTGATTTTAGAAAATCTGGCAGGCCATTAGCAACTGAAGCTGTAAGGAAGAGAATGAAAGTGTAGTCACACAGTTTTGTGTGTGTAAGTTGCTGGCTCTTAACCCTTTTCCTTCCAGGAATTGTCAAGTTCCCTATGTCAGCTCCATGGGCACGTTCTCACCACTCTGGCAAGTTTTATTAACCATTAACTCCCTTTCCCTTGAGATATCCAAAGAATGGGAACTATGGAAGATCATTAGATAACTGTGAGGTTAATAGGAAAATATTAGCCTTATTAATATGTAATTGCTTGGTCAGTTTTATCACTTATACTAATGTCCTTCTCATTAATCCAAACATACATTCCCCACTGCCGCCTTTGAGGACAAATTGCCACAGCTGACTGATGGCGGGACAAGGAAAAATATCGAATATTGCCATGTCACAAACAATGCTAGATGTCCCTTAAGATTACTGCATTTCTGAAAGATTATCCACAATCCTAAATTATGAAAATAGATCACTAAAAGGTAATACAACTGTCTTGCTACAGCAAGGCTTCTAGAAAATAAAGAATGTGCAAGGTGTACATTAAATAACACACTAACATTTCCTCATAATTTTAAGGCTTTTGACCCTGCAGAGGTAAGCATGTGTTGAGAGCTGAGAGCTCATTTTACCGATGGGTATTTATCATATTTTGTTGGGTCTGAAAGATTAGCTGGAAATTAAAGACCCTTTAAACTAGGCATCTTAATTTATAGAGAATTGAGCCACATGGAATATAGTGTTGGAAATAAGTTTTCTTTGGCAGAAACTTCTTGGGTTGCTGTTGGATTGCTAGTTACATACAGTTACTGTTAGCTATGGATTACAGTTTGTAATTCATTATTTCAAGATTTCTTCACCTTACTTCCCACATCCACCATCTGCAGTAGTGAAAAGTGAAAGTATATACTTAATTTTTTTTCCAAAATATAGTCACTGGCTGGTGATTTGACTTTAAGACTAAATAAGACAGCCTGAAATCTTCAGCAAAGATTTGAGACACAAAGTGTCTGGAAAAGAAAGAGATAAAAAAAATCTGAATGGTGTGTGACTTCCACTGTTCTCAGATATATAAAGCAATTCAATTTCCTATGTCATATTTCACCCCCTCTATGAACAAACACATTATTATCCAATATAACTGTGTCACTGGCTGCACATCTGTATATCCTATTTGCTTGCAAAGTACAAAATATATTTATTTTCTCTCTCAAGTCTTATCAAACATGTAACCGTCTCTCTGTGGAATTTTCACTGGATTTACCCATTCCTTCTATTACCAATGTGGCTTCATTTTTCCTTGGAGATCCTAGCATTAGACCTATAAAGATCCAGTTAATGTCTAAACCCCAGGGGTTTACTGTGAATGGGGAAACCACCTTTTCCTGATGAATTTTTTCCAGTTGACTTAATGGCTAGAGAAGAAAGGCTAACTTATGCCAGTTTACATGCATGGAAATGGTGAGACCAAAAAAAAAGCCCAACACGTTATTTATGGCATTTCTTCTCATCTTGTGGAAACCGACTGCTTTGATTCTACCAGACCATGTTTTCTTTGCAAGTACAATACAATTAAGCTATTTTCAGCTGGCAATAAAATCCTTGAGAACCAAAGCAGATTTGGCCACTTTAAGAGATGAAGACTAATGCAATCTGATAATTAGGTCATTTCACCGCCAAGACAGAAAAAGCAATTTAATAACATCTCCCGTGCAGTAAGACGGGGGCTAAAGCCTCTGGTCCCAGCTGGCAAGGACTATGCCTGCAATACAACTCTCAAATTTGCTTCCACAGGGCATCTGCAGATCTCTGCAAGACTGAGGGACAGGGTGGCTGTGATGGGCAAAGGTGAGAACGATGCTGGAAAACAGAAAATGTGGGGAGAAAAAGCCCCTTCTCTCACTGATATGGCCTGGCTGAAATCTGTCTAAGAAAAGCATCCTGCTTCGTTGCTGGCTCCTTTTCTTACACCTCCTACACTGGTATGAAATATGAATGTTCTGCCTTCCCAGAGCCCTTCTTATCCCTTGATACCGGTCCTTCTGCAGATAGCAGATCTCGTCTTGAAAACTCTTCAGGCTATGACCGTTTCACGTAGCTCTTCTAATATTTCAGTCAGGACGCTCTGTAGTGCGGCAGTACGAGACCTCTGTAGCTAGACTACGTCAAATTAGAAAACCATTCATTGAGAAAAGGAAAACAAACCCTCACTCACTCTCGAGGGTTAAGTTTTCAGCTGCCTCTCACCCTCTTTGTCCTGGCTTGTTGCAACAGGAAAGGGTTTTTTAGAAACTTTTCTTGTAACTTCAACTTCCCTGTTTGGGGGGTTTGGAAGTAGCTCTCTCACTGAAGTCCATGCAGATGAGAGACGGCTTTGTTACGGTTCTTATTACCTGTATAATAGATTAGAATCGATATTTCATTCTAAGAAGAGCTTTCTGGGCAGAGCTGCTCCAACTTTAAGCAAATCATAAAATAGTCGTGATGTTATATGCTCTACCCTTCCTCAGTATGAAATGCTAAATGGCTTGACCTGCGAGTCTGTACTGCTGTGAATAAGTCTTACTCATATCGGCGGATCTGGGATCTCTGGGTCTAGTAGCTCTGTAGTCTTTGTCAGTTGGTTTGCATGAGTAAAGGCTGAGTAAGAGTCTACAAGGTCAGCCTGTAATCTGCAACATCTTGTGGGTATTGTGCAGAGATTTGTCCAACCCACCCCCCAGCAAACTGTGTCTGTTCTTGGCACTCTTGGCAATAGCGGGTCACAGGTCTACTTTATTTCACTGACATATAGATGAGTACATACTTCTTCAAGGTGGGTCAAATTGTTGCTATTTTAGCTGTTCATAGGAAGCACACATACATTCAGAGGAATGAGAGGGGGTTTTTTATATATAGGTACATGACCTGTGTAGTATTTGTGCCTATGGCTTTCAAAAACTGTGGATTTAATGATCTTCATCTTACTGAATGAATAAAATAATTGCAGTCGTTCCCTCTTACAGATTTTTTTTCCAGATTAATAATTCGTAAGAAACTTATCTGTGTTACAGGACTTTTCTTCCACTTAAAAATGAACAGAATCACCCAGGAATAACTCATGAACAGTATGATTGCCCAATGTGCCAGATTGCTCAATATACACAACCACTTGTCTTTTCTTCCCCTCTCCCCATCATGTAAATTTTGCATATCCTCCACACATAACACTAGAGACTTTTAAAACCAGCTGCATTTGGCCATTGTATTTGTTGCCACAACAATGTGGAGCTTCCTCATTCGCAGTACCGGGAACTCAGCAAATACTGTAAGTGACAGTAATGGCAGTTGGTAGAAATTGTTCAGCAGCAATACGAGGAGTGTGTTCTTAAAGCCTATATTCCATGAGAAAGCATTTGGCCAAAGCATTTTCACTGAGCATTTAAAGACAGCTAATGTCAACTTACGAAACAAACGAGGAGGAGGAGGAGGGCAGTTTGAGCAACTACGAGTGACTGCGGGCACTGGCATTGCTGTGGGAAGCACGGAATCATATTTAGAGCCTGTTCTGGACATTGTAAGGAAGCTCCCCGGAGGAGAGTGGCCGACCCACTCGGACCAGCAGCTCCAGGCAGAAGACCTGACTGCTGATTAACGCTGTCTTGTCCCAGAAGCACCCCCAGGACCCATTCTCTGGGCTGCTGCAGAGGTTACCGTTGCAGTCCTGGTTTGCAATTCAAGGTGTTCGCGCCAATTTCTAAAGCCTTGTGCGGTCTGCAACCCTTGCATTCAGCAGGCACCTTTGCTCTTAGTTTTTCCAGCACAGCACGCAGGGCTCCCTGATGCATTTCAGCTGTTAGCACTCGGGAACTCGCCTTTCCGAGGGCAGCAGGAGCGCGTTGCAGCAGCGGACACCTGCCTCGGAAACTAACACCCCTGCACTGTCCATCAGAGCTGGAGTTTGGCAAACTTCAGGGTGTGCTTACAAGGCTGTTTTTGTTCCTGCAAGGCTCCCAGCCAGACATTTCATCCTTGTTTTCTTTGTCTTAGGCCACGTCCACCGTAGGGAGGACAAGCCATTAAAAATCATTTTGATTTCTGCGTATTTCAGCCGCGGCCAGCCAGCCGGCTGATCGAGCCGCCACAGGTGATCTACGGAACAAAGAAAGCGATCCTACGTACTGCAGCCAGGCAGATACTTCTCTTGCTTCCAGCCTCGCTCCAAAAGCTCTCAGTTCAGGGAATCACAGCTCTTGCTTTGGAAGGGACGTCCGATTTCGGTGAAAGAGAAGGATGTTAAGTTCAGTAGCCGTGCTGCGGTAGGCTCGGCTTGCTTCTAGCGCGTGTGAGGGTCGGGCGCTTGGGACGAGGCACGCTGCGTCGCAGCGTTCCCCTTCACTGAAACCAAGCAAGCGGCAAAAGGAACAAACCCGTTCTCTCTCTGGCGTTTCTCCTCACCCCGCCGGGCCTCGCACGTTAGCCCGTGGAGCACCGAGACCCCACACGGGACCTTCGCGAGTTCCCACTAAAATCTCGAGAAAGCCTTTCTCGGCGCTTTGGGGGGTGTCGAACCGATACCCGTGGGCAGGTGCCGGGTGCCCACGGGGGAACTGAGGCGTGGGGAACACCGCGGCCCTTCTCTCCCCC
>JAVJGG010000002.1:36482650-36536561 GCA_035590195.1 Aviceda cuculoides
AACCAGCAAACCTCTGTCCTTACCGGTGTCTCCCTTCGAGCCGGGCCGCAGCAGAGGGTCGAGCGTTAACGCACACATTCCCAAACCAGCGCCAGAACCTCAGCGCTGACCCAGCCTCCGGAAAACTGAGCCATCCTCCGTGTGCCGCAGGCGTCCGACCCCCTGGGCCGCCGCTGTGGTACCAGTTCAGCTCTGCCGGGGCCACGCGGAGCTGCTGGTCGATGCTAGAGGCGAACGCGGCTGGAGCGGGCCTTTAGGGACAGACGAGGCGAGCGGTAGCGAAATCCCCAGGAAGAGGTTTTTGGAAGAGGAAGGGAGAGGGTCACGGAGAGGAAAAGCGAAAGGACGGCACAGGGATCGGAGCATTTTGTTAAAAAAAAAAAAAAAAAAAAAATGCTTCTCTTCAGCAGGGCAAAGGTGTCAGAAAAAGTGTGGTTTCCATCTCATTTAGAGAGGGATGGTTCGGGGAGGACGAGGCCGCAAAGCCAGGGCCGTCTCCTGCCTCCTCTCCCCAGCAAACGCCGACCGAGCGGTCAGCGGACGAGACGCGTCACCGAGCTCGGAGCAGATTTTGTGACCTTCAGCGAAGCTCTGGCTCTGGCCGTATTTTGGCTCCTTCACCCAGAAGGCTGTAAATTCTCTGGTGCCTCTAAGATCAAGGAGACGGCGAACCCGCGCTTCGCGCCCGCTCCCCGAGGAGCAGGTGGAGAGGGGTGGGGGGGACGGGACGGACACCATAATCCTGGTCAACTCTTGCAGTATTGGATCACTGTATGCCATTAAAAAACAGCTTGTTCTAGGTCTAATGTCTTCTGCAAACGGATATCTGTGAAGGCCTCTGGCCCCTTCCAGCCCTGCCTGAAAGAAATGCCTGCAACGAAATGGTTTCTGATAAGATGGTATCTACAGTGGGTGGGTTCGAAACTGTGGAAATTCGACATTGTAAACATAGATTTGGCTACTAGAGAGGGCAGATGATTAAGTGCAAGTACTAAGGCTGTTCCTGGGGTGGGGGGATCTAAAAGAGAGGAAAGGCTGAACGTTTAAAGGCGATTTGATTGCAGTTTCTGGGTCAACGGTAGTGAAGACAACTGAGTGCTGCTAGTGCTGCTATTGTGATATTCTTGTAAAAGGAAAATAACTAAACCAAAGAGTATTCAGTGAAACGGAGGGTGCATGAAAACGCAATGGGGAAGGGATGGAAAAGGGAGGCTGGCTGGGAGAAAGGGGACCTGTTCTCCAGGTCGGCGTCCCCCAGGTGCACAGTGCTCCCGCTTAATGATACTTGAGATATTTGAGGGAGGGGTGAGAGATGGGGGACGGGAAATGCAGGATTCAGCTTGTTTCTTTAAAGCAAAAGAAATTCAGAGGTAAAAAGAAAAAAAAAAATCCCCTCCCCCTTAACATTTCTGGTGCAGAGGTTTTGGGTTTGGGGTTTTGTTTTGTTTTGTTTTGTTTTGTTTTTCAAGTCAGTTTTTCAGAAATATTTTTAAAATGTACATTTTATAAAGTTTATCAAGTATTTTCGTATTTAAAGCCAAATGTAAATAGAAGTCTGTAAAGGAGGACAAGGAGAAGAAGAAAAAGAAAAGGCCACAAAAAGTATAAATTCTGCTCGGCAGTCTCGGCTAGCTAGTACCTAGATGCTACCGGTTAGCATGATTTTTAGCAAATACTTGCAAGCCTTATAGGATTCCTAATGCTATGAACTTCTCTTTATTTATTTTTAAGCATGGACTTTTAATTTGAAAACATGTTCTAGTTACTGGCATTTTTAAAAGTTACCAGCTTTCCGAGTGCTAGTCTTGTCAAGGGTGTGCGTTGAGGTAATCCATTACACTCTCTGCCGCATTCTTTTTTTCTTCTTTTTTTTTTTTTTAATAACCCTTTGTCTTTGCCGATTGACTCTTACATTGCAGAATTGCACTCAGCCTCTGGCTCCGGGAAGCTGCTAGAAAGAGACCTGCAATGTACACTCCATGGTACCCTTCCCCCTTGTCCATCGTTTCTGTATTTCTCACCACGCCGTGGTAAGCCCGGCGTAGGACAGGCTATTGTAGCACACTTCTGCAGCAGCAAATGGGGTTAGTCATTTTAAAAAATGTTCTTTTTGAGGACTATACAGTGACTGACAGCGTTTCTTCAGTTCCCGATGATCCTGGGCCAAGCTGATGCTCACTTAGGGGCCCTTTAAACTGACTGAGCTCTACCCGCAGACTCCAACAGGCCTTGGTTCGGCCTCTTTATCGAGGATAAAGTCGGCTCGACCGGCTCGCACAGAAGGTTTATACTGTATTTCGCTTAGGGTCTGGGGGGGAATATGTTATTTCTGCCCTTCCCTGAAAATACTTGAATGAGACACATTGTCTAAACCATAATACTGCGTACAGTGACAAAAAGCATTTCCGAGGCAGGTGGGGATGGATCGCTTCTTTCCGCTGTCTCTTCCGTGCGAGCCGTCCTTGGTTAAGTAGCAAGGGTAGAAATCATTACTTTACTAGCTGTGTTTAATGATACTTTCTCCCAGCCATGAGAAACTTCTACATTGTTAGCTTAGCACTCGCTCTTCTCGGAAAAGACAAAGGGGCCAGATATTTTATTTGTTCTCTTAGGTCTTCTTTTTCATGATGGATTACAAGGTAAAACTGAGAAGTACTGTAATGTCTTTAAATTATGGCTGCTCACAACCATTGTAAAGTAGAAGGGTGCTGCATAGTTGCCATCCCACAGCCCACGAGATACTGATTTTGTAATGACTTTTGGCCTGCAGCTATTGTAAGGTGAACAATCTAGGCATCTGACAGTTGTCCATTACTATTTTCCCGTTTGCAGCCTTTTTGTATCGAAGTCTTCCTAATGTACTGCACAAATTGTGGATTGTACAGATTTTTATATATTATGTCTTATTTTATTATTTCTAAATAAATAAAAAAAAAAATTGGGAATGAAGCGATGTATGCACCATGTATGTAAATGAACTGGGGAGATGGGTCTGGAGGTTATTATACACCTGTGTTTATGGCTGTCTGAGCACAGTGGTTGTCTGAAGCACTTTAGGAAGAGACAGGTCGTTCTCTCCCTTGACAAAAGGCAGGAGGAAAGGTGATACCATCATTATTTCCCAGATGAGAACACAAACACCACGGTGCGCTGTAAGGCAGCTTGCACCGAAGGAAGATCTGTCCCGGAGAGACTGAGGAACTTTCTTAAGGTCATACCTGGAACTGCAGAGCTCCCGATCATTAGCTACAAGTTGTATGAAACGGAAAAAAAGCTCAAAGTCTGCATAAACTACAAAGCAGGGGAAGGAGGCGGGGGGGAGAGGGGGGAGGAAATGAAAACACAGAGCATAAGCAAGCGCCTTGAAAAATTTGGAAAGGGATTAAAAAATTAAGCAGGAAACTCATCTTCAAATCCCCATGTTTCGTGTCTGCCTGGAACATCCCCTTATTGAAATGATGCTCCGCAGCTCAATTCCAAAATCACGCTCACTGTAATCTTCATACATGCCTCACCGGTCCGGAGTCCTGAGCCTGGGGTTTTGTGTAACGGGACGGGGAAACGTAACGGGGACGGGCCTTGGGTAACCGAAAAGAGACTCCCTGCCCTTATTCGCCTGCGTTGGAAAGCGCCTTTCCCGCTGCTCGTGTGTGGCCTCCGGGGCCGATATTGAGGCTGCACAACTGTGACTCAGCTCGAAACTGCTGATCTCACCGGAATCAAACACGCTGCAAGGGCTGAGGGTGGCCGTGAAGCATTGCAGTGCAGTTTCGACCCCTCCGCTGATCTTTCAAACTTTATCAGGCAGTAAAGCTGTTAAATGATGCCTTGGATGGAGCCGGACCCTATCTAGAAAGAGTCCGTTTATAAATTCAAATTTACTTTTCAAATCGAATGGTCTCTTGGAAAGCTTATAGTAATAATTACAGGGCTGGATTTAGAGATACAGATTAGCTGTCGCAGCCTGGATCTGCTTATTCTCCCTACTGAAAAGCATCCTCTGTGAGAGCCGCTCACTGATCTGACCCTGGCTTTGATGTTTGCTGCAGGGGCAGCGGGTCCGGGGCCACTATCTGCATAATCTGCCTGGCTCGCTCCCGTTCCCTAAATCGTTAGCACCCTCTCCTGTCAGTGCCTTTCCCTTCTCTTGCCAGCCACTGGTCCGCGCAGGTGGAGTCAGCGTAAATATAGCAACAAAACACTTGACAGCATATTCTGGTAGCTAGCAAGGTAATAAATAACTGAACTTTTCTCCTTCCCATGCTAGCTGGACGCATCTAGGAAGTGTGAAGCCTGCAAGTGGATGCTATCTGAATCTGGACGGCATGAGGAAAATGCCACAGAAGATGTAAGAGCGCGGGTGCTGGCGTGCCAGCAGCAGCAGGATAGAGGCAGCGGGAAGGTGCATTAGAGAAAGCTGCAGGAACCAACTGTTGCCTCTTTTCCCAGTTTTCTCATCAAACCAGCAGTGCTTGCTGACTGCTTTGACGTGCCAAGCTCGTGCTGACTGCTGGTTTTGCTGCTGTGCAAAAATGTAGAATAATGTTTAAAGGAATGGCCATTCTTTCAAAGTGTTTAAACTAAACTGGTGACTTCAGGGGAGCCTGTTTCGTGGTTCCGGATTCTTGGCAGGTGGAGATCACTGTGTGGGGAAGGTTTTGGATGAGACATGTGTTCTGGGAGTCAACACCTTCCTCGTCTGGATTAGCTCACTTGTCCTGGTGTGAGCAGCTTGTCAGCTCTTTGAGGAAGGGGCTGTCAGATTTGGGGGGGGTTCAGTGCACGTACGGGGTCCCCACAGCTTCTTGCACCCCTCGGGGCAGCAGCGTAACGAGTCGTACTTTGGTAACCCTGTGCGAGATAGAATGGGGCAGGGGGGAAGTTTTCAAAATAGAATTTTTCAGACTGGTTTTTGCTTCTCTCTCCATTTGTTCTTTGGTGTCCAGTATTGGGCTGTTTCACCTGTACTCACATAACACGTCCCCCATTGGCTTCCAGGTAGGCGGGATCTGGAAGCACTTGCAAACTTATGTCTAAATTCAAGGAATCGGCAGTCTTTAGACCCGTTCACAGCTCAGAAGCCGCGATGGAAGTCCGACCAGGCAAACACAAAAGCCGTGTGTCCTCACGGGGGAAGCCAAAGAGCAGCAGGAGTCCTGCAGCACTCCCTAACCCGCCACGCAAAGCCAAACCCTGATCACCACCCCGCTACAACTGCAATGGCATTTCACGGAAATTAGAGGATGAGTAAAACCGACTGAATGATTGCGGAGTCTCTTGGTGGGGTCTTGAGATGAGAATGTCAGAGTTTCAGGTGAGGGAGCAGGAACAGGTCTTCGCGAATTGAGCGGCTACATGGGAACAACGGCTGCCGAGAGATGGGAAGCGACAGCAGCTCGTCACTGCTCGCGGCAATCCTGGATTTTTTCTGTTAGGAGAAGGGGAAGGAATGCTGTCCCGGGAGCACACGCTGCCGGGGGAGCACCGGCAACACCGCATGAACCATTCGTATCACCTCCGGCACGAGCCTCGGGGGCAAACACGGTAACGCCGGCTACCGCGTCGCACCGAGACCCACAGCAGGCCGCTCCGTGCTTTTGGCAGTTCTCCCGATGGAACCGAACTCCATAGCTAAATCCTTCCGTTTATCTTGTGCCTCGGGTAGGCTTTATTTTGTAAGGTGTTAACATCATTTTATAACCCTCGTGGCCACCTGAAGCCTTCCCCTCTTTTTAGCTCGATGCGTTACCTTTGCTTTGTCCTCTCCTGCAGATCGCAGAGATGTTTCCGCTGGTTTGCCAGTGTCTGGGGACAGGACAGAAAAGTGAAAGCAAGGAAAATTATAGGAAGTTCAAGAGTATAAAAACGAAATACGAGTCTTGAAAATACCTTTTTATTTTTTTCTCCTTCCAAAGTTTTCTCTGAAGTACAGTCTTTAATCTAGCACCAACATTTACAGCTTGTTTGAGTGTGCAAATCCAGGTTGTTACACGCAAACCAATGCATTTTATAGTTTTAGGTGGGCAGGACAGGAAGGGGCTACAAACACACCTGTTTCAGCAATATAAACATTTTTATAAGATTTTCTAAAACAAAGAAAGAAATACCGCTCTTGCCTTTTCTTTCCTTACTGGATTGGATTTCAACCCATAGATACTGGAAACATTTTTATTAAAAATAAAAAATCTACCTTGAGACTCATACAAATGAGATATACATTAAACTGTGAAATACCCACTGAATCACTTTGGCTGGGAAGCTGTGCAAAGGGGAGGCCCGAGCCGCGGCACAGATTTGGATTCCCTCCTCTTTCCACCTCCCAACTACAGCAGAGCTCAAGGTAACTCAGGAACCAAGGTCAACACCAAGTATTAGGTCTCGGATCCCCAAACTTGGCCTTACTCCGGTTATTCCTCGTAACCAGGCAGCTGGGGAAGGATCCCCACAGGTAAACCCTGTTCCCTCCTGCTGCAAGAGGCACGTTGGCTCCTTGGGGAGACCTTCCCTGCCGCGGCCGGTAGGAAACCATAGGCTCTTGCTTTCCAGCATTGCTAGTTTACTAACTTTTTTTTTTTTTTTTTTAAAGGCGAAAGAACCTTGCTGTGCGTAAAGTGTATTTGATATGCAAATTAACTCATTAATTATTTTGCATTACATGGCCCGCAAGGTGCCTCCTGGCTATGCCTGTGTTTTATCCAGGCTCGGAGTCGGCAAGCAGCAGGGACACAGCCGCTGTGCTCGCTGGGCTGCCCAAGCCTCCTACCACTGCCATGGGAACCCGCCGCTCCAGCCTGCAAAATCCGACGCTCAGCTATAAATAAAGAACCAACCAAACCAGAGCACTTTGAGGTCACTACGCAAGAAATTTCTTGATTATCAGGCTTTGAGAAAAATCTGGCTGCTAGGGTTGCCCAAGACTAATAAACTCCAAAATACTGCTTCCACTGAAATCATTATCAGAGTTTCATTTAATTGATATATAATAGGCCGTTAACAGGAAAGGATAGATTTCTGTAGTTTAATAGCACAGGGTGTTTATGAGCAGGGATGAATCTCACCCTGGGGCAGAGAGATTACCCAGAGAAATAATACCATTTTAGCTCTATTTTTACAGTCTTTTAATATTCTTAAATGGTGCGGTGGCTCCTAGCTCCCAGGAAGGATGAATGTCTACCTTTAACCAAAGCATTTCCATCGTTACCCCTGTAGTTCTGTGCGAGTCCTTTGCATGCACACAGAGAATGCAAGACAGAGCAGCAAATCATTTTTTTCATCTTCCCATGTTGATACTTGCACTGACTTCACTTTTGCTGGAAAGGTAGAAGCAGATCAAAAGTTGGTATTTTCTCTGTTTACACCTTAGGCAAGAGAGCTTTGGCTGTCTGCAGTTGACTCAGGATACCGCTGTGATCTACAGATGGAAACAGAGGGAATTCCATTCTTCCTTCTGAAAGTGAGTTTGGCAAGAGATGTCCACCCTCTAAAAAGAAGCCCAGCAGCTAACTGAAGAAAAAACAGACAAACAAAAGCTTTAAAGGAAAACAGAGCAAATAAAGGTATGGAGCAGCTCAAATGCACACGCTGCATTTCAAAGCAACTGGAGTGCAAAAATGCTCCATCTGCTCTTTATAGCACGCTCAGTAGCTCCACCTGAAGGACACCTTTCTGCAGGGGTTTGGGATGATCGTAACAGCAACATCTGGAAAAGGAAAGCAATTAATTCCGTTGGGGAAGTGCGTAACGTCACCTGCATCTTGCTTTGCAAAGGCAACGTGCTGATGGAGACAGATGCTCTTGCAGATCGTGGTGGCCTTGGCCTCCCTCCGTCCCTCCATATCTGACCAGCCTGCAAACCTGATCCCGTTTGGAAAATTGCCTCCCGGAGCACCAGCGGGGTAAGGAGGCTGCGGACCGCCGGCACGGTGCTCTCCTCCACGTGCCACGTGTTCCGGCACAGGGCTGCGTGCCTTGTGCATGGTCACTCCTGTTTTCAAGGAAGCCAAGGGGATTAAAAGCAATTAGGGAAGCCCTGATTTATCCTAATTAGAGCCAGTGCTGCAGCTGTATTAGAGTCGTTATCTCGAGTTTTCCAAAGCTATCTCCCAGCAGGCTCGGGAGTTTATTTCTGCCCTTCTCATTCTTTCCCCCTTTTTTTCTCTCTCCTCCCAGTGACACTCTCCACCAGGCTTTGATCTCAAGGACCCTTGCGGATTTGGTATTTACCTTTATAGTTGCAACATTTTAATGTAGTTGGAGTGTCTCAGTATTTTCAATATTTATAGCTCATTAACTCCTGTGATTAAATCCTTCTGCAGTTCTTTACACCCAGTGTTTAATGAGGAGGGGTTGCCAGAATTGCTGTGCCCGTCCCTTAGCGTATTATCTGACAGTTTTTCTAGTGAATTAACTCAAGGTATGCATTGACTAAACATCTTCAGAACCATTGGACAAACAGACTATGTAATATTCATAAAGTAATGCAAATCAGCTTCAAATATGTCAGACTCGCTCCCTTAGGAATCCCTGGACCTCAGCATGTTGTGACAGTTCTTGTTTAAGCAAATCTGGATCTTTCAGTGCGAATAATGAGAGTGCTTTCATCCTGAGCGGTATTACCAGTGAGACTAATGTGCCATTCTCCTTCTTAAAACCGTAGTCTCATCAGATGTAAATTAAACCACTGGGAGAGCAGGAAGAGAAAATGTGAGTAGCATCTGCATGTATTGTCCCTCCTTTTCATCTGCTGCAAGAATCGCATCGTGGCGCCTTTTTAATGACAATACTGCTATTACAGTAAATGATTAAACAGTCGCAGTCTTTCTCAGTCTCGGTTTTCAGACTTGGAGATTTTTCTACACATGTAAATTATTTGCATGTATTTGCGATAACATTAATTATGTATTGCTTGAAAGCCTCATGCCACCCACTTCAAATCTTGCAGGTTTCCTTCCACGGATATTTCCACGTCCCTGGAAAGATTGCTGATGGTGGTTCAGGAGGGAGCTTCCCGACACTTTTACAGGTGACTTGACCTACTCTAAAGGCTCAGGGAGTTTTGCTGACACTCAGCTCGTCATCCGCCGGAGCACGTCAACCCTGGGAGCGCCGGCGACGGCAGCGCTTGGGGTCTGCTTTGCTGCTGAGCTGCCTCCTGCTCCGCTCAGGCACGCATCCTACTCTTCTGCCAGGGTGCAGACGTGCTCTTCGGTATTTCCACCAGTACTGCAAGACTCCGTCGTGCGACTGTTATTCACCAGGGCAGCACCGCGCGCTATTATTTGCGCTGAAAAATGTAAGCGATGCCGCTCAAATGTATTACTGCCCCTAACGCATCTTCCTAACCAAACACGTTCAGCCCGTTCCAACATGGTAGATTTTGTTTCAGATAGGAGATGTCCACATTCCTTCCTTGAAGTTTGTCTCCTCCACATATCAAAAAATGTTAACAAATAGGCATAATATATGCCGCGGGGAGCAGAGAAAGCTGCCTTTCTTTTTCTTGGCTGGCTTAATTCATGCTGGAGTTGTGTGACTTTTCATCTCTGCAGTTGGAGGAAAAGGCTAACTCACAGTGTAAAAGTAGTATGATAAATTGTGGAAAAATAACTTGCTGGCTTTCCTAAGAAACTCTCCTCTCCAGCTCCTCCTCTCACTGTACTCCTTCCAGCACCCCAGAATTCATTGCATCAGTGCATGTTATGGCACCTTTGGGATGCGTTACTCATAAGAATGGAGCTACTGGTGCTTTGCAGGCGTATTTTAACTTTGGCTCTCACATGAGTGCTCTGACACATCCGTGCTGTCTGCACGTCTGGGTAGCGTTTGCTTGCGGGTGCCTCCTGAGATTCCAGACAGCTCAAAAAAAGGAAACATCTAATTTATATTTGCTAAGGTATGCGTGAGGTCCTTCTGTTATTCTTTGTTGGTAGTGAGGGCTTTTGGGTACTGGGTTAACGTGGGATGAAGGCAAGAGCGATGGCTCAAATGGGAACTCTGGGTTTGTGCTGTAATGTCCAGCTCCAGTTCTGTCCTTTCTCTTCCGAACACTGCAGGGTGGCCAGAGAGAGTGGGGAGACTGTGTTTGCTCGGCCAGTCCTGCTCGTGTGCCCCTACGTGTTATTTTCTGCATTGGGAAAATTCGCATGGACCATGGCGGGCTGGGGCAGCCTCCTGGCTGCATCGCCCTGGCCCCTTGGCACGCTGCTCGCTGTTCTCCTTGTGATGCTCCCTTCCCCGGCGACCTACGGGCATCAGGGACCGCAAAAATACAGTTTCCAGGAGCTTGCACTGGCATCAGGAGGATCACGCTCCCTGCCTCTGCCTAACTGCTACCGCCACGTACCAAATTGCCTGTGAAATTCTGCCCTTTGTGCAGCAGAAGTGAAATGGACTCGGTCTGATCCTGAGTTTTCTTCCTTTGGATCTCAGAATTTCCTTTGGATCTCATCTGGGTCTCAGAATTCATCTGTAATTGCGTATAATTAACTTCTCCTTACAGGGCGCTTTCGAGATGAGAGCTGATAAGCGAGTGCTGTACATTTACATTACGGATGTTTTCTTCTGGCGGCAGCCCCATCAGGTTCTTTTGCTCTCAAACAGTGTAATCTGGACTAATTTCTGCGATTTCTGGCTTATATGCAAAAGTCAGATCAAAACTGACTCTCTGACTATCTGCTTTTGCATATAAGTGTAGAAGATTTCCCAGTTCACCCCTGCAGCTTCAGTACCAGCCCAGGTTTAGGAAAACTTTTCTTGTGCTTTTTAGGCCCAACCTAATGTGACCAGCAATGACTGGTGGAATATCAAGGCTTATTATCAAGCAGTGTATTGTCCACCAGCAAATATACCAAGGTCAGTAAGACTTAGAATACCAAAGTGTTTTAAATTAAAATATTCAGGCATTACATGCATATGCGGTCCTTTCATGCTCTGAGTCATTTGCTAACGTTTTGCACATAACCACGATCATTTTATGCAAAAGAAGGGACAGGCATGGTCTGAAGGAAAACTGTTCTGGCCTGTCCACATTAAATGTTCTCACATTTAAGAAGCTATAGCACGGAGAGCAACGTTTTTGATTTTTCTCTCCCTCAAAATGAATGACCTGATAGAGATCTTGTGCACAAGCGGGGGAACAAAAATAAGTTAAACCAGCAAAGTATTGTGGTTGGTAAAAGTTTTGTTAAATGAAATGTCGTTTTTGTTTTTCCCCTTAGGGAACAATAAGAAAACTTCTCTTTGTACATATCTCTTTCTGAAACAAGCTCTGTGACTGGTCGCAACCTGTAATAAAAATGCCATGTGCAAAAGAATATATTTAATATTGGGACGGCAAAAGAGAATGATATGATCTGTTTGGGGTTTGAAGGTAAATGTTTAGACATTTTTTTCCTTTAAAATAATCTGTGATAGATGCTGGTTAGCTGACTGGGAAATGAAATCACAGAGGATTTATGCCATTAATGACAGGCTATGATGTCAAAGACATTTGGCCTGTAGCCATAACCTTTTGTGTGGCTCTGGCTGATTCTTATAAATAAACAGGACTGCTCAGCTGCTGCCTGGATAGAAGTCCCCATCACTTGGGAGCACTGAAAACTGGGCTAAGGAGAGCACTTAAAAATATCAAGCAAAAAACTGAAGGAAAGGGATGTCCTGCAAGAAGTGCTTTCTCCCCTTAGTGTCTCTGGTTTTATGCAGTAGGGCTTGGTTAATGTTTAAACAAGCACCAGATTACTGAAATAACACCGAAACCAATCTCACTTTCTGAAACTCCACTGCCTCATGTTGATTTACAATCAGTCAAAAGCCCAGACACTTTGTCAATAGCGTACATCACCACAATTTTTGTTCTTCTCATCCCATTTGTAGTATAAAAAAGCAGACTGGATTGGCTTTTACAGTCTTGCCAGTGTGGCACCCAATCTTAGCATCTGGTGGGAAGCGGCGGGACCCCTCACCCTGCCTGCCCAGGGCGATGCGGCACCCAGCCAGGAGAGGTGCAAACCCCGGGACACCCCATTCCAGTAACCTCCAAAAGAAAGCTGCAAATGTGACTGCAGAGAGACAGGGAACCCCTGAAGTATGTATAACTTTCCCACGTACCATATCTGTCTCCTTAAGGAGCTTGCAGGCATACTTTTAATCGTATTTTGCCAGATAATGCACAGGATTTGCTTGCAGCCATTTCAGCCATTTGATACTCGGGAGGGCTTCGTTATGTTGTTATTGGTGTCGCTTTTCTTTTCACACAGAGCTGTTTGCTGTTTGTATTTTATCCTCTGGGGGCTGGTTGTTGCTAATGGTTCGCCAGGTGCCAGACCCTCGGCGGGACGAGGCACTGGAGCTGCATCGCCTTGGGTTGAATGTCACCCATCGAAACCTTCTAAAGATCCAGGTCCTTTCATTACCATCATTACCAGCACCACACTGGTAAGCGTTACAGAAGGTCTTTCAAAATCTGAGCTAAGCAAGCTCCGTGTCCTGCAGGCGCTTGGCTCCCAAAGCCCCAGTGACTCCAGCAGACCCGTCTGTGCCACGCGATGCAGCAGCAATCCAGCGCTGGGATTTGGACGTGGACCTGGCAGGACTGCGCAGCACACAGGGCCAGAAAATGTTCCAGAAACCTGGCTCATGGCTAGCGAAACAGCTCTTCGGAAACCCACATAGCCGGGAACGCGTTAGCAGCCTAAAGGTTGTTCTTACTTATGCCAGGGCTGAGCAGCCTGCCACTGGCCACCGGGCTTTAAACCATGTTTGTTTTCCCTTCTCCCCTTTTCTTGCCCTGAGCGAGGCAAAGAAAACCCATCAGGAACGCAGGAAATGTTTTATCGCATCAGCTATGAGATCCAGCCTGCGATTCAGCGGAGCCACGCATGCCCAGGGGCACCCAGAAGTCGATCCCTTCTTTTAACTACAGGCTGAAAAACCTTCCCCAGGGAAACCTGTTCGGCTGCAGCGGGCATCGATGTCGCCTACGGATCTCGCCAAGGGCTGATTCGGCAGCATCCCCTGTCCAAGAGGGGACCAGGACCAGCTCTGCTAAGTTGGAGGAGCATTAGAGCAACGTGAGCTTTCTCCGTGCGGAGCCGCGCGTCCACCTGCCGCGGCACGGCGGCATCACGGCGGCATCACGGCGGCATCACGGCAGCATCACGGCGGCATCACGGCGGCATCACGGCGGCATCACGGCAGTGTCATGATGGCAGCGCTGTGCGGGCTCGCCGTCGAGTGCCCCTCGTTCGGTCCCGATGTCAGAGCAGCTCTGCATTTTGATGATTGTGTTTCCCTATTAACGTATTCGTTTTATGGCAGAGCGGGATCGTTACGGTTGTCACGTTATTCTCTTTCTTTTTCCCCTCTACTAATAGGAGAGACACTTATTATCATTTTAATAGGGAGAAACAAGTTCTCTACGTCCTTTTCCAGTCCTAAAAATACAAGACTATATTTTCCAGAGGAGCTTATGATTGTAGCTTTAAATGTTCGGCTAGAACACATTAAAATGCCCTAGATGTCAAGGAGAAAGAGGGAGTCCTGATACCCAGAGGAAGGTAGGGTGCTTAAGCTGAATTATAGCAGTATGATTATTGGTATTGTCAGATCTTAACAATCTACAACATTATTTTTAGGCACCCATCCAATTCAGAAATAGCTTTCAAATAATTTCAAAAGAACTTCACTTGAAGACTGTTTGTTTTGGAAAAATATAAATCATTGTTCCATTTAAACATATTTCAGCTCAGAGAGCAATAATGTTTTATTTGTGTTGAAAGAAGGCAGGGGCTTATTAAATATTAATATGTGGTTTACAGCATGGGTTAAAGTTCCTCTCTTAATATATACTATAATTTTGCCCAAGAGACTTCATTCCTGAGGGACTATACGTTTCTGCTTAAGGAACTTGAAAATAAAGAAAAAAGTATATTCACAGGGCATAAATATGCCAACAGAGGGGACGCTTTCTGTTCAAAATTCTGCTACATTTTGACCATTAGCGATAATTAACGGCATGAGCTAATTAATGGCCGTATACAAATATGAGACCTGGCAGGGTGCTTTGCTGAGCACAGGTAGTGTGCTCACGTCCAGGGCAAAAGGACCTGGCTCCTTTCTGTGTCGGGCTCTTACTCCCAAACCCCCTGAGACTCAGACAGGCACTAGCGCTTGTGCCAAGGTCAGACCGTGGCATTAAAGACTGAAACTCCAACTATCTGCGGGCAGAGAAAGGGAAGAGATGGAAAATGCCGAGGAATAGGTACTGGGGGAGAAAGATTGAGTGAAAAGGGAAAAGGCAGATCCTAAGTCAGGGTAGGTGATGCGCAGAAGGGAGTTTCGAAGAAAGGTGAGTGGGAATTGTGTCTTTCCGTCAGAGTCTCTGGAAATCGAGTGTAAATTATGAATATGCGATGGGGTTTCAGCTTTTAAATCATGCAGGCGTTGTTGGCAACTATAACACAAAAGTCTTTGAATCCACAGAGATGAGGGAAAAGCTTCAGGAGGAGATTTTTTTTCCAAAGGCTTGAAAGGGAGGTTGGCGTCAATGGAATATTTATCAAGACTTCAGATAGCACGAAGACAACTTCCATGCTGGTTCAGTGGCCATCAGCACGGAGGGGCTGGGTGACCCCCCAGTCGATGGCAGTGGTCCCTGGGCTGGGTTACACTGGTTTCGGACTGTGGTGACTCTGAGTATCCCTCCCTGCCAGCGCTGAGACGAAATCCCGTGGGCCGCGGCACCGAGGAAGCGTCAGAAGAGCCAAGGCTGTTTGGCTGCAGTGCAGTATCGCTCCCGAAGAAATTAAGATGTAATAGTTGGGTGTTTTGTTAATTTTGGGGGTTGTTTTAAGCCTTACCTAATTAGAGAGTGTGAGACATCCTGAGACAGAAGAGAATAGTCATTTGTGAATGGAAGGGAACATTGTATTATTTCCACTGCTTTATACCACAGATTTGAAGGGGAAAAAAAAAAAACAAAACCCAGCATCTCCTTGAAGATGATATAATCCTGGTGGAACAATCCTGTAATATCTGCTGAAAACTGTGTGCAAGACTGAATTGTTAACTTTCAAACAGGAACATTCCCGACATGTCTAGTGTCTTGCCTTTAATTTAAATTCTCCTAAATCTATCCTTGAAGATTTTGGTCCTTTAGACTTAAAAGGCAGAACTGCTTATTCTTTGTGCTTGGGAAAGGAGACAAGACCTTTATAGTCTCAAAATGGGCTTTTTTTTTTTTTTTTCTTCAGGAAAATGTACTTGCATACAAACTGAAAACCCCTCTAAACAATTCTCATCGGTTGCCTGAAGAGTCCCTTGGCTAAATTGTAAATCACTATAAAGTGCACCAAAAAAAAAAAAAAAAAATCGGGGCATAAATGAGTTTTGGAGCTGTCTAGTCTAGAGTTCTGTAAGGTAATTAAATCAAGGAGACTTTCTGATCTATAGAAGGGTCAATGTAACAGGGCACTGCTTTGAACCATGGTCTCATTAAGACACAACTGCCGCCTTCACTTCTCAGATTGTTTATAACAGAGGACTTATTCCCAAGCAGTCAATAACTGGAGAACATAAATCACAGCACGGAAAGAGTTATACCCAGTTTATGGGCCAGATCCTCAGCTGGTATAAATCACTGTTGCCCCAATGATGTCACCTCAGCCATGCTTTATTTATACAATCCAAAGATCTGTCTCATACTGTTCTCATTTTATTGGCTTTTATTGACTCATTCTGTAGGCACTGATTTTCATATATAAAATGAAGGTGGAGATAATTGAGGTATGTGAAAAGTAATTTTGTAAAATTTTCAGGGGAAAATCCGAATTGCTCTCTTCCTTCCCCCTTCATTTTATTAAAAAATAGTTACCATGTGAATTTTTATCAGCTCATAACCATTTCCCTAAATACCATAGTCACTTCGAACACTCTCATTAGAAAAATGTTCCAGTTGGTCTTCACACGATGTAGCGGCGCTGCTTCTAGATTTTAATTAAATTCAGAGAGGACATCCTCAGGCTCAGCACCGACAAGGGCAGCGGTGGCAGCAGAGCCCAGCTCCGTTATTCTGCAGGGGGATGTGCGCAGCGCCTCGGACATCTCTAAACCTGACTTACCCTGTCTGGGCAACAGCGGGGTACCAACACTGCTGTTTGGGAACCTTTCTTATTTACCCCGTGCTTCGCGTGGGGCTACGACAGATCACAGGAAGATGAATCTCCCCAAATCTCCTCCAAAGCTAAGATCAGCTTGGATCCTTCGGCTGATCCTTCGGCGCAGCGTAGCCGGCGGGCTGGCCAGCAAGTAATACTCCTCCAGCCTACAGGGGCCCCTAACAAAACGTTATTACTACTATCTAACTCAACTTACAAAAGATGCTTCCCGGTTTTGTTCCAGTGGTTGCTGTGAGCAAATCTGGCGGTATGAAGTCATTTTTACATGCGCTGCTTGTATTTCGTCATGCTGATGTCAGGACCGGTGTCACCATTGTCAATATGGTGTTTATGAAGCTGGAGATCAATATTAAATACTGGATTTAGGATCCATTGACAGAGTTGCAGCTCTGACTGCGTTTGACTTTCTTTGGCTGACAGGGAGCCAGAGGGGTTTTTCCATGTCATTCAGTTAAAGGAGTTTCCACTGCCTGTCTTTCTCCTCCCGCTACACTATAGCGCAGTGACAACAGTCATTTGGAAAAAAAAAAAAAAAAGAAAAAAAAAGATATCTCTGAGGAAATAGTAAAAATTTATGAAAGAAATCTCCAGAGAACAAAACATCAAACCAGCAAAGAGACTGAACATGAGACAACAGCCAAGAAATACTGTGAAAAATTGATGAGTAGAGCTGCAGATGATACTTGAAAACAACAAACAAGCAGAATCTACTTAATTAGGGATGATTGCAATATTACTTCTCTGGTTTAAAAACGCTAACTTTTATATCCGTCTGGGATTTTGGCACTCAGATAACACCATGTCCAGGCATTTCAGTTCTCTGCTGTTCTCTTTGCGACACACGGAAATTATGTCCACTATTTTTTCCATGAAAAATTACCAGCATTTTATTCCAAGCTGTTTCACAAATCAAAGCTGTCACTACAGCGAGGGTGAAATATTCATCGGATATCCACACTGTCCTCCTACTGCTCTCAGAGGAGGATGAAAATACATGTTCAAGAACAAATAATAACATGTTGTATTTAAATACCTCTACCTGGCAGAATAGGCATGCGCCTATGAAGAAAACCCCGGAGGAGATACGATCTGCAGGAACAGGGTACTAGATAACAAGGCAAATTTTTGCGTCCCAGCTTTACTGGGCAGCCCTGCAAGCATCGCCTCCTTTCCCTCTGCCCTGCTTCTCCTCCAGCCCTCTGTCCGTCTTCCTCACTCAGCTCTTCAACTGGGCAAGACAGACTTTATTCCCCTCTTGTTTAAGGTGATACCTACAGCTTCATCTCGTGATGCTCCTGGTCGCTGCCATATAATAAAACCTTCAGAACCACAACCACTGATTTGCTTCTCTAAGCAGGCTGAAGCCTACAGATTTTCCTTGTGATTATTTTTTTAATATATATATACATACATAGAAACACATGTATAAGCTGTCTTCAAGCTCACTATCTGTAAGTTCATCATCTCCACTAATCCATCCTTTTCCCATCAACTTTCTCCAATTCTCCCAAGCGATTTGGAAGACTCAGACCCTCACAGGTGACAGGATTTCTTACTGAACTCGTGATGGCACTTTCTCTTAAATTCCTGTTAGCCTGGAGATCTTTCTTATGCTCCTAATCTTCCTGAAACCATCATTTCTTATCCAAAGCTGCTTAAAGCGGTTGGAGAGTAACGTTCATTTCCAGGCAATACGTGCGCAAACTTGGATGAGGGCTGGTTTGCAAAGGGAGCTGCCTATAATCCGGAATAAAATTAAACCTTAATCACTATGTTCCGGAGGAAAGATTTGTCACTGCCCAGCAAACACGTATCTTAATAAAGACATGCATTCTCGTGGAGCACAAATCCATTCGTATCCACTGGCTTAAAAGAATGCGCATCTGCACAGAGGAACTTTGGATTTTCCCCATCTGAAGCAGTACGTTGCTGTTAAGAGGGGCTTTATATATAAGCACTGGGGGCCCTTAAAGAAGGTGCAGCATTATCGCTGCCTGAATTCCATTAGCATCAGCAGGCGACGAAGGGCTGGCTCTGTAAGACGCTTTTGTGTAAGGAGCATCGGGCATCAGGCAGGCAAAGGGCAGCTTCATCCCTGCCGTAGGAAAGGATCCGAGCTGGAGATGAATTAAAGGCTTTTTTTCTTGTGCGACACTGGGCTGTGACAGAGGTTAGAAACCAACCTAGGTCTCCTGAGCCACCGCCCTGTGCACTAACCACAAGATTTTTTTTTCATCCTCTCTGTTTCTCAACTGCTAGTAATTACACATAGAAATGCTCTGGAAGCCAAAACAAACAAGCGAGATATTTCCAGTGAGCTTTCAGTTTGTTATTAATGCTTCAAAGATGGTTTTGTCCACAAGGTAATGCAGAAAGTGATCATGTTGCTAAGCCCGCTTCTCTGCTTTGCATGTTTGCGGCATCATTTCTCTCTGATGAGTGAATTTGCGTACAGGCTGACATCTCCCTTTTTGGACTGGATGTTTTCTCTCTCACATGATGGGAAAAAAAAATTCCACACTGAATCAGAACACAGCCTGTGCAACTAATGTGATCTGGATTTGTTTCAAGGGACGGGGATTTTGGTCACTCAGGACCTACCTCAGAACCAACTGGAAGTAATTTTGTGCATGCTTTTTTCCCAACCATACTACAAAGTATTACCTCATGAGCAGAGCATCCTGGGATGACAGTAAATATCCACAGATACTGGGTATTTGTTTTCTGCCTCAGATTTCCTATTGCTTATCTCTAATTTTAAATAGAAGCTGTGGAAAAAATTTACATGGATGTGAAAATTCCAGCACCTACTCATCCTGCACTGAGTCACTGGAATGTGCTTATCGCAGGTGAATCTATTGAAGAAAGTCATCCTTATTGACACTTTGCATTTTTCCTTGGAGCCTATTTGTGCATGACCTCATGGAGCTTCACAAGATTTGGCTGAGGACTGGGTGCAGTGTCCCTCTAATTAGCAATATTATCTCGCCTGACATCATATTTTACGATCAGCAGACATTATCTGGAAGATCTAATTCAAGAGAAACCAATGGGAATATTTCAATTCTGTTATTGACTTTTCTTCTCAAGCTCTGTAATTAATTCCCACTGCCTCAGGCAGGCTGTAGTAGCTCTGACAGACGAGCTGTGCTCCACCACAAATGCAAGCTAGAGCCCAAGATGCCGCCTTCAACTGGGCGTCCAACTCCATCGCGGTTGGCGACTCTGCCTCTGCTTCTGCCATCTCTGATACAACCGTGGCAAAGTAAAAGCAACGCACGGTGATACGTTTCCCGATGAGTATTAACGACTAAGGAAGCTCCAGCCCGTAGTAGTGTGGGACGTCAGGATAGACCCATTCGCCTTTTCTTGCCCTGTCTTCAAGCCTCGCAGATTTCTAGGAATAAAGCATCTTGTGTCATTCTCCGAAGTTGAAGACTATAGTGTGAAAGACTATTTCCAGACTTTCAGGGCAATCACTGAAGAATTCATTTAACGAGACTTCAACTTCTAAGGAAGAGATTGTTTACAAGTGTTTGGGCCAACAGCACAGGTAAAAGTGGTGGAATTTCTGCTTGGCTTTGAATCCAGTGAGTTCATTCAAGTGATTGGGATGTAGACCTAAAAGTCCTTTTGAAAAGGACTAGTGGCATTGTTAGGTTCTTTAACTAAAAATCTGGGCCACAGGATTTCATGCTCATCTGTTCAATGGGTGTCAGGGTATTCCCCTAACTCAACCGAGTACTGTAAGTGCAGATCACATTATATGGCAGAAAGTTCATGTAAGACTGGATTAGAGCCAAATAAACCTTCTAAGACAAAAATCTAAAGACAGGCTGATGCCCAGATATTTGTGTGGCCATTTAAACCCAACCTACTGGACATGTTTTACATCAGAAATTACGACCTAACGAAGCATGGAGGTGACTCAGATGCCAACATGCGTAAACACTGCTGCTCTGCCTCATGGATGCACATCCAACAGAGTACATGCCGTCTGACCAAGCCTTCTTGGGTAGTAGGACCTCAGCCAAAGCTTGAAGACACATAGATCAAGATCTCAGACTCCCTCTATAAAGTTCAAGCGAGTTGGCAAATGGTGTTTTAGTGCTGGCTGATTCCTAGTTTTAACTACTTCTCTGGATAGATTGGGTATAGCTGCTATGAAGTGAAGACGGATTGGCTCAAATTTATTTTTAACAACTAAACTAACCAGATGATTTTTTTTTTATCCGACTATAGGCCAGTCCAACCCACATGAAGAAAAGGCTAGAGCACAGATCAAACATTTCTTGGCCAACATGGCACTGCTATTAGGGGAGATTTCCAGCAACCTCTGTCACAAGTTGCAAGATATTTATCAGAAACAAACAGAGTTTGAAATTTCATGACATTTAATTTTTTAAGACAGTAATTGCCTATTTCCTTACCAAAATTAGAAACAGAAAATGTTTTCAAAAGTCCTCTCTCCAGCAACCTCCATTGTGATTCAGTTTCTTTTCTTTGCAGCTGAGGCACTGATCCCCTTTATAACAGAAGCCCAGGACGGTCTCAGAGCCGATGAGCTCAGTTCAAGTGCAGGCACGAGCAGTGCCAGAAGGGGAGCGCCGGTCTCTGCTGCTGCTGGAGGAGCGGGCTGAGAATGCTTTCAAGAGAATGACTAAGGCAGCTGCAAGATATAAGTTTCACTTTATCAGTCTCTCGAGGAGAAAACAACTTCGCTTGCCATTAAAGTCCTTCTGGAAGCTACAATGCTTGTCCTTAAAAATTAAAGGATGGAAGTGGGTTTTCTGTCAAGTTTGTTCCAGTTCACCACTCAGAAGCTGAAGAGCAGAAGGCGAAGAATAGCTGTTTCAAATATATAAGTGTGTGTGTATATATAGTCATAATCTGGACACAAGCTTCCACAAAGTGACATGCAAAACCATGTGGACCACTTGCAGATTTGGGTTGTCTCTCAGTCTACTACATTGAGAGAGCAAAAGAGTAAGAACATGGACAGTTTGCAGGAGGTGATAGCAGGAAAAAAAGAGATATATTATGCAATTTAATCATCTTGCTGGTGTTGCTTCCCATCTCCTTACCTTGTCTTGGCGATACACCCTACAAAGCTACCGTCCGCAGTAAATGGATGTGCAGGCAAATTGCTGTACGGCGATGCCCAGGTGCATGTGACTCCATCTGCCTGCTTGAGGTTTCGGCAAAAGATCTTGACTGTGACTGCAAATTTTTTTAACAGCTGTCAAGTCACCAGTCACTGCTCACTGCCTCCATCTGTGGTATGGGCATGTCTTATGGGTAAAGTTTTAACTAGCACAATTATCCTTTGATGAATTAGTGGTATTAGGCCAACTTCAATTATATCTACCTTTCACTCCTTTTTGCCACATGCCCTAGCTGTAAACACTTCTGAAATGCTTCAGTAACTCTTAGAAATGATTGTATCACAGTTAATGAGAAATTCCAGAGTCCCACATAAAATCGTGCTTGAAATAAAACTGCTGGGCAAAGCAAATGAATTATCATTATTCTCACAAGTACTTCACAGAGCTCTCTGTGCTCCAGAGGTCTTGCTGTACCTTTTGAGATTTCAGAAGGACTCGAAATTATATCGCCCCAAGCATGCATTGCATAACCTTCAAGTCTTTGCAGCATAAATGTGGGTAAACACTGGAAGACATAATTAATTGGCATAATGGCAGGACCTGCAGATCCGACCGATAGGAGTGGACAAAGGAATACATCCCGGGTCTTCCTCTGAATGTGATCAGACTCGCTCTCCAAAGCAGTTCTTGGAGGACTTAATTTCTGAGGAAAGTGTTTCTACTACTGAAAATACCCTGCCCTCAACACAATAGAGCTAATTCAATAGTGCTTATTATGGGTGGTGGCTGAAACCAGAGGCAGTTTTAAGGAGATGAGGTGAAAATTAAAGTAATGCATTGGGTGTGACCAGGTGGTTACATCCTTTTATCCTGCTGCTGGGCCATCAGTATCCCACCCTTGAACCCTGGATTTTCCTTTTAATGTTGCTCTTTTTCTCTCCCTTCTGTACCCTACTGATCTATTTTCTCCCACTTTAAAGTCTAGATCTTCCCCTTTTGTGGCCCCTCCAAACTGGGAAATTTGTGATCGTGGCTGAATTTACAACAAAGAAAATTATCGTAGGGATCTCGCAGCTTTGCTAAGGGCACCGCGCATGTGCTCACACAAGATGCGTATAGTTCTGGGTTCCAGCATCGCTTCTCCAGGTGGATCCCCTTTCAGAGATGCTGGTGGCTGTTAGATATTGCTGCATATTAGACCGTTGGACCAAAAAGCTGTTTCAGGGGGAGGGCTGGGAAAGAGCTGAGCAAAGACCCCCACTGTGGACCATCTTCACCAGGAGCCGGGCTGCTGACTCTCCCTGCTCCCCTCTCCCTCCCATGAAGCCTCCTGCTGGACACAGATGGGTTCCTGGGTTCCTAATCCCCAGGCCAGCCAGTGTCTCATGGATGGGGTCACGTAGCAGGAGAAAGGCTCAGGTCATGGAGCACAGCATCTCCCGTTACACCACCCGGACACTGACTGATCCCACGTGCAGGCGTGCTCTGGGGACGGGGATCATGGCACCGTAGGTTTGGAGGGCTCACGTGGTGGGCAATTGCCTATTGAGAGGCCTGCGACCGATAAATCTGGTCTAAAAACCTGAATCTAGGTTTACAGCAGCTGAATCACATTCAACCCTTAAAATCCTTGCAACGGCTTTTAATGTAGGAAAACATCCAGTGGCTGCAAGGGTTACATTACACCTTGTGACTGGGAAAACGTCCGGCAGCAGTCGGTTAGTCATGCAGCCTATAGTGTAATTACAGCTCCGCAGACCCGGAGTATGTTTTGGCTTTGCTCCACAGACACTGGGTAATTACTACCCTATAGATCCAAGGCTTTTCAAGGATTTATAGGGCTGGCATGTGGTACACCCCGTGGAAAAACAGCAGATCGGGCATGATATAACAGGTATGATACTGTATATTAATTTCCATGGAAACCCTTGTGGCTAAACTGATGCAAGACCAAACGGAGCATCAACTAGCAATTGTGCCGTGATAAGTGAGCACTTGCTGATCAGTGTTCATGCTCGGGCTAAAGGTTTCCTTGTCGGGTCAGCGAGGATGAGATCATTAGTGCTCCTTGGGGAACGCCTCATCATACCCACAGGAGTTCTGTGGGAAGAAAAAATGATCACTCCTTAAGTAAAAGTGCTAAAAGATTTTTACCAATTGCCTGCTGACAAATCAGTGGAACATCTGAGTATTGGTCTCTTGGTGCAACTCTATCAAGACCAGCAAAACCACAGTGGAGTTGGACTTAATTTGCCCCATTGCCTTTTGAGCAATTCAGTGCTTTTTAAATTCTTCCCTCTCTCATTTTTCATTTTTGCTGTGACTTTCCAGCAGGCAGCAGAGACAAGGTACATGCTGAGTGATCATCCTGTTCGCTTTTCCACATCTGACACTCAAAAAAAAAAAACCAAAAAAACCCCAAACCCAAAAAACAAACCACGGAGAGGAAAGAAGGCTTTGCAGCAAGCGATAACGACTCTGCCTGTTGCTACCACGGGACGTTGCTGACGTGAGGATGTTGGTGTTAACGTGTGCGGGCTGTGTAATGGCACGCTGGAAAAGTAGGCAGGTTTGGTGGCAACGGACCACTGAAGGCAGAAAGGATGGGGCGAGCAGAAAGTCAGCGGCAGAGCAGGAACCGAGCACAGACGAGGTCTGCGCAAGTCTCTGTGCAGCTGTCTGGATCAGTCCCGGGGCTTCTGGGGTGTCATGGCATACCTGGGCTGAGTTTCAAGTCGACCTCAACTGATTTATGGGCTGGATGGAGACCTATAAAACCTGCGGCAATTCTGCATGGGGGTTCTCTGTGAAACTCAGCAAAACTGTGCAACTCCAGCTGAGCTTTGTCCTGATTTTTCTGAAACCCGGATAAATGTAAACCAAAAGCCTCAACCCAAATACTGCCAAATTATGGGGAATGCGCCAAAACAGAGAGTGTTTTTAAATATCTTCCCCTGTTTTGTGGCTTATGGGGTGGGCATAGGGATACTAAGCAATAAACAAAGGAATAGAGACAGTGTTTTGTGAACTCTGTACATGACCTTTTCCACGAGGCGAAGTTATTGTATAAGACCTTCCTGTCTGAATGGGAAGGGAATGAGCAGGACAACACAACAAACGATCTCTCAGCAAATGCTGACGACTCAATTACAAGGGTATGGCCTAATTTCAAGGTCCCAGCCAAACTGAAACAGCTGCTGAGCCACAGTTGGGTGTAAGGCATCACAGGACCGGTCCCCCTTGGATCAGAGGGACAGTCAGCAGTCCAGGGCTGTCCGCAAAAAGATAGCCTCTAGAAAAGTCTAAAACCCCTCAAACGCCTCTAGCTAACATCAGGGGAAAAGTGAGCTCTAGGTAGAGAGATACAGAGTGATTTACTGCCCTTAAAATCTGTTTTCTCTTAAAAGTCTTTTCTCTAAATAAAAATCTTTCTTCTAAATAAATAGTACTTGGCTCAGATACGGCCCTTTCTTTACTGTATACCAGTGTCATTGCTCCCAGAAAGCAGAGAACCGCAGGCAGTGAAAACAGATCAGGCCTGCTGAGGTAATGGGGATAATTACCCTCAGTCCGAGCCTGCAAATGGGAAAACAGTGTGATTTCTCCCCAAAACTTAGGATGCGAAGCTGGGGTGATGTGTGTTTGAGAAGAGTGGGAAGTGCTGGGGCAGGTGCCCACATCGGCTCCGGCAAAGCATCAGCAGCTGAACCGTCTGCACCGTCCCGTGCTTGGGTGGAGAGGGAGGGAAGAAGGGAGGCAATTAACTCTTCCCCATGAGAGGAAGAGCAAGAAAAGCAATGTTTGTCAATAGGAAACATGAAAAAAAACCCAACCGCAAACCAACCCTCGAACCCAACCGTCCTAATTCCACCCATCAGATAAGCTAATGGAGCATTAAACTTCTCCATTTCACCCTTCCTGCCCTGCCCTGTGATTTGCAAATGGAACAGATACCTCCGCATCCCTTTGCTCTTGCTAAACTGCCCATCCTATCCCACATTTATCTGGTGGAATCACAGCACAGCACACCTATCTGTTCCTGTTATTAAATCAACAAAAATGGTGTTGTTGACAAATGACAGCGGCTTTCTCCACCCCGGACTGCTGCTGGCGGTTTAATGGTGACCCATCCTCCCTGGGGAGCAGGGACTGTGTCCAGAGCTCTGGAATTTTTGAAGGGTATGGTGATGCGGCTGATGGCCAGGGCTTCCCTCATTTATCCAGTGGGGTTTATAGCCCACGTCCTTTCCCATTCGATGGCATGGGGCCAGGGAAGAAAGCATGACTTTCTAAGAGCTGCTGAATGAAATAGAAAGCAGCACCTTCTCCTTTGCAGGGATATTAACGGAGCTGTTTTCTGAGCGCACACGTCGGTCAGCGAGTTCTCGTGTCCTTTCACTGGGAGCAAACCTTGTGATCGCGGTCTCTACCCAGCAGTCTTCACAGATCTGTAGAACTCTGTCATGGCTTGAAGCTTGTGCATTCAAAAAGAATAAGTCTGTTTTTCACTGACTCGTGAAAGCTTAAGGTGAGAGGTGAAGTATCACTCAGCCTCTGCCTAGCCTCCTTCCCCCCGCTCACGGCCCGCTGAAGTCGAGGCTTTTAGCCTGGTATATCTTCTAGAAAGGCATCCAGCCTTGCTGTGAAGTGATAAAAAGGTCCACCGACTCCCGCAGTAATTTCTTTCCAAGGATTATGTCACTCTGCTGTTAAACGTGTTAATCTAATTTCTTGTTATAATTCTATAATCAGTAGCTTCCAGCTACTGATTCTTGCTGCAGCTATCAAAATGGAGCACAGTATTCCAGGGTCAGCCTCTTCTCCCATTTCTGTCCCTGTGTACTCCAGTACCTGTGCATTATTCTTCACTCCACTTGTTTTGTGATTATTTTTTTTAACGCAGAATGCATTAGATAAATGTTGTAAGTTGGAACAAAGTGACTGCACATTAGTGCCCCAGGTTATGAATTCCCCTTCATGTTTGAAGAATATCAAAATGTGTTGGGAACGACTCCAGCAAATAGTCCGGATGGATGCTGCAGAAGTCGCTAGCACTGGGCACAGAGTTCCTTACTGCAAAACACTCCTTCTTCCCCCTTAGAAATACAACAAATGTAAAGAAAAGGACCCAACTGTGGTTGAAAGAGAAGTGTTTTAAAGACAGAAAGCTTTGTTCTTATCCTTACTGCTCCAGACATATACCAGAGTGAAATGGAGTAGGGTATGGGGCCAAAATTAATATTATTTTTGGAAAGAGATTGATCCTGGAAAGTAAGTACATGAAAAAGGAAGAGAAACAAAGGATTGTTAGTTAAGGTCACTTTGAGGTCTGGCACACATGACCCGAAAAAGCCCAAAAGCTTTGGATTCAATCACCCCAAACAATGAAGGAATTGACTGTGATTACATAGTTACAAGAGCGCACGGGGTAATTTAACAGTCGGAAATTGAATTAAAAAAGGCTAGGATATCTACAAACAAGATGTACTCTGCCACGTTATGAAGGGTTTAACAGCAGCCATAAGCACTTTTAGGTGAGCCCGCCACTAACATCAGCCTGCCAAGAATATGACCATCCTTGGGAGTATGGGAATATTGTAAACTGCTGGGACTTTGTGGCTGGGCACGTAACTCGACTTTCTCACCACTTCCTTCCTTCACAGTAAATGGAACAGTAAAAAAAATAAATTAAAAAACAGTGGGTATCTGGGTAGGCCAAATCCACATCCAGTTTCCCAAAGCCCTTTATTAGAAAGTGCCTGAGTGTTTGAGGATGTAGAGCTGAGGCTATCAGGGAATCGAGGACACTTCCCACTCCTCCACTCGCCAGGACACTGGGAATTTAATCAAGGTTGGGACATTAGGACCTGTGGCTTGATTCAGCTCTGCCCACTTTCACCTGAGACTGGGTTATTTGCTCTGGGTTTTTTTGTTGGTTTATGTTGTTGTAATAAACCAGTAATCGGAAAGAGCCCTGGTCGGGGATGGAAGTTTTCCTTAGTTGAACCAAACTAACGAAGACCTGGGGAGTATAAATATTGCTCTGTCTTCCCCTCTGCTTTGGAGATCTTATAGACAGCCCTGACTATAGAGTGAGGAAAATGAGTTTGCTAAAATATCCACTGAAGCAGCAATATATACTCGTATTAATAAGTGCAGAGTCCAGCCCTGGAACAACCACAACACGTGAATAAATGTCACAGCAACCTCTAATGACAGACTCCTTTAGGGCTTCTTTCTAAAGAGTGGGCAAGAAACCAGTCTCCATAGAAATCCTTCGCTGCACTTTCTCCCCTTTTTATAAGACCCCGAGGCTAATTAGCACCTAGCAACACCTCGAGAAAGATGAAACTTCATTTAGGGCTTGTTACCTTGACACACAGTTAAAGGATCAGGGAAACAGAAGTCTTTTTTTGCTATCTTATAGCCCACAGACACAGAGTACCTGTAAGATGAGAAGAATATGCTTAGCTTTAATTAGCTTTCTAGAACTTGCAGACACATTTAACAGTCATAAACCCTGCCTATCTGGGATCTGATACCAGCCTGCACTAGTCATTAGCTCTCAATTGCTCCTCTCCGTCTTGCTTTGCGGAAACCTACTCAGATTTGGAGGGGTGTGGGAAAGAGAACACTTTGCTCTGTAGAAAATAGGTAGGAGTTAAACTTCAGGAGAAGAAGTGGAGAAGAGGGAAGAGGTGAAATACTAATAAAGCTAAATTTTATTTAAATAAAAAATATTGTTAAAATAATATTATAACTGTAAGTACGAATTTGCTCTAAAGGTAATCGGCAGTACCTACTGAGGGGATGAGTGGTAGTCTCTGTTTTACCTCCACGTGTCCAACTTATTTACTTACATAGCAACATACCTGTTTCTTCCTGAGGAAACCCGGACGCTGATGCCACCCGCGGGGACGTCAGACCCCGAACGGGTATCGTCGTGCACCGAGATCCTGGTTAGTGCTGTGGCTTGGGTGTCGCTTCCACCCTGACAAAGCCTCCCAGATGTGCACAGTGCATCCTCCGTCGAGGAATTCAGGTGGACAAATTTTGGGATGCACATTCCAGCCCTGGGAGCAACTGGACTAGTTGGGAGCTGGAGCGATGATTGTCGTAATGTGATGTTTCGGTCAGCCTTTAGACATAAGCTGAAACCCTCTGCAATGGAAATTAAGCAACCCTATTTTAATTAGTTCCCTATGTAAATTTGAAAGCAAAAAAGTTGTCAGGCTGTTGCAAAGCAATACCTCGTGTCAGAGGCAATGCTCTTATAAAAGACCTTGCGTTTCAGATTGAGGGGAATTACCTCTAACCTGAAAACCTAAAATATTCACTGCGGTGAAAAATGCTTCGAATTCCCTGGAAGAAAGTTTCTTTTTATCTTCTCTGGCACTAACTCTTTAAGCATTTTATAATCCCGAACAATCTCAAGCACTGAAAAGTGCGGTATTTCTAGATATGAAATTGGCAAATGCTCGAGTAGAGAGAGGGAGAATGCTTTTTCCTTTTTTTCCCTCAAACTTGTTTTTGTCATTAAACTGAGCTGACAATGAGCTGAATTTTATTTACTTCCTACATTTAAGTACAAAGACATACAGCAACACAAAACATCTGATACAATTGACATTTAATACTCTTCATCTGTAACGAAGATCTCCTGTGACTACTTTTCTTATTCCTGTTAACACAACTTCCTAATGCTAATTACTTTCACACTTGCCTCATGAGTTTTTTATAACATGTGTGCAGACAACAAACAGCTAATAGTCACAATAGTCATGAAACCACAGTCACCCGCATCATCAAAATACTTAGTGTCGTACTTTCTAACCTAGGACTGTTTTCCAAACCTTAAATAATCAGCTGAGCTGATTCGCACATTTTGCAAACTTAATTAGACCTCAATATGGATGAAGATCATGAAGATTTTTGTTCTCGCTAGTAATAGTTGTACTTTATCTTGCTTTGCCTTTGAACTAAATACACCCTAATTGTGTATCTACATTTGCTGGCATGTGCAAAACATTTTAAGTAGATGAGCAAAGCAGCTAATTAGTATTGTACATTCTGTACTTGCATGGTACACCAGAAAATTGTTCAGTGGAGGCAGGTCATCAAGCACACATTATTCCTTAATTCAAAAATAGGAGTCATATATGAGGACCCCACATTTGTGCTCTGAAACTTGTATCAAATAGCATGGGATTTCTTATCAATTTGTTTTTATGAAATCATATGCAGAATTTTGCTGATAATTTGGAAAAATATGGGTCTGTGCTGTAGGTTGTACTTCTACATAATTTTTTTTTTACTGCTTGCCCAGCTCCCATTCCCAATCAGAATTAGCAGTTCTCCCCTCAGACTGTATGTGTTCTTGTTCCTTTGCTTGTTCCTCTTTCTCCTGTGGGAGACATAATTTGTAGTATCAACAAGTGCGTAGCAAAAAATCCATAAACAAACATTCTGTGATGAAAATGAGTGGCTTTCTTGTTTAAGCATATTAGCATGATTCCTGCACAAAATACAAGGAACATATGTGGGCTTTAATGCAATGCTTTTAAAATACTAGTTAGAAGCAGTCAAAGATTCAAGGGCTTCTCTCTAGAGACTACAGCAGATTGTTCACAATTATGCAGGAGTGTAATGGGGATTATAAGGAGCTATATTTCTCCGTAATGGGGATGAGGATAATGTAGTTTAAAACCACAGACTGTACTTCGCTATGCTTGGCCACGCAGTCATCTGCCAGCTGGTTGCTTTATCACGAAGGAAGCTCAAGGAGGCAAACACGAGAAGCTGTTGGGTCTGTACCAGAGATCTTATGGGAAGTTAATGCGGTTTTTCTGGTAGCAGTGGTGCTAGGATGTGTGATGATTACTGCTCTGTTGACAAACTTGATTTCAGGTGTGGGTTTGTGCGTCACGCGAAGCGGTCCCGGATTTACCTCCACAACAGAGCCTGGCGAGTGTGCTGGAGTATGGAGAAACCGGAGAAATTCCTCAGAACAGCTGGAAATATGTTGTTGTCCTTTTATCTCCTTTTTAGTTTTCTCTTTTTTTCTTCCCATATTCTGTATTAGTGGGCCTGTTCCAAATTGACTACTGGCTTTATGTAATTAAATTGACCCTGACTTGTGCCTCTGATGAACACTAGGGTTAAAAGCATAACAAGAAGCAAAATAGGCCTCGGATTGCTGCAGGTCTGGCAACTCCACTAATAAGAAAATCTCGCAGGTCCATTAATAAGAATGCTAATAGCTCCTCTAATAAACCTTCCAATGAGCCAGTATGTGGGTTTTGCTCTGCCTTCTGTCTTTTCCTGCACATAGAAACAGGTATTCACTAGATAAGAAGTGATGAACTTTATTATCAGTGCCATGTTTGGGGTTTTTTTCTTGGTGGTGGACCCAAATTTAACCAATCTACTAGAAATCAAGAAGTGCTACTTCTCAAGAGCTTGCAAGCAATTACTGAATTGTTATAGAGGACATACATATATATATATATTTCAAACTTATATCCCCAATGCACAGAACAGGCTGGGGCATGGACTCCACTCCACTGGCACAGAGGAAATAAGTAGAGTTGCCTGTCTTCAAAGCATCACATTCCCTTTTTTTTTTTATACTTACAAAGCTTTTCTGACAACTGAGGTTCAGACTGGTGACACAGACAACATTAGGCAGAGACATGTGAGGTGCGATGTTCCAGGCGTCTTTGGCAAAGGTTTTGCCAAATAAGCATCTTGAATATGCTGCACATATTTCTGGAGCAGAATCTTTCCATCAACATAATGTGTTTACTGAGGATCATGGTTCTAGTGCTACTAAATTTTAAATAAATTGCATGGACTTGCAGTAGAAGAAGCAATTACCTTACAAATGTCTTCATTTGTATATGATGATCAATACCCAGTGTGAACCCCACCCCTTCTAAATAACCAAAATCAATGTGTAATGGCTTATAATAGTCACTACTATCACAATTGCTCTAATCAGCTCTTATCCTGTCTTAATTGGCCACATATAGCAAAGCACAAGTTCAGAGCAGTCTTTCCCAGAAGGGACTACTGTAATATTAGATGCGGTCTAAGTTACAAGGAAACATAAAAATTGTATTTCAGAAGAGAAGTCTGGCAGGTGATGGGATGTTCAACTGAAGCAGGTCAGGAGTCAGACCTCATTTCAAACTGAGATTAAATCTGAGATAAGGCTCGAGTTCAGAGGTTTGGTGAACAGGTTTGTTTTTTTTCTTTTATGAGATTTTTACACAAACTGTAGTTAAGAGCCAAGTTAGGCATGTTTTCTGAAAAATAAAATAGCCATTAGCTGCAAGAAACCAAAGCCAATAAATAAATGTGTTGTCTCTCCAAGCTAATGCTCCTTCAGTGCTTCCAAAACCAAAAAGAAATAAAGCTTGAAAAGATAAGTTATCCCCTCAGCAAAATTATCTCAAAGGAACCTGGCAACTTTCGTGAGCTATAAAATTCAATTAACATTTTTTGCTTTGTGTGTCACACTTCAATTAAGTAGAAAGCATATTAATCATATAGAACAGGAGTGTATTTAACATGAGATAATGTGTTGGATTTCAGGACTTTGCTACTCTGGTTGAGATTCAAACCCAGAACGGTCTGTAGCTTGTTTATGTCTTTGGAAATGGCAGGGATGGGAGTCATCCGCGGTGTATTTATCAATTGGAAAAATGACTAGAACTGCACTTGAAGAGCTTGGAACAGTCTTTCCCTGCAAACTGCTGAATCCGTGGCTGGCACTGAAAATGTTTTAGCAACAGGGTGAAAATGACAACTGGATCTCTGAGAGGGCTCTAAAATCTTCACACTACGGACTACGAAACGCTGTATGCCCAGCAGAAAGGTCAGGTTTTCAAGATGCAGAAGGACTTGTTTGGAAAAGCGCGTGGCTGCTTCACGCCTAGGTACCAAACTCCCCCACAACTGCGTATTTTTTAAAATCCCCATAGTCACTGCCTTTGAAAATCTGCCCCAGGAGACGTGAACCAGCAGCTTTTTCCTCGCAAAGGGAAGAGAATGATGCTCTGGTGGTTTTGGCACTGGAGGAGAAGTCGAGAGCTCTGTGTTTTCATTTTGACTTTGCCATTGTTTTTAACAAATCATTTACACTTGTGAGCTTCGACTTCCCATCTTTAAATCAGGACTGACTCCGCTTCCCTCGCTGACAGAAGGGTTTGTGGAAAATAAGAGGACCTATACTAAAGAATGCTGCTAAAACGTGAAGTTCTTCCAGGGAAAGGAGCATCTCTTGGTTCGACGTCTCATCGGCGGCCGGTGGGGCCAGCTCCCCAGCAATAATGCAGGAATGCTCCACCACCAAAAAATGCTCTGGGCAATGCCAGCTTGGACCATAAAGCTTAACAGCTAGGCCATCCACACTGATGAATGGCATAGGTATGAAAAGCTTAATTTAGATACCTTTCCAGAAGATCCAGAGCTTAGCCTTCCAGGCTGCCAATATTTTACTGGAAATCTCATGAGACGTACAATACCGACTACTTCTGCCATTTCAGCACTTCCAGCCTGAGCTAAGAATTGGAACCTTAGAGTGTAATAGGAAAAAAATTAATGGGATTTGTCAGAAACTTCAAAGAAGTTTGGCTCTATAAGTAATAAAGGATCCAAGATTGGCAAGAGATATATATTTTTTCTCTCATTCAAGTAGTTTCTTAATTACAAAACAAACAGAAGCAGAAAACAAGAAAAAAACCCCACTCTTTAACGTGCCATATGGTCAGGAGTAGTTGGAAAGAAAAAAAGTTTCCTTCTCATGTTTCAACTGAAAGTTTTTATTTATTAGAGATGATTTAAACCCTAAAAATTTGAAAAGATTAGAATAGAAAACAATAGTGGTTACATGTGTCAACTTTTCAGAAGAGACGAAAAAAATGAAAAAAAAGAAAAAAACTCTTCAAGCATAAACCAAATGCTGTAGTAAATCATTGTATGTGCTAAATAAATCAGCATGATACTGATAAAGCTTCTTTGGCTGCTTTGAGTCACTTTTCAAAAAGGTTTTTAAACTGGTGGTTACATCCCGTCTGTGATATGTAGTTGTGTAACTAATCAGGTGGGCCAAAAAAGTATCAATAAATAAATCTTTAAGAAACATTAAATGGGATTTGGCTCAAAGGACAAAAGGACCTGTGCAAGAAATTTCCACATTAAAAAAACATTGCTCTTTCTGAATCCTGGGGTGAAGAAACAGTTTGAAATGAAACAGACAATTCTGTAATTTTAGGGGGAAAATATTTATTATAAAAGAGACAAGTTCACCAAAACACCCAGTCCGAGTTTAATTTAGAAAAAAATTTCTCAATCCCCTGCTCCACTTTGCTAGCAGTTGTAAACTGGAGTGCAACGGATTCAAGGGCTTGGGGAAGATTTAACCTCTCTGTGTTAAGTGCTGTGATTACCGATTTTGTGATCCAAAGTTTGTTTTTAATTCTTCCCCAGAAGATCCAAAAGGCTAACTTCGAGCATGGGACCTCTTTTTTCAAAGAGCTGGGCAATAGATGGCAAGACATCATTCTCTCCAGACTATTTGTCATTGCGATTGGCAAGACAGTGAGCAGCGGAGACATTTTCCTAAGATCAGAAAGGGCCAAGAGAAACGCGCCCCAGAAGGGCAGCTGGGCACTCGGTGTTGGACCATCTCGGTCTGAGATAAAGCAATAATAGGTCTGCAGTGGAGCTCTGGCATGAATTCAGCTTCTCTTACCAGGAGCTTACCAGCAGCAGCTCCACCAGGTATCTCATGAACTTTATTCCAAAGGGTTGACTGCCGGAGGAGGAACCACGCAGCCTTGATGGATGAACTCCTTACTGGTTATCTTCCGAAGCCTAAAATGTGAGAGATGAGATTTTGTCAAGGGGGAAAAAAAGAACAGGTTCTCAAAATGGTGGCAGATGTCCGGGACGAGGCATGAGGGCACAGAAAGGGCCGCTTCGGGCACGGCCATGGTGCTGGCAAGGCTCTGCCCTCCCACCGCTCTCCGCTGCTGCGGAGTCAGCATGGAAATGCCATCGATCGGCATTTGGTTGGCAAATCCCATCGACGGGGACTGCGTAGAGGGCAAACGGATCCCCTCAGCTGGGCATCTTGCTGCACTGACCCAGCCATGCCTCACCCCAACGGCTTAATGTCCGTGTAGGATACACAGCTCCTCGGGAGACAGTTTAAAGTATGTCCACCTCGTGCTGTTGGGGTTCAGAAGGTCACAGGTGAACGCCTTGGCCCTATCAGAAATGACAGAGCTTTGCCCCTGATTTTAAAAGGGCAGTGCATTTCCTTTGATCAACTATTTTTCTTCTTCTTCTTTTTTTTTTTTTTTTTTTTTTTCCCTAACAGCAAAAAGTTAGATTTTATCGAGCCTGACTTCTGGCTTTCCAAAGCATGAAGTTCTGTGCAAAACGTGGGAGTCGGTCCATCCTATAGATAGTGAAAAGAGTTACCCTGTGCTAGGTTTCTTTACTTCTCTTTCTAGTTTCATTGCTACATTGGAATTGAGAAAAAACACCCAAATAACAAAGTATTAAACAGAAGGGAATAAAGAAGCTGGAACAAGACTATTAGGAATATAAACACTGAATTTGTGTCCAGGTATAGTCTTCTATAAAATTTAGGTTGGTTTAGTGGTTAATCAAGGTCACTACCCCTGGCACCAAAGGTAATTTTTTCTTGTTTCCCTACTACCATCACATTGTTGCACGGTGCATGGCTATTTTTCTGTTGATTGAACTACTGGGAAAAAAAGAAATAATATGAAAACCAGTGCTGGATAACTGCATATTACATGTGCATGAAAAATCTGTGCTGGCATGACTCTGCGTAGTGTTTTGCAGGTGAGGTCATTACAACAGCAGAGCACATCTTTTGTTTTTGACTCTTGGAAAGATGTCAAGCTTGGAACGGGGAAAAGGGAGAGAGGGAGACCTTTACTTCTTTTGAATATCGTTCTTTCTCACTTCATATTTTTGATGCCACTGATGACCAGTGTTAAGTCAAATCCCATAAGCTTAGTATTACAGACCAAGACACCAGGCTAGCAATCCATTGTGTGGGGAATTTTCTGTGACGGTGTCATGGTTTAACCACAGCCGGCAGCTAAGCAGTATGCAACCACTGGCTCCCTCCTCCACCCTGATGGGGAGGAGAACCGGAGGAAAAAAAAAATAATTAATTAAGCTAGTGGGTTGAGATAAGAACAGTTTAATAACTAAAATAAAATAAAATATAATAACGACAACAAAAATAATAAAATATAATAGGAATAATAATAATTGCAATGAATTGTAACAAAAAGAGAGAAATTAGACCCAAGAAAGGTGCCCCTCCTCGCCAGCAGAGCATGGGAAACCGAAAAGTCCTTGACTTAGGATAAGCACAGCTTAGCAACAACTAGAACTTCAGTGTGTTATCAACATTATTCTCATCCTAAACCCAAAACACAGCTCTGTACCAGCTACTGGGAAGAAAATTAACTCTATCCCAGTCAAGACCAGGACAGACAGGAAGCCCAATGCTCCTGGTAGGCCTTGGTGATGATTTTCCATTTTCGAGATTTTGATGAAAATTCAGCCTTCAAGACAGCAAATAATAAATAGCCCTGGAAAAATATTTGACACAAGTTTTGCAGAGTGCATGTTTTGTCCCCATTTTATCCTATGAGAGATCGTTATGACTAACAATGGTCATTTTATATAATTGACTATGTAATTTTATGACCTCAATTATACTGAACTGTAGTTATGAGCACACGTTCAGGGATGCAGCAAATCTCAGAGCACGAGACAGGCAATGAGAAAAAAATATCCTCACTATTCCTGCTCTTGCAGATTAGAAGAATATTACCGTAAAAGACTGTCATTGCCTGAGTCTGCTGGGCTGGGTCACCTGCAGAGACAGAAAATGATGACTGAGGGTACCATATCCATCTTCCTGTGCCTGTTTAGGTGGCTAATTTATACCACAGTGGTGATAAAACCAGTCCTTGTTGCACAACTCTGGAAAAAAGATTCTTAAAGAATTGCCAGATCTTTATATCTGTATTTTATCTCTTTCTGAGCTAGAGACTGTGACTCCTGTGCAGGTCCTCTTAGTACTTAGAAATAGATCAAGTTCTGAAGCAAACGTCCTTAAAGTTTGGGTTTGGGTCATTCAAAAGGGAAAACAGGTAAAAAAATCTGGATCCAACTTTGAACTTCCTTTGGTTAGCATGTTGTTTGGGTTCTGAGGCTTGGTATTGGTCCATCTTAATAAACAGAGCTGACAAGCACAACCTGGTTAATTCATCTTGCATCTGCAAATGGAATAAGGAAAAGAGCAGATCTATTTCTATTTCTTCAGAGGGTACAAGTCTGAGATTAAGAAGAATAAAATATCTAGAAGCTTACTTTAAAAATAACAGAAGGTTCATCATCTTTCTTTAATCCATACCCAAATGTGACCTAGGATCAGAGAGAATACAAAGCTTTTAAGACAGTTTCAGAGTTTCTATGAGCTCATGACCCTTTGTGTAATCTGTATTATATGTGAAATTGTTTTGCAGTGAACTAGGAAACGATCAGTATCCAGCATGTCACTAGGGACTCTTTCAAACTGTATAATTAGAATAATTTCACTTGTATTGGGCAGGGCAGGGATTCAAAAAGCAATTCGGAGGCAAAAGGGCAAGCAGCCAGACCATGCTATGTGGAGCTGAGTTATGTACTTTGCATTTTATTACTCTTCCACGTAGAATCTGGCAGTCATGTATTTAGCAAATCCTGCTATTTGTTGTCTGCAAACTCTTCTGAAATAGTACCAGTCTGCTCAAGTTCAATACAATTGAGCTTGGAATGGCGAGGAATAGTTTACAGGAAATATAATGCAGCAAGTTATGGTTTGGAAATTGTGTGACAGAGGCTCTCAAAAACTAAGACGGCTGGTACAAAGGGGCCCTTTCTAAGCTATAGTGACAGCAGAGGAAAGCGTGTAGACACCATTTCCACTGGTGTAAAAGTGGGAACAGAGGGATGCTCTGTGTCCGGGACATCCACTCCTGGTTCAGTCAGCAATTCCCTTGCAATGGTTGGACAGTTATTCTAACATTACTAAACACATTTTGCAAAGAGTTTATCTGTCCCAGTGCAATCCTATTACCTTCATTCCTTAATTTTTATGGAGAGGAGTATTTGTAGTGCGAGGAATAATAAATTTTGCGCAGAATTCCCAGAGGCAAAGATCCACATTTTGGTGAGTTTTCCATAAGTTTTGTGAATGGTTTCCCCCCCCAACACCTTCCTTAAGTTGTCTCCCTTCATACGCTCCTTTCCTTAGTGCCTTCGGGCCCCCAGCAAAGTGTTTGTTCAGCAACACTAAGCTGCACACCTCTCCCTCTCTGGGAATATTTATCTTTTACTTGTTACAGGGAAGACTTGCAGCCTTAGAGGAGAGGTACAAACATGTATTAACCCCTCAGGGATTACACTGACTGCCTTGGTGACACAATTTGCTTTAGAATTACAGTTCCTCTTACATCGGACTCCTGGTGCCACAAAGAGGGTCTGGTATAAACAAAATCCTGGTTTATACCTTATTTCATAGTGATAAAAATACCCAAGTTAACCTTCCTACAACAATACAACATGGCGAGTGGTTCTCTTGAAACCTAGAAACAGTTTAAGATGTAGAGACAAAATCTGACCGTAGACACCCTAGCGTAAGTCTGGATCTTCCTGCTCCCATTCTTACGAGTATGAAGGTACCTACTCCTCCTTCTTTAATGTATGCAAATACACTGGGGCAGAAAGATAAATTCTGAGATCTATCAGCAAGAGTAGCCTGCTTCGCTGCACTGATGTTAAGATGCTAAATGGTTTTCATTCATTTTTGCGGTCAACCTTTTCCCACCTTGCTTAAGTCTAGTAGTCCTCGAGGCTGCGTCTCCACTGCTGAGTTACTTGAGATGAACTGGACACAAACAGGGAAGAGAGGGAGTGTTAGACCTCATCCGAGCAGTGAAAATGCCAGAGATGCTACCAAATTACCAAATCTACCAAAGTCCCAAGTTCAGAAGTGACTTTGGTACTCAGGGCCCTAAATCCTTGTAAAGAAATCATCGTCTTAGTATAACTACTCTCCCTCTCTAGTAAAAACCCACCTTCATGTCCCTGTTTTTCTCGGTGTTTTGTCTGGCACTGGATGAACTTTTTGCTAAATGCAGAAAAATGCCGTGTTTAATCCTGAATACCTGGATTTAAGGATCCCTTTTAAAGTATTCATTCTATGAAGTTATTTTCCTCCTTTTAAAGATAAACTATTCCTTGGTGGCCTGGGCAGGCAGAGCGGGGGCTGAACTGTGTGATGCGGGGGAATTACCTTTCAGGTATGAGTACAGACGGGAACCTCGTCACTCCTACTTTTTCTAAGCCCTTCTGTGATATTTTCTCCCCGTTAACCTGGGATGAGTCACGTCTGGCTGAGTTTTCAGGTGTGACTCCTAGACCTGAAAAACCAGGCCGCCGACCTCTCTGTACACTACAAAGAGAAGAACAGTAATGCCGAGTTTGCAAGAGCGCTTTCCAAGATAATTGATCTTGGTGGAGTGCTTTGAAGAGGATCGGCATTATATAAATGCCATCTGACAGTCGAGTCAAAAGATTCCTGCAAAGGACAAATTAAAACCAATTAACCTAGCGAGACGTTAGTCCTTCCATTATGATAGCAGCTCTGCTCTGATAAAAGCAAGAATTCAAACAAGTTGATGATTTCATCTCCTTGGCAGGGAGATTACAGCACAGCTGCACAGCTGAGATGTCACAATAAAAGCAAATGCTTACAAAAGGTTGTTCTTTATGTTTTTGGCTTGTAAATGTAAACTGCCTGTGCTATCCATACATGCCAGGAATGTCAACAGTGGCTCCAGTGTACATCTATTCCCCTCCGATCCAGGACAATACAAAATTACAAATGATAAATCCTCTCAGTTTCAGAGCTCGAAGCAGCGAAAGAATCGGTATTTGGACAGAGAAAGCTTTTATATTGGCTTGAGTAATATATATGCAAAGGAGAACGAACTTACTCTGCCAGAAGAGCAGAATAGGTGACCTGCATTACCCTTCCCCTCTCTCCTGTCGCGGTGACTTAGGAGACGGTGAGTTTTCTCCCTCTGACCCTCCCAGACGGACCACAGAAAGAAAAGAATAAATGGAAGTAGTGGTTTGTAGGGCTGCGGTTTGTAGCGCTCTTCGATTTAAAGCGCTTTCGGTGTAGGAACCTGACAAACGGTCATGTTTTCTAGAAGAGAAAAACCTTTCGAAGCGTTTAGAGGGGATGAGGGCAGCTGTGCTTTGTGCATTTGTGCTTCACACATTTGTCAGGGGAGCTCAGGCGCAAGCAAGTTGCTAGTGCTGTTGGAGCGCTGCTCCGACGTAGCCCAGGAATTCCCTCTGACATGCCAGAAAAGGCATTTCCACTGAAGGCAAAGGGTTTACAAAATACAGCAAAAGCATGGAGTTTGGGGGCAACTTCCATTCTCCGAGATGAGATGGAAATTTTTCTCTGGATAGATTATCTCATAACAGCCGCGTATAGGTTTTTCTCCTGCCTTGTCTGAACTAACTTATTGGCTACTTTTTACCCCAGAATTCAGACCACCACTCACCCCTTATATCCTTTCATCCGGGCATCACCTTTGCGGTTTGTAGGTGCCTTTTTTTGGTAACTCCAGCTTTCCCCTGCCCTTGGCGTTACACAGGTGTATCTGATGTGCAAGAGCCCAGCCTGCCCTAGGGTTTGCAGGACAGCTGCCCTTGCGATAGCGAGGTGATATATTTGCCTGGAACTACAGTTTGCCTCTCGATTTTCTTTGAAATCTAAGAGTTCGGGTAAGGGAAAGAGAAAAAGGGAATACTTAGACGACCTGAAAAGTATTGCTGCCAATTTGTAATATGAACCTGGAGTCTGTAAAATGATGACAAGTATGTGAAATTGTAAGATGCTGGCTGACATTTCAGAGTACAAATATCCACAGCTTCATCCAGATTGCAAAATATTAGTGATTTCAAATGGAAAAATTTAATGGGCCAAATGCTGGCGCTTTTTTTTCTATTTTAGGGACACCTAAATATGCTTTTTGTTGTTTTCTAAGAGAAACTAAGCATATTCTGGAAGTGAAATGATTCAGGTTTAAATGTGTGAAGTATTAGAACCCCCACCCCCCAAACCCAAAACTCAGCAGTATTCATACACACTGCCAGTTTTAAGGTGAGAATCTTGATCTATATTTTTATCAGGTTGAAATTGTCTTTTTTTAAATTAAGAATCTGTTCCCAAATGCTCAGAATCATAATACTTTGATACTTTCCTGGCATTTTAGATTATTAACCAGTATGCAGTATCTTAAAACTTAGGCTAACTTTTCCCTCAGTGCTTCTGTTTCACTTTCTGTTTTTTGAGACAATTCCAGAACAGTAAGGTTGAGTTTAACAGCACCAAATACAATAATGACATTTAAAGTAGCTCTCAACTGCAACTTTTCTGGACTTCCTTCAGAAAAATCATTAACTTCCATCTTGGTTTTGGAACAATAAGGATGGATCTCCATTCTCCTTTCCTTCTATACCTCCGCACATATACTAGACTTTCTCTAGACTTCTTTGTGAGTCTTATTTTTTCAGGACACAGCAGGCAGCATGCCAACCTCATGGTCAGGTGCAGTAATCCAACGAGTGTATAATTTTCAATTGCACACTCACAAATTAAACTGCAGCTGCTGTCCACAGTTAACCTGATCTGCTCACTGAGACATCATTAGGGAAAATCAATTAATTTTTCCATTCTCCCAAATGGTGCTGAAGTTGAATAGAAGGAGAAGAAAGAGAAAAGGGGGAAAAAAGGACTTCTGTTTCTATTGTGCTGGAAAGATAAAACCAAAGGTATTGAGTAGCCAGGTTAATGCAGGTCAGTTACAGCTAGAAAGAAAGGAGATACAAGTAGTTTGTATTACATTTTATATATGAAAATGAGAGCTGCTCAACCATGAAACAAACTTTCTCGGTACTCAAGCACAACTTCCTTACTTTTTCACCAGCTACTTTTTCCATGTACTTCTGCTTTATAATCCTGGGTTGAGATTAGTTAAAGGTGAATGGAAAATGTTATATTAAAAACTAGAGGAAAGCCTGCCCTGAAAAACTCGACGTTGGCTTCAAACTCCTGAAGGTTCAGGGATTTGTTATAATTTGTTAAAAATTAGCTGTAAAGTAAGTCTTTGGAAAACGGGATATGTTACAATAGGAATTATTATTTTTTAAAATCATGAGCCAGATGTGGAAAAAAACAAAGACAATGCTTAATTAAAACTCATTGCACAGGGCAAAAGACAGACCTCTGAAGAAAAAATCCATTAGGATGGCTTTTATGAAGTGAAACAGAGCTGAGTGCATTCCAGGTTTTAATGGAAATTAAAAAATACAATTTTTTAAGGACGGACATTTTAGTTTGGGTATATTAATCAATTCTTAGAAATGCTGTAATTGGTGTTCACTACAAAAAAACTTTTATTTGGTTAAGAAGATTAAATGCTCAACTGAAAACACTGTTTTAGCAAATTCTTGCTTGAAGACGGGCATGTTCTGATGATAATCTGATATGAATCATCAAGAACTGAGCTGGCCAAAGAGAATTAATCCTATTCAAACATCTATACTGAAACTTCAATGAACTAAGTGTTTGCTATAATTATATTTTCTTATGGAAATGCTACCTAAAAGCAAAATAAACCCAAATCATTTTAGGAGAAAATAACCTTAATACCTATAATTTTTCTAAAAATGTCACACTAGAACTTCAATTAATTAGATGCTATCGTGTACTAAATTTTTGTTTATAGACAGTATAAACAAATGCCTCCTAGCTGGAACACAGTTATTCATGAAATGTTTCAAGCATCAATCCATGCATTTACAGAATTCTCGGACAACTCATAAAATACCATTCATAGACAACCAAACTTCTTTTTCTTAAAAAAAAAAACCAAAAACAACCAACAACAAAAAAACCCCAAACCATAACAACAACAACAAAAAAACCCCAAACCAAAACCAAAGCCAAAACCCATTGGGTGGTAGGGTAAAAAAAACCAGAAAGTTTTCTGAGCGTGGAGCAGATGATGCAACAGGACCGCGTGGTCTCAGAGGGCTCCGAGCAGCTCGCTCCGCGATGGCGAGACTGCTCCGAGGTTGCACCACAGCACGGGAAAACGAGTCACGGTAACTGAGCGGCACCTCCGGTAGCGTCGGCGCCCAGAGACGTCCCGTCCCGTAAGGAGGCGACCTACTCGTAGGAGTTTTATCTACAGAAACATAACGAAGCTGAGAGATAGAGGGGGCTTTTTTAGAAAATGGAAGTTATGAAAATGCGGGGGCATGGGGAGAAGGAGAAGATACACAGGCTGCATGGGTCAGTCGTAATTATTTTCTAAGGCAGTTTCGTGGTAGTTCATAGAAAACGCCGAGACTGCGTCTGTCCTCCCCTGAAACTGAGCTGCAGTCCTGATGGAGCCGGAGGGGAGGGAAACGCTGCAAAACCTGCACTCGAAACCCAGAGCAAATGGGTGTCTGTTATGCCCTTCCCACTTTACACTTTGCTTTCTTTTTTTTGAATCACAAGTAGAACTTACCAAAAGATTTCAAAAAGCAAAATTTGTGACGAGAAGAAGGATCAGACTGGGGTGTGGGAAATTCCTCCTTCACATCCAAATACACCCCCTCTTGTTTTGAGCAGAGATACCAGCAGGTACAAACCATACACTTAGTCAGAGATCGTTATCAACCCTACCAGATGCCATAATACACCTGAGCGATCACATCACTAAGTAATTAACTAAGTAATCAATCAATTAATTATAAGGGAAAGTTACTCTTGTAACACAAATCAGTTTAGGAGCTCTGGTTTCAGAAATAAAGTATTTACTAAAAGAACTAAAGAAACAGAGCCACCATTGTTTGCAGGAGAGACTCTGTTATTCTTAATTAACTTTTCTGATTGTAGGCAGCACTCAAATGACCAAAGACTAAATCATCAGCTGGTGTGAACGAGCCTAGCGCTGGTGAAGGTGAGGAGCAACACTCCTTGTGAGGGCTGACAGCCCGGGTCTAGTTTTCGGCTATTAGCAGAATAATCCCAGCCCAGGCAAAGTTTTCATTACTTTTTTTGACAAAAGATATTAAAACAGACTTTTTTTTTTTTTTTTTTTCACCGCTGCAATTTTTCTGTAACCCTGGTTCTTCTGGGACCCGAGCATCACTGAGCTTGCCTGCACTCCACGAGGAGTGAGATGGACGCTATGGAGCAGTACTTCCAGAACCTGCGATATTTTGGAGAAAGGACCTGTTGACTAATGAAATAAACCACAAGCTGGTTCAGAAAGTGGTTTTGCTTTGCAGAGGACTTTGTCGTGGCTCCCATTTTGTAGCCTAACAGTTCCCAGGATTTAGTTACCCAGAGAGCTGCTCCCTGGGACTGCTAGCAAAGACCCTGTTTTTCTTCTGCACAGTGAATCTTACTGAATCCTCAGCACAGACTGAAAAGCATGACCCACAAAGAGGAATATGAACAAGCATAGAAAAGAGGATAATTTGTGTCACATCATTTAGGACAAACCAATGGTTTTGTTTTCTGGATCTGAACTTGACTTCCACCATTGCTGAAATAAATCACGACTTTTTTTTTTTTTTTAATGCAGCCATCATCTGTGAACTGCGTAATATATCTTTTGCCTATCTTTTTTCTACCTAAAGTGTAGGCATTGGGGGGATATATAGTATTCTGCTGAGTATTTAGAGATCCTAGCTGTGATCTGGATTTATTACAATAAAAATTAAAAAAGAAATCGTACTACCTAGTTGTACCCTGCAGCGATTACACCTGAGAGCAGCAAGCTGTCCCGTGTGGGTTATTCTGGAGAGGTGCACCCTGCACGCAGAAAATCTCCCACAGATGGCTTGAAGGACCAAAACATTCTGGAATTTGCGGCTCAACCTCTTTAATGTACCTTTGTAGCTGGGGAGAAGGGGAAAGACTGTGTTTATGATCCGAAGTTTCTGCCTGCTGCTAATATTATTAAACACTGGGAAGAACCAACCAAGATTTATATTTTATATATAAATAGATATGAATATATAGAGATATATATTTTAACGGAGGTCTATTTGAAATAATTTTCCTTGCTTTTTTCCCTGATAGGGTCACACCTAAATCAACATAGATTCCATGTGGATAGCAGAAATCTGCGCTCTAGGTAGCTGAGACGGTGTCACTAGTCCCCAAAATATTTATGTGCTAATGCTGCAGTGAAGCTTTAACTAGGACGTGAATTTGCATAGTATGCATGCTTTTCTTTGCCTACCCATGTGCCCATTTGCTCATAGAAAAGATTAAGGAACCTGGGCTATGAGTTATGTTATTGTATGCAAAAGAAAATTCATGTATTTGGTTCCCTTGATTATAATTTAAAAAACAAATGTAAATGCATATGAAACAGCAAGCATGAATTTCTGCTGAGGAATGGAAAATGACATTTTTCTGGAAGGGTAGACTGGAAAGATTTGGATAATTTGCTTCCAAAAACCCATATTGGAGAGGGGAAACAAATTTTCAATGACTTCTTGAAGCCTGGGGTAAAGCTACTACTTTTCATATTGACATCATTGTTTTGTCTTAGACAATATGAAAGTCAGGGTTCCTGACTGCACTGTTACCACAGCTCTGCGAGATCTCTCTGTATTGCTTAGGTGTAAAGGTATTTATTAGGAGTTCATTAACCATTCATTCCATGAAACGAAACATACATCTGGGAAAATCTAATACACTGCTAAGTGTAGACTGTAAAAGAACGATAATGTTTGCTGGTATCATAGTTTATGCTGGAAGAGGGCTTGGGCTAGGAAATATTGTCATTAAATACTCTTTTTTTCTTTAATAAAGTAGTGCTAAAGCATTACTAAAGCTAATATTTGTACACTGAGTTTTAAGGCGTCATTCTGTGACACGTCCAAGAGCTGACATTCCCCTCAGTTCCCCAAGCCGGAGTTTGACACGTCAGTAAATGCCGCCAGCAGCCCCCAGTATCTGGGGACTGGGAGAGTTCCCTCAGCCTTCAGTAAATGAGCAGCGAGCTAAAAACGTTTGATTTGTGTCCAACAGCGTAGCGGGCTTTGCAGAATACAACCCTAAGGTCTCTTGCTTTAGAAGAAGCGGTGGGAGGGAATAATTTTTGAAATTTCCATTTAAAAAAAAAAATGGCACTAACATTTTTTGAAATGCAGCTTTTATATAAATATATATATGCATCATGTGCATGTGAAAACACACAGCCACACAAATAACAAAAAGCACAGATCTCTTCCTGCAGCCAGATCTCAAGCCTCTGCCCCAAAGTCTCACAATATTAAAACTGATCAAGTTTCTGTTTTGGTTTGGTTTGGTTTGGTTTGGCTTTGTTTTTGTTGTTGTTGTTGTTGTTTTATGGGAAAATAGGTGAATTGTTTTAGCTTGAGGGGGGAAAAAATAATGAAAAAAATTCTGAAACCTACACTCCACCACATACATTTTCAGTTCAAACAATTAAAATTTTTCAGTGTTCTATGTAACCCAAATCAGGAATTTATAAAAGGCAAATGAGGACACTGCTAACAATAGCTCTATCAAGGCATTTATAAAGTGAATTTATTATCCTTACTATCAACCAAATGGAATGCTGAGAGACAGACTGGGAAATTTTTTATTAATTTATAGGCACACAATTTATAGGTGCCTACAATTGTGTAGAAATACTTCTTGAAATGGCATCAATCAGAATAAATCCTATTTATTAGTGTTTTCAGGTTGCCATATGAAAACAGAGCTGCATATTATACATTTCCTGGCAACTGATGGACTTGGGCAATCAACTCTTTTTGGCAAATTAAGAGTAGAATCTGAAGAAATGCCTTATTTCTTAAACACTATTGCATAACTGGAGGATCTTACATTGGGCGTGTCTTTCCAGCTCTTGTGATTCACATATAATACAGCCATACCCTTCGGAGAATTACACGCCAGACTGCATGTTTTCATGCCGTGGTGAAATGGATGCTGGGAATTCTACACTTGCTCCATTTTGCAATGCAAATACTTCGATTTAATGACCAGTGACAACTTCCATGTGAACGGAACAGAGATAGGAGAAAGGAAAGCAAAGGCGAAAAGGGGAAATTAATACAATTTCTGGGCTATAAAGATATGTCTGTGAGAGCTGAGGTCCTAAAGGCGGCTTCCTTTCAAGGACACCTATGTAGGCAGCGGTGTGACGTAACATTAAACATCTAAGAGCTGGACATTGTGCCTAAGGTGGTCTCCCAGGCTCCATCTGGAGTGAACTAGGAGGGAAAGGGATCGTTCATTCAGGCTGGTGGTACAAATCACTTTTCGAAGTTGTTTTTTAACTCTCAAGCGACCAAGGAGGCTGCCTGCATGATTAGCTTAGACCCGATACCCAACTTCTAGACCGTAAAGTAAAGGGTGAAGAATGTTGCCCTGTATTCTACTGCACTCCACCGGGCTTGGTGTAAGGTAGATCAGAGTGGGATGCTTTCAAAAGAAGAATATTCAGCAGGCTAGTAGACCACAGCATCTTCCTTTTGGCTACCTTCCTCTTAGCAATCATTCATGGGGCTTGGGTGGTGCTGCAGCTCCTCAGGGTCACGAGGAAGGGGCTTTTTGCCGTGGGTAACCCTGCAATAATTTCAAATCAGGGGTCTAGCGGATTGAAGGGACAACGAGCCTCTAATTCCATTTGCAGGAAAAGGCTACAGGGAAAACATTTGATAAATGTCACTGGTTTTTTTTCTGTGATGGAAGAGGACCCTTATATTTCCTCAAATATGCCAAGATTATGTTTATACTGAACAATTTTTTAAGTTTCCTAGGAAACATGAATATTTTCTTCCTTAGGAACAAGACATTTAGGCTAGCAATTTGTTCTGAGATGGTAAGATTGTGTCCTTTCTTCCAAGTGGGCAATTCAAATTCAGACCAAGAAGGAAAATTGAAGCAGAGGAGCACTGGCATCAGGAACAGCAAGATGCAGGAGCTGGTCTGGTAGATCAGCTGGATGGGAATGTGAAAAATGGTGTTAGATGAAATAAAGACTATTCTCCAGGGAGAGGGAGAATAGCACTGGTCTGGCATTACGTGACTAAGGCTGCAAAAATCCGCCATTCTACACCCAGGATGCAGGAGATGGACTGCCCAGAAAAGAGCAGAGAGAAATAAAATGTCCCATGGAAGGAGTGAAGCTGGAGCAGAAAATTCACTCCGCCATCTCCTTTGAGCTGGTTGGGTTTTGTGCACCTGTGGCTTATCAGCAAGGCATTTGCATTTTGCAAAGCTGGCTCAGGCTTTGTTTCCATGAGAGCTTGCTGGATGTTCTCCCGGTTTTACAGAGCCCTGGAGTATGTGTTCTTGTAATCATGTCTTTGATCATATGTCTGACTGCTAACACCGGTGCGTTTTAACACTTCCAACAGGAAAATTCACCTGTACAGACCTGATCAGTGACAAACCCCTTCTTCTGACAGCATGAAAAAATACCTATTAAGATTGCTTTACATGGAGATGAGCAAAAGTATGTAAAAGCAGATGCCAGTTATTTAATTGGCTTAGTCTTTTGTTCTCTGCTGAGTCAGACAAAAAGCTCAGAAATCTGTCATTATGCAGCTTTTCTTATCTATGAAGTCTGAATCTATTATACTGAGGGAGCACGTTTTTAATCCACTCTGCTCAGTATGACCTCATGGCTGTGAGATTGCATTGTCGTATATAAACACTTAATTGTGTGGGCTTCATGTGGACACTGGGGGATTAAACGTGATAGATTCGAGCGTGAGACAGCTAGATGCAGGCTAGTGGCCTCATATTTTGTTTTGTTTCTAGGGACAAGACACTTAATACAATATGTATGTGGTGCCAAGCAGCTCCCATTTTATCTAGTACTGAACCTAATTCTTATAGAGGCAACGGATTTCTTCACAGTTTGTTGCTGTTATAACAAGAATATAAGGTTTGCAGAGGTGCAACAGTTTGCAGTTCACATCTACTTTTCTCAACTGATCGGTTACGATGAACAAGCTAAACTTTGCTTTGTTAGTCTTTCTCCTAAAAGACATGTTTTTGAAATTCCCTATTTTTTTTTTTTTTTTTAACTTTACTGAAAGGGGTAAGGGATGATATAGCTGAAATGATACTATGGTGACATAACAAAGAACATTAAAGGTCAGACCAGATTAATTTGCTACAGGATCAGCTGGAGAATATTAAACCTCTTAACTGTAATCCTTTGATAACCAGTCCTATAATGTAATCATCAGTGTACATCCAATAACACACATGTTAATTACTTTAGAATTATATTTTTCACTTTTAATCAAAAGACAAATTTTAAACGATGCCACCACCACCCCCCAACAGCTAAAATAACCCATTTCAAATAAAAAGAGACTATTTTTATGAAGTGGCTGGGGAAAAGTCAGTCTGGAAAATATCCCTATGAAGGAAGCATCTGTCACAAGTCAAAATGTTATCACGGGTCCCCGGGGAGATCCAGCCTAGGTACAAACAGAAGTGAAATACTCGGTGCTGGGTTTTGACAGGCAAAGTGTGGATTTTGTGGTCCGGAGAGTACGTTGTTAAGCTGGGTCTATTCACCACCACCACCCCCCCCACCCCCCCAACCTTGGGCTAGCATACAAAACCCTTGAAAATCCAAGTTTGGAGGAGAAGGAGGAGGGTTTTTTCCGTGCACAGAGAATTTAAAAATTCGTGGAAAGGGGGCAGCTGCTTTACACGAGATCCACAGGAGCACTTTCTCCCGAAGCTAAGAGCCATGTCCCCCATCAGCCCCCTTGTGCCGGCTCCGGCTGCCCCCCCACCCCCCCTCTCTGCTCCCACCCCTCCGCCAGCCCCTCAAACCAGTCGGAGGGAGAGCCAGAGCTTTCTGCCAACTGGGCAGTAGTTCACCTGCTGCGTGGACAAATGCCTCGAAAATATCAGGCTGCGACCCACCCCTTTCTGGAAGCGTTCAGGAAATCGTTACCCACCCTCTAAAAACAAGAGCGCTTGCGGGTGTGCTGCACAGCTTGTGTTCGCACGTGTCTTCCAGAAAGGTGAAAACATACTTCAAGGCTTAAAAAATTAGGAAAAATTATGTCCGCGAATTGATAGTGACTTTTCTCCCAGCCAGAATGTGGTTACGCTGAAACACTGACTTTATTGAGGGCGGTGAAGTGCTGAACTGTTTTGAATTCTGTCCACTTCCTCGATGAGTGAGTAAATAGGAATTTTGAGGTGTAATTTTAAGCATTCACAGTGTAACAGTTGGTAAAGTCTTAGTAAATAAATTGGTAAACCCCTCCCTCCCCATTCCAAAGGAGCAGAGATCAAGCTGGACTGAATCTGGATGGTACGGTCCAACTTCTAACAGAAAGGGCAAACACTGTTTTCCTTAAAGTAGCTCGTAAAGTCTTAAAGTCCTTGGGAAAAAAACAATCCCATGGGTACTCTGAGAAAGAGTATTTATACATGACTTCAGTTCCAAATGCTCTGTAAAAGTCTGGATGTACCCAATTATAACAATGTCCGTTTTGATCCTAACAAAGTCATCATTTCACAGTATAATTTCAGATTTCCATAACTGACTCTCTGCTTTCCAATATCCTTTCCATGAAATTTGCTCATCGGAGATGAAGGTGGATGAACGAGTTCAACAACAGTTGCTGGGCAGAGGTATAAGGTTCCTCCAGAACAAAATAACCACTTCAATTTCTGAAGACGAATGTTTGAAGATAATCCAGTAGCACGTTTCTCTGGCATCCAGCTGTGCCGTGCAGCTTTCTGGATGGATGCAGTATTTTGGGGAGGAGGTCAGGTCTTGGGAAACCGGGGGTCAGCTCATGGTACCAACCTGCCTATGGGAGCTCAGGTGAGTTGCCTGAAGTACGTTTATATCCATCACACGGCAAATAATGTGCCGAATCCCTGCTCGTGCTGAAAGAACTGAGTCAGGGGTGAAAATGGGTTTGGGAGGTCTCTCTGAACTGACTTGGAGTTTTTGGTGTATTCTAATTTTCAGGCCCTTCCTCCTCCGATAAATACTATGTTCCAAACAAAATGCTTCCATCCAAAATGCTTCCAAACCCCAAATCACTCGGACAAACCCGTGAAGAAGCAGCGCATGCGCTTTCCACTGATAACTGATCCCAATACGTTACTGTCCTGAGAAAAACAAAAAAAAAGAAAGGAAAGTTGACCTCGGGGTCAATTCTTGCCCTGGGTTGTGCCGTAATGCAATAGGATTTATAAATCTTTAATTGCAGTTGGTTTGCTATAAATGCTTAATGAAAACATGCTGTCCAAAAGGCTGTTGGAGGGTATTAGTGACTAGGCAGAGTTACGAAGCTGCAGCGCTGTAAGTAACCTAGCAATGGGCAGAAGCTACAAAGGATTCACGCTTACTTCTCTTGCATCTGCTGTAAAAACGTGCCAGGGATAACAGGGTGTGTGATGTGTGTATCTGTGCGTGCGTGCATGGATACGTGCCTGTGCGTGGAATTACATAGCAATAGTTCGATCAGCTCGCCTGGGAAATTTTAGTTTGCGTGGGAAGGCAATTACATCACTTGAAAGGGCTTTTAATTAAACCTTTAAAGGTTTGTTTAGGCAAAGAAAAGCTCAGAGCTCCCAACTCATTCCTCTGCAGAGCACTCGCTTTCGGTCACTTCCCCGGTGCCTTCTGCAGAGACCTGAGCCGAAGGGGGGGGACGGAAGGTGAGGGTCCCTCCTTCGCACCCCCAGCGCTGCCAAAGGCACCCACAACCCTGGAACCTCACCCTTTGCAGCAAAGGCTTTTATGATTCACTTCTTCCCTTTCTTATCCTGCTTTCTTGGAAGCCAAAGAGGCGGGAGGAGAGAGAAGGGAGGGGAGAGGACCCCACCAGGTATCATGGGTCCTTTCGGCCAAGAGTTGACTCCTGGGTGTAGATCAATTAAAAAGAGACTTCATATAACGATTTTTTTTTTTTTTTTTCCTGTGGGAGAAGGGAAGGGCAAGCAGCACCAGACAAGCTTATGGCTGTTCTCACTCATGTGGCTTCCTGAAGCTTTTACTCTGCATCATTTACCCTGCATAAATCAATTGCCAGAATATTAGTGCCTTGCTTCCTTGTTTACTCTGAAAGATTACGTCCCATTAGCAGATTTGTCTTGTAATTGAACTGAAGTGTAAAATGCCAATGTCCTGACAACCTGAATGTACAGGATTAACTGCTGCAGACGTTTCTGTCCTCTTTTGAAACATTTTGATCGAGCATAATTAATCCAACTGAACCGGTAGGATGATGGATGCTTCCAGGCACAGTGGTTTGCAAAGTGAAGCAAGGCTGGACGTATATATCATAGCAAGGTAAAGAGGTAATGACAGACAACGGCTTCTGGTTTTACAGTGCTGCTTTTTTCTCCATCTGACTACGTTTCAGCGGCAAAGCGCAAACCTCACTCAGTGTCCAATTTCAGGAGGACGTACTTGTGTCCATTGAGTTTTGGAGCACCCCGAAAGCACCTGTTTAACTTTGATGGTCTGCCTAAGCGTCAGTTTGGAGTCAGGGTCCGATCACCTCCAGCAGTGGCAGCGTGGGGGCTGCCACTGACCTCGACGCAAGCGTTACCGAATCAGGGATTATTTTTTTTTTTTACCATTGCAGCTCTCCCAGGCGCATTCACTCTTCAGGGTCACGGCACACCATTGACCTAGCAGGAAAAAAAATTCAGAAGAGGCGGGACACATCTCTTGTACGTTGCATTAATTCAGCAGCAAAAGGGTTTTTTGCCCAGACTGGATTCTTGAGTCTGCACGGCGTATGAAGTTGCAACGCTCAGAGGCGAACGCCAGAGTTTATAAAAGAGGGTACGGCAAGTTAAGCCCTGGCCACTGTCACCTAACAACAACAACGACAACCACCACAAAGCGAGTTCAGATGATTTGCACGCCCAGTCCCATCCCCTGAAGTACACAGAGTGAACCCAGCAGAGGAACTGGTGTTATCAGCATCGTCTGACCGTTGCACCACAAGCTCAGGGTTCCCGTCCTCCTCCTGTCCAGCCTGGTCTTTGCCATTGCTCTTTACTTACTATTTTTATAATGTCGTCCGCCACATCTGCTGGGAAGGCTCAGGGCCAAAGCAGGGATTGAGGGCTGAAGCGGAGTGTTTATTATTCGTGGGATAATGAAAAAGGAGACACTAGTCCAGCAGGTACCGAGACGCAGGGTAAGAACGTGAGAAATAGCCTGGCTTTGCAGTTGGCCTGCGTTATTTTGATGTCTTCGCTTTTTTCTGCTGTTGCTTTTAACCCTTTTCTATAACAAAGATGAAAGTTTTTAAGAAACAAGGACAAATAGATGATTTGCAATTCTTCAGGGCGCAGCCTTCAAGTTCAGTTCACAGAAGCGGCATTGTTCTAGTTTACCAGAAATATTTGGGTTTCTTGTCCCTGACCAAAATGAAGTTAGAAATCTTGTAAAAAACGGTATTATTGTGGTTAGTTCTTCTAACCGATCCTGGAATTACAGAAGCATGAAACAATGAATAAAAGGAAAAAAAAAATCAGAAGATATGTGTCACCACGTGCCTTTATTTTCAGTTACTAAGAGAACATAATTTACTGTCTCTTTCACGTGTGCAAACAACACCTACAGCTTGACTCAACTTCTGGGGCTTCTGCAGACTCTTGCACATCATGCACACCTCGCGTTAGAAATCAAGAGGCAAAATGAAGTTATGCCTGAGGAGATGAAAGAATTTGCTCGAGTCGGATTTCTGAGCACAGCACCTCAGCCCTCTGCTCGCTAGACTGGAAGGTCAGCAAGTGTATCGCTTGGGGAGTCATATTCTGCTTTATTATGTAACCCCTATCTCCGGAATTAAAGCTTAATCCCAAACTGTGGCTCGGAGAGCAAATCAGAAGGGACTTTGTTGCATTATCAGTAACACAACCGCCCTGTTTTCTAATGGTACAGTAACATAAGCATAAGCAACAAGGATGTTTTTTAATCTGAGCCACCATGTAAGGGAAATGAAGCTGCTAGTTCTCCTTTGCTGCAAGCCTACAGCAGCTGTCCAGAAAATAAAGGTTCTTGCCAGAGCTTTGATGAAACACACAGAGTTTTGTATGGCATCGGGTGCCAAACATGCTGCTGATAGAAGCAATAAATCCACATCCAAAACCTAAAAATAATATTGGGATTGTTTTAAATTAAGGTTACGGAATATGGATTTAATTAGACCCTGCATGGATTCTGAATAGCAATTATTACATATTTGTTCAGGTTTAAGTATTTTTATAGGATTTTTTTTTTTAATCCTGTTAGAATATTTTTCCTATGGGATGGGGATCATCTTTGTGAGAGGAAGAATGGCCTTGTGGTTAAGGCTGGCCTGAGACTTAGGAGATCTGGGTTCGATTGCTGGCTCTGCCACAGACACCCTGTGTGAGCTTGGGCAAGTCATTTAACAGCCAGCTTT
>JAVJGG010000002.1:36536661-36547753 GCA_035590195.1 Aviceda cuculoides
TTAACAACCATCTTTTTTTTCTTAAAATAAAAGTCCAAGGCCCACTTAAGCATCTAAAAGATGCAGCTGCTGAGAACTGCTGAGTGCTCAGCATTAAAAAGAAGAAGAAAAAAAAGAAGAAGAAGAAGAAGAAGAAGAAAGCTGGCTGCCTATCTAAGGGTTGTCCTCTTTTGGTCCCTTCAGTGCATGCTGAGACTTTCTGAAAATCTGTCCCTTCGTGTCTCTATTCTTCATCTGTGGAGCAGAAATTGTAACACTCCTCTAAAACACAGGGATTCTGGAAGTGCTAGCAAAGCTGCAAACGGGGAGTACGATTGGGATGAAGTTAAAATGATTTTACTTTGGCTTTTATGCCAGCAGTGGGTGAAAACATGAGAAATGTCATTGCTTCTTGCCAACCTGGTTAGCCTACTGCTGCAAGCAACCCATGAAAAGGAGGTGGTGGGGGGATAGTCTTTCTGGCGTGAACGCATTGTCTGGGTTTGAACTGGGCGGACTGGTGGCACGAGTTCGGGGAGTCATGTGCGCTTGTTTATTGTTCCCTCCAGCAGCCCGATTTTCAAACCGGTCATTCAAACTGTTGCCTCATTCTGCCCCTGGTTTGAACCGAAGGACACTTGTGGGTGACGTGGGGAGCTCGGGGGGAGCCCCACGAGCCTTCAGGACCCGCGCGGGGGTGGGCAAGGTGGGCGCTCGCGGCTCAGCAGCGTTTTTGAGCGGTATTTCCCAACGCGGCCGCTGCGCCGGCCACCGCTTCTGGGTGCCAAACCGAGACACGCCGTGCAGAGTCTCGCCCTGATTGCTTCCCCAGTTCCATATATGACCGGCGAGCCAAAAAATTTCAGTTGCAACATCGACAGGTCTTCAGGATACGTTTGGAGTTTGGCACCGACTGGGTGTAGTGTGATAGAAGGGACTCAGAGACGCTGATGAAACTCGGACGGACAAGTATTTGTTTTGTTATTTAGAAAATGTTAAAAGATTACTATGAAACTTTTTAGAACAGGTTACCAAAAATTGCTGATTAAAAATGCTTTTGCTGTGACAATATCTTTCCATCCCCTAAAAAACAGCAAATGAATTTGTACTCGCATGAGGGAATTTGACCTCGTTTCTCTGTTTTCATTGATTAGAAAAAAAAAAAGATGTGTTTTGACAACACTTTCTGCATCTGTAGGTACACATGGAGGAGGAAAGAATGTGGCGTATAATACATGTCATAGTGTTAACACAGAGGTGAGGGAGGTACAGCAACAGGACTACGCAACTACAAATCATACAAATGCAGTGAGAATTCTAGGGAAGTATTGATGACATGTTCTGGTCACAGGTAACTAACAACAAAATTATTAAATTAAATCAGGGTAGCAGGCATTAAAATTACAGAGGTGATCAATAATATGCAAGAATAAGGTGGGCAGTACGTTCATTCAGGATGCACACAGTGATGCAAAAGAAAATGCTCTTTTTGATGATGCAGACAGCACATAGGAAGGCTATTTCTAGAGTCAGGCAAAACAGTTTTGAATACAGCAAGATTATAGCTTTGTAAAGTCAAAGATCATAGATTCATAAGGTCAAAGCACATTTCTCGTTGGGTGGAACCCTCTGCTCAAAGCAGAGTGAACTTCAAAGCTAGACCATGTCGCTCAGGGCCTCAACTAATTGAGTTTTGAATATCTTTATGGGTGAGGATTTCACATCCTCTCTGGGCACCTGCTCATTCTCACGGTGAAATTTTTTCCCTTGCATCGAACTAGAATTTTCCTTGCTGCAACCTGTCTCTGCTGCTGCTTGTCCTTTATGGTGCACGTCTGCGTAGAGTCTGGCTCTGCCTCCTCTGCAACCTCCCCGTTGAGTACCTGAAGACGGCAATTAAAGCTGTCTTCAGCAATTAAAACACAAAGCTCTTCCTGAGCGGCCTTTCAGCCATATTTTCCTCCGCTATCAAGTCACCTATTGCAATCACCCTGGGCTGCTCACGTGCTCCTCTTCACTAGCTGTGGATAAGCAGCTCTGCATTTATTAATATTTTAAAATAGAACGCTATTACCAGTGGCTCTGGCAAGCACCTGATCCAATAATTGCTGGGGGCTGGAGAGCGTGCGGAGAAAGGATCGCGACGAATGTGTCAGCCCGTCCCACGCTTTTGGGCTGATACCCACGGGCCACGGGCTCCCTCCGGGACAAGGCGCTGGGCTGGGTGAGCCCTTGGTCTGGGCTTACAGGGAACAGTCCAGGGCTAGGAATGCCACCCGTCTGCTTTCTTGTAAGTATTTGCAAAGCTGCTCCAACGACACGTTCAAGCCAGGCGAAAGAAAACCAGCTTCTCCCTTCTGAGTGTGGGCTTGCCACTTGCTAGTCACAGGGCCCGGGACCACAGTATTCCCAATAGCAGTTCTGGTGGCACTGGGACAGTTAGAGAGGGCAATTGTTTCAGTGCCTGTTTGCAGTGGAAAGTTTTGGGGGGTTTTTTTTTTGGGTAAGCAGCATGTGCCCTGGAATGTGAAGAATGTCCCCGTGTGGATTTCCACCCGTTGCTGCCGGCCAGTACAGCCGTGTTTCGCTTTGGAGCACGGCCAGAATGGAACAGATTTGCAATATATTTCCTGAGTCACTTACGGCGGTTGGATGAGTTTCCCTCCAACAGCTGTGTAAGAATCAAAAGATAAAAACAGAGATCTGGACCTCGTGCCCAGGCAGAGCAGAGGCTGGGAGTGGTACATACAGAAGCTGACCATTGGCACATCCTCTATATGGGTCACGGATTTTCGTTGCCTGGAGCCAGCAACATCTCCAAGTGGAAATTCCTCAGGATTGTGGAAGGGGTTACAACTGACACTGGTCAGATTTAAGTCGTTTGAACGGATTCCCCCACAAAAAGCAGAGCGTAAAAAGCTAGAGAATCATATAATGCTCACTACTTCTGTACTTTGCATCCACTCTGAGCTAGGATTTTTATTTTTCTTAATGAGAGTTAAACTCATATTTGTAAGCATAATTACACGGGTGTTGGAGATTTCATTCAGGATGCTGACAACAATGTAAGACCTGGGGAATATCTTAAAACTTTCCAACAGCTCTGATATGAATTATCTTGGAAGTGTAAGGCAAGTTTGTTACATTTCCTCATGGTTTCACCATTTGTAAACTTCATGCTTAATAAAATTAAGGGTTTTTTATGTGCTTTTAGATAAACTTTTGGGGGGCCTCAGCTTAAGAAATGTTATGGTTTTTTCCAACATTTTAGCTGAAGGAATAGAAAGAAAACAGGAATCTCCCGGGGCACTCAGCATCCTGCAGGGCTGGAGCTTTAATTGGGATCTTAAAGGGCAGAGGTGGTATTTTATATACCACTCAGTACCAGATGCACGGTTGGCACCAAGCTAATCATCTGCCTCCAAGCAATCTCACAAGGGCGGTGTCAGATCAAAGAGATTTAAAAATGAAGAAAATCGTATGAAAGCTTAACATTGCCAGGGTACTCCGTTGACGTGGGCGAGAGAAGAGCCTGGTCCTTCAGACATGAAAACTAACGAGGGCTCTCAGCCTAGGAGATACGCTGCCCGATGGTCCGTTCTCCAGAATTGCCCCCAAAGCCTGTTACTACTAGAGAGAGACTTGAGTGGAAAAAAAAAGCTATGGATGCCTGCCTGGCTATGTCCAAAATGCTGTTAGAATTTTTTATTCAATGACGGTCTGAATGAATACAAATATATTTGAAATTTTAATAACATCTGTAAAATAATTTTGAAATAGTCATCAAGCTCATAGCTACCAATAATAATGACTCCCTGCTTCTGAGTTAATATTCCTTTTCATCTCTGGCTTTTGGGCTCCATTAGCCAACCATTTTCCACGGTGAAAAGAAATGGCACACCAGAGGAGCCATAAGAGCAATATCATCACTGGGCACTCCTTCAGTGCCCATCAACAGAATATTACGAAGTACTTTATCAATAGTTATTAATTAGTTCAAACAGTGTGAGGTCAATATTATAAGCCTGCTTTTAAAGAGGAGAAAACAAAGGCGCAGACAACTTCCGCAATGCTTGACAAAACACTTCATAGTGATGGATAAACCCAGAAACTCCTTTCCCAAGTTCCCATTCTTGCTTTGCCATGTCTTTTCACTCCAGCTGCACCAGCCCTGGTAACTGCTCAGTGAGGTGTGCCCCAAAGTTTCTCTGAACCGATTACACTGTTTAAGCACCCTAGAAACAACAATAATTTGCCATGTGGTAAACATAATTCAATTTGAGCTCTGAAATCTATACTAACCCAAATCCAAACAAACGCGAGAGTGTTTTCTTATTAACAGCTTAATATTTGGATCTTCCTTCCTTGTAAAGATACTCGTTTTTGGACGGTTCAATTTATGTGTAGTCCACGACGAGATCTGTTTGCAGGTGGGATTGTATTCCCACCGATAGTAAACTTCCCATTTGCTTCCCGCACAGCACTGTTCAAACTTGATACAGTCTCCAGCAATTAGACTGCTTTGCTGACAAAGAAAAGGGGTTTGATCACAGAGACAAAAGCATTTCAGGCTCCCCAGGAGATCATAAAGTTAGACTGCAGTTCCATTGATTCATGGCCTATGCGTTCCCACAGTAAAAACGCAAAGCAACATCAAGTTTAGTCTCTGTGGATCCAAAAAAAGAGCCTACCAGTAGACCGGAATATGGAGGATAAATGCTCTCACCACTGCTCTGCTGGCTGGATTTTAGCAGGAGTTGAAACATCATCCTTCCTGCATCTGAAGAGGGACGAATTATTATGAATATTTTAAGAAAACAAATTAAAAAAATCTCCAGTGGGTTCTGGAAAAAACAGAAGGAAAAACAGCTGAAAGTCAGATTCTTCAGGCTGTGCAATACAGAGGACACAGACACTTAGTTTTATTCTCTGACTTGTTGCATCTTCTCTCAGACTGAACCTAGCATTAACTCTACCTTCATTATTTCCATAAACTTGAAAACAGGTAACCTTGGTGGGTTTTTTGACAATAGGTTTCATAAAACATTGTGTCACTACTCTGAACAGCAGAATTTAGCCGGGGACGTCAGCCCTGTCTGATACACTTGAGACATACTCAAAAGTGGGGGAGGACCCCCTTGAAAAGGCCAGCACAGAGACGATGCCATGTCCCTTCACCCCTCAATCTCTTGTATTAATATTCAGAGAAGCAAACACCTGCCCACCAATATGCCAGTTACCACTGACCGTTTCACCCGAGGCAATAATACATATCAGAAACCAAGGTATGGGGCTTGAGAGGCTTTTGCGGGAGCGGAAAGACGAGTAGTAAAAACCTGTGTTTCATACAATTTATCTGTCTGGAGCAAAGACTCGTGCTTTGTGTAGGTTCACACAGGTAAGACAGAGAGGTGTAACGGGTATCGCTTGGGGTGAGCACTGACTGGAGTCCCGGTGGCATTCCTGGGCTCTTTCAGGAGGACTACCATTCACCATTTATGTCCATTCTTGTGGCTGAAAGTTAAATCTTTGTCTGGTGGATTGCTGCCAGCGCATTCCTGACACAGGAGTCTCCCTTTGCTTTTGTGTAAGATGCGCGTTCATTCTTTTCCACATCAGCAGTGCATTACGGAAAGCAGCATCAAGTGTGATTCAAAAAGAAATGGGATTAGAGGTACCACGCAGTACAAAGCATACCACACGCGCCAGACGAAATCACAGGTTCAAGCAATGAGCAGACGGAGACATAGCAAGAGGGCATGAGCGGTGTGGTAATGTACTTAGGAAGCTAATCTTGGTTATTATTTGTTTGAGTGCGACCACAAAAATGGGTTGAAAGAGGTTTTGTAATCTGCAGCTACATCATATAAACCATTGCACAAGCTGATTAAGTTATATCTTAAAAACTACTAGTCTCTGTGCTGCCAGTGTTCCCAGTGCTTCCAGTGGAAGGTAGTTCCAGATTCTTCCGGCTCAGGTTACTAGAACTTATCTGTTATCCAGCCTAATTATACCCATCATCATTTTGGTGCCATTTGTTCTTCTCCTAACACTTCCTTTAGCTTAAACGGTTATCTCTCTTGCCTCCAAATGTATTTATGAGATTTTTACTTGAGAGCCACCATTTCAAGGATGAATAGGTGGAGGTCTTTAATCTCATAAGAGTAATCCTACGGTTAATAGTACATCTTCTCTATTCCAGCTTGAATTTATTGTCCCTGTATATGGATAACAGGGAGTATACTAGCCCTCCTAGTCTCACCACTTGCAAAGACATTGCCACTTCTGTCTCCTGGGAAGATGTCTCTAGACACAGTCTAGGAAAGATTTGAGTCTTTCGCAGATAATTCACACAGATACAACGTAATAGCACTGCGACTAACTCACATCTTTGCGCTCAGTTCCTGCTAATGAGGTCTCTGCTCATATCACCACCCCTGAATTTCCATCCGACACAAATTCTTGGTTCATGTACCGTGTACAAAGCAGCTTGAGAAACATAGTAAAACTGACGTTGATACACTGCCCTCCTGAAAAGCATCCAAGTATTCTACACAAACATAGAATTTCAGCTACACCCTCCTACTGAAATGCAGACAGCTTATAGTGTGGAAGGTTGAATCTATTAAATACAACTACCAGTCACATCTGACAACATGGAAATCACCTTCTCTAATGGAAACAGAAGTTTCAGGAGGCAGAAGGTAACAAGGTTTGCTCAGTGCACCAATATTGCTGAGCACAGTCCTGCGAAACACGCCGTGGGATCTTTAATGATGTGCTACTTCATGGATAAGGAGAACCTTTTTAATGTGACAGCTGAAGGATGCCAGATGCTACAGCGCAAAGCTCCCTAACTTCACGCATGAGCGTTGGTCCTGACTCAAAGGGAGTAGTGCCACCTACTGAACCACCGCCATCATTCCCTGCAACAGCTGGATTTTAATGCCACTTATTTGGGCGAAGCCCATGGTCTCCCAGATAATGCACTTCCCAAGAGCAGCAGGTGCAGGACTAGATGCCTCATTTTGACGATGTAGAGATGGGCCGATGGCGGAGGAACTTGACTTGCTCTTTGGCACCTTGGTGTTACCTTCAGAATGAACATGCCCGTTGTTTCCAAAGGAAAAGAGGGAGAGGAAGCCGGACCGAGAGAGTAACGTAACATGTTATTGCTTCCTTAAGAAAGGACAGGTTTCAGGCACTCATCTCCAAACCCGTGGAAGTGCCTGTCAAACTGGAAGTTGGATGCCCATTTTCTTTTTTGAAAATAATCCTGAAAATCTCCTTCACTCTATTTTTTTTTTACTCCCCCAAATTAGTCAGTCACACGTATATCAGTGCTTATACAGCTGACATTAGTGAGAGGTCCGGCTCTAAGGACAGCAGGCAATCGTTAAGATTTTGCTTCCCAGGAGAAATTGGGGACACTTTATCTCTTTCCTCTTGCCATCCTTTTGATGGGGTGCAAAAGTAGTCTAAAAGTTCTTTAATAGCTTACTTAGTTTTCTTATTCGTTTACCTTAAAAATATCAGAAGTGTCTTGTCTTTCTGGTTTTGTTGCATGCATTTCCTGAGAAATGCCTAAGCCTCATTTTCTGAGCTGATTAACTGACAATTAACCCAAATTAGTTTATACATTTGTAAAGACTAATTTAGCCACCCACAAGTATTTGTTTTAGGATACCATAATTTGTTCAAAATGGAGCAAAATATCTAATCTAGCTATTCTTGGGGTTGATTAAGAGGTAGCAGCTCATCACTGCTGAAGATGTAGTGGTTAGAGCTGGTTTGAATACTTTTGGAAGTCATTCTTTTTCCGCAGAACCCAAAATTGTTTCATCTGATGTATCTTGGCTACGTCAAGCTTTTGGTGAATCAAAGGCTGGTTTCCAATGGAACCATGCCTGGATTCGTGATGGGCTTCTGGGGATCTGAGGGCTTCCAGCGCTGGCGATTCCCAGGCAGCCTCTGCTGCCAAGCTCATCCCAGGGCGGCAATTTGAAAGCCCTAGGAACACGGGTGGTGGTGGAGAACCAGAGGAGAAAATATAGAAAAGACATAGAAAGAATTTTAAACAGTCGTAATTAAATTTAGCTCATCTCAAATATCAGTTTTCTCGTCCAATAACATCCCTGACATCGTCGGTTTATTTGTTCTCCAGCCATCCATTGTCTCCTGTAGGCACACGCTGCCAAACTAACGACGAGCGGCTCCTCGGACGCAGCCGGCGGGTGGACGCGGCTGGGGCCAAGCTGAGAAGGTGCCACGGGCCCAGCCGAGGTCCCCAGGGAGGCAGCGGAGGGTCGAGCACCGTGCTTCTGGAGGTGGCTTTCCCAGCCGGCTGGGGAAAGGGCTGTCATTGCCAGAGCCGCCTCCGGCGAGCCGCAGGGGCTGCCTTGGAGCACAGCCTCGGTCTTCCGTGGAAGAGTCCTGCAAGGCTCTGATAGACCAAGGGCTTCTGCTTCTCCCACAAATACGGTTTTTAGGCTTTCTTCTTCCCTCGTAAGGAACCGCCGAAAGCCGGTGAGCACCGCCACCTCTGAAAAACTCCATTTTAAGCATCGGGAATTGGTCAATACTTGCCACTGCCCAGTGTCCCGCAGAACTGATAGCAGCGTATCGATACCATCAGCGTGTGTTGGAGAGAAATGAACGGCAGCAGCTGCAGACCCTTCCATCAGCTCCTGGCAGGCAGCTCACCTGGCACCCCCAGTAACACCAAAACCTCTACGCAAGTCGCAACGCCTTCCTTGTAAAGATAAATCACCCGCCGCTCTCCAGAAGATAACTTGACAAATGCAATTTACCACTGAAACAGGAACAACCTCACAATATTTGCTACTGAGAAAGAAATAACTAACCACATTGATCCACGTAAAGTAATTTGAGGCATCTGGCTCGGAGATGTGTTGTTGCTGCTTGGATGCTATGCAGCTCTGTCGAGCATTAACAAAAAAGGGATGTTCAGTATCAAATTCGCTCCATTCCTCATTAATTTGCTATTTCCACAGGCACAGTATGGGCCGGTGTAAACTAATAGTCAGCGATGTTGGATGAAGGAGTCTCACGGAAAACTCTCGGTAAGATTTCTTTGTTCGTTTGCCCTGGGACCGTTACTGCTGCCCTCCAGAAGAAACCAGGGTTGGGAGAAGGGGTGGCACTGCTGGGTTCCCTGAGCTCCCTCGACTTGTAGGAACCTGCGTATTTCCTTCAGACAGCTTCTTCGGGCCACCCTCTGAGACCGACTCTTGCTCTAGGGCTGTGTCTGTATGTGTCCACGTACTGAGATAGCGCCTGGAGAGAAGGGCTACCACTGGCCTCCTGGATTTTATGAGTTTCTACACAAAACTTTGCTATTCAGCATTAGTTGGCATTTAAAAAAAAAAAAAAAAGAAATCGAAGCTGCTTTCACTCCCTCCTTTGTTTCCTTTGTTTATTGCATTGTTTGGTCATTCAATGGGGATAATTCTGCTGCCCTAATAGTGGCGGAACAGATAGATAAAATTAAATAGCATGAAAAAATGTAAAACTTTCCAGCCTATGTTGAGTGGATTTAGGCAGAAGGTCAGTACAGCAAAGTTACTCATGTCAGAAGCAGGCACTGGGATAAACTATATTCCTGTAAGTTGCTCAGGCTTTGACAAAGAAGGCGGTTGCTGTGTGAGGAAATAATTAGAAAATAGTATCTTGGTCACATCTGCCAGACCTTCATACCTCTGCAGTTCAATTGTATATACAACTTTATTCGTTTGCACTCTTATCTCCGCTGTGATTTATACTTTTTCATGAAAGCATTGCCTTGGAAAAGTTTTTCAGACTATAGGTGTAGAATACATTTATTTTAGGATGGTTTGACAAGAGGAAAAAATGCTTAAAGTATTTGCAAAGATATGTTTGACTATCTGGCCTTTGCATTCCTTCTTCCTGGAATGAAGCGTTTGCAGAAGAAATTGCCAGAATATGGACAGAACAGGCTGTCAGCTGATGTGAAAAGGAGGATATGAAGGTAGGAGATACAGAAGAGAAAAGCAGCATTTGGCAAGATTTCTTGTGTGAGAGAAGAAAATGGGAAGGTACAAATATATGTACCAAAGCAAAAAACACATGCCATTCACAAGTTTAATTCTGAAGAGAGTGAAACATCTCATGGAAGTGCAGAGACCTAAGACAAGTAAAGACATTTAGATAATTAGCAGCATTTCTGTTCTCAGAAGATAAGAGCAAAAATTACTTAAATATTTTATTCTTCCTCTATATTTTGGGTGCGAGACTCATGTTGCATTGGTTTACGATATGTAAAAATCTGCCCACTTCTACCAACACAAGCTATCGTAGGAGGGAAGGAATTTAAGAAAAGGAATGTTATTTCTTGCTAATAGGTTCCCCTGAAAGGAGGAGTCCAGATACAGCAGTGAAATGCTGGTTAATGGTAGTAAAACATGTTGAACTATGGGTGTGGATAGTGTCCAGGTCAGAATTCACAAAGGAATATTTAGTTTGGGAGAGGTCATGATAAATTACAGTAAAGTGAGGGGTTATCCCTGCTAGACAAGAGAATAGGGATTTGGCCCACTAAGTACTATGACAGTTATTCATTTATCCTGCTCTTAGGTCTGCTGTAAGGAAGAAATCAAATTCCTGCTGAAGTCAATGGTTCCTTTCCCCCCGTATGAATAAGGCAGAATCTGACAGAGGGTTTGAAGACTTGTTGCAAGCCAACATCCAGAAAGGACCCTTTTTTTTTCCCCAAATTTGTCCTTTGTCGCAGTGCAGTTTTCTATCTTATTTTTTCTCTTCATAAGGAGGAGTTATTGGTTTTTCTCTGATACCAACACTGTATATAGAGCTGGATCTATAATTCATGAGAATGAAAACAGTGGCATTAGGAAGAAAACCTGTCATAAATTAAGCTATTAGGCTTTTAAATGAGCAGTGATGGCAGTGTGGGGATGCGGAACATTTATTGCGATGCTAAATATAGGGATAATGCTAAAAGGTTTTCATCAATACATGTTAAGAACAAAATACTGAAAGTACTTTGAGCTTGAATTTTTGTTCTTTGTAAATTGTATTGATGGTTTCTTTCCTTTGGTTTTGGTTTGGCGGGGGG
>JAVJGG010000002.1:36553635-36572804 GCA_035590195.1 Aviceda cuculoides
CAGTCTTCGTGCCTTTTTTTCAGAGATGGTCTGGTTGTTTCTTGTTTTGCTTTTATCAAGGTATTCTTAGTTCAATTTAAAAAAAAAAAAAAAAAAGAAAAAAAGGAGGAAAGAGATGGCAAACTGGTGCATCTCAGACCTTGCTGCTCTTTGCAGTCTCCTGATGTGCAGTACTATGAACTCTCCGCTTGATTTTTTTTGGTTTTGTTTTTACTTCTGCAGCAAATATTAAGATAAACGCCTGGATTGATCCCTGGAAATATCCCTTTCTAATGAAGATTATTAGGCAGTAATTTCCAGAAGGCAATATCACAGGGAACAATCCAGCACTATCAGTGGAGGAAATAAAGCAAGTGACCTGCTAGGTGTCTTACAGCTCTGAGTAGTTTACTTTTTTTTTTTTTAAAATCTATCCTGTTACAAGTCTTCGCTCTGGTGCTTCCTATGAATCATAAGCTAAATACTTACTGTGCGGCAGTTTACACATAAAAGTTATGTGGCAAGGAAGAACCAGTTGCTTACCACCCACTTAAGCTATTTATAACTAATGAAAACACAAGGCATCCATATTAATTAACATCTATTGAAGAGCATGTTAAATGGTGCCATAAGCTGCTGGCAGGAGAAAGGAGCTGGTTTGTTGACATGTCACTTAACACAGGTGCTTCTTATTTTCAGGTAATTAATTTCTGAGAAGAAAAGGAAAGTATCTTAGAACCTGAAGCCATTTATTATTAGCTTTACATTAAAGCATGCGTGAACTTACGTGGCTTTTTTGTGATGTTTGCAAATTAGCTTTCTAGAACTGCCTGGTGCTATCCAAAAAAGAGAAGGAATGAACATGGAAATATTAGGAAAAAAAAAAAAACCATAACCACACAAGCCCTGAACGCTTCAAGAAGCTGATGAAGGTTAAGGGCTGACGGCTGCTGAATTCAATGGCACGCTATGAACCGCCACGGCCTCAGGATTTTTGGTAGCGGCTGTTGATAAGGGGCTGTGTGGGAAGGGACAACAAGGACAACTTTGTCATCCTGTGTTTGGGCCACGTTCCCTTCAGATATGAGTGTGATGGCCTTAGTGGTAGAACAGGTCAAAATTTGACCTGTGGGAAGGAGCCTTTTCAACCTGCACTAATTCCAGCCTTATTGTTCTAGAACTTTCTCCCACAGTACCTGGTTTTGGGTGAATGGAAGCAGATTGTGTCTGACTTTGTGCCTTTCAGGTCACGCTTTATCAAACAAGCAGAAGGGTCTAAGGGAATTTGAACAGGGATTTTTTTATTTTTTTTTCCCCTGCCTTTTCTTTTCCTCTTCCTCCCAGGTGAAGGACATGCGAAACATTAAAGGCAGAGTTTTTCTGAAGTTCACGCTGTGCGGTTGTTAGCCGGGTGTTACCTTACCGGCGGTGCCCAAGAGACAAACCAGCAAACACCAGCAGAGGTAGAAGGTTTGCAGTGGTCAGCTGGACCCTCAGCAATTCCCGCGGCTGTTGGAGGACCTGGAGGAGCCGGGCCAGCCCTGCTCACTTGGGGTCAATGCAGAAAGAGGATCTCTCTCCCTGTCCCAGAGGGAGATGATAAAAATGATTTGGATGGGAGGGGAGAAGGTGAGAAGAGCGCCTGAAAGGTATTTGTAATACAGCCTGGGAAGTAAAGCCTTCTGGAAACTCAGAGTGATCCAAACCCGGAATAAAAATAGGAGATGGGAGATCCTCGGCTCACGTTTCATAGGGGAATCAATCAAAGCGATGGAGAAGCAGGAGGGAGGGGGCAGACCGAGGCAGGGTTGCAGGGAGCGGGTGCTGCGAGAACGCAGATCTCTCATTTCTGCAAAGCCAGCTCAGGTTTCCTTGCTGTCCTAGTGCTTTCCAGTGGGAATGCTTAGCCTAGTGTGAACGCTTTGGAAAGTCCCCACTGTATTTCCATCATGTCTTTTCTTTGACCCCAGCTTCTGTGCACAAGTCTGCCTCGCGAGCAGCCTGCGGACTGGATGCTAACCTTGCAGGTTGGCAGAAAGGAGAGTAAGTGTGTCTGGGCTTGAAGGTAGCTCTTAAATTATAATTAAATTAAAAAGAAATTAAGTTGTATGGCGTAGCATAAACAAGGTCCTTGTGCCTTTTAGGGTGAGCAGTCAGGGAAGGATGTATGGCCAGGCACTGCCCAGTGGGGGCCAACACATAAAGCATTTACCCAGACTTTAAGATATGCCTTAAAATAGTGTATCTACCTGTAAAACTGACACTGTAGATGAAGATTATATGAATTATTTCTACGTGCTGCGATTCTCATACAGGAAAAGGATAGTCTGCTGATAGGAGTGTGTGTTAAGAGGCCTCCACCCAAGGGCCATGCCCTGATCTTCTTTCTGATGGACTTCGCCTTCTCCAAGTGCTGTGGCTTTTGGCAGAGACGCGTCTGCAGGAGGACAGCAGCTGGAAGCTGGATGAAATTGGGCAAAAAATGAAGGCAAAAGCCTGTGCCAGCAGAAGGTACGCAGTCCTCACGAGAGCTGTGCATTGGCTATGTCGGCACACGTGCTTTCCGCTCGCAGAGTATCTTGCGACTTCTTTAACAAGTCAAGGCAACATATAGTTAGTGTATAGCTGAAGTTTCCAAATACCAGATGTCACATTACATCACTTTGTAGTGAGTAATGTTCTCATGTTATGCAATGTTATGAGCAGTAGTCTGTTATTTCAAAAGTTGCCAAGAGAAAAGCTCTGAATTTTTAGAGGTTTGTATTTTTGTTTTGGTTTTAGAGTCATTATTTTTGCAGCCGGATTGGATTCCCTTTTTATTTACCTACAATGCTGTAATCTACTTCCCCTGAAGAGTGGATGTAAGTGCTTCCAAAACTGTGGGCATGAAAAGCAAGTCAAATTTTTATTGGGTACTAGGCAAGGCAAGTAAATAACAGCCTTACTAAGTGGTTGATGGGAAGAGCCGCACTAATGTTTTTAATCACACAATTACAAGCTCTCTCTTCTCATGGATGAGTTTGCTCTAGAACAGTTTTTCACACACACATACAATATATCATATTCCTGCACTGATAACAAACCAGTTTCCGTACGTGATCAGCCTCTCAGCTGGCTGGGAATGATGGGGTAAGCCACCAGATGAGCAGAGAAAACAGAGGCTAGATGAAATTGCAAGTTTAGACCTGCAAAAATCAAGCAACTGCTTGCTGTGGTCACATCCAACACCAGCTGAAGTCACTGGGGCTACGTCCACATAGCAAGAGAGAAAGCCTATACAAGGGTGCTGAGCACTGCTCAATACTGGTATTCAGTTGGCATTACTGGATGTGCCTCAGCCATAAAATAGGGGGGTTCCTCTTCCCTAACTATAGGCATCTACATTTGAAACGTCTTCTCCTCGTCTCCTTTTAGAGTCCACAAAGATAACCAGGCACTTCCACTGCCCCGACTTACCTTAGGGAGAGACACCAGAACGAGTCCTACCCCATACCGCAATAAGAATAAACTTTAGGATAGGCTTTGATGTGCGAGTGGATACGAAGCAGCTAACAGGACCTTTCCATTGATTCCGGTGGGAAGCTGAATTCCCCTATTTTACCCCAAAACGCTACAACATTTCACTTATTTTGCCCCAAATCTCTAAGATACTTTGACGAGCAGTTTCATACAAACCAGTCACAATTGCAAGAACTTGCCTCTTGGATACAGTGCCTCAGCTTTACAGTTTTGCTCCAGTTGTAGCAAAATATCTGAGGTTTCCAGTGAGCAAAATAGGGTTTGAAAAAGTGCAGAGCCTCTCCCTCCTCTGGGAAAGGATTCAGGGAGCAGCTGAACCTTTACACCCGCGGACTCCTCCGACTTTCAGAGCACTGCAGCATTCGCTGGGGCCAGACATTTCCAAGATGTGCGTTCTGAGGAATGAATAATTCAAATTGCTTCGTCTATCTGCTGAATGCACTATTTGAAATAAAACGACGTGTGCATAGTAACGGGGCTGGGGCGGGGGGGAGATGACGACACACGCAGGAACCTTGGTTTCCTTTTGCTTTTAAGGTCAAAGATTGAATCACGTGCTAACTGCTGTTGCAAGCTCTGCCTTTTAAACATGCCCAGAATTATGACCTTTCAATTGTAGTCTAAATACCGGGTTCAGTTATAGGATCATCTTAGTGCCCTGTGCATGATTTATAAAGTCACGTGTCAGTGAGTAGTAAAAGGGATTTACAGCAGATTGTAGGTCAAAAGGGTTAGGGCATACTGGAAATATTGAAAACAGAAGTAAATTTAGCATAAATGAACGTACTAGATATTGAGTGGATGCCAAAGCATGTATGGGATTTAAGCCATTGTTTTCTATGGTCCTGAGCCAAAGTACAATGTATAATGGTCCCAGATTGGCGGATTTATGAGTGAATGATTAAAAAAAATAGTAATCAAAGCAATTAAAGAGGAGAAAGAATCTGAATGTCATTGCTGTGATAAACATTAAAATTAATCCAAACCTAGATCTCAAAGGGGAAGAGAAATCTTTCAACAGGTAAATTTATACACTTCAGAGAATTTCTATGGAGCTATTTACATTTTGTCTTCTACTTCAAAAAAACCCAAATGCCTCTCACTTCTACATACTTGGGCTGCACTTCACATTTTAATTTCATCCTGCAAAATCAGCAGTTTATTTAATTCTTTGCAAAGCATAACTGCCCAGAACGCATAGGGTCCAGCCCTGAAATGTTTTAGTAATAAGAAGATAGCTTAATCATGCGATTCTGATAAGAAACCAAAGGCAAACATTTGACTTATTCTTTATGTCACTTGATTCCCCTCTCTTGCCCCTTTTGATGAAACAGTTAAAAAAGAAACAAAAACACAGCCAAAAAGATAAAACAAAATCTTAACTAATGTGGCATCTTGTGTATTTTCTAAATTCCTTGCTGTCAGCAACAAAAGAAGAAAAGCCTCCGAGGCACAGAAACTTCAGACCCCAGAATACCTGCAGGCGTAGGAGATAACAAGCCACGATGTCTTACAATAACTTTCTCTCTGCCTCTTTTCTGCGAAAACAACTTTGACTTTCAGGTTTTTATAGCGAAAGGTTTCCATTTTCTTTCTTTTTAGCTGGTTCTGCATGGGGACTAAACGAAGGGTCTCCTGCTGGTTTTCCACCCCCGCTTCCTCCTGCCCCCATCTTTCATTTTAAGACAGTACGTAGCCGCTGCTGGGAGAATTTTCTCACGTGTGCTATTTCAGTCTGATGTGTCCATCCTTCTTATGCTTTCCTTGTTTTTAATATCCACCTTCCTGTCCTTCGCAACACTGCCCTTCCTCTCCCTCTTTCCTGGTTTTGTCTGATGACACTCATCTCTCGTGTCTTCCAGAGATGCAGCGCCTTAACACTGCTTTTGCTGGTTATTCACACCCTTCGGTAAACACAAGGAAATTCGGAAAATAAAACTTTAGATGGCACCTAAGGGCACTTCAGTAACACGTCGTGCCCTATTGCCTCAGGCTTTTTAAGCTTCAGTGCTTTGTGAGCATAACCGTGCAGGGTACAAGTCTGGTTTTTTCCCCCAGCCGCAGAAAAGCAGAGGAAAATCCTTCAGTGACAGCGATATCTCTTGTTTTGCTTTTGCAAACTGGAATAAGCCCCACTGGTAAAAGCACTGTTACACCCGTTCCAGTGAAGGGGAGCAGGTTATCCCTTTGGCTACGCTGACATCATTTTAAATGACGGAAATATAAACCTAGTCTAGATTTGCGTTTTCTTCTGAAAATCCTATCCCGTACGTTTGCTCACCTCTTTCAAAACCGCTGAAAGAGTTTGCTTATGTTTCAGAAAGAATAATTTCAAGTGTAGAGAAAGCGCTACCAGGAGGACGTGAGGCAAGTATGGCAATATCAGCCCCCAGCTTTGCCAAGCAAGTTAATAACCCCCCCGGCTGTCAGCCAGAGGGTGGGAGTAGGTGGTAGGTGGTGCTGCTTCCCCAGCAAAAGAGGCATCCAAGCAGAGACAATGCAAACGCTTTTTTTTTTTTTTTTTTTTTCCTCTCTACTTTTATAACAGGACTCAGAGCAGCTTTACATCCTTTAAATAACCCAGACTGGGAAAACTTCTGCTCAGCCAGAGCAGCACAGGGAAAAAAATGCCTTTTGGGTCCAGCTTTAAATACGCGGTAGCATCAGCACCCGCTTTGCAGTTCTAATGGAAGAATAAATTGCAGACGAGAAGGTGTTGAGTTGTGTATACACCATACCTACCTCTGCGCGGGGCTCCTGACGGCACTTGGGCATCGCTGTCTTGCAGGAAAAATTTGTCTTGGTTTTCGTGCCTGTCCGAGCAAGGTCATGCCCCCGTGTCTGTGCCAATTTGCCCACGAAAGACCCTCCGACAGCAGCTCCATTTCTACGGAAGGAAATGAAAAACGCATCTAAAAGATGCTTCAAGTGAATGAGTTCGTGTTGAGCGGATTCTGCAGGCTATACCAAAAGGATGTTCGGGATGTGTCAGTGCTTGGGATAGTCCTTTATAATTCACTTGGGCAGAATATACTTCGGTGTCAAAAAGCATCAGGCAGTTATCAAGCAGAAGTTATATACGATAAACCAGGACTGTCTTACTCAGTAGGAATATCTCTAGTCCCAGGTATCTGTGTCAGGTAGCTCCTAGAAGGACTTTGAGTCTTTTTCCAGAAAACTGGCAAACCCACGATTTGCAATAAGCTTTTGGGAACTTAAGCAAGGCCGGCAAGGAAAGGGGGAGCAGGACGTTTCCAACCGGTTTCGTGTGTTTTCCCCCTCGCAGCTCTGGGGTGGAAGCGGGTATCAGGGAAACCCTCAGAAACGCGCAGGAAGAACTGGTAAGACCTTCCTGGAGGTTTGCAGCTGTTAAAACCAGTAAACACCAGAAGTCAGCACATCACCAGAGCAGGCTTAAAAGTAAATACAGGAAGCTGACTAAAAACTGAAACAACAACAACAACCCCTACCCCCCCCCAGTAGGAAAATAACGATGGATTTTCTTTCTTTCTTTCTTTTTTTATTTTTTTTTAAATTTTTTTAAAATCCTCACAACTTGAACAGAGTCGAGCTTGAAATAACAGACACAAAGAACACCACAAAGCCTGGCTCTGCGCTAGCAGGCTTTCTAAATCATTTTTAAACAAGCGAGGGCTATAGAAAACTAAGGAACAATAGAGCGGGCCGACGTGTTTGTTTTAAGCCCCAGAAGCTCCTGCCATGGTTGGATGTTGGAGGAGCAGGAGCTTTGCCCTGGGATTGCTGGTGATTTCCCCTTTGTCTATTCAAGGTAAAGCTGCAACAATAACTTCCTGCTCCCTCTCCTGTGAAAATACCCTCTGTTTGTGGGTATGAAAATAGCTCCGCGTCCCATAGCTCTGCAGCCTCCAGAACTCTTCATCCCTGGGCACGGAGCTGCTTGCGAACGGAGGCAAACCTTTGGGGGACAGCTAATAAATCACATTCCCAACGCCAGAGGCCCCCAGGCTATATCTAGCCGGCAATTTAAAGCACGAAGCGCTTAAAAGTCATAGGCCAAATTCTGAAGGATGTTTGGTCATTAAAGAGGAAATGCAAGGAAATATTAACTAAGGAGAAACAGCTTGGAGAAGCAGTGTTATTTGTGAATTAATCTCGGCAGAGTGAGTCAGGTGGGGTCATTGTGCTACAAATTCGTTTTCGGAAAGTCATCTCTAGGATCTCTGCCCCCTTTTTCCAGAGGTTTGTGGGTCTTCAGAATGACAATAATTCAGTATCACAAAAACTGTAAGGAGCACTTAAAGCTAAGATCTAATGTACTCTGAAGCACTTGAGAGAAACTGATAGAATAAGATGTCAGTTTTCATAAAGAAAGTTTAAATGCTGATGCAAAAAACTGTCAGGAAAAAAGCAGAGTACCACAACAAAATACATCTGAAATTCATCTCTACTCTAGGCAATTTTTCACTTCAGAAAAGTTTCAATTTTTGTTTCAATATTACTAAAACTAAATCTCTCCATTAAAAAGTATTAAAACCTCAATAAAGCATCGCTTTGGTCTGAAAGAAGGTTTTTCACTTTGGGTCAAATGGTCCTGTTTCTGCTGCAGAACAAATAATCTTTGGTCTTTCTGCGTTGCTGGATACTGGAACAAAATTAGATTTGCATGACACAAGGTGAAGAATTGTTCCTTGTTCTTTCCTTTTCCCCAGACCCACCAGGCAAATAAAACACTGAGATATTTGTACACCTCTTCTAAGGATGCCTATTGGGATTTGCAGAAACACCTAAAAATCTGTCTGCATCCTTAAGCATTTAAACAGTCTTAACTACAGCCCTAACAATGCCACGAGGCTTTCTCTAAACCAAAGTGCTTCTTGACCTGGGAAATTGTCCGCTAATCCAGCTGAGAAAGAATTGAGGTTTCCCAGCTCTTATCTGACACCATTTCCAAATGACTAGGCTTTACCTAAGCAAATAATGTACGTTTAGAGCCCCCTCAAAAATATTCGCCAGTATGGCTTTCTGCAGGGAAATGACCATTTATTTGACAGTTGCAGGAATCAGGGTTTTGTTGACATCTGTTTTAGGAGTCATGACTGTCACGTCCCGTGACAGCAAGCCGTGCAGATATCCTGATAAAAGTACCCCCAATCACCCAGGTGCAACAGGGAAGAGGAGCACATGCTCAGTGCCTGCTGTATTCACAAGCCTGATTTTACTACTGGGTCTGTACAACCCATTAAAAGAAAATGATGAGCATCAACCAGCAGCTAAACGGAGTAATATTATTTGCTAAATACTCTTTGCGTTCAGCTAGAGATATCGGCCAGCTAAGAGATGTGAAAGATTAGTTCAGCCGCAACTATCTTGTCCTTTGAGAACATTTTTCCGCCGGCTTCCTAACCCCCTGGGTTTTTTCTATTACCACATTCACACAGGGCTCAAGTTCTTAAAATGGTTAATGAAAAATCTTTTGTCCTCCTTCAACCCCTATTTTAGGAACCTCTATTTTTCTCCTTTCCTGGGTCATTCTTAACAGCATCACCAGGCACAGAAGGAGCTGTTAAGCCCAGGAGCAGACAGGGCTGCGAGTCCCACTGAAAGGGGCACTTCAAGGTGAACTGAGTAACGAAGACTCCGGCAAAGGAGAAGACCCACGTAAGCTATGCCATCGCCACGAGCCAGATCCTTACGTGGTACAAGCCTGGCCGCTGCACCGGAGCAGCACCGACACCTTCCTGCCAGATTTATCGTGACGTTTCGGTGCACTGGTCACGTTGCGTTCACGATACAGCAGGTGCTGGGAGAGAAAAGTAGGGTTGGTTTTTTTTTCCCCTTTGGGCTGGTTATCTTCTTTTTAATGAAAAATCGACTACTCTGAGAAAGCCCCAGATTGCAGCGTTAACTTTCCTCAGCGCGCAATATGTAGACGGTTCCTTCTTTGCGTAAGTACCTTCTACCTAATCCTCAATCTTGTCAATATGTATTTACCCTTAATAACTTGAATCTGGGTCATCACTTTGTCTTCCATTTGTTTCAGTGTATCCTAAGCCATGGCTCTATTTCTGTCCAAGCTAAATGCTTGGTATTCCCCCTAAGACCTGGGCAGTTTCCAGCTTCTGTCTCACAAAATAAAACAAGCTATAAACAAAGACTCTTTCCAGCCAGGCACTGTATTGTGGTCACAAAGGCTTACCGGTATCTGAAATTTCCCACCCTTAAAAGTATGTCAAAGGTATTTTCACAGCTTCTGCCCTGTGTCATTTCTCCAAAACATCTAAAGTCATTTTCCTTTAGTATAACAAGGGATAAGAAAAAAAAAAAAAACAAAACCAACCCCACACAAAATAACCCCCCAGCCCTATAATGCGTGTGTCAACAGGTGAGGTCTAAAAATTTCATTAGGAAAAAAAAGGGGGGAAGCAGTAACAGCTGCACGCGTGTTTGGAGGAAATCAAAGGGGCACTTTCCATCTGGCATGTGCTCCACAGGCAAAAGAGCTTTTATAAGACTTGGAACTCAAAGACCACTTATATTTGGGGGAGCTGGCTATTCTTGTACTGCTCATTTTAGGCAGCACAGCAACAGCTACTGTTCAAAATACCTCACCATCCTACCCCAGGAGAGTTCACACTGTAGCTAAAAAAAGAAAAAAAAAAACGTCCAGCTTCGAGTGGGAAGATGGACATGGCCAAGGTGAGGACGTCTCGGTTTGTTTCAGCCAGAACCCATCGTGAAATGCTGGACTTGAGCCTTCTGCCTCTGAGCTTATTTTCCCCACTGACTTCGGATGTGACACGAAGGAAAGGATCTCTGCTTTCAACCTTTTCAACCACTGCAGCAGGAACTTACGAAAATGAAGCAAGGATGCAGATAAATGCTTCCCTTCACCTTGGCTGCAGCCAAGCCTGCATCGTCTGCTACAGGAGTACAAAGAGCAAACAGGTTTTGCTTTTCTTGTATTACCAGCTTTGCCCAGGGGACATTCGTCCTCTGCCATGAGACTTCCTCAGACTTTGACAAAGCAGCTTGTCTGCAATAAAACAAAGTTAAGACTTCAGAAGAAGGGGGTGCCCATGAAGGGAGAGCGTGGAGAGCAAAGCAGGGACTGAGGAACAGACCTAGAGTTGAAGTGATCACTGGAAACGTGGGATGATCCATAGGTCCTTCCTCTACCACGCTTTTGCATCGCATGTAAGGGCTATAACAGCTACAGATTAGGGGCTTGCCCTCTGTCTAATCTTAAGGAGAAATTCCATCCTGGACATTTTTATCAAACGGTATTTTCCCCAAACCAGTACACTGCTATGGAAAGGTTTGTTTCAAGAATTCTACCGTAACTGACAAAACCTAGGGGGTCACGCACACCCAGAAACCCCTAATATTAAATGCAGCAAGCCCAGGCTGTCCTAGCCGTGGCCGCTGCTGTGCTAAGCCCTGTACTAATAAAGAACCAAACACACAGCTCCTGCTCCAAGGAGTTTACGATTCGTAGGAATAAGAGGTTGAGAGTTGCAAAAGCACAAGGGAGCATTTCTCACTTGCAGCTGTCAGATCCGATTTGACTCATCAGCTCTCGCCTTCACTGGATTTTGCGCAATAGCGCTCCTATTTAAACTTGACATCATCAGCTGGCTCGGGATCGGCTGACCACTGCCTGAGATGGTCCTGGGTTTGGTGGTGTGTCATCAGACCACAGAGCAAATTGCATCTTCTCACTCAAGCCCTGGCCCAGCAGGATATTTAAATGTATTTTTAACTTTACTCAAGCAAATCCAGAAAGCCAAAAGCATTACGCTTCTCTGGCCGCCCTGCTATCTCTGCAGTGTACTTTTGGGGGACGCAGTGCATCGTTGTGGCTTGAACTTTTCACAGGCCATAAGCTTTGGCTTACGTCCAGCTGAAGGTCATAAACACTTTGCTCTTTCGGGGGTCTCTGTAGAGATGCGCAATCAATTGTACTGGTGCCAAATCAGGCTGCTTTTTGTCCCAAGAAATTTTGGGCAAGGAAGCAATTGAAATTTTTTTTTTAAAATTTTATTTAAAAACTGAAATGCAGTCACGTTACAACTTGAAATTGTAATTATCAATTCAGGTTGACGTGTCAGCAATCCTTTCCTGTAAATCAGAGCGCTGAGCAGCACGGCTTTTCCTGCTCAGTGCCTCTCCTCCAATTCCTATGGCTGATTTTAGTTTTCAAAGTATTTATCTTTCCTATGTCCTCTAAAGCCAAGATGCCTCATGGAGCTTGGACCTGTTGAGTTAATTGTGCAGAGGTCAGCCCTGCCACCTCTGAGCCACGTGAAGGGCTGCTAGCCTATAGGCAATTCAATGTAAGGAAAGATAATAGCATGATGCTCATAGTAGTAGGAGCACAGAAAGAAATTAAGGGGGGGTCAAAAGAGACTCTGTAGAAGAGAAATAAAAGCTCTGGCAGGATTGCCTGTTTTAAAAACAAGCAACAAAGTTGTTTCTCAATGTCCAAGCTGGAAACAAGCTGATCAGCCATAACAAAAAGCTAACACAGCAGTTCATTCCAGCAGGCTAAGTGCCTCCAGGACTTCACTATTCTTCTGCCAAACAGGAAGATAGCAGCTAATCAAACCTGCTAACAGAGCATTTCTCACTCACTCGTGTGTATCCTTTGCTCTTCCCCAAAAGCGAGAATGTACGGCCACATAGTCTGTTATGTGGTAAGCAGCATGATATTTAATGTATTTGCTTTAATTCAGCTGCCCCAACAAGAGGGAAGTTATCATGAAGGATATCAGCCAGACAAGTTACTTAGGCCCACTGGGAAGGAGCCACATGTACTGGGACTGTTTATATTTACCACTATACATTTGGATGGACAGACAGGGTGGCTTTGAGGTCCATCAGAGCCATCACCCTGTTTTTGAAGGAAAAGCTTAAGAGAAAAGCAAGCCTAAGGCCACACTGACAACACGCCTTCCCAGCTTCCCCCAGTCTGCAGCCAGAGCACACAGGTATTCTTGTCCAAAACCCAACCAGCTCACCTAAACAAGGACAGAGAAGAGAGGAAAAAGGGAACAGCTTTGTGGAAGCAAGTGGTTTCCAAAGTGCTCTGCTCTCCTTGGTTCCAGTGCCAAGAGCTAGAGTGCAAGGCAACTAATACTGGCAAGATATCATCTTTAAAATAAAGGTGGCCAGAGGGTTGTTTTGTTTTGTTTTTTGGTTTTTTTTAATGGTTGCACCCACAGCTGAGGCTGGGGAGTCGTTCTGGGATATGGCATTTCTGCTCATGGTTCCTTCCAACCTTCTTAGCTTCCAGATGCTGCTTCTACACCCATCAGCAGTGGGTTTGGAGGGGTACAGGGAGATGGTACTAACACGTGGCTTTTAAGAGAGACAGAAGTCATTAGTATTTTTTAAACTGAGCCTGACAGTGTTGGGATATCTGCTGGCTAAAGTGCCCTTCTGGGGACCAACCCACAGCCAGATGGCAGAGAAGAGGGTGCTCCTTGTAGGAGGTTTGTGGAATGTTGGTCTAGCCACCACTTTTTTCCATCGGTTATCCAAATAGAGGCATGAAAATGGACACAAATGTTGTGGGGGAGAAAGGACACCTTTTCTGACCTGCTGAATTTCCTAGCAAGCTTCAGAAGCAGTTACAAATGAGGCAGGTGGGAATTATGCTGTGTTTGAGTCAGTTTTTGTTTGGTTGCCTCACTTTGATTTTAAAATCTCCAGGCAGGAGTAACAACTGTATCTACGGGGTCTGAACAGCCAAGTGCATCAACATATGTGAGGGGTTACTGTGTGCATGTTATAAATGCACATATGCGTCTCGGTGGCGTTATTCCTGAAAACAATTTCCCAGTGTTTTTCTTTTCACGCTTTTAAATGTAAATGTTGAAAGTTCAGAGAACGCTAATAAAATATGAATGATGAACATTCCTCACTCCCTGGTTTCAAGAATGGCCCAAGTCACGAGTAACATAAAACCACAGATTTTTCCCAGGAGTAATAGTAGAAACTTCATTACTTGAATCATTTGTAATCAGACTAGACAAAGCAGAGAAGATTGTACTCTAGGGTACAATCCTGAAACCCTTCCCTCCCACCCCAAAAACTTTTCCCCAGCTGTTAGCACGTGATTACTTGCCAAGACAGGTCCTTCGCTTTCCTAAACATACCATTACTAATGAACAAACTTCCAAATCACTGAAAGCTTCTAAAGTACTGCATGTACTTCTATCTGAATATTCATTTATGTTCAAGACTACTGGACTAAATATTAATCGCAAGCCTTTAATCTCTGAAATTTATTAGCAATATGTGCTATCCTGATTTTTCTTGCTAGTAAGCTCATAGAAATCAATTGGCAATGCAAGTAGAAAAGTAAGAAAGGTCTGATCTGTAAAAGAAATTGTTTGAAGTTGTCACAGAGGTTAATGCTCAAAATCTCAAATAATGACCACAAAAAGCTTCCATTTTCCCAAGGAGCTCATGCCTGAATGACATAGTAAGCAGTAAGTAGGGTTCTGATTTCCAGCTTGTGTACTTTAGTACGGCTGAAATGAACTCCACAGAGACAGGTTTTCCTGATACCTCCTTGAGAGCTTCCATGTCATTGCAGAAATAAATTCTGCAGTCTTTGTTACACAAACCATGTTGACAAGGAAAATTCAGTGTAGCATGAGGATAAACATGGCTGAGGAGCACAAGTCCAAGAACTCAAAAGATGCGGAATCCAGATCAGATCCAAAGGCAAGGATCCTGCCAAGTCCCAGCACCGGTCACCCCAGCACACTGAGACCGAGTCTCCATGCTGGTTTTGTGCTGGATTAGGAGCTGCTTTTCTAAATACAGATCTCTTCCTCTTTGGAAGACAGCAGTGATTTTTTAATCTAGCCTGCGGTGGTCCTGGCACCTTGAATTTAGGAGACCCGTAAAACATGGCTGAAGGAGCTTGAGTCTGCAGAGACAGAAACAAATACCAGCCAAGCCATAAACTGGACTGGCTCTCCAGTAACAGTTCTCCAAGTGCTGTAGTCCCTTAATCCCATAGCTGGAAGTTAACACACATTTCATCTCAAGTCACGTTAAGCATGGTCATATTTCCGCATGTGCTAATGTAATATTTAAAAAAGGGCTTGTATCGCGTAACCAGAGTGTGTCACCCAGCTCTCCCGGCTACCTGCACGCGCCTTAACCTTCATCCAAACTTTTTCCGCTTTGCTGCTGGTAGGGTGCTGCTCTGCGCGCCCCAGCAGGTGTTCCCCACAGCCTTGGCCGGCTCCGGGAGCGCGATTCAAACCGCTTCGAAATCAACAGTCTTTGTTCAGTTCGTAGGAATGCGTTAATACAATAAAGCCTTAACAATTAGGAATAGCATCGAGTCCCCATGAATCACTTTTCACACTGTTTTTGCATCCTCTGTGTATGTTTGTCTTTCTTCCCAAGGCTATTCCCAAGCTATCGCTTTCCCCTGGAGCCCTATTAGCGTCTATTCTTTGTATTTACTAACAGGAAGCGTCACAGTTCTGTCCTCACCGGCTTCACTCGCAGGCCCTCTTAATTATTAGTATCTTTTTCTTTTTTCTTTTTTTTTTTTTTTTTTAAGCTTATTTGGCAAAAATCATGTTCCTTTATTCTTCCTGGCTAGCAGGTTATTTCTTTCTTCCTCAAGGTGCAATCCGGTTTCCTTTTGTTATTAAATTGCCTAATACTGATACTTTCCTGGATATTGTGGGAAAGACTCCTGGTTGACAAGCAACTTCTTTTCATTTCCATCCTGATTAGCAAGCACATAATAAGTGGAAGCATAATTTATGGTTTGATTTAAGCTACCTCATTCACATTTGGAAGGAAATCTAGGATGACTAAATCTTGAAAGGGAAGGCAGGATAAGCAGTATTAAGAAACTGTCAGGGATCGGAATTACATTATATGTTCCTGTTTTATTGTCATAGACTTTTGGTCTCTTGCATTAACAGAAGAGGATATTAGAGAACTCTTTAATCTAAATACATGAAACCCAGAAAATACGACAGAAAAACTGACCATGAAGAGAAATTTAGGTGACTGGCAGCCTGCATCTCACTGTCTCTTGACTTGACCAATATATTCTTTCATTAATTTCTTGGCACTATTCCTCTGTTGACAGCTATTCTTTTTCTGAGGCATTGCTTTACATTTATAGTCTAAACTCTTTCGGGCAATTAAAAAATCAAAACCAAACCAAAACTAAACAAAAAACCCACCCAACAACTATAAATATAAATATGCATATGGTGTTATTCAATTTCTTAGGAAGCTTTCCTGTCTGCTGGATGCTCAGAGGTTTCTTTCATTCTCCCTTTCAAGAGCAGCTCAAGGTGTTTGGCAGATTCAGCAGAGAATCCCTGTCGCCCCCTCAAACTTCAAGGCTTTTGTTGACCATGTTCCAGCACAGGTATCGATATCCAGCCTCAGGGGATGCTCTCTCATCTCATCTCTTCCTCCCCAAGATGGGCTTTTCCATTCCTTCCCCTTTAGGCTTCAAAAAATCAAACAGTCAAACCGACATTAGTCTTTAGATCTTCTTCATAGAAGCTAATGATCAGCTGAACATCATTAATGTTATTTAGCACTGCTTTTGAAAGAAGGGGGTTTTTTTATTTTCCCCTCACTGTGAAATGTTAAAGCAGGAAACTTCTCCTTCCTGATCCACCCAAATAAAAACAGATTGACAGAAAAGAACCACTACTTTCCAGCCCTTAAACGTTAACTTGGCAGTTTGTGTTTGTCTCTCGGCTGTATAACTTGCGGAGAGGTCAGGACTGGATTCGATCACCAGCATAACTGCCAGCCAAGATACAGAATCTCTTTCAAACTTATTCCTGAAACCAAAATATAAATCACTATTAGCACGTCATTCTGTACTTTTTCTAGCTGCGGCTAACCTACCCTTGCATCTCTGAAAAAATCAAGCAGTTCCACTAACAGCATTTATCTAACTTAGTCTGAAATAGATGCGTTGCTGAATTGTTTTTCTCTGCAGGTGAATATTGCATTAGATAAGACATTGTGTGACACTACCATTGCCTCTCGTTGACCTGCTCTCACCCTGGTCTGCAAGTTGAGGTGAGGTTGTCTTGGAGCACCAGGGACCAGCCAGCTGTAACCTCCCTGTGGTAGATGATCTCAGCAAAGTCTCTAGCATTACCCTAAGTTCCCTTGCCCCTTCCATGATCCTGAATAACGTTTTTTGTGACTTTTCTCCTGAGTTTCAGCCACATGAACTCTTATCTCTGCAAAATCAGTTCTTGGATACCTCAATAAAAGAATAATGCACAAAAATATCAGCAAAGCATAAGGGGGGAAAACACCGCCGCCTCTCTGACAACTCGATTTTATTGGTTAGTGCCATTAGCTAAGCCAAAGGACAGAATGTGTCAGAGAACAGATCACAAGGATGAAATGTTCAAAGGAAAGCTTGGAGAAAGGAAAAATGCAAACCCCGCACAAATTGCATACATGCCCTAGCAAGCAGAGCTGTGCAAAGGTCTGCAGTGTGAATTGGGAACTCATCTTGGGCACATTCAAGGCTCCCCAACGTCTCCTAAATTAATCATGGCCTCAGCTAAGCCTGATTCAAGGGATGCTTTTAAACTGAGTGCAATTAGACATCTTAATTGCTCTGTCGATTAAAAGCAGAACAGAACAGTCTTTCTTTTACTTGACATATTCCAAAGGAACTTTAATTTTAGAGTAAAATAGATAGTAATATTTTGTGCTTTTTCTTTTTCCTATGTCTCAAAAAGGAGAGAAGAAAAGGGAAAACAAACCTCAAAAAATTATACTGGAAAAATTTTGGATTCTCTAACGTTTAACAAAGTCAAACTCACAGCAATCATTCAAATTCTATTTTGATCAGACTTCAGATCAGAACAAAAAGCTCAACCGCTAGAGAGCTACACGGATTGAAGTGTGAAAACAATGACAAAACAGAAAGCAAATGCTTTGGCACAGCTTTGCCTGCTCTGGCATGGCACGCAGCGCTGCTCTCGGCGCAATGCTTTCCCACCCAGCCCTGGACAATATCACCCACTGGTGAGGTCGGGGAGAAAAATGGCTCGGGGAGTCCCGGGAGGACAGTCAGCAGAGGATCATCCACTGAGCAGCACTGTACTGGTTTTGGCTGGGGTAGAGTTAATTTTCTTCCCAGTAGCTGGTGTGGGGCTATGGTTTGGATTTGTGCTGGAAATAGTGTTGATAACGCAGGGATGGTTTTGTTATTGCTGAGCAGGGCTTACCCAGAGCCAAGGGGTCTTCTGCTTCTGCTGCAGGTGCAGAAGAAGTTTGGGAGGGGACACCACCGGGGCAGCTGACCCCAAGGGATATTCCAGACCATATGACATCATGCTCAGTATACAATCCTGGGGGAATAAGGAAGGGGGGACTTTTGGAGCGATGGCATTTGTCTTCCCAAGTCACCATTATGCGTGATGGAGCCCTGCTGTCCTGGAGATGGCCGAACACCCACCTGCCCATGGGAAATGGGGAATGGATTCCTTCTTCTGCTTTGCCTGCGTGTGTGGCTGTTGCTTTACCTATTAAACTGTCTTTATTTCAGCCCACGAGTTTCCTCACTTTTACTCTTCCGATTCTCTCCCCCATCCTGCTGTGGGGGGGGAGAGTGCGTGGGGCTGAGTTGCCGGCTGGGGTGAAACCACGACAAACATCGAAGGAAGGTGGCGGAAAGGAGAGAGCCTAGAAAACACGGCACATGGGCAGTCGGCTAGACCTTTAGGAAACTGCTGTGGGAGCCGTTTCTCTGGGAGGTGACACCTGAAAGACCTGGGTTTTCTGCAGATTATCCACAGTTTCTCCGTACTTGTTTGTCTTAGATGGGGGGGATCCCATCGGGTTTGTCCTAGTAAAGCAATGTTTCTACTGAAGATATGTAATGAATCTTCCAACATTCAGCCAGGAAGATAACACTTGATTACCAGTTTCCACAGTGATTATTTCTGGATCTTTCCCTTATGCCTATCATAATACAAGTGATGGTCTTTCCCAGGCATATAATTATTTAAGGTCACCTTGTTTCGGAGTCCACAGTTTATTTCTATAGTTGAAGCACCAGGTGGATAAATCTCCCCTCTGCCATTCCCTTTACATGGCAGGACACTGACAGTTGTGAAAAAAGCACAGGTAAGGCGGGTATGACCTTATGGCAGAGTTTTAGAACCTAACATTGGCACAAAAAACCACCTTGTGTAGAAGACCTATAATGATAACTCTCACAGAGCTACACGTTCCCTAGTTAATATTAGCTATTATACTCTACTGTGCAAATACCCCAAACCATCTCTAATAGCTGAGCATAAAGAATAGGCAGCCCCTACACCACAAAAAGGAGAAAGGTTCATCAAAATCCTAAATCATCCTAAACCTCCAAAACCCTTGTCTTTTAAGACCAGTTTCTTAGCAGGTGTGAAGTGACAAAATATCCTTATGCATAAAAATACACACAGGGAAGTAAAACACAGAAAAACCTGACCTCTGACAGAACTGTTATAAATAGGATATTTGAGAAGTTTTCCATACAGCATCAGCTGCCCTTTAACCCTTGAACTGCAAGCAGTTTCCATCCATCGCTCTATCCAACTACTGTGTGTTTGTGTGCATGCACACGTGCATATATATATGCACATGCATGCACACGTGCATATATATAT
>JAVJGG010000002.1:36572904-36583328 GCA_035590195.1 Aviceda cuculoides
ATGCACATGCATGCACACGTGCATATATATATGCACATGCATGCACACGTGCATATATATATGCACATGCATGCACATGTATTTCTATACCTTGGAACTGTGGTGTATGTACAGTTCAATGCTGCTTTGATAAAGTGCTTTATTAATACTCTTACCCTGATCGCTTATTGCAGCTGAAGACATACAGTGGTTTGTTAAATGGCCTGTTTGCTTTTTGCAACACTCATTTGCGCTAATTCAAGGAGGCCACTGAGCTCACGAGTAAGATTTAGGGACTTGCAAGGCGCTTTACACCTCTGTGGCTAGTGAGCAGATATAATGCATAGGAAGCCAAGAGGGGAAAGCTACAAGGGATGCTAGGATTTGATCCTGGATCAGTTTATAGCCTTTGGGCTATTTGCTTGATTTTGTGTTTTGCAATGATCAATCACAACAGCACCGCTACAGGCTTTACCTTCGCCTCACTACAGACCAGCCCGTTGACCTCACCAACATCACGCCCCAGTTGCGCCCACACATCTCGGAGCAGAGTTACGCAACGCAGCAGATGGGATGCGGTGTGGTTCCACCGAACCTATCGGAGAGCCTAGGACTTGAAGAACAAGTTTGTAAGAACAGCAGGAACTGACCGTGAAGCGTCAGAGCCACACGAGAGAAGTGATGAGCACGGCGCCGGCTTCCTTCCTTGAACCACCTACGGAGCGTGTCTCAAGCTCTGGGTTCAAGAGCGCTTGAGCAGGTGCCTGGGAATTGCTGGAAGTGTTCAGCCATGAGCACCAGCTGAGTACCGTGATAGCAGGACAGCAGATACATGTCCTAAAATGAGGATATGTCCCAGCCCTCAAAGGAACATGCCTTTGAGCGCTGAGAAGCTCCTGCCACTTTCCAAAGGCCACTGAGAGACTTTTGCGCCCGTAAAATATAGAAGCAAAGTCCAGCCTCCTAGGTGCATTTCCCAGAGCCTTTCTCACAAATGAATTGCTATGTGCTGCACCTTTCCCTCCTGCCTGAGGGATGTGTCAAAGGGAAGGTCACATCCAAACCATGGGGACACCCTAAAGCACTTTTTTATCTGTCTTAAATACAGCCAAGGTGCGCAGAAGCACTCTGGAGAGGTGGCAGACGAGCGACTGCCGGAGGGATGGGCAGGAGCTGGAGGACTCTTGTCACCTGGGTGGAGTTGTGAACAGGCAAGCGTTATTTATCCAGGTGGGGATAGACCAATTCAACAGGATGAAATAATAAAATAGCTGATTTGCTGTACCTCAGCAACTAGAAGGGAGCTCTCCCTCCCACCCACCTATTTATGGGTTGCACAGGTGTCTGTTAAAGATATGTGTATTTAAATTAATGGCTATTTATTACTCATCAATAACAAAGTTATCACCCAGTGCTGGGCAAATATAAGCAATATATCTCCTTGAAATGTTGCAAGAATCTTTTGTTCTAATCCTGGGCTCTTCTCATTATTTTATACTAGGGAAATTTATCACGACCAAACCTGAGGCTGCATGTAATGCCTTTAGGAAATTTCGTCCCTTTCTACAAGCCATCTCCAATAAAATTGGCTGGAGAACAACCTGGCATCATTTCTCAAGGGCAATAAAAAAGGAAAACTGAAAAACTTTTTGTTAATCAAGTGCTGAATGAATCAACTTTGGAAAGTTATTAGGATTTTTGGCAGACAAAGCAATGGAGTTCTTAAGTGTGTTTGTGGTGCCTTTGCACTTTACAGATGGGATATTAGCAGAGACTGTGCCTTGGCTGTGGACAGAGACATGAAATCAGACTGGTTTCACCATTTATTTTTCACACCACTTTTGACGCAAAACTCAACCTGGAATTCCTGCCAGCCCTGCATGCATGCCCATCTCACAGCTTTGACTTCATTCTATAATTAGCTTTGGTTGGGCAAAACCAAATTTTAAACCCAAACAGAAGAAAGGAGAAAAATGTGAGAAAAGAAAACTTTTTAAAATTTTTTACTTATTTACTAAGTACCTCGTGTACTTCTCTGGGTAGCTGCAGTCTACTTTTAAATGCCAATCCCAGAGCTGAAAGGTAAACTAAGGGACCACTCGTCCCCACTGATTTTTACCTCGACGAGATGTTTTCCCCCTTATCTGGGCAGTCATTACTTATAGTAGCTATTTATGTTCTTTGTCCAGTCTACTGTTACAATAAATTGTTAAGCTTTATCAGCAACCAGCTACAAGCAGACATCGGAAAGCTGACGTACCGCTATGGCCTTTGGGAAGCTGCTACCCAAGTCCTGAAAATTACATTTTTAGACCACACTTTGCCTCCTAGGAAAAAAAAAAAAGATAGTATTCTGGAAAAGTGTCTCTCTCCCTTTATTTGGTGTCTGGAGAAATGGCTGTACTCTTAACTTCGACACTTCCCATAGCAGTCTCAAACAAAGTGGGATGAATCCAGGCCTCGCTGTTAAGCGAGCGCATGGAGCCTTGCTTTTCCTTTTTAAGGCTAGGACGGACACAGGACCTAAAATAATTGGGTCCCCCAAACCATCTAACCCCTAGGGGCTCTTTTGAAAATCCTAAGCTAATTTCAGCTCCTGATAAGTGTCCAAATGTTTGGATCCCTATGGAAACCTTCCTCTGGAGCATCTGAACCGTAAGGTAGCGGTATTTGTATTCCCACTCCCCATGCATTTCCATTGGCATCATTAATATATGGCAAGAATGCAAGTCCTAGGAAAATATGTTCACAGTCCCTGGCTGATTCTTCCAAGATGGTGCTGTTGTAGGAAAAAGGATTACACGAGTTAAAAGTGCACAGGGCTCAGCAGTCATTAAGAGCTACAACTGCTCCTAGCAAAAATACTTTTTGCAGCTGCACTTTGGAGAAATGTTTCGCGTGTTTTCGGTTGTTTGGTTTCTTGTAGAGATGTCAATATTCCTCGTCAGGCATCTCTCTCCACCTGCCGTTTGGCAGGCATGACCCAAGGTGGGCAGGTGGATGGATTTTGTTTAAATGATGAGATCTGTCAGCCTTTGGGGGAAATGCAAAAGAGACATTGAGCTCAGCATAAATGTAGATTAATCAAAAGGGGGTAGACACATTATTTACTCTGCTTTAAAGTGCATTTCTTCTGGTAGCTGTGCTGCCAATGTTCGGGTACGTGTGATGCTCCCGGGACTTCCCAGGCTCCAAAGAACAGTCCTTTGCATTTTCCTGCTGTACATCCCCCCAGCTCTGCAAAAGTCCTTGCTTTTTAAACCTAGACGTCACTAAAACTGAAAGGGTAACCTGCACGTGGCAGTATTGAAGAGAGTGGCACTGTTAAAGCTGCAGCCTTCACCGCCATCTCAGTCAGGTACAACGCAGACCCTCACATAAAAAGTGTAATGAAGCTACTTCACCATAGCAACGGGATGTGCGGCTGTGGGATCTGACTTGGGATGAGCTTTCCTTTGCCTAAATTCTTCTCCTCTTCCCTCCCATGAGGACAGAGGAAAGGCACCCATATAAAACTCAATCTTTTACCATCACTTGGAAATACATCTGGTTTAAAATTAACTTTTCATGAACTTTCCTGAAACATCATTTGTGACCTTCGTGGCCATGGGCTGAGATTCAATGACCTTTGCAAACCCAAACACTAGAAAAAAAATATTATAATGGATTTTAATCTATTTTAAATAGATTCTTAGAATTTAAGTCAAAGCTGCACTTCTGGTCATGACCTTGTTATCATATTTTACCTTGATCTTGAACATATGAATAATAACCTGTCTCATTCTGAAAAAGTGAAAGTAGGGAGACTCCATCCCTTTTCTCAGTCATTTGTTTTGATGATTAAACACCAATTCTTTAGTTAAAACACGTCTGCCTGGCCATATCCTTCCTGTGCTATGAGGTACAGTGCAGAGCCCCTCAAAACTCACATTTTGAACCAGCAGCACTAGAAAGTAACCCGGAGCAGGGCAGAACAAGGTCTGGTCCAGCAGCAAAGGTCTGCAGAATCCCCAAAGGTAAGTCTAATTTTGCAGCTTTCCACTTTGCCTAGTTTTAATAAAGACTCATCATTTGGTTCATCTCTGAGCAGGAAAGTGCTCCATAAAACCCAGTTCTATCCCAGTCCAAGACAGCAGCTGCTTTTTAACTGGTTGTTGAGGTCACGGTGCCTCCAAAGCTCCCGCTAATCTTTCAGGCTATTGGCGCTAAGCTCTGCAATAGGCTCAGCCTATTGCTTTCACCACCCACTCATCCAATATTTTCTTAGCAGTATCCTTTTCTAAGCAAACGCCAAGCTGTAACGCCTTTGCATGCAGCTAAGATTAAAAAAAAATATCAATAGCATTAAGCCTCCATATAGAGCTTCTAATTTATCTAACAAATGTTCAGCAAATAATAGTCTACTGGCTTTTTTTTTTTGTTGACTGACTTCCCCTAAACTTGAGAAAATGTGTAAATGAAGTAAAAGCAATAAGGTAAGAAGTTGAATAAACTGTGGAGGTACAGCAAAAAAAAAATCTATGCCCTCTCAGAGTGACAAAAGACATGGAGACCAGGGACAGAGGACAGCGGGACACCATATAAAGCTAATTTAGGGAGTCTCTTCTGTATTAAAGGTAACAATAGGAATTTATGCTCATACTCAATTTAAGAATATTTTAAACTCCACCATTGCAAGCGAAGTTCAGGGACATCTCTCTGCTACCTGGGTCTTTTGGGACACGCAGGAGAACACAGGCTGGTTAGTACAAAAGGCTGTATTGCTGCAGCATCAAGGATACCGAGACAGAGATCCGGACCTGATGGTAGAAGGCCATCAAAGGGGGGGAAAAAAAAAAAAAAGTGGCTGCTGCCCTGCGCCATTTCTGCGTAAGAGAGGAGACAGCAATTGTTTGCAAAGAGAAAATGACGCTGAGCACAGGCAAGGACCCAGCCAATCTGTCAGCCTAAGGCAGAAATAGAGGTCTGGTCCTGCAGGCCAAGATGAGCCTCAAAGACAAAACCAAAGAGCTCATGTTTGTAGCGTGAAGTCACGGAAAGGGGTGCAAAAGGAGAAATGGCACAAGGAGCCTTGCAGTTTTGGAAAAAGTCATCTTTGCTGCAGCGCTCTCAGTACATCTGGTTAAGCCAGATATTTCCTGCTGAGCTACAAACGTCACCGTTCCTCCTCCTGCCACAACTGCTCAGGAGGAGAAAATACAAGACCCGCTGCATTTGTGACTGCCAACATCCACGCTCTTGAACTGGGTATGACCTTTGTGCAGAAACGGTTGCCAAGTGACAATCTTACGTACTAAGATTTGTTTTAGCAACATCATAATAAAGGTTTTGCTCAACAGTTTTTTAAACCTAGGTTTAAAACTAAAGGTAAATATGAGCTCTTGATAGAAGAAGGTAATACTAGGGAAAAAACAAGAAGCACATTTGTTGTGTGAAAAAAAAAAAGAAGAAAAAAAAAAGACTAACCATTTATGAGAGAATATTTTGTATCTCCTTTCTTTCACAACAATTCATGATGATTTTTCTTTAACTACATATACCATGTTAACTCCAGAAAGCAAAACACGACAACAAATGCAAAACTTTGTTAAGAGTTGTCCACTTTCAAAAGCAAAACCTGGAAATTACAATCAGAGAATCTGAAAAAGCTTGTGCTAGACCAGGTCAGGCAAGCAAATGAACACAGTTCAAAGTGCTGTCAGTTAGGCTAAAAAAGCCACTCCAAAAAACCTTCCCTGAACGCTAAGGGTAGAAGCCTAACTGAAGGAATACCAAAGTGGGACTAAGACCTTTCCAGTCTTACTGACAACAGTAACAACGAGGACGTGTGCGAGAAACTTGTTCCTATCCTGTTTTTCCTGATCGTTCAAACCTCTGCCTGTCTGGAGCAAGCCGCTCAATACTCCAAACCTCTTCCGCAACAACATTTGTACCCCTGCCACAGTAAAAAGATGCTATTGTGAAAATCGTGGATGCGCTCATCTTCCTTTGTTCCAAGCCTGGAGTACTGCGGGGTCCAGAAAACACATCAGGTCATCAAATCAACACAGTAAATCTTCCCTTTTACTTAGAAAGACAAAAATAATCTTGACTTTTTAATGAGCTCACACAACACTAAAAGACATTTCAGACTCAGGAAAGTATCTCATTTCTGCTGGCGAAATGCAACGCAGCAGAAGTTGGACTGGGCTGCACTTGGATGGGCTGTGGGACTACATGCCAAGTCCAACTCCATCACAAAGAGGGAGCATCTCGAGTCACAGATATTTGGTAGCAGCACCCTGTATTCCAGCTCTCTTTCTGAATTCAGCTGGTGCAGAGGCACTGGTGAATTTGATGCCAGCCTTAATATTAAACGCAGAAGGAGGAGAATTACTTTTGTAGAAACAGAGGATGGACCTCCTGTGCGAGAGATCCCAGCTGCCACAGAAAGCGTGTAATCTCTTTTCATGATCTTAATTTTAAAAATTGGCCTGATTTTTTTTCATGTGTCCTCACTATTCCTACTGGAAGGGATTTCCAGCGCCTGTCTATTTATACCCATTTCTTCTTGTGCCAACATTGTCTCTTCACTTAAATAACTTTCCTCTGCCTGCTGCTTGCCTCCTTGATGCACTCATAGGCAGCTGTCGGATCTCCTCTCAGCCTTCTCTCCTTAGGCAAAACAAGTCAATCCCATTTAATAACCTCTGAGAAAGAGTCCCCATTCCCCGGATTCTTCCTGCCCTCTCCCTACAATGAGCTCCTCTTTTTGGATGCTGCGATGAGGGTCCTCCGCAAGCCTTCCTCTGTGGAAGTTCCCCATCCAACACATTTTAGGATCGTATCGTAATCTGAGGACTCGGAGGAAAGGTCAACAGTTCTTTCTTTGCTTTCACCCCTGCCAGTAACAAAACAATCACTGCGTAATAATGCGACAATTAATCACACCCATTGTGTCATGCACAGACTTATGAGAAAACGCTGTGCATCGTACTGCAGCATGTTCCTACATTAAGCTTTGCAGCTCTTCCATTTTCTCATTAACAGCAGCAAATGAGGACATTGCTTTTTCTTCTTCAATTTTAAGGCCCAGTTAGAGATTAAAAAATGAGCAAACATATATACTTATTTATCAAATAAAGAATACAAACAGGTAGAGAGAAAAGCTTCCCCTTCATAGCTTGGTAAAAACAATTAATTCCTTTTACTATCACCATTACTATCTCTCTTTTTCACCATCATCATATCTATTCAGGGCAAAGCATTCAGCACAGGCAGATGAAAGATCTGTTTCTCCCTGAAGTCAAGTTGGTGGTAAAACTCCCATTGACTTCACATTGTAGCAAGGAGCAGCTTAGGGTTCTGGGTTTTGTAACACAGACAAAAACCTGCTGGAATAAAATGAATTTTGGAGATAACCTAGTTTAACAGAGAACTCTTATCCAAGCCAGAAAAAATCAGAAAGGTTTTCAAAAGATGCAGCTAGAAGTTAGCTGCAGAAAGAAAAGTGGGACTGATTAGTCCGAAAAATGTGGCTGAAAATTCTTGCTGAAGAGCACCAGTTCACCCTCTGCCCAAATTGTCCAAGGTCCTAACAACAAAGTGCTGTGCAGACCTCTATTTTGGACACTCCTTATTTACATGTCTATAGTAGTTCTTTGCTGCTAATGAGCACACGTGGTATTTTCCTAAAAAGGATGATTTACACATTGTCTTTGGAACATGCCTTCCCACAGAAATCCTGACACATATATTATGAAAGGCCCCCTTTGCAAACATAAGAAAGCGCAGGAATAAAGAGATCTTGCAGGGAAAGTCTGACCAGCTAAAAAAGAAAGTATGTTAGGATTAACAAATACCTGGCTTATGTCAGAACCTGTTCAAGATAAGAGGAAATATTTTTTAATGAAATCTAAGTATGGCCCTTGCAGATGTGGAAAGAATGTAACAGGAAGATATTTTCAATTCCCACTTGGCTACAAGAAACAGGTTTTGCAGCCAGGTAGTGGGGTTTTTTTTGTTTGTTTGTTTGATTTTATTTTTTCCAACTCCCCCTTGTCCTCTTTGCTATGTTTCCTTGGGGAATGGGAAGCCCCAGTGCCCCCCCGCTTCGGCCATTGCAGGCTCAGGAGCAAACCCAGCTTAATGTCTGTCGGAGGCTGCATAACGTGCAAAGGGAAAAGGAAGCCTGGGACTCGGGGACTAATTCTCCTGCTGATTTGGAATTTCTGATACTGCACGAGTGCAGCGAGGCTACAATCCCGTACACACGGGCTTATTTTTTTCCCAAAACCAACCTCGCTTATCCTTCTCACTTGAACACATGCTGAAGTCAGGGAAAATGGAGATTTCATGTTGCTTTTTTTGATTTGTTACTTACGTGCCTCATTGTGGGTGGCATTTCCCTCTCCCTCCCCCCCCTTTCCTTTTTCTTCTCCAGTGCAGAAAAGTTATTTACGAGGGAGATAAAGGAGAACATACCCTATAAGAGAGCTTGTTTAGCCTGAATGCCATGTTTTGAAAAGCGTCCTATATGAAAGAGAAATGGGGTTAAGTCTTGAACTGGGATGAACTATTTTTGTACAGATTGGACAGTAAAACACTGGCGCTTGGTAGAGATGGGGTTAAGGTTCTCAGGCAGCTTTATTTAACTTTGAAAAAAATATTTACACACCACCAGCCCCCCCCCCAAGAAAGGGGTCAGTGTTGCCCACTAGATGAAGGACGCTTTCTTCACCTCTTTATGGTTAAAAAGTCTAACATGAACTATCAGCTTGTACTTAAAATCCCTGCAAATGTTTTGGGTGGGAAAATTCTGTGGAAATTTGGGTTGAATTGGGTTACATTTTTTCCTTACAATGACTTTAGTACAATCCAAATTTCCAGACCAAACAGCATTTCCCCCCCCGAAGATTTTTCATCATACGGTGACAATTTGCAATGTGTTATTTCAATTAATTGTCAACTATTTCCAGATCTCTGACCAGATTACTGAATATAAAATCATCACTGATAGTCAATTTGCTTTTCTTTCCCCTCATTTATTTTCCAAGACAAGAGCTTTTGGGTGACCAGCTGCTTCTTATTTCAAACCTATCTATTTTTGTTAATACCTGATGTCTTATGTCTCACGCAAGTGCTCAATTAACAACTGATAAGCAGGTTTTTTGTTTTGACATAGGTCCCCTATGCTAAGCAGCAATGCTTTACAACTCCAAGTTACTTTTCCGTTGCAGATTTTTTTTCAAGCACTTCCTTAAATTCTGGTTTAGACCCATGTTTGGCAACCATTTCCAAATATGCTTGGCTTTACGCACTTGAGTTACCTCATGAAATGGAGACATTTGTGTGCTAAAACATAAGCATTTGTGGAACAGGGCCTTCGGAAATGTAAAGCTAGGGCTTCATCTACTCTTCCCTACTGGTTTCCATACTCAGCCTCCTCAGTTTTCAGACCAAAAGAGTTTTATTTGTCTAATGAGCATTGCTGCTCTATCAGTTAGGATCACACCGGGTCCTTTCCACTCTTTTACCTCTAATGCAGCTGCTGTCAGGTAAAAAGCTTCAGGCAGAGTGCCAAATACCAGCCTCACCAGATCTTAAGTGATGTTTATTCTCTTAACTGTATTGACTTCTTGTCCCCCCGGGGGGATAAAGCAGCTTTAAACCCTTCCCAGCGGTCATCTCTTAAGTGGCAATGACTTAGAGAAGGATTGAGAGTAGAATAGGAAGAAATAACCAATACAAGTAAGAAATAGTGTCTACTACCATAATAATCTGCTTCCCCAACCCCACTGGGAGCTATGCAGGTAGCAGCATGTACGTGAGAGCAAGGCTGGAGCAGTGGGATGCACAAAACTCAGGTGCTGCTTAAAACCAGCTTTGCTTCTAGATCCACTCTCCTGTCTGCAAAAGGCTTGATCTTGCTTTTGTCTCACCTAATTTTTGTGGCCAAGGTACGATTCTTGCATTAAGAACATGGTGATTTTAGGGTTTTGGGTAGATGGAGAAGCATGAGCTTCCCTGGAGGACAATTCAACCTCCCTAAAGCATGAACTGCTCACTTTATCTGTCTTTTTCTATCTTAATAGACCGACATAAATATCTAACATTAGGGAGGATGAACCTTAGACAGGAACTTCCCACTCTTCAGGTGGGAAGGTGCTTTTGTCTCCTCTTTAATTGTTAACAAAAGTAGTTGATTATACGTTATTTCTCCCATGTACACTAGGCAGAACCTCATATGTAAGCAAAATCCCTAGCTTTTTTTTTTTCTCTTCTCTGTTTTACTTACTCTGTTCACATTTTTCTCATAAAGTCTGTCACTAATGGCTAGTTTCTTTCTCTCTGTAATGGAAATTTTGGGAATGATTGGTTAAGAAAAACCCAAATTCTGAATCGTTAAGCAATAATGCTGAGAGATTAACTTACTAAGTAATAAGCAATGGTATAGCAGATTTTTT
>JAVJGG010000002.1:36583428-36618860 GCA_035590195.1 Aviceda cuculoides
AAGTAATAAGCAATTTTATAGCAGATTTTTTGACAGGACATATTTCACTTGGAAAACCATCATTTTTTTCTCCCTTAGGTTATAAGGTGCTTAAATCATTTTTTTGAAGGAAGGAGGAAACAGCTGTGGCTAAAGCATGCTTTTTCCATCTGTCATTTTTTCTTTATTTTCTCTTTTTGTGCATGCAGCACTCTGAGTGAAAGCATTAGCAGTGGTGCCAATATTAGAAGTTAAAGAATGTAAACTTGAACTTGGATGATTTTGGTCAAGGTCCGAGAGTAGGATTTCTTTTTTTCCCATGTTCTCTGGCTGGGCTGGAGGTCACAGTTGTGCTTTCAGAGTTGGTGTGAAGAGGCAAGTGCTGGGATATGCTAACTACTGCCATACCTGCCCATCCCTTCAGCCTGATTTTTTTTGCTCAGCTTTTGAGCTAAGCTATAGGTAATTTTCTCAGCTGCTTCCTTTTAATCGAAGGAGCTACCTGCACCAATCTTTTAATCCACCAAAAAGAAGGACAAGCACTAATCTGATGCTGCAGCTGGTTTCGATTCCAATGTCTAGTTTATGGGGATGGCTTTAGGCTGAGACTATTGAAAATAAGAAGTTTAGAGGAACATGAGCAAAATAGGCTGATGACCTGCATTTAGCCGAGATACACCCAAAGTCTTCCCTCATTTCAATGAGAGTTTTCCCAAATCATCCATTCTTATAAATTACTTTTCCTACCCATTACCTTCCATGCCCAGCCTCACCCTGTGCTCAGTAAAAATACTCGGCTCCGTTTTCAGGAATCACCATTTGGGATTAGACCCACAGTCTGATGCCTGCAAAAATGCCTAATTCAGTGTTCTTCAGAGGAAGCCTCAGGATGCTTGATAACAAAAAGGTATCAAAAAACGGCTTGGAGATATACCATCCCCATCATCATTAGTTATACCTGTTTAAGCACTAAAATCTGACAGGTAGTAATTCAAATTAATAATATTCAGGAAGATACTTGCTACCCTGAGTCCAGTCCTCATTCCACAGTAGGAGAGTAAAATATAAACATAACACAGAGAGACAGCTTTCCATCAGGGTAAAGCACAAGCGAAAATTACTCGAGGTTTTGATTTAATTTTTCCCCTAATTCCTTCTGTCTCTACCAAGGAGCAGAACCGATTCATTCAGAGCTTGAACACAAAGTGAAGTCCTGCTCCGTTCTCCTGGGCTGAGAAGGGTTATGAACTATAAAGCAACTAGGTGAAATAAAAAACAATGATTATTTGGATGAAAAAGGAGCATATAATCCCACAGTTATTGTTCACTTCTGTGCCAGCTAAAACCGGATTGGCATCCATCCCAAAAAAGCTAGCACATATTTTGATTGTGATTTTCATTTTCTTCTTCCTTTAAAAAACTGCCCCTGTAAAGTCAGCCAGGATTTAAACAAATACATCTATAGCATGATAATACTGCCATTAAAAAAATAATTAGGAACATAGCCTGAAATAACTATCTAAAGAAACTTGAAAACGTAAATCAGCGCAAGTATTCGAATAACAGTAAGGTAATGATGGAGACAATGTGAGGTGGTCTTGCTTGAGAACCAAAAGGTTTGTTTTGATAGAAAAAGCATCAAACGGAGCAGAGCAAGGTCTGTGCGCTCCGCTGCGTTCTCAGGCCAATCCATCTCTAAAAAAAACTGTCAGAAAGGGCAAATGGGCAACATAATTCTTCCCGCTAGTTACATTGTTTTGTGGGAGCAGAGCAGCCTTTAACTGACAAAGACAGATCTAACCTCTGAAATCCAGGCCTCTTACCTGGTTTTTTTTTTCATGAAAAACACTGATTTTCTATTAAAACTTTTTTTTTTTTGGCTTTGAAGCTATTTGAATGCTGTTATTTCAGAGACTCGCTTCTCTCCTATAGATCCCTGCAGACTTTTTATTGATGGAGATAAACATTGCCCCACGTTCCTTTTTATCATTTGCTGTCGAACGTGCCGAAGAGCTTGACTCAACCGTGCGTTACAAAGGGAGTTTTTCAGTGGGTTTGGATTTAGTTCTCAGTTTCCATCTTTATCGAACCGCTTTGGTCTTTTCCACGTACATTTCCCAGAGCCGCAGGAACGCGGCGTGTGCCGGCGCATCGCTTCAGCTGGAAATCCAAGGAAAGCCCCCGTTAGGAGGCAGCCCAGAAGGGAAAGCGCCGCAGCCTGGGGAAGACACCAACAAGAATCAAACCTACAGACTCTTTCAGCCCATCGCATCTCCCCGCTACGTTGCTCACTCCGTCATCCCAAATACTCCTCTCCTCCCCGGAGATCCCAGATTCGGTACGAAAGCAGCCGGTGGCTTTTCCGTCCTTCCGCAGCGCGGTGCCGAGCCCCTGCGTGGCCACGCTCCATGGGTGTCCGTGCTTTGGCCGGCAGCAAATCCAAAACTGCCTTCCCAATCCACGATCTGTTTCAGAGCCCCTTTCCTTACTGGGTTTCCAGTTCCATCGCCGTGTCACTCAGAGGAAGGACAGCCCAGATAGAAAAGTCCAAGTTTCACTCCATCATCTCCAACCGGTGCTGCTCAGCACTACGCAAGATTGGTCTCCTCTTCAATCCCTGCGGGTTGCCAGCCCTAGTGTCGGTCATTGCGATTCAAGGATTTTCCCTCACAGGGTTGGTTCTCGGATTCAGCACGGAGAAGGTCGTACAGATCTTCCTCCGTGCCGAGTCACAACCTGTTCCTCCTCCTCGCAGCAGGAGCTGTGTCTAAGGCAGGACGTTCCTACACGAAACACGCAGGACTCGGGGAACATGAGTGACTCACTGCTGCAATTTTTTTTTATTAATATCTATTGATGCAGGGTATAATAGCTTTTCAAAAATCTATTACAAGTACAGATTCATTTCATGATATCATTTCTTCACCCTATTGCTAAGCTTTAGTAGTTACTATAATAATTGGATTGTAAGTTTAAAAACAAACAAAAAAATCAGTTATTGCCCTCTTTAAACCTGTGAAATCTTACTTTTGTCCTTATGCGCCTTCACCAAGACAAAATAAAGTTCTGAAACTTCTTTTTTTTGTGGAAAACAGCATGTTAGTAGCGCTGTTGACATTGGCTCACAAAACTAGATCTCCATCAGGGACAGGGAAAGCTGTTGCTTTTTCTATCATCAGAAAGGTGGGGAAGTCAGGAGAGATAAGACAAGGCTTATTTGGCAATGCACGGTATTACCACAGATCAATATTTTTCAGACAAAATGTTTTTCTTAGCTGAAAAATGGTGTGCTTTTGCAAATACAATTTAGCACATGAAAACAGACTTCTGGAACTTTTTCATATTTTGCATGTTAAGATTTAATGAACTAAAAATGATTGCTTTTAAAAAGAAAACCATCTTTCTTTTCCAAATGTATCCTTGTTTGCAAGCTTTATATGTTTGATTAGAAGCATGAACTATTCAAAGAGTTTTCTTTTCAACTTGCAAAACACAAATACTTTAAAAAAATTCAGGATTTTTCCCCTCTGTTGAACTCTATCTTGTTCATGCACTTTCAGAACGCATGGAAGTGCGCTGTGAGATAAAAGCCAGGAAAATGAGCATAGAAAGTTATTAAATGATGGGGCCAACAACAGTCAGAAACAGCCGTGGATGAGGGTCCTGCTAACGCAAAAGTGTGTGTAGTTGCGTTTAATAGGGATGAGGATTCTTGGCATAGAAAACATCATCCCTAAACCAAGGTTTAAGGTTTGCAAAGTTGTAAAAAACCTGAACATGCATCTTTGAATGGAAAGGTTTAGTCAGCTTCAGAAACAGTTTTCATTTATAATACATGGAAAATTGCTAATCTTACCAAGTTTGTCACCAAACCAGTGCTAAAGTCTGAATGGAAAAAGTTTTGCAGTCATTTCTGTGAAATGTCACGTAATTCAGAAGAAAAGGAGAAAAACAAGAGAGCATTATTTCTGGGTTTTTTGCTTGCATGGTCTGGTAGTTAGACTTTGCATCTTGTAATCAGGAGCCTGGACTCCACTGACCTCTCTCAGGAAAATCCTTCAGGTACCAGGAAAATGTTGTTGATGGGGACAGAGCTTTGAGAGCGTACCCTGCATGACCTCGGAGTCAAGTTCCCTAGCTTTGGAGATTACCGTTTCCTGTACGTAAAATTAAGAATTAAAAGCACTAATTACTATGGTTCCTAACACATCTGAATGAACATGGTAAGCACATTTTATACTAATCCAATTAACAGATTTTTTTTCTCCCTCTTTTTATCTCAAAAAAAATGCCTTGCAACCCATTGTTTTGCTAGTTAACAATTCTATGCTGTTCCTTTGGGGCCAAGTACAAATGTAAACCAGATCATTTTTATTTAACCAATTTCTGGAAAAAAAAAAAAAAGCCTAGCGCCTACATAACAGACTTCAATATTAATACATCACACAGACAGCTAGAATGAGAAAGAGCAAAGCAAGGATCCCACATCACAGAAACGTAACTAATGCAGAGACAGAGTAAATACCAATGTCAAAGGAAATTCATTAGCTAATCTTATCTAAAGAGCATATCTAAATGTGTCAGGTGATAAAAAGCTAGACCAGCTCGAACCGGCTCTCTTGAAGATGCCTGCCTATTTGAGCCACGGAAAGAATGAAAACGCACAGACTGTATTACATATCACTCAGTCCTTGCTTGGAGCGCATTAAGCAGCAGAAGCAACAGTTTGGAGATGACAACAGTCCTACCAAGCATATGGTTGCTGAAACAATACAATGTGCTATAGATCCTACTCCTTTTTGCTCCAGCACAGTTTTGGCTAGGTAAAAAGTATCTCACGTAGGGGCTCCTTAGAGTAAGAAATACTCTGAAATTTTTTGATAATAAAGATATTTATGGCCTCGCTGCCAGTCTCATCGCAAGCCACGGGTGAGACGCATTTTTCTTCCTCTTACGGGCTAGGACGGAGCCGTGCCCGGTGTCGAGGTGCAGCCCCCCGCTACGGCCGCCCGCAGGAACCTTCTGCTTCCTCGGCTGCGGCAGCAGGTCCTGCTCCCCCCACCCCGGGCACCATCCGCAAAGGGTGGGCAGAGCCTCGGCTCCGTGGGGGCTGCAGCACGAGCTGTTGGACCTCGGAGGCAGAAAAATGAGAGCTGGAAATGCTGGGAAGCTTAGGGGTCTCTGGGAGTTACGTAAAACGCTGGGGGAATTACACCTTCCCTTATGACTATTTCTGTTTAAATCAAGAATGCCACTCTTTCGGGACTAGCTTAAAGAAAGAACTAAGACAAATTAACTTTTTTTCTATTTAAGTTCTGGTAATCTTCCTGGATGTTCCCATCTGGTTTCACCTTTTGTAACAATCTCTCGACAATACCTTAAGCTTGACAGTTTCTTGGAAATACTGTTTCTCGCTGTTGGGTACCTAGCATATCCTTAACAAAAAAACCCCCTTACACGTTCCCGAGTTCACAGACAGAACAGCTGTGCATCTTTATTACACATATGCTGCATTCTGGTTTTGCTTGTTAGCCAGCAGACAGGAAAGTTTTATTTTTAGGCAGATGTGAAAGCCCTAATTTGTTGCAGAGGGGAATAGAGAGCCTAATAATAGCATACAATAAAGCCAATGCCAAATTAATTAATGGAGACCAAAGCAGGTTACAGCTGATGAGCCAAAGCTACTATTTTGCATTTCCCCAGCCTTCCCCCTCTGAAACAGCACCGTAGACTAGAGTTGGAAGAAGGGCACCCTACAATATCTGCTCCTTACCCCAGGCCTTTTGCCCTGCATTTGAGTTACCGTGCAGAGAGGTTTATCTCACCCTTACAACACTCTGGTGGAAGACACCGGCCCCGCTCATCGGCCACAAATTATTTCTTCCACAACCCACCAGCATCCTCGGAGTCCCCCTCCGGTGAGCGCATCCCGGCTTGCTCAGACCCGAGCCGCCACGGCGGGAAGGGGCGCGGAGGAGGAGGAAACCTCAGAGCTTCGGAGAAGGTTTTGAGGCACACCAAAGCCCCTGCTGTGCCCAGGTGCCTCCACCACCTCGGTTACAGCTTCCACCGGCCGGGGGGGGGGGGAAGAATGACCCGAAGGGAGGCTGAGAATAGCGTGCTGCCTCCCTCCCTTCTCGGGTGACCACACGTGTTCCCTGTCAGCTCTTTCCAACTAGGAGCAGGAGCCTATTTTAAGCGCTCCCTTTCCTCACGCATACACGGTTGCCATAGCTGCAAAACTAATGCACATGGAAAGAAAGGTTCTTACTCTATTGACTCAGCAGAGAGGCATGTTACCGAATCGCTCTGTTTCTTAACTCATGTAAGTGAAAGAGAGTGGGCCAGATCCTTCCCCAGCTGGTGCTAAACTGGCATGACTGTTGGCTTAGTGAATCCCCATTAGTTTGCAGCAGCTGACATACTGGCCCTTCCTTTTCCATTGCTACAACTTCCAGAATTGTTGATGGTATATTGTAATTAATTCAGCTTATCCTGTACCTCCCCTTGATGGATATAGCCTGACAGACAGGAGAAAACAGTATTCACTCTCTTGCTGTCCACCCTTCGTTTATCTGGGGATTTAGGGAGTGAAGGCACAGGTCAGGTATATGGTATATCTCAGCATTGAACTCACATTGAATTTCCAGTGGCACAGACAGCGGTTTGGGGAATATTTAAGGTGAGCTTCAGATGCACCAGCAGTGAGCTTTCGTTCCGACCTGGCAGTAGTATACACGCTAACAGTGGCTTGCACTGATTTTGCTCACATTTGCAAACTTTCAGCCAACTCCAATTCAAATACAATTGCTAATATTTTGAAGCTCTGGTTTGCCAGGATACTTCAAGAAGAAACTATCAATACACTTGAAACGAACCCACTGCAGGTTTGGCTAGCGTTTTGAAAGGATACTTGATTTACATGTTTAAATTTCCCTGCCCATTCCTAATCTTAAACAGAAAAGAAAAACAAACCAGCACAACTTTAATAAAAGGCAGTCGGGCCTTCAGTTAATATGAACTTGCATAACTCCTTTGCCTTCCAAGTTTATTGAAGCTTTAGAGTAAGGAAGACGCAAATGGGTCTGATCCGATAAGCGGGCAGTTGCTCGGTGTAAATATAAGGTGCAAGAACTTGTTATGCAAGTTTTCCGTTTCCTCGACTGAAGGTAGTGTCATCGTCGCTGAGGTTCCTTGTGGAATGGACTGGTGTTTGGGTACCAGATCCCAAATAAAAGGACAGCAGTACCCCGCGTGCCTTCGCAGGGTGGGAAAGGCAGAGACGCGTCCTTGGTGCAGCCAGAAGTTGGGGACATAGCCAAGGGGCAAAGGCTAAATCGCTCATTTTGCTTCTGGTCCTCGGCAAGTAGATGGCACAGTGGGGACTACTGGAATAGAAATAAATGATCCGTGACAGCAATGGCACTTGGAGGAGCGGAGGTTGTAGTTCTGCTGAATGGTTAGATCACAGAAATAGCCAGGTATAAAGAGAGAGAAGAAAATATCAAGGGCTAAATGTGGGATATGATTACTGAAAATGACTTAATATCAAGAAAGTGAGAGAGAATAAAAGGGAGTTGAGTAAAGAACAAACCCTTGGAAAAGGGGAAAAGAAGTTTTCCTACATTTTGTCATTTTTTGCTCTGACTTGCAAGTCTTACACTCTTAATAAACTAAGGAGAGACACATTAATTATCTGCAAACCTGGGGCTGACTCACAATCCCTGGCTAGTAGAGGATAGGTGGGAGACAAGCAGGTTTTCTTCAGGAGCCAAAAAAGAGTGAAAAATAAGCCCTAAGAGAACATTGTATTTTGCATCAATAAGCTGCGCTAGGTGACACTTTATTCACTGCTTGCAAGTATCTTCACTCAGACAGGTTGCCTCTTCATTAACTGCTGAAATGTTTAAGTGGTGATGCAGAAGTAAGAAGGATTAATTCTGGCAAAAAGATGCCATGCATTCAAAGTCTGTTATGAAGGATATACAATATAGCTACTACAGAAATGAATTGTAGAGATACAGACTGTATTTCAGAGCTTTACTCTGGGTTTGGTTTTGTTTGGGCTTTTTTGTTTGTTTGTTTTTCAGAGTTTTCTTTCTCTTTACGTAGCTGTGATGATTAGGCATAGTCTGTAAAAAGAAATCTACAGCAGGTACATTTAGGTACAAAGTATTCGTGGTGACCCAGAAGAGCACCCATACTTCAATCTGAATATAAGAAATTCAAGTCTCCTATATCTCATCAGTTACTCTTTAAAAAGATGAATGATCTGCTTACCTGAATCCTAAATTAATTTATATACATGTTCATATTTCATTTAGATTTCTGACTTAATCTGTTTTAGACAGCAATACCCACTTCTGTTTGTGCCAAGAAGAGCTCACAAGACTTTAGCACAATTAAAATCCAGCACCATAGCTCAGTTTAAAGCTGTCAAGATATAAATATTACCTCCTAGCTATTACTTGTTTATAAAGTGATCCAGCTCTTTAAAAAGTCAAGCTATACCATATACTCATGTGGCTTCCTGCAACAGTTAATTCCAAAGGCTGCTTAAACATGTATGATATTTTTCCTTTGACATGCTTTAAATGTATTTGTCATTAATCTTGACCCTTTGACTGTTCCCCGAGGGACAATGAAGTGATCAGACAGCTGTGCCCCTCATAACTTTTAATACTTTAATTAAATCCCCTTTGGACCTTTTTCCCTTCTCTATTCTTTCTTTAGTCAGCCACCGAGAAAAACGACCACAATTTTAACATCTAGACACTGGAAACTATGAATATATAACAATGCAGAAATAATTTCTTATTTTTCAATTTACTTAATTATTTTTAAATTTAATTTCTGGAATGAATGAATGAGAGTTCTATTTTCTTCTGAAAAGTCTTTTTGAAGTCACAGTGGTTTGGCCTCATGTGTATAACCATAAACAGAACTGTACAGCTTTGGATAGATACTTTTAAGACAGAGTTCAGGCTCTGCTCTTCCATAGTTTAACAAGACAATAGTCTTTATAAAACTTTTACCCACAGAAATAGTTGATCTGTCCCAAGGATGATCAATCTCATTTAAAGGTAACAGGCTTGGCTCACAGATAAAACAATCCCTATCACTTTACTATCCTATTCTCATGTTTTGCATCCAAGTTTTGGTGTTCGGTATTTACTGGCATGTATAGGAATTGCCGAAAATGTCAGTGAATTGGCAAATTGTAAATATCACTGACATTAAAAAACAAGAAATTATTTTCCACTGCCTCAAACTTTCCATTAGTACACTGTCAAAAGAGAGTATCACTTTTGATTCCCTAATTTCTTTTGGAAGAATTAAAGAAATCAACCAGGAATAAAAACATTGCTCAACTACATTGCAGTATTTATTTTGCATAGAGCACATAGGGGGTCATTACTAGAGTTCAGTTTGGGTTTTTACACACACACCCCCCCCCAGGGGATTAGGGGAACACTCTTAATATCAATTAAATAGATTTGTGCTTTATTTGAAAGGGTACAGGTAAATCTCAGCTCAGCAAAAGGTAATTTTGGCTGTTTCTGTTAGAAACTAACCCAAATGATGTAAGCATTTAGCTAGTTTGGTCTTTCGTTGCAAGCTGACACACTGTTGGCTTGGAAAACATTATGGGAACCGGGGCCGGTTTATAACTTTGCATTGCAATGGTGTGTACCTGCAGTTCCACAGTTTGGTGTGCAGAGGTACGAAGTTTTACTTATTCTTTTTAAGTTCAAACTCAAAAACCAAAGAGAACAAAGAGAAGCTCAGCCATATACTCAAAGGGAACCAGCTTGAACAAAACCCCTGTAAAGGCAAACCAAATTTGTGGCATACCTTCCACCCACCCAGCATACAGACAAAACTGTTTTCCAGTATCCAGAAGAACTGGGAGAACCTCTAAACACAGACCACGATGCTGTCATTGCCATGTTCTTTGGCCTGGCACTCCCCCAGTTTTCCCATACTGCAAACCTGCTTCAGTAGATGGAAGTGGTTTTGTGGGCTCTCTTCTCCTGCTCCACACAGGACCCCAGAGGTTTTTGTGTTTGTTACCTGTGAGCTACATGGCCCTGATACACCTTATGCCTCTGAAACACTTCTACAAAAAAAAAAAATTAAATTACTGTGGATAAGCTTCCCCATTCAGAAGCAGCACCCAAGACATGCTAACAGAGCAAAGATTTTTACACCACGCTGTGAGCTAGAACACCTCTGAATTTGCAACCGTTACTGCATAGACATACCTAACCACTCAGTACAGGCAGGAAACAATCACATTTTTAGACCTAGACATCCCAAGCCCAGTTGAACCCTGCAGATAAATTATCCAGCAATGTCATCACTTCTGCACACCAGAAAGCCAGCCGCAGTTTTTTTGCTCTTTCAACATACATTAAACTTGCCAGTACAGGTGCCTCTGGGGATAATTCTGGTGCAGCCAGAACAGCTAATAAACAGTCATCGTAAGCTGAATTTTTTTTTTTACCTTTGGTGTACGAGGGGTCATGCCCTGCAATAGGGAAGAGCCACTGCCTCCCAAAGCAGCTGAAGGAGGACCTCTAGGCTCAACCACAGAAATGTTTCAATGAAGCAGCAGTGGGTGGCACAGATTTAGACTAACATGGCAGGGAGGAAAAGGGCGTCCGAGATAAAAGTGCCTTATAAAATAACTTGGAATGTCAGCACATGATTATGTTGTTTTCCCCTCAATCATTAGTTCGACTGCTGTGTTGCAAAACACCCTGAAGCTTGAGAAACTGCTAATGGGCAACAGCTTTTGGAATGTCATAAATGCTAAGTTTTACTGGACTGGAAAGACAACGCATTGTACAGTCAGAATTCAGATGGGGAAATATTTGGACACTTGCAGCTTGTAATAAAATGAGAGAAAGTGGATTAGTAGGTTTTGTAACTCATTAAAATGGACGAGCTGCAAAGGAAAGATTTGTGGGAAATCTGCACCCACAACACCTTGGACTGGGTTCTTTCCCACCCTTGCTCAAAGTTACTCACACCTGGAGGGAAAAACCCCACCATTAACTCCCAATGCTCCATCAAGAACTGCCTCACAACTCCCAAGACAATTTGCAGATGAGAGAATCTGCCAGATGATAGCGCTGAACCTGGAAGACACTAACTGTGGATACTTGAGGTAATGGGCTTTGCTGATGGTTTGAAGGTGCGAGAGAAGCCCCCTCGCCTTTCAAGAGAGCAGGATCTTCAAAACATACAGCATGCAGCTGCTGTGTGCACAACGCCGAGCCCAAACCCAGATGACTACAGGCCTACGTGGCTTTTGGCTGAAGCGAGAGGTAGGATGAGCTTGTATCTGCCTTCAATAAATCATGTTGACTTGCCCCAAGACTAATCATAATGGAATGAAAAAGCCTTTTACTTTATTAAAGCAGAGGGGGATTCCAAAAGGTAAATTAGGAAGAGGTACATTATAAAGAATAAAAATTCCTTTCAAAGGTATTGGAAGACACTGAAAGGCTATAAAATACCTCACTGGCAGCCTCCATGCCTAGCACCGGCTTTCTGTTCTTTGTTCTAAGAGAGCTAGTTCACACTCCTCAAGAGATAGACATGCAGTAATGATGGCTTTTACTTGCTAAGATACAAGTTGACCCGTTAGATAAACACGTTTCTTTAATGATTACATTTTCCTCTGCCAAATGAAAACACATAAAAGTGCAAGATTCAACAGCTTTGTATATATTTTTTTGCTTGAGCTGCACAATGGAAATTGTTTGTACTCTTCGCCAAAACAGTAAGGCTCCGCAACTTTGAATTTGGCAGGGACGGAGCCTAGTCCAAATCACTCTCCCGTGATTGCTGGAAGAGAAATGCCAACAATTTGTTTTTACGCTCACAAGATGTGTCATGTACAGTACAGAGTGATCCTAAACAATTTTAACTAACCATCTGATGGCTCTTCATTAACATTGGGAATTCTAAAAAGCCACCACAACTGGGTCTTCCCTGCAGGAGTTAAGGAGCGGTTCGTGTACGGCACGTAGCAGTTCCACAGAGGATGAGCGATCACCAGGATCGGTGATGGAATTGGATTGATGGAAGGATTATCACAGACTTCAGCAAATGCTGGGTCAGGGCTCGGATACAGCTTGATTACAACCTCTTAATTAGGTCTTGCCCATGACATCTGCAAACTTTGCAGTAGGCCATATTGTTGAGTATCAGCATCATTAGGTGAAGACACTTGTTAGTTCTGTCATTAGGCAGAGCTGAAAAACTTCAGTAGGAGTTAATCGGAATTGTCAATGTTCATTTTTTCCAATAATATAAGCAGTTAAATAATCAAGCTAGACTGACAATTTTCTTTATTGTAGCTGTAAAAACATCAGGTTTTCATTTTCTGATGTTCAACTTTCTTATTCTGACACTATGACAGTTTACGTATTTATTTGCTTAGTCATTTGCCTTCGATTCTCACAATTGCAGGTATTAATTTTTACTCATTTTATTTTATACACTTCTTATACAAACATCACTTGTTATAGTCTACTTAACACAACTTTTCATGACTATAATGCTTGTTTTTGCATGCCTGAAACTAATCAAAATTATAATAGGACAAACTTGTCAGATGTTGAACACTCCGTCTTAAATGCATTTGTCAAAGTGGCAAGTACATTTCTGCAAGCACAACTGCCACCTGATAATTACAACATAAAACCTCCCTCTCCCTATGGAAAATTAAGTAACTCTGTATATGCTGTAAGCACACAGTTGCAGGCTAAATATTGTGTTTGGTTTTATTTTACCAGCAGATAGCTTAGCTCCATAACTTGCTGAGCCTTGTAAAGCACTGTATTAGTAACTGTTGATGTGCTTAAGTCTAAAATAGTTTATAGGTGGTATTTTCTTCTGACAATGCTGACTAAAGTTACCATTTGGTATACTGGAAATTCTTAAATAACACCGACAACAGTGCACTAATAATAACCTGAGTGACTGCAGGAGACTTGAGCGATGACCCTTGTTCAGCCTGTTCCTGGGAAAGAATCCAACTGGACAGGAGTTAGGCTGGTTGGGATTTTCAGATTTATTGGCTCATCTTGATTTCTGGTAATTTCTTATTTGCCCAAGTGTGTGGGACTGATTTTACAGAAAACTTCATGGCGATGGAAGCCTTCTGCAGTTGTACGCTTCTTGCCTTAATTATGCTTAGCAAAGGAGAAACACTTCCCCATCACGCAAAGCCAGTGTTCAAATAACTCCACAAACTGGCAACGTTATTTCTGCTCCCTTTATCTCTGTCCCAGTGACTGTGACTGGGGCTTGCTGGCCTGACTTGGATGCTGTCTCCATTTATAGAGCATTTCATGATGCTCCCACTTAGAACAGCACAAACCTGAATACTTTTTCTGTGATAGCTCTAACTGTGAAATGATGCAGTTTTCCTATTTTTATACCAGGAACAAATTACCTTTGTCTCATACCACACACTTCTGGTAGGAAAAGAATGAACATTGAGTTCCTTGTGTTAATTAAGGCTCTGGGCAAAACTGATTAATTTGTACACATTTTTTGACAGGACAGTATTACTATAGTAGCATAAATAGAAGATTCTCATTGACACGGGTATTAAAAACCTGATGTTCTTTAAAACCTAGTGTAAGTCTAACAATGGAGAAACAGATGAGATTCTGATAACTTCTGGAGGATTCTGAAACGTCTGCAGACAATAAGAGTAATATATGCAATGAAGACAAAGCTATAAAAGTTTTTCCTACAAAGGATTATTTTCTTTGAGCTAGAACCATGTGTGGAAATGTGGAATCATTTTGACCATTTTTACATTTACTTTTTGAAACGCATTATAATATCCAAGCTAAAGAACAGAATAAACTTAAGACTAGATTAGCACTCGCCACTTTCACAACCACAAAAAGGTACCAAAATCCAAACTGAAAACCCTATCCTTTTTAAGAAACCCAAACCACTCCAACTGCCGTATTTTAATTTAGCCAGAATTTTATGTTTCAGCGAGATTTTAGCAAGCAGTTGAAACTACTGTCTTCTGAGAAATCACTACCATTTCAAATGCTGAGATGAACGCAGACGTATCCCTATTTTGTTTTTACTTTTGATAATTAGCCAGGGACCTCTCCCTAACCCTACTCTAACCTCCGGAGCAGCTACACGTGCCCTGAAGGACCGGACACTTTTGCTTCAGCAGCTGCGTGAAGGCGATGGTTGTACTGAAGTACCACAGCACTGCTCCTCCTCTGACATTACAGTTCCCCTGGCCCTACAGCCGAGAATGACAGAGAAATCTGGACAGACAAGTGGACCAAAACACTGAATTTTGAACGACCCAAACCGTCACCGTCCTTTCCATTAGCTAACAGCAAAGGGATCACTGCTCTTGCGTTCACAACCAAAAACAAGGTGTTGATATATGGGTTACAGTAACAGTAGGGTGGAAAGCAAGACCTGCCTAACCTTTCCCCATGTGTATATTTATTTTACAGCCTTGTTTTTCCACAGTTGCCACTGGGTGTAGCACCACAGCTGTCCTTGCTCACTGGCAGTGTATTTTTATTCACTTATCTCCAACCTAGCAGTTATTTTTTTCCATCAGTGCTTAGTTTCCAATTCCCTTACCCTGACCCTCTGCAAAGAAGAGCAGGTCCTCTTTTCACCTCTGAACTTGGTCCTTTCAGCAGCTTTATGAGGGATGCACTGACTTCTGTGGTTCTATCTATGGGTTTGGACAATCCATTTAGCCTCTCTGAATGGGTTTCTTACTCTCTAAAATAAGTCATGATCTCTGCTGATGTGAGACTTCATCATTGACCTTCCAGACCAAAGTAATGCAGTACTTCAAATATCACAGTTTCATGTGATGTTACCTCTTAGTTTTGCCTGTGATCTGGAAAAGTGACATGCTTTCCCACTTCTAGGTAGAACTTTCAGTTTTACTTGGTTTTAACGCAAAGAATCTCTTGGTTTTGGTCCATTGCTGGGTTGTTGGTTTGGATTAATTCACACACAAATGATACAATTCCTAAACTATCATTCAACCGATTAAGAGCAGTTTTGGAGTCGAAAGACTCAGATTCTCCTTTCTACCACAGAACAGACTTTATGACATTGACCCTTTTTTTTTTTTCCATTGCTTAATCTTCCCACTTGTAAATCTGAGACAACACCTCCCTGTGCTGCAGTGCAAAATGGATAAACACAACAAACATTATAAGTGTTCAGAGGAGAAGCCCATATATCATGGAATTGAACATTTGATCTGTAAGGAGATCAAAATAGGGAGGAAAAAAACCTCTTGGTGAAAAAAATTGCCTTTCAAGCACAGAGGTTTCTGATCAGCTGAAGAGTGAGCTTCGGGAGCAGCCAAGAGGACCAGCAGAGAAAATAACGAGCCAAAGAGCAGACACGGATCACAACACCTTATGGCCAAGGGGCTTTCTTGCTCGTGCACACAACCCAACAACCACCTCTCTCATAGGGAACCGTTGGCCGCCCAACCAAAAGGTTCTGAATTGTCAAACTTGGCTTAAAGGGAAAACTAACCATTTTGCTCAGCTTGGGGAAAGAAACAAAAGTCACAGAGAGAGGAGTACGGAGGTGGCACCCACAAACCCGTCTTGTAAATTTGGACAGACTTTGAGCTGCTGCATTCTGTAAATAGTTCTCTTAATAGAGCACAAGCTTAGTTTTACAACCACCCTTTACAAGCACGCTTTCATGTTCTTATTCTACACGTGATACATGAAACAGATTTAGGTACCTAATAAGTAGGCAGACAGATATGAAATTTTTGGCCTTGGATTTTAAGAGCAGAGATGGGGGAAGAGTCCCAAAAGCAGATCCAGAGCATCTTAACAAAGGGATGGGTACACATATGCCTGGAAAGCACCTGTTAGTGGAGATTAGCAAATAAATCTTTGAGGAGCAGATAAATAATTCCCCTACCAATGACACAGGCAATACTGGAGAGAGAAAATGGCATCCATAAAAATAATCTGTAAGTATAAAATCCTGGACCTCTAGACTGGAAAGCTTATTTTTAAGCAGTTATTTTTATGTGTTATGTGTTTCCACTTAACATTACAGGCCTAATCATTTGCAGCTTAGTGAAGGTTGAAGCCCACTTGCACACACCCATATTTCCATACACAGCCTGTTTGCGAGCGTTATCTTCCTGGCCAAGCAACTGCTTGTCTTGTTCACGCAAACAAAACCTCTGTACATGCAAACACTTTTTGCTTCTCTGCCTTTGCTTCACGACAGTAAGTCCTCACATTGCTTCTCAGCATGCACATTTAGAAAATATGCGAAAATATTAAAAAAGCAACCAGCACAGCTTGCCCTTGGTACAATAGGGGAAATCATGTTTAAGACTGTATTTGTTTTCCAGCTGGATGTACCCTCCCAAGCATGGTTCTGAGTCAGACATCAATTTCAACACAACTTATGTATATATCTAATAGTTGCTCTGAGACAGATCATAAAATACCTGTGGATAACCTAAGAGCAGCTCCAATTTTCATTAATTCAGACATAACAGATTCTCAAACTTTCCTACTGAACTCAGTTAGGTAAGAAGAAAAACTTCAGCAGTAAAAACATCTTCCCCAGGAATTTGTCAATCAGCAGAGAAGACCTGCTGCTGCAAATGGGTACTTGCACTTCAACAGGAAAGGATATTACTAAAATGCATTTTCCAACTGTTGCTGCTCATTGCCCTTGCTCTAGCCTGTCTTCGACGTCTTCAGCCACTCGCTTCGCACACAGGGTCCAGGACACAGACTCACCCTCCACATCTAAACAAACCTGGTTGTCTTTCAGCCTCTGCATGGAGCCCTGCAGTGGAACTTTCCGTTCCCCCCACCCCCAGAATAGCGGAATTCTGCTCTGCGAGCCAGATCAGTGTACAACAATTAAAGCCTACATACATCTCGGTATAGACCTCTCCTAAGCTTCTCCAGCTGGGATTGCTTAGGTTTATTGGAGGCTGATAGGTTATACTGCTTCTGGGAACTTAAAACCACTATAGCATGAGCATTAATCAGTTGGTTTAAAGCAGAGAAATTCACATAGGTCAAGACATGAGAGTCTTAAAAGCAATCCGAATTAAATACGTAGAAGTGTGACAATCTGGAGCTCGTTGTGTTAGGTGGTATCTCCAGAAAAACGAGAGTGGTGTCATCCAGTGGCTGAGCTACACATGAACAGGAAAAAATGCTACAGACCAGAAAACACACGGGCAGGAGCTCACGTGAGGACTGGAGTATTTTAACACTTAGCAGAAATAGAGCATTGGCCGGAGCATTCCCTTTACAAACCCTCCACTCAAAATCTTTATGGCGCAGTAGCAGTCCTTAATCATCCAGTCTAGTTACAAGCGTGTTTTTGCTTCTCCTTGCCTTTTCCCCAAAAAGTAGAAGAGAGCTGCAGCAGGGCTGGCTCAAGGTCACTCAATTTTGTCATTCCAAGCACAAGAGGCAACTGCTGGGCTGCTGCTGCTTCGAGGGAGGCGAGGGATGGGTGGAGAACTGGGATGGACTCCAGACCTGGACTTCTCCTGTTACTGCTGCTGAGCAGGAGCAGAACCCCTGACCCTCCACCGTCAGCTTGGATCACCAAAGCGCTGGTGAAGAGTTTATGCATTAAACTGCTCACCTTACCAGCAATGTGGTCTCCACACGGTTCTCGAAAGGATGAACAAAACCTCAGGCTCACAACCCCTCTTTTGCACTTTACCATCGGCAAGGCTGGGAGGAGCCATTTGAGATCAAACGCATCAGATTACTTTTAAATGGTGGCCGCTCCTCTTTGCTTATCGATTTTCCATCAACTGTTCCAGAATGCATTTCCAAAAATACAGAGCGAGATGTGAGGGGTAAGCAGCCACCACTGTCTTTGAGCAGATAGCGTGTCCGCTTCCCCAGCCAACTCCTCTCTATTAGAAAACATAAAATCACATTGTAACCGATAGCAGCAGTGGATGTAACCTACTCTGCGGGGAAAGCTGAATTAGTGCTTTTCATTCCTTCTAATCCCCCTGAACCACAACACCCCTCATGGAGGCTCTAGCAAGGTCGAAAGACTCGAACGCAACCCTAAGCTGCTGAGCCAGGTGGCTGGCAATATTCCTTTCCTGCAACCCTATTTTTGCTTACCTGCCATTTGAAGGCCATTTGTAAATATAGATCAGAGGGTTTATAAGCAATAGGATAAGGAGCACCTTGCAGGAAAGATTCTAGCAACAAAAAAAATTCTCCCTTTTTTTCTGAACCTTTCCATTCTCTAGTAAGTATTTGCTTTTATAGGTGGTCTCTGGGCTTCAGCTTTTTCCAGTTCTTTCCATATGCAAAACATTTTATACTCTACATACAGAGATTACATCTTACAAAGTACGGGGTACAAATCTGAGATACACACTAGAGCCAGCACTGACAGCTCTTCCAATTAGAGAGCAATGGTCCTGCAGGAGATATTCGATGAATACAAGCAAGGGTTTCTCTGCTCTGCTGTGTTCAGCATGAATCTCTTGGTGGGTAGTTTGCTCAGCCTGTTTTTTTCAATAATAAACATACACAGGTACAGTTTCTCTGAAGAAGTAGCATTCAGTACAAATTCGCTCTGCAGCTTGTCTAGGAACTTACTTGCATGTCTATAGCCAAGAAAGTCCCCTTACAAGAAGGGATTGTTTTTCTTACGAGAGTTGGGCATATTTAAGGTGCAGAAAGCTGCAGAAGAGCATATCAGATGGTTTTCAAACCAGATGCGAGCTAAGAGTTCATTCTCCCATTGAAACTCATGGCACAAAACCCCCCAATTATAATTGCATAGAAAAATCCTATGGACACAAAGGATATTTCTTCTGTGAGCAAGTGAAGAATGATTGGTATGTATTTCATCCTAACTATCAGTTACTGACAGCTTTGGTAAAACTAGTTGATTTTTTCCTTTTTTTGACTCCAATTTCTTTGCAGACTCCTTTAGAAAAATTAGAACTCAGACCAAGATATGAAGAATTATCTTTCCAATAAAGTTTTCTGCAAGATATTTTTTCAAGTCCCAAAATTCCAGTAAAGGAGGTCACAGACAAGGGCATACATAGAAAAACAGTCCTTGGTTAGCTCTAATCTTTGGTATTTCAATGATATTTTCTAGAGTATTCATCCATCTCCCTGGCATGAGTGAGGCTGAGCTAGCCCCCGAGCACTTTTGAAAATCCCACCTGTAATGATTAATTATTCACAGCATTGCATACAAACCCCATGGCTCTTTGACAATTCTTTGTAATAAATTAGGCACTGATTGGATTTTTTCTTTGCATTTATGCAGCTTAATGTTATTTAAGACATAAATACCTAGCAGCATAGTACATTTTCATAGAAACTGAAAAAATGAATTTGGTATCCAGTACACACAGAGGCACCTCCAGACCGGGCCAGGTCCTTCTCATGTCTAACAACGTTCCTGAGGGTTACAGAGATTGTTTTGGCCCTGCTCACCTTAGTGAAATTTTACTTTACAGTGAAATGCAAGATAAGGCAGACCACTCTGCATACAGACAGGATAGGGGCTCGTGTTCCTGAACAACACCCAGCACAAAGCAACAAGAGGAGAGAATTTCTTTTTTAAAAATATATGTTCATTCCATGTGATGTTACTTCCTGAGAATATTCTGAAAAAATAAGAGACCCACAACTAATATCAGATCAAAGCATTTCCATTGAGCACCCACCCAAACTTCTGGTCAATCTGCATATATTGGTTGAACACGTAGCTCAAAATCCCGTGATGATCAAGTACACTTAAGCTAGGCAGGAGCTCTGTGACTGCCACCTTAATCCAAACAGCAAGGAAATGGCCAAGAACCAGGTTGGAAATTTTTTTTTTTTAAAGAAAACATAAATAGACTTGATTCAGTTAACTGATGCATTCACCAGATGTAATCCCTAACCAATGGATTATACACAGTGTTCAATGCATAATTCTGATCTGCTCTTTATTTATAAGAGAATAAAAAGGATCAGGTCTATTTTTAACTTCCTGGAAAGTTTAAAAATAAAGAACAGCTTTCAATAATGTATTAAACAGCAGGTTTCAGCCTTCTTAAAATGAGCCTGTGTGTATCAGAGGTGAAGTTCTGTGGCTTTACTGCCCACACCACGAGCAGGTGAATTAAGAACAGCATGGAAGGAACAAATTAAGACTGAGGTATATATGTTGATAAATACAGGTACATCATGTGCATGGTTAGATTTAGGAAGGAGCAGGGAGTCTGACAGTGGCCTGGAGCTTAAATCCCACTCAGTCCAAGAAGTGTTAGGCAGAAAGAACAGAAGTATACGTAGGCATTTCACTTCTGATGGAAACACGTGCACATACTGGATTTGGATCTTTAAAGATCACCCAAGTCCAGCTGTGCATCTTTAAGAATCTGGAGTTTCACTTTAAGAGATTTTTCCATTCCCCACCCCACACACATTTTTCCAGCACATTTGTGCCCTGTGCCTTTCACTATTTAAAATTCAGTTTCAGCCTTCAGTCAGACTAGGCTGGGTTTACATTAGTACATCCCCCAGCAATCCACAGAGCAGGGGAGAAGGTGACCAGTGCTCCCAGCACCAGCCATTTCAGAAAACTCCACCTGATTTCACTGCGAGAAGGAGCACTGGGGCTGTGACAGAGCCACTGGTCCCACCTGTGCCCCCTCCCCAGTCCCTAACCACTTTGTCACACTGTCATCCTCAGCATCTACAGCGTGGGCATCCGAATATTTCAGGGGGACACTGTCCTGCAGAAGGAAGACGTGGGGAACCACCTTGGTGGGAGAGGTGTTACCATCACAAGCTACCATCAGTGGATCAACCAGGGTCTGGGGTAAAAGCCATCACTTGGGGCTTCATTTCAAGACATACCAAGTGATCCTTTCCTTCCTCAGAGAAACTCTGACAACAGATACAATAGGCTTTGGAAAAAATTATTTCTTAGTTTCAGCTCAGATAAAACCTCAGGTTATGGGTAGCCCTTAAAACTAAAACTCAACCTTGCCTCTATAATAGAATCCTGTAAAGTTTTCTCCCCTTTTATTTATCTCTCCACACTTAGGAATCATTTTCCTTTAGGCCAAGAAAAGGAGATACTAACAACAGAGCAACTAATTTCACATAAACAGCGCTGAGGTGAAGGACAGTGAGAAATGATGCCCTGGCCAGCTCAGAGCCCAGCCGCAGAGAAGACAACACCTAATAAGCATCATTTGCCCTTGGTTTGAAAGACAGGCTTTCTTCAAAACAAATTAATCTGAATTTTTGTCCAGAAACTCTGAAAAAGCTCTTTTGCAGAAGCAATTCTTTTAAATTAAGTATCAGGTGACATACAATGAAAAAATACTTTTTTTTTCCTAAGTGTTGGCTGTGCATATAGAGCTCCGCCCATGCACAAGCCTACCCCCCTGCTGCGTTTATCGAGCATGCCGTTTTGCGCGAGCTGATCGCCCTTACAGCGGCAGGAATCTCAAACCCAACCCGACCGACGACAACGGCACTGCACCACCGCCGCCAGCACCGAGGGGGAGAAATCCCGCAACACCGCCAGAAGTGGGTTTTCCTAAGGGCGAGAGCAGTTCGTCACCTCACTTTCGCTCACCGCTCTCAGCCACGGGTTGCATTAAGGTTGATATTCCAACCATCCCGCCATGTCGCGACAGACTTGCTCCAGCGCTTATCGCGGCAAGAGCGCGGGGCTGACGGGCTCCCGTGGCCGCAGGTCAGCGGGAGGCTGCTCCTGGTTTTCCTTCCCCCAGTCGGGCTCTGCCTCCCCTTGACTCTATAATAGCCTGGCACTGCTGGAATTACAGCTGGAATAAAGGACAACGCTAATTGAAAAGATTCGCAATTCAGTTTTAAGTCCCTCAGGTAGCTGGCACATCCCTCTTCGCAAAACTTAAGGAGGGGAAACACTATGCTATACAAATACTATAGTAAATTTAGCTGCTGAAAGCTAGCAACAGTCTGGCTTTTATTGGCACTCCTCTCTATATGCGCTGGCTTCCATTTCCCCATATATTTTAAGCACCAGCTTCTGTACATAATGGTACCTTATGCTTAGGCAGTTGCACACTGTAAATATAGAAGACTTTTAACCTAGGGCTCAACACAGATCTTTCCCCCCCCAATATTTTTAAGGAGAAAAGGTCAGAGTATTTCAGTGAACTGACGCAGTCTGTCTAATTTATACAGCAAGAAGCTTAAAATTGTGCGTCATTTGACCATTTTCCATTTGTTCATGCTGAGATTAAGAGATGGGCTTATTGTTGAGCTTATAGTTGAAATTACAACTAAGAGAAAAAAAGGGTTATAAGAGATCAGTAGCTGCAGCTGGGCTTTGATTTACTGCTGTCCAGTCATGGCAATGGAAATTAGAAAACTTGAAAAAAGCAGCTCATTGGGATTAAGAGAAGCTGAGTAGTTAACCATTTCAAAGGTAAAGGTTTCCAAATAAAACCGGGGAGCCAGGACTTGCCGCGAGCAGTAACAGCTTGTTTAATTGCCAGAAAGCATCTGTGACAACAGAGTGGTATGCAGCTGTGATTGCAAGGGAGAAAGACCCAGCATCAACATCAGAAATCATCTGTAAAGCTGAGGAGTCAGCATATTTTATACTACTTCATCACGGCACTGTACATCCCGGGTCAGACAGATGGCAAGCTTTACGCACCACCAGAAGACAGCTCTTCCCTTAGATACCTCTCCAGCATTTCTTCCAGTACAGGGGATGTTTTAACTGCAGGAATAAGTTCAGGATCAAAAATAATCTCACGATACATATTCTCGAATTTGGCAGCAGTGCAGGCAAGTCCAGTAAAGAGAGAGAGCTGGTCAGTGAATGGGAGTTTGCTCACAGCCATTTATTCAAGTAGGTTATTGTGAGCGTACGTATATTTGCGCGAAGAGCACACCAAACCCTGAGCTGATGTAAGCTCAAATGTTTCACCTCAAGTTAGCGGAGCCATGGAAATTTCTACAAGCAGAACCGCAGATAAGAGTTTAAAAGACCTTTTCCTTCTAATAATCAGTAAAGTTCACCAGGTTCTAGGAAAATGGGAAATTCGTGAGAATGCTTGCAATTCTCTCCTATTTCTTTCCATTTTCATTTTGTATACAATATGAATCCCAAATTGGTTAGTATTTACGTGATAGTGGTAAGAAGGGTGACAGATTTGCTGACATTTTCCTGGAAGAACTGCTGCTATCTATAGCATTTTCCATTTTCATTTGGGATATTTTTATGGGACTGGAGACAGATGGATTTTCTAGTAAGGTGAAAATAAGAACATTGCCATTTAGATAATGTATTTCCACGTGAGGCAAATCACTAATGCCATAAGATTTTGCTCAAACTAAATTTATGTGTTTTTCACCACCAAATAACCTCCTTCACTAGTGGAAAAAAAACCAAGAAATATCACCCTCTAACTTTGCAAACTTTTGTGAACACTCAAAAAGGTGAAAACCGACAAAACGCTGGTGCCAAATGCTGCTCAAGCTGCTTGTGACAGCCAGTCCCCATGCAGGGTAGGTACTTTGCTGTTTAGAGAAAGATTTATTACAAAATATCCATTAACAAACTTTTATAACTATGAAAAATACCTGACATTTTCCAGAGCAGTATCATTCTTGAATTGAAGTAAGAGAAAAATAGGAAGAGTCTAACTGCAGGAGAGACCAGAGCATCTGCTCTAACACGTGCAAACTAAAACAGGTCGCCCAAGCAGGAGATTGCTAAATCCAAGCAATGCCAGATCTAGGAATCAAACTTGAGAAAACGAATATACTGAATATTGGTTCAAAATCTATATGAACTAGTTCTAGTGTCTGTAGTTACACCTCCTGGAGTTTTACATTTTCTTGACCATCCCGTTCACTCCCTTCCCTGCACATGCAGCTATCCCTTGTCTCTTGTTTTGCAATCAGATTGCAAGCTCTTTGAGGACTCACCTTTATCAAGCTAGAGACTAATAATTTCATGGGATATTTACACATCATCTGTTATTGGGCTTCACCCATGACAGCTTTACAGAGGTGATACAGGAATACAGAAAAGATCATGCATAAAACTTATCTGCAAGTTACATTTGAGATTCAGACTTGAAGATTCAAGATACTGTCCCCAAAACCAGCAATATTAACAGAGTACAATTATGCACATATACTCATTTCAAAGGAACGGGATTTCATTTTAAAATCCAATCCAGCAAAGGGCTTATAACACCCTTCTGGTCTCGAGGCAGCCAATGACTGCGACGGGGCTTTCCCCCAGCAAAGTGACCTCCAGGCTCATTCTGCACAACCGAGGCCCTTTTCACTCATGAGGCAGCCGGAGCTTTGCTCACCACAGCTCATTTTCTACAAAAAAAAAAAAAACCCAAATTCTGCCCATTCTTTGAGGCCCACACACTAAATCCATGTGCACAACTAATTAATCTTCCTCTGCCCTATTGGAGAAAGCTTTTCTTGCGGTACATCAGTGAGCTCTAGATACATTAATGCCTTAGCGCCAACATAAATGTCAGAACTGATCTTCACAGGCGTGCAGGTGGGGGGTGTTCAGAAACAGTCACGTGAATACAGTTTTCTTTGGATTATGTCTTACTGTAAAACCAGCCAAGATTTTGCTATGTTAACTTTAAGTAGAAATGTCACTGCAGAAATAATGCTTAATCCTAGAGGTCTTATACATCCACAGCAAAGTATCTTATAATCTTCCAACCTCTAGTGTATTAAGAAGCATTGTAAGATATGGAAGTAATTTTATCCAATTTTGAAGTGGCAATCAGAGACAAATTATTATTACTGCCCAGCTCTAGCATAGCATTTTTCTACTGGAGACCTCAAAGTGCTGACAGAACAAGAAATTTAATCCAGGTCTCTCCAGCCCAGTTTAGCATCCTCAGGGTTAGACCACCTGTATTCCAGCTCTAGCTCTAGAAATGGGGTGCCAGTGGGACCTCTCCTGATACTCACACTTGGAGCAAGTTTCATTTCTACTCAAAATGCGCAGGTAAAAACCAAGAAAATGAGGCAACACAAAAGCATGATGCAGCAGCTCATTGATTATCAAGACAGGTAAAGCCCGTATCTGTTTAAAGCTGTCTTTGCCAATGACAACTAAAAGAACCCAGCAACATCTCCATACTAATATTTATTTCTATCACCAAGCCAATTTACAAGCTCTTCTGTCAGATAAGGAATGTCAGAGCTTTACAGAAAAATGCATTTAGCCATGTATGCGCTAGGGCAAAGCAGATAAAGTTTAGCATCTAAACTTCTGAAGATTTAAATGTTATTGTGACACAAAGCACATTGTGCCGATTTTCCACCTCCAGCAAGCATGCTAAATGTCATTGTCTTTCTAAGAAGAAAGGATCTATTCTTGTTTCCTTTTTTATTGACTGAGGAAGATTAAGGGTAATCTCACTAAATCCTCAATCACCCCTCATGATACATTTTTTTGGACATTGCTGTGTCATTCAGACTATTAAATTCAGTGACAGAGAAAACTCTTACTTTATTCATCCCTGCTTCTTTTCGTCCTTCCATCTGCTTCAAAACACCCCCATGTCACACACCTCTGCTTTTGTCACCCAGCGAGACCAGCTTAAATTTGGCATTGAAGCCCAGAGTGGCCAGAATTGTCATATTTTACTTTAAACAGTTAGACATGTCCAGAAAGGATAGCAGCCAACTGCAAGACATTTCCTTCCTGCTTTGGCTGCAGGATAGAAAGACAAATTAAGCTTGCCAAACTGGATTCATTTTCCTGCTCCCCTCTGCTCTCTCCCACCTCCCATTAGAAAAAAATAAATAAAAATCAAACTAAGTTCCCAAACATAACAAACAAGTGTGAAAAAAAGCACTAAAGAGAAACCCTTTTCGGCTCCACGGCCATGAAGTCCGATTTCTTCGGGAAACTTAACAAAGATAAAACTTGCTGGAAACACATGTATCGGATGGCAGCATCACCGACCACAGGGAATTTACTTGCTCTATTGTGATCTGTCAAGGAGGTGGCAGAAGCAATTTTTATGCCAAACAGACTGTTTTATTCCTGAAGCTACTGGGGACTAGTCAAAACCACAGCAGACTCTTGCTGAGAAGTTGGATTAATACTTATAAAGCAAAATAAAAGAGGCCAATTCCTCCGATATGAAGTCGGTTTGCTGAAGCCACTCCGTCCCAGGAACACCGCGTAACTACCTCTGGGATGTGGTACCCAGGAAGCAGCCAAAGATTTTTTTATTTCCCATAAAAGCTCATTAGCTCTTCCCTGCAGGTCTGCTCGAAAGGCGGCGGAGCCTTTCCCTTGCCTCGCTTGGTCTTTGGACAGGCTTCTCAAAGCAGCAATGAAAGGGGATGCTGAAAACAGAGGTTTTTCCTCTCCGGAGGAACATGTCTACCTGGACAAAGGCACCTGCTTGGTGAAGGATTTGGGGAAGATGGCAGGAAGCATCACCCCAGGCTGGTGAGCTGCCTTCATCCCACCCCTGATTTAAAGCCTTGAGGTCCTGAGACGGCGTCTTCGGAGAACACCGGGGCGGGCTTAGCCTGGGCTAGGGCGAGAAGAATCCCTCATCGTGGAAGTCATGGATAAGGCTGGAAACTCTAGCCCACCGGGCTGGCTGTGGGCATCTCGGAGGAGGCTGAAGCTCGGCAGCGAGTCTCTTCTCCCTTCACCAGCACCACGGGAACACAGCTCCAGCCCGGGCAGACGCGCGGCCGTCGGCCTCAGCTGCACCATAGAACCACTCGGTACAAAAGGCTCCATTCAGAAGTGGAGGCTTTAACCCACCCGTAGCGAAGTGCAGCAATAACTATGGGCAAAAATGACAATAGAGGGAGAAATATCGCGCCGAGGCAGGTGGTATGAACTCGGATGTGAAGTCATTGCCTTTTACCTTCAGAGAAAAAAACCTGGTGTTAAGTCCTAGCATTTATTTCAAAGCTCCACAAAACTAGCCTTCCCCATCACACTGCGCTAAAACTGACAAGGAGGGAGAAACTCTGGAGAAAAAAAATAAGATATTAGTACTGAAGAGACTATTCCAGGGTTTTCTCACTCAAAGGTATTCAAGCCAAGCAATCTGTGAAATCCATCAGGGCTCCCATTGTTCCCTACTTTTTTTTTTTTAATATAAAAGCAATCTCAGATGCACAACTAGTGGGTATGAAGTCCAAGACAAAGCAAGTGTTTCAAAGAAGGGCCAAACTCTGCCTTCATGTATTTAACATATGAACACTGTCATCAGTGGGAGTTTCGCTGAAGTTTCCAAGCTTTGGATTTTTACCAAAGTGTCCAGAAGTTGCAGTCCTTATTTTAACAAGTGGGATGTTCATCTGAGTAATGATGGCACAATTTCTCATTGGTTCTAATTAGAAAATAATTAGTACAAGGATCCTAATGCAATGATAGTGCCATGGCTTGCTGCTTATTTCTGTTAATCAGAGCCTGGCACCAAATCAAAACACTTCCCATAACAAAGAAAGACCCAGTAATACAGAGCCATTCCTAATAATTTCATTCAGCATGCCACAAAGTAAATTCTGAAAATTTAATAGGAAATGATGTTTTTAACAGGAGGCTGGTTTTGCAATTTCCATTAAAACTAAATGTCCCTTTTACTTTATCTAAGCTATGCCTTTTGCTAATGGTGTTCTCTTGGATTACTGTCTTTTTATCAGCTGTATTTTTATGAGACTCAGAGGACCCAATTTGATGTTCCCAGGTATTTCAAACAGAACACATCGTACATTGTTCAAAAGTAATATTATTAGAAATGTTGCTAGATACATTGTGTTACAATCTTCTTTAGAGAATTAGAAAATTCAGATTCTCTGAATCTAGTTTTATATTATTCAACAACTTTCAAAAGTTTGAAGACAAGAACCATTTAATGGAAAATATTGTTCAGATTCCAAATAGCCATTATTGGCTCAAAAATTCACCATTCTCTCCTTCCATCCATCCCTGTGCCTAACACCAAAAAAACAGACACTGCTTCATATGGCCCCTGCCATCCCCATGGTGGTCAAGGGGGGGGGTAGGAAAAAAAAAAATCACTGCAGACACAGGGTAACCTATACTTTAGTCACAACTAGTGGTGTGAGCAGCAGCAAAGAGCAGATATCAGCTGCTATAAAAGACAGCCCCTCAGGTCACTGAAATCAGTAATAACCCCTCCTTACAATTTTTTATAATAAGCATTACTGTCAGCCTGGAGCAGGAACGATCCTTATAAATACCTTTTATGTGCAGATAGGCAGTAGAAGATGGCAACTACGAGAAGTCAACTTTATTTGGTATATTTATCATCTCGGAGTCCAAACTGTTTTCCTGGCACGGGGCAGTGGGCAGAAGCAAGATTTCTTTTGCTGCATTTGAACCTTTGCAGTACACCCCCTGTGAAGAGGGGTCTCTTTTCCCACTGCCATGGGCACTAGAGCTAAACCACCGAGAAATGCAGGCATTATCTTCTGCAGAAAGGAAAGAGTTAGCTCCCAAAGATAGGCAAGTAGGAAAATTACCTCACACCTGCATTATGTCCTGTACTGATACGCATTTGTTGCTGTAACGCTCCCTTAATTTACGATGCCCCCCGGTACTGAAAGACTTATGTCCCTCTCCGATAAAGCTCCGAGCAGCTCCAACAGCGTTTGCTCTTTGAGCTGACAGTGGTCACATCAGAAGCACTTGGGCCTCTTCAAAGTTTAAAGCCAAATTGATAGTCCTACAGCTTCTTGCTCACACACGGTCCTGCTCCATCCCCCTGAATTCAGGGGTATTCAAGAGGTTTTCAATATTCCACGGGAGCCGGTGCTTCCTGGCTTTTTCACTATCTCTTAAGTTCCAGTTTGCATTTCTTACCTAGTACTAATATTTGCTTTCACAGACTATTTCAACAAACAGTGCATCCAGTGTCTGTTTGCCTAAGATTATATTCAGATGGTTGCAGCAGGTATTTTATTTTGGCTCCTCTTATAGGAAATCCATAACTGAAGGGCAAGAAAAAAAAATCCCTTATGCTCAATGCATCTGAATTTGCTGCAGTTTCTGGCTTGGTAACGCATTTTGTCTTTTGCTCTTAGCGAGAAAATGTGCATTGTTGGGGATTCCTGCAAGAAGAGCAACAGAACTTGGGTTTTGTGTCCATGCTTTCCCACACCTGCCCCCAGCCATCTGTCACCTTGGCATTATTCTTCACTCCTAAGCTCTTTGGGACAGTTACTGCCTTTCTGTTTGGTCAGCAAGATGACAACAGCTGCCCTGCATTTACTTACCTCCACTTTGGGATCCTAACCAGTCATACTCTTAATAAAAATAATCAACATTCCACCTATCACAAAGTACGGGACCATGACTCAGGCATTGCATATTCTGCTGGCCTCCAGCTGCCTGCTAAAATACTGCACAGAGCCAGAACCGTTTGCCATTTTAGGATTAATGTAGAAAAATATGCCAAAGTTGGAATACTGTTCAGTACTTAGCTGAAGTATCAGCAAGAAAATTGCTTTAGAAGATAAGTGGCTGGATTCCTATTTATCTTTCTTTTTTATTAAAAATCCAACTAATAAAATAAAAGGCAGCTATAAGAGACATCAAGCACAGTAAAGGAAGCTGGATACAAGCACTCTTGCCCAAACTGATGAGATCTTTGGAAGAGAATCACGTATGTCAGCAAAAGGTAATTTGCCCAAGCACAAGTGAGAAAGCAATTTTTTTTTTGCAGTCTGCAATGAAAACAATCTGAGGATGGCAAGATTGCTCAGAAGAGACAGAAAATACAAACAAAAAAGGAGAAAAAAATGAGATTGAGAGGATGGAGGAAAAAGGTGACAGCAGATAAGCAACTGAAAGAACTACAGTCCAGGGAAAACTTACAGGCTGTGATAAAGCTTCACGTGCTGGAGTCAGAGTAAAATTTGGGAAGGGAAGAATAAAGAAAAAAAAAAATGAACACTCTGATAAACGCTTTGCATTTTGTCTTATCTCCCCTCTGTATTATTCACGTGGATACCTTTTCTAAAGAGACTTCAGCAAGTTCCAGCCGCGACCTGCTGCCCAGGCTCGGAAAGAACAGGGCACGAGCCTGCGCGCCAGCTGCCGCTCCTGTGATAAGGCAAAGCCTCACACCACCGCCTGTTATCTAACCCTTTGGCATCTGGGGCAGATCCTGTCATCTCAACATCATCCCACCCGGCCACCCCTCCTTGATTTCATCCCAGCTTAGGAAAGAGCCCAGATGTTTACGACACGTTACAGGACGGGGAACCGCATGCCAAAAAGTGGCGAGTGCGACTGCGGGGCTGGGTTTGTCCTTATCCTGTGCCGTCGGACTTCTTTGAGCCTTCCTAGCTGTGCCTAGACTCGAAACCCAAACGAAATTACAGTGCAACTCATTATAGGCTTGTGAGTTTAATTATTCGAGCCAGCCCCTGCGCTCTGGCAGCTTAGCAGTTGAGCCTCCTCTTACGGAGCCACCCTTGGGAACTCTCCAGTGCAGGATTGGTGGCGATCAGCATCGTTAAACCAAGTTACGTAAAGAGTAAATCGCAAAAAATTACTTTTCAAATTGCCTTGCTTCTCCTGTAGACTCAGGGGGAAGGAAGGGGTATTTTGTTTTATTTTTATTTCTAGGAAAGGTGATAGCTAGGTAGCTGAACCGACCTCGCTGCAATCCTCTTACAAGTTCATGCCTTCTGTGCCCTTTAGTTTTTTGCTCTGCTCATACATTTTGGAGGAGGTCAGTGGCCACTGTGCTGCTTAAAAGAAAGTCAGACTCTCAGCATGCAAACGCAAGGTGCAAAAATGCTTCTTTTCACACCCAAATTCAAGGCAGGAATGAGGCTGTGATATGAATTAGCTGTAAAAGGGAGGAAAAAAAAACAATCGGACTCTACACACCAGATAGAAGGGAAACAAATTCAAAACTGCTGCTAGGGTCTGGCAGCAATCACAGCTTTATAAGCAACTGGCTGAATTCAGCCAGGGCAGACATGTACCCGACTGTAAGCATTAAAGCCTTTCTACCACACCAGCAAAACCACTCATAAGCACAGAATTAAACTGGAGGAACCTGGGAAGACATGCCACCTGTTTCCATAAGGCCCTCGTGAGCTATATCCTTATGATAAAAGCACGGTTACTGAAGTCAGTCACACCACTTAGGGAATGCAACAAGTTTTTACTGCACTTCCCACCTCTTCCTTCAAATTTTTGATGGTTAGGCTTAGTGGTAAGCCACTGGGTTGCACTGCTGTAAAACAACGATTGCTGTAATACATTTGGGAATGCATCATGTATCACCTATCCCTCACCTCAGGAAGGAGAAAGGTAGAATTTCCAAAAAAGGATGGTTTCCTTAACTCCAAGTTTCACTCCAGCTTTGACTCATTCCTGTACAAGACGGGATGCTCCAAGAAGAAAGTGACATTCCCAGGGTTCATGACTTATTCCAGACCCACTCCTGAAGACCTTCAAATGGTGGAAGACTCTATCCTACATTTTAAACTGGGAAATGATGGGTGGCATGACACTGCTACAGAGCCCAATTTTTTTTTTTAATTCTCCATAATTTCAAAATTTCACAAACTAACATCTGTGGAGATACTCGGTGGGCATTTGTTGGGGGTAGGATGTAGCATTTTACCAAAGCAGTAATATCAACAGTTGCAATATGCATATTTGGTTGCAGAGGAAAAACTCATATTCCAAACCAACTAAGAAACCATTTAGAACCAACACAGACTCTCCAAGCAGAGAAGGATGGGCTTTTTCCTATTTGGAGTCATTCTGTCTGGTCAACAACAAACTAAGCCAGCAGATGCTTATTTTCCATTTTAACTTTTATGGTGTATTAGATTTAGTCACCTCGTCTGGCATCGGTTGTGAAAGAAGAATTAAGAAAACATCTACAGAGGCTCAATTCCATTTTAACTTTCATAAACAACAACAAATATCATCAATGCCAGTTAGCTGGCCACAAGCCTGCTGTTAAATTAATCATAATAAAACCCAGAAGAAATAGTTCTGGCAGCATCTCAGATGTCATGCTTACATTTATATCCCGAGTTACTACAGTTCAGCACTGGACTTAGGGTCGGCTGATTAAGAAAAATCTTGTCATAGGAGATAAAATTCACAGCTACAACAATTTCATATAGAGAAAGGGAGAGAAGAGAGATCAGCTGTAACCTGCTAATAAGAATCAAGGATGGTAGTAGAAAATAAGAACGAGGTTGTAATTTTAAATCCAGTATAAATTTTCTGCTTTTTAGAAGTCAGCTCTTAATCATGGGTTCACTCACTAGGAAAATGAAAGGTTGAGAATCAGCATCTTCAAATAGGTATTAGCCTCAGGAAAAAAGAGCTGAAGATGACAGATGACCATTTCAAATCTCCCAAATTAGCTAGTTCATATATCACTCGTAACAAGTGGGGTTTTGGTTTCTCCATCCCAGAGCTATTGAGAAACATGAATCCCAATAAACAAATAAAGAAAAAGCAAGCTCAAAGCAGAGATCAGGAAGCACTCGACAACCATAAATATTTTATTGAGGCAGAATTGCTGTTTCATTCAGGAAATTATTTGATACCATCAAAAGCTGAATAAGAGCTGGAAGTAGAGAAGGGACTGGACAAGCCAAATAATTACTCTAATTGTCAGAATCAGTTGTCTTCATCCAGATCAGCGGCTGCTGCACAGAACTTTAAAAATTGCTATTTTTGCCATTTTTCACATTTACAAATTCAACACTGAGAAGGTTTAGGAGTAAGCATATCTACTGCAATGAAAGAAAAAAATGCCTGCAGGTTGGTATGGGCTGTTGAAGGAGGTTAGGGGACTTCAGCAGCCTCTATGAATTGCAGTAGGAGTCAGATTGGGTTCCTTTATTTCAACATTCTCCAAGCTTTTACCTCAATATCAGTAATCACCATATCACTAATCTCCAATACAATCATTCTGGACATCTTCATGCATCTGTTACAAAGCCTGTTTTCTTTCTATCAGTTGGCATCAAAGACTTTTCTCAATTTCAGCTCTCACCATGTCACCGCCCGCAAGTAACCAGAGTCTTTTGTGAGGGTTTCGGTAGAGCAAACTCCATCTTCTGCTTCTAGAAAGGTTTTTTCTTGGTATTTTTGTTGTAATAGCAGTATTTTCTGTGTGCACTTCTGCAACAGCTGGTACGTAATAAGCAAAGTGATGCAAAACTGCAATGCACCAGTTACCACACAATTGCTTCCCTGCAACAGTACGCAAGAGCAGAATGATGCGTTTGTTATATTGCAGTCATTAGTAAGTTTTCTTCTATATATTCCATGCTTCAGCATCCACAGTTATTCTCATTTCACCACCTTCTGTGGACAAAGGAACTCTCACAGTAGGTGCATTTTGTGAGTGGGTTTTTTAGCTGAAAGTTTATGGAAGGAAGACAGTGGCAGTGCTTTCAGGCCGTGCCTGTGCCCTGGTCGCAGCACTAAGGAAACGAAGGTGGTGATAGTCCTCACCACTTGAGCTATTCTTCACAAGTAATCATGACCAATTCCACACCCCCCCCCAGCTTTGCAAAACCTCCAAGAGGTAAATGAGAGCATCTTGGCACGCAGTATCCATCATTTTTCATTGCACAGGCTGAAGAAATAATTTTCAGGCTAAAAATGAGTCAAACTGTTCCCCAGCAAATGCCTATGTCTATCTTGCCGGTCCCTTTGTCAAAGGTAAATATTTAAAAATACACTTGCAATCATAACTTATCTTTTGTATCTATAACCATCCAAAGTAGAAGTCTTCGCCCTCTGGAGGTGCCTCTCTAGGCTCACCAGGATCTATATAAGCTGAACAGCCTCTTCATAACTAAAAATTAATTGTCAGTTGCCCATTGAGGTCACACCAGTGGTCGTACACCAGCTCTACGAGGAAGGGACATCCCCAAACTGGCCCCGCACACCGGCCAGCCTCGTGCCCGGCACGGGGGTCCCTTGGGAGCCTGGGCCGGTGTCCACAGCACACGTCGGCTGTGCAATCCGCCCTTACAATCAAACCCTTGTCTACAATGGGAAAAGGTTAAGAAAATAAACTAGTGAGGCATTTCCTGGTGCATTTAATCCCTTACAGCATGAGATGATTAAGCTACCTATGCATGAAGAGAAGTATTACCAACACTGATGGGGAAGATGGTGATTATCCCATGGTGTCAGACTGATCACAGCTCCTTCCAGGAAATTACAAGCTGCTATTAAGAGAAAACAGCTTTCCCCGTTATGTTGTTTGCAGGAACAGTATTACACAGAGAGTGAATCACTACGGGGTGAACATAGATGCCTTTGGAGTTTCCATAGGAATTCAGTGAGCAATTAGTGTTAACATCAACATTGCTAAAGCAAATTGTTGCCCAATCCTCCAAGTAATCATAATTATATACAATCACTGAAGACCCAAACATATCCCCGTGGTCACCCTCATGCTGTTAAACAGCCCTATTTTCAAACACAAAGGTGTTAGAAATGGAAGGTGAAATTCATGGGCTTTACCTATTGTGGAATCATCTCTGCAAGTATAACATCATGTGCTGGACAGTTTGGAACAGCACTTGCTCAGCAGGTTGCCTCCAGAGAGATATAATTTGATTAAAGAGAAAAAGCAGAAGAAATACTCCATATTGCTACTAGGAGACTTTTACAAAGGCACACAGATTTTTTGAGCTCCCACGACAATGTCAGAAACCATTGCTTGCATCTTCATCTTACAGGGAAAGGAAAAAGGAAAGGAAAAAGCTCTCATTGTTTTTATTTGAAGAGATTCTCTTAAAATTTATGGTCAGCTTGTTACACTTTGAATCAGCCTTTTTTTTTTTTCATCCTGCTGATTTCCACAAAGTTCCAGAGAACCCACCAGCTTAAGATCTGAATATTTTGAGTCCTGTTACCACAGGATGATAAAGTGACAAATTTCTTACAAATTACCAAAAAGATATAATATATTCTAGGTAGATAAAGCGCAGGGAAAGAGGAATTATTTTCGTACATGCACTCATGTTTGTGAGCACGCCTCCATGTGCCTGCCTGTATCATCACACAAGCTAGTCTTAATGGCAATTAAATGCTCCTCAATTAAGGCTGTCATTGCACAGAAAGCCCCCACCCCAGGAAAGAGGCAGCAGGTGGGTTTTGGCCGCATCCCGAGAACCCTTCCCAGGGGAGCAGGGGCTCTCGTCCTGGCAAGAAGTCAGAGGCACCAAGGGATGTTCTGGGAAACTCATGCCAGCAGCACAAGGTTACTAACTGGTTCCTATTTAGATTTCCCCTGCTCAGAAGGGTTTTGCTGCCAACTGCTGCTTCTTGCATCACAGCACAGCTTTCTGGGGGGGCGC
>JAVJGG010000002.1:36618870-36642152 GCA_035590195.1 Aviceda cuculoides
CCCCCCCGACACTCATAGTATCATTATGATTCCCCAAGCAGACATTTTCAGATGCAGTTTATTATATTCTCTGTAACTCTACCGAGTTAGAGAACCTTGGGACATTCCCTGCCTTATCACAGCTTATCAGCTGTGATGTCAGCTTTTTAAGTGCAGCAGTCCTTCCACCTTCACATTCAAAACCAGATCAAAAGGCAAAGCTTTTACAAATAAAGTTTCCAAAATGTTTCCTGAATTTTGGGAGCAACCGTTTTTCCTGTTAAGGACACGACTCGACAGGCAGCCCCAGCGGAATGAGCTGCACCAAAAGTTACTTCTTACAGCTGAATACGGGGGCAGGAAAGAGCTTCCCAACCTCATCCAGCATTTCCAAATCCATTTTCTGTGACAAGGCTGGAATAGGAACAGGTAGGATTTTGCAGACCACAGGGCAGTACCCCGGACCACTGGCTGGCAGCTTTGGGGGTTTTGTGCTTAGCCAAAGCACTTGGAATGCTTAAATGGGTGGATTCCTCTTCCCTCAGCATTATCCAAAGTCCACCTTTTGATTTCTGCTACTTTTAAGCTAGTGTTAAGATAATAGACAAAGAACAAATGAGGTTCTATAAATTACAGTTATTTAGAGCAATCAAGCAGCTGGAGGGACTGAGACTTTCATCGGCTTCTTGCGCTAGAGTTAAAAGGAAAAAGCTACAACAGCATTCCACTAAGGAACCTCACATACCAGTCATTGCCTTGCAACCCAAGAAAGCGAACACCGTGGGCGAGAATGCGGCACACAGCAATAATATAAAGTTAGGTTTTTAAATCCTGAAGTCAAAGCTTGCCCTTCACGCTCCCATTCATTCAGATTCACATCAAAAGACGGAGTAACAAAGTGGCAGTAAATGAAGGGGTTTCCTGCCAAATCAGCCCCAGGAAATGCAGGAATCCCAGTCATTAGGAATCTGCACCTCGCCGGATTTCCAGCACAAAACAGAGGCGGTAAATTTGCTCTTTATGACAAATGAGTGCCAGTCCTTCTGAAGCTTGCCCAGGAAAGGCAAACAACCCTGCTGATGGAAAGGAACGAGGAAGACATCTGTGCTGCTGATTTACATTATCTCCAAATTAATTATTTCAGCCTAGAACTGCGCAAGTTACAAGAAAAAGCATTTGGCCTTGATCAAGGCTTTTAACATGTTCAGGTAAAACATGACAAAGAATTTTGGCCAACACAAAATCATAGAATCATAAAAAAGCCCAGATGAGAACAAAAGCAGTAAGCTTTCAGAAATGTGGCTATTTGTAGAATGGATAGTTTCAGATTTCTGTTCAGGAAAAAAAAATGAAAAAGACAATAAATCCCATTACGTATCTAAACCAAAGTGGAATAAAAAAAAATCCCAACCAGAATCAGGGGTTTGAAGTGAGATGTCATCAGAACAGTTCATCCAGCCCTTAGCCAGGCTCTGGAGATACCTTTGAGATAAAAGACCTTAGCCTAATTCCCTGCCATTCTGAGCAACATATTTGGGAACCGTTATTAAGCCTATGCTTGGTGCTGGGCTGTTAGCAGCATGTTTGATAAAAATGTGGGCATAGGCTGCAACCGAGCACAACTTCCCTCATCTTCTCCAAACTCAAACCTGATTGTAGCAGGCTGTACCTGCCTTTTCCTGCCAGAGGGGCACTCTGCTCCTCTATTATTTTTATTCCAGAAAATATATTTCAGGAAAGAGATCTGTAGATGCCAGTTATTCATCATGTGATTCACAGGGGATTTGCCTAGAAAGCTTCCACTCTGCTCATGCACATACCTAGTTGCATAGTTTGGGTTTTTGTCAAGCACCCTTTTTGTATTTTTCCAAGAGGAAAAAAAAAATCTGTCTCGGAATGATGGAAAGAAACATGTGTGACCAGTGATTATCAATAACTAAAAACCCCTCAAACGACAAGCTTGTTACCTTGCTTAAATTGGTGCAATTAACTGACCACCCAAGCCTTTCTAAAATACAAAGCCCTTCTCTGTAAAATGGGGATTCTCACTTGATAAAAAAAGAACATCTCTATTTTATATTCTGTAGAAAAAAGCAGTCCTGAACAGCCTCTCCTGTACCAATTCTTATAAAAAAAATTAAAGAGTATGACATGAAGTGCACACCCAGTAATCAGGTTTGATGGGGGGAGGAAAGCTTTGAATTACGTTACGAAACGTTCCACTCATCACATGTTCCGAGCACAGGCTCTAAATGGGCAGGCCTGCAAATGTAGGTCAGGCATGGAAGCTTTTCCTACCTTCCCAGCTTGCTCACCTGAGCGCCGGCTCCTACTCCTGTAGGACCTCACAACCAGCGCGCTGCGCCCCAGCGAGGTGGGTCAGCCCCGAAGTCGTGCTGACCCCGAGAAACTGGTGAAAACGCCGCCCTGCGCAACAGAAATCCCAGCCTTAAGTTATACAAGATGCTTTCCCCGGAATTTAAAGTCACCTCTCCAGACATGCACGAAACCTGTTTCTATTTCGCTTCTATAAGCTTCCAGGTAGGACTAGAGCAAAGCGAAAAAGCAGGAAGAAAAGTCCACGCATATAAAAAGATGTCAGAAAGAGGCGGAAGAGAGAAATGGAAACCTTCTGCTTTTTTCCTTTCCCAAAAAGAAGCAAAAGTTGTGGTGGCCCTAGAGAACCAGTGTCTGCAGTCCCAGTGCCCGCAGAGCTTGAACTGGAACAGCGGGTGACCGCTGCTGCCTGGGGACGCGCCAGCTTCCAAGTTATCACCCTGTGCTGGCTTTAAAAGTAGCACAAGCCCCAGCTGAAAACACAGTGTGAAAAGTGTCACAGAAAACGAGCCCTTTAAATTAACACTCATGGCAAGCTAGAGATCCATAGGAAATTTAAATCACTGATAACAGATTATGTCCTTGGCCTGGCAGTAACTGATGCAGAACATCTGTTTACTGACATCCAGGACTTCCAGCTTTTTTTGATACACTGGAACTTCCCATCTTCCTTTCTATTAAATCCTGGCCATAAAAAGACATTTCCCTGCAAATCGTGCAATTCTGAGAAATAAAAACCCTCGTACCAGCCTCGCATGTTCCTGCTCATTAAAAAGCCCTGCTTTTCTAATGAAGGGCAATTCAAAATGATTTACAATGAAAAACAGGAAAAAGATCTGCTTTGTGGTTACACCTCCTTAAAATACAGCACGAAGCACCGATGGCTACGGAAGGCTTTTCTACGGACTTTGCCTTCCGACAGGCTATTATTTAATGACAGCATGCACTAGAAATATGCTGGTGCTCCGGGATTTTTCAAGCAGACAAATGCTTTTGAAAACTGCCCTTAAATCCTGGGTGGCAGACTGATCCCGGACTTGCACGTGAAGAATTGGATCTGGTTAAAACCCTCAGAACAGGGCCAAACACCGCCAGTGGCCAAGGCAAGCCAGAAAGTTGCCAGTCCAGGACTAATATCTTCAAGAGCAGGAGGAAAAAAAAAAAAAAGGAGAAGGAGTTACAGAAAGCAGCGGTCCCCGAGCTGCTCTGTCCAGTTTTTAATCACAACAGCACCACAAGAATCCCTGGCAGCATCTGCTCCAGCAACACCCAGAACCTGCAAAAATCAGGTGCCATCGTCCCTGATGGCAGATGGCAGAGATGTGGGAGGCACTTCAAAGGCTAAAAAAAGTCCAGACGCCTCCAGGTGAAACACCAGCACGGGCACAAACGGCGATACAGCCACGGACCAGAGCAGCAGACAAGCTCGAGAAAACCGCATCTCCGCATTTCTTAATTTATTATGCAATATCTAAGCACAGGATCATCACCCTACCTAGTAAGGTGCCTCCAACATCATCTCTGTGCATGGGAAAAGCTATATTATTTTAAGGATCAGTTTCAGTTATGTTGCCAAACAGACCATTTATTTGTTGCTATGCTACAGAGCAAATATTTTTGCCATTTGGTTTGTTTAATCACAAACAAAAAGCTATGGGGAAGTAATTTTCTGCTCTGATTTACTACAGGGAAAAACCTATCCTTAAAGTGAGAGCAGCTTGGCTTCATGGGCAATTCCTAGAAGTTAAACACAGAATATTCTGCCTGGTGCCAAGCTTCAAGATTACCTTAAGGCAATATTCATAGATCAGGGAGGTGATAAAAATTCAACAGGAGCCCTTCCCATCCTGGGCACCACATGGGAAATTTTCTCAGGTGCCTTCTACCTGGAAAGGAGGCAGCGATGATGGAAATAAGACTGGAGCGGCTGCACCGGCCCCAGTGTGCCCACTCGGCTGCTGAAACAGTACATGACATCAGAAAAAAAAAAAAAGGAAAGAGTTCAACTCACCCTGAAGTGCTTATGTATTGAGATCTTGAGTTATAAGTTAACAGCAAATGTTTCCAGGAAATATGACAGAATTTAGCCCAGCAAAAAAGGGCCATCAAGGCAAAGATCTATTTCAGATCCCACTTAATATTTTAAATAGGGTCACACTGACCCAAAGACACAGTAAGGAATTTGACCCACAATATTAACTATGGAAGAGAATCTACAGATGTCTCTGATAAATGCTCTGTAACATTTGTAAGAAAAATCAGACACACAGACAATAGTTATTAAAAATAATTAATAACTGCTGTTCAATGATTTGGGGATGAAGGAAGAAAATTAAGTGGATTTCAAGAAGTCATTACTCAAGAAATCAAGTGCTATTTTTTTCCTAAAACATCACAATAAATGGATATGATAAAGCTGATAGAATTAAATGGTCTTTACCCATAGAAACACCACACCTTACCACATCATCACACCTACATTTAGAGTACCAAGCAGAACACAACCACTGTAAAGACATTTTCTTACTCTAGCTAAACCCTGATGCTGTAAGAACTTTCTTTCATCTTCTGCATAAACAGTTCGTGTGGTCATGTACCTTGTCAGCCACTGCAAGATACTGAGGAAAAACTCCTTCACTTGTTTTATGTATTTGCATGCATGTACATTATGTACAAATATTTGTATAAAACAAAGGTATAACTTAGAGGAAGCAGGATCAGGAAGAAAAATACGAGAGCTTTCCAAAACATGGCTGCCAAGGTTGGCTCAGGTAGTATTTGCTTGGTAACAGCCATAGAATTCATATTCAAAAAAATCATGTTAGAATATTTAATTTGATCTTCTGTGTATCAGAAGACTGAACTTCAATCAGTCATCCATTGTACTGAATAATATACTTGGGCTTGACAAAACCTAAGCTAGTGTTTAGCTTATATACATTCCACTCTTGGGGTAATAGATTCTCAACCTTTGAGTATCTTCATTGCCCTTGGCAATTTGTTCCCAAATATAATCAATAAATTGCATTAAAAATGTGCCCAGTCTCCAATTTCAATTTGTACAGCTTCGCCTGCCAATGAAATACTACGTATTCTCCAGCAGATTAAAAAGACCTTTAAATACCCAAATTCTCTCTGAAAGGGAAAGTGACTACATGTAAATCACCAATCAGTCCTTTTTATAAGCTAAATAGACTATGTCAAAGCATTCTATCCTATCTCTAGATTATTTCTATAGCCTTACGCGCTCCATTTTAAACACATTTTTCCAAACGTAATACAAATGGAAACAGTACCAATAAAACACTGATCAATTCCTCTTTACCTCCAAACATTGCTTTGCAAAGGTGCAATAGTTGTGGTAAAATAAGCAGATTTGTTTTCCACAGTAGCACCAGAACAAGGGCAGGAGCAGTGCATAGAATAGGGTGCAGCTCTCCAAAGGGGAAATAGTACATGCTATATAAGAGTATAAATTAATTTAAAGTAGCCATATATGTAGTGAGGACACGTTGGCACCGGCCGGTGCTCTCTGCTCAGGCAGTCTCTGCCCACATTATTCTTTTACTATCGTTCGCAGCCTCGGTGGATTATAAAATGAAAGGGCAGCTTGATTGACGGGGTATTGAAAATCCCCGCAGCCCTCCAATCCGATTTGGATCACTCCCTACCCATCGAGCTGCTGGAAAGTTACTCCGGGTATAACCTCTGGAATTTACCCTTTGTGGGTGACCCCGGTCCCTGGGATCTCAGCTGGGCACCAGCTTCTGGCGCAGTTGAGGAAAGCTCCTGGGCATCTGTTTGGCAGCATCAGTCCTTTTCCTACTGTAACAAATTCACACAACTCCGTTTTCTCTCCGTTGCCATGAGCGCACAAATGCTGTTTTGACATACTAAGAAAAAAGTTTTTGAAAGCCTTTTCTTCCCCTCCTTGGGAAAAAGAAAAAGTGAAACTAAACTGCTCTCCCTCCTCAGCACCAAGAGATGCTCTTCCCTCAGCATGCTGCAGCAGCTACAGGAATGTTGTACTCGTTTTGAAGTTTTCCCACAGATTCAGTTATTTTGGTTCTGGGCTAACCATTTTGTGGCAGTAAATCTGACGGGAGATGATGACCACCGAGGCCAGCAATATGACCTCTGGTAAGAGACATTTCTCTTGTGTTTTAGTTTGCAGTCTCCTTCCAAAAAACAGGAAAGAGGCCAAAGTTTAAGACTTCTTAAAAATACCTTATAATTACCCATGTAGAAATTCTGTTTACTCACTTCATGTTTTTCCTGTGTAGCCTTACAGCATTGCTATAGGCTTTAAGACAACAAAGGCTGATAAAACCCTGGGCCAAATCTCACCATCTTTATTCATTCGAGTAGACTCTCTGAACAAGTGTTTTCAAATAAAGGAGCAATCATTTTAAGATGCTGCCCACCCCATGAATCAGAGGAGCTATCAGACACTGCTAAAGCTGCCTTTAAGCACCATCGACAGCAGTAAAGTTCTGCAGGATAGATTCCTCTTAGTTTATTCTCCCTTCCACAACCTTTTTTTCTATTTCTGCTCTACACCATTTGATTTATTCAAGACCCACAGAAGAAACATCAGGGTATCCAAAACTAAGCTCAGCAAGAAACAGCAACGTCAGAACAAGTCACCGGCTTGGGTCTTAAACCCAGAGCACAGCGAATTACATCCACTTGCAAAGATGCTGTACAAGCTCTGGTGATAAAAAGACAAACTTCGACTTGTCGAAGTGGCAGGTAGACAGGTAGCATCAATCTTCCCAGCTCTATCAGTTTCGGTAGCTGGGCCACCTTCTGATCCCATTTGCTGCAGCATCGAGGAACAGCTTTGCAAATGTAAAAGTGCCCAGAGCACAGAGCAAAGCTGATGGCCCTTGTGCCTGTACGGCACGGATCTGCCCACCCGGCACACCGTAAAAATCCAGCCTTGTTCTGTTGTGCTTAAGGCTACCGAGACCCAAATTAACAGCACCAATTGGTCCATACATTGAGCACCGTTTTGAACAATTAACACTGAACATTTGTCTTACTAGAAGGGAGTTATTTGAAGTCTGATCTCTGCCAGAAAGAGCTGAGTCTTGAGCAGATTTTCAGCTTCATCTAAAGCCCAACAGTACTTAATAACATATGGTCTTGACTTACACTCCTTGAGGGTATTTATACCCAGCAGCACCTCACAGGAGCAGCAAGTCCAGCATACATGCAATACCTTTGCTCAGCAAGGACCATGTTACTGCTCTGCCACAGAGGAAGGAGAGTGGCTATTCAGATATATAATTGGCATAAATTTGTTTTAAAATATTGTTTCTAGGGGAAAAGATGTAATCCAACAGGCTCTGAAAAGCTCTCAGGTCCAGGTGTTACTGGGTCTTAGGTAGGGTGTTTCCCATTACAAGATGCTAAAGGCACAGAATTGAACTTCAGTCTCCCAGTGATTTCAGCCAGAGCTTTGGTAATCATACCCGGAGCTGATGGAATCCTATTGATGACATTGGCAGTTGGATGAAAACTTTTGGGAAGGAAGAATGCAAGATTAATATTTTTCCACCCCTGTGAAACATGAGCTTTATATACCTAGCCCTGCTGATGCATCATAGCCCAAATTGTCTCAAATAATTATATCATTCTGGGCAGCTAATACAACTGCCTTCAATTTCACTTAGCAAATATTTAATTTATCATCTGCTCATTAACTAAGTAACTGGCTTGTTTTCCAAGATGTGACAGCATGCAAAGGAGAGTTCTAGGCCCTTTGAGTGGTGTCAATTTTAAATCCAACTATGCACAGCCTTTGGCTCAGGGAGTTAAAGAGAAATATCCCAACACATCATGTCCAAAACGAAATCTGATTGCAATGCAGACAAGCATTATCACTTATTTTTGCACAATAGCCAGGGATTTTTTTGATCAGAGCCTCGGTTTGCAGCTTTCAAAAGACTTTCTCATTGTTATTTCTATACTCAGCTTCATTACACACTTGTAGCTATCACTTTACATTGCTCCTTCAGTAAACACATTTCACATGTTTTCCATTAGAAGACTCAGTTGCAGACAAGTAGCTGAGCAATGAGTATCATTTCAGAGGAGGTTGTTTTTCACTGATCTGTCAAAGAAAGTGTCTGACTACATAGATTTGTTAAAGGTGTGTAACAAGTCTGGCAGGACTGTATATTTTAATCAGCAATTTTCACTCTGAAGAATTATTTCCTCATGCATTCCTGATAATTTCTCATTTGAGTTCATCTTTAACTGAAGCTTAATTCATGCAATATATAACCCCAACAAACACAATGTTTTCTGCAACTTGCAGTAGTTTTTAGCCATTTTGCCCTGATCCTTTTTAATCAGCAGGCAGAATACATTCCTGGCAGCAGACTTGTTCTGCCCTCCCAGTTAGCAGAAACACCTGGGAGCAAACTGGGAATGTATTGATTTTTCCACACAGCTTCTGGCTACAAATCCATATTCATAATACAACATGGAATATCTGGCTTCTATCAAAATATGAAAGAAAAATGAAATTGAAGAAAAATATATGCAAAAAATATTAAATTAATGAACACTTTGTTCAGTCCCTTGGCACACAGCTACTGAAAGAAAAGAACATTTATGTTATACTCCAGCTCAGTTCACCAAATGCAGCATTTGCTGCCTTTGTTATTATTGCTGCTGTTCTGAAAAAAAATGCATTTTCATGTATAGCCCCTGTCCAGTCCAAGACCACACCTTAGAGCAGCCAGCCCTGGTGCTCAGGCTCTCCGCACACCAAGGAGACATCCTCCAGATCTTTCCCAGAGCAAGATCTGACCCGAAAGCAGGGACAGGGTAATCCAACAGTATTCAGGACCAACGAAGAAAACAGACTACGGAAACCAAGATTTTCCCATAGTTTACTATATACACTTGCATACTAAGAAAATATTCCCAGTAGGGGATTAGAATATTAGAAAGAGTAGAAAACAATGTTGTCAAGCCTTTATCTTAACCTTTATCGGTGCAGTAACATCCCTTTGCATACTGAGGATTGTTATAACCACCAGGCACGGCACTAATTCCCAGGTTATTTTCACAACCGTAAGGACTGGCTGTGTGCTACAACATTGCCTGGTGCCATGAGGCTTCACGTCACCTTCATAACGTGATTGGAGAGATCAGATGAAAGATGCTATAAAGCTCAAAGCCTCCTTAAGTGGCAGCAGAAAGGTCATCCTGCACTTTCTGCCAGTCACCCCAGACTGGTGGCCAAGTGTGACATGAGAATGCCTCAGAGGCCCAAATTGCGTTTGAGGAAGAGTAAGAAGCAAATCTCCCATCATAGATGGACACAGAGGACCCAGACTGGTCTGTGGCTGACAGGGTAAACAAATACAATATATTGAGATTTATCGTAAGTTAATGGCTGTAGCATTTTATAATGAGCAGTTATTAGCTCTGCAGGATATTATATTAATATAACTTAAATACATTAAAAAGGGAACTCATCAATGAATGCCAGCTCTTACCTCCTCAGCTACCTGCTGAAACAGGCAAGTTTTGGCTGGAGAGGGCCAGTAACTTAAAATTATTTGTGCTAGTCCCTTTTTTCCCCCTAGCTAAATCCAGAAGTGGGGGGGACAAAGAGAAATGAGCCCTAACTTGCAAATTGAACTCTATTAAACATACACCACAAATGAGTTACATACAAGCAACCTAAGCACTGCAGAGCAGCTACACCAAACCCAAAGAGCTGTTGTCTCACCATTCCTTCCTCAGGGTTCCTTTTACATTGCTGTTAGTACTATGCATTGATAATTACTGAAGGCTGAATAATTAGCAGTACCTTGTAATTTTTTTGCCGCAAAGAATATGGAAAGAGTTGCTCAGTTCACAAGTTTAGCTTGGGAGGATCATTCTTGTAAAAGACAAAAAAAGAGGGTATACTATACCGGCTTTAGCATAACTAAATACTTGGCATGTTAACTTAATTCACTTTTTAAGCTAAGAGGCCTGATGGCTGCAGAGAAATAACCGACTTCCACTAGCCCTCCTCCAGGAGTAGTTCTGCAAGAAGTTAATACAAGACAAACAGGTGCAGGGTTGGGGTCAAACAAGCCAATCTGCAATTATCAGATGTTGCTGGAAGGCATATTTAATCACGATCAAGCTCCATTTGCCCATAAAACTTCTCTGCCAGCCAGTCCAGCCTTACCCTTTCCATTTTCAACCACCACAGAACAGGGCTGCCTCTTATCCACACCGGTGCCAGACACAAGAATCCCCAATCTCATTTGTACCTCCATGAGCTACCATGCTGCAGGCTATTAACAGCTGCACATGTCTTACTATTTTACCATAAGTAATGGACCTTAAATTCTCTCCTGATGGCCTTCTATACTGAGATAGAGTGGGAAGAGCAAAAAAAAAAAACCAAAATCAAAAGGCTATAGCTCAACCTCCTCCACAGCTGGAGAGCATCACTCAGGCAAAGCTAACTACACAGCAAAGCAGAATCAGTTATATATTGGTTTTGAGAGGTTTTACTGGCTCATTAACTGTTGAGTAGCAATAGTCTATTCTTTTAGTTGCATTAAAGCAAGATAAATCCTCCTTGCTCAGAACAACTTGTAATGCAGTTTAGACAGAGTTATTACTAATGAGGTCTTGGGTTCAGATCAAAATGTTTAAAGTAACCAGCTCCACAGTGCTGTTAATGCTGGAAAGGGCTCCGTGGAAGACTCTATTTCTTTGGTCTAACAAAATTTAGACCTTCAATTATGAAATGAAATTAAAAGAAAATTATTTTCCCCACACGCATATTCAAGGACTTGTCTGCAACATAGGTAAAGTGATATTACTCTTGGGAGTCAATTCTTCCCCAATTTCTAGAAAAAGATTTCACAACTGAAGTGATATTTGGAGGAAGAGTCATCACACACTACTTATTCTGCAACTAATTAGTTGTGGCACCATAAGCAAATATTATAGAAGGTACTCATAACCACAGTTTTCTGAGAAATTCTCTTTACAATTAAGAGTCCAAGGCAAATGCTCCTGCTGCTTATACAGCTCTGCTTTACATAGGAATGGAAACCAAAGCCTGTCACATTATCAGAGAGCTGTCTTTTCTAAGCATATTCTTAGAGGATAGTTAAATTCAATAGAAAACAGCCTTTAGCTTCTGCCAGCACTTCATATAGGCAGCAATGTGTCTACATAAAAAAGTTTCAGTACATTTCCCTCACTCTGAGGTAAGCCAGTGCTAAGCAAGATGGTCCTTTACACATGTTGAAAGCAAAAACACTCTTTAATGTCACATTAACTTGATTTCTTTCAAGCTTTGGCAAAGTTAATTTGGTTTGAGCCTTGTGCAGAGAGCATGATTTGTGTTCCTATTGCAGTCGTATCTGTTGAGTAATTTTCAAGTAACAGCCACATCAGTCCTTTGCTATAACACTTTAAGTTCTTTCTTTCCTTAAATTTTAGACCTTCAGATTGCACAGTAAAGACCCAAGAACTTAAAATCTGGTACTGTAAGAAAATTCCTAGAATCCGCTAGTATTGGCTCATTTGCTTACATGCACCAGCTTATGTGCAGTCCCATATGTTTTGCATTCACTGAAAACATCTTTGGCTCGTGATAGTCCAGCAACTCCATCCTCACTGTGTCCATGCATTTCAGGGATTTTTATGGCAGGAAAAAAGCAGGCTAACTTGAAAAAGGAAGATAGTGCACACAAAATGTCAGTCCTCCTGCAGTACTTTTCCATGTAGTTTTAGCATACAGAAAGGTTACCAATGACATTTCTGGTTGGAGAGCCAGCCTGATGGAAGCCAAGGCACTTCTGGCTAAGTGGAATGGCAAGCAGAAAACTGATGGTTTCAAGCAAATTGTAAACCAGATATCCCATTTATCACACTGGCCTATTGAGAAAAGCATTGAGAGGATCATTAGAAGAGAAACACTCAGGGTTTGAGTCTCCACAACGTATTCATATAATATAATCTCATAAATACCAATGTGATAACCAGTTCCTAAAGCTAACCTTTCCTGCCTTCAAGATAAGTACTTGAAGGTGGGAGATAATTTCACTTTCTAGACATAGCCAAGTCCCAGCTATACAGCCTGACATCTTACCCAAGGCCAACTCTGCAAGCTCCCTTAGTCCCAGGCTGACCTCTTCTGACCTACTGAAGAACATTTTAAATAGTACTCCGCATTCGTCTATTTACCAGGCAGAGAAATTTGATGTTACTAACATTATTTAATTTAAAATGGAAGTTGACATTTTCAATGCAGCTTTGCAGATATTTGATAGCAGCATGAAGCTAAAAACCCTGCTTTAGTTTTACCAGAGAAAAAGATACTTTCTGAAGCTGACTGTGCTCAATACAAGAATTCTCAATGCAGTATTTTTTGGCAGAGTTTAACAGCACTGAACCGAGTAAAATTTGAGGAACTCTTCAGTTGAGTTATCCCTTTTATAGATACAAAATGCAGACATCAGAAACAGGTAAGTTTTATTATGCATTTAAATTTTCCTGATTCCCATCTTTGGAACAGTTTTCCCAGGATAACATCCATCCTCATCAGCCCTCGGTGCTAACAGAGTGCACTACCACAGCAAACAGCTCTCAGTTTTCTTTATTCCTCCCCATCATCCTTCCCATCCAAAGAGTATTCTTACTGGGTCTCCGTACGACAAATCAGCGCTCATTGAGGTGAAGACAAGCGCCCAGCTGTAAGCAGTGCACAGGGAAGGACAGCTTAGATTGAGCAGTTTGCTTCTAAACTTCTCAAACACCTTTTCCCTTCCAAGAGAAGAAAACCTGCCGATTTCACATTCCCAGACCAGTTGTTACAAAGCAAAATAGGTCAGGATAAGTTCCAATCCCAAGTTTTCAGGCACCTTTCCATGCCAGACCAACACATCTACCATGATAGCAGTTGAACAGTTTCTGGAGGATCAACTGTCCCGAGACAAGCAGGAAAGCACCAGGACAGCCCATCTGCACAACTAATCCAAATAGATAGTGAGGTTACAAGTTTCCAGCTATTTTCTTAAAAATCTTTGCTCATTCCGTGCATCCACCTGAAGAAGCCGTAAGTGGGCTGGGACTTGAAATAGTTGACTACAAAAAAGGTCAGAAAAGGACCTGAAATATTCAAATAATCTTCCAACACTTTACAACCTTAATGCACTTTGAACAGAGCCGTAAAGTAACTATTGGGAGTGAAATATCATTTTAAATAGAAAAGTTCTAATGAAAGCTAGCAATGTTCCCCCCATTAAATGAATAAAAGCTTTCCTTTATGCTGCTGTAGAATTTCCTTCAGTGAAATCCCACCTGTAACCCTATACACTGCTAATCACAGACAAGCACCATGTACTCTCCACAGAGCATCAAGTGCTCTTTAAATACACCGGCAAGCTGTACAGGGTGTTCTCTTACACCGGCCCAGAAAGCAAGTCTCACATTTAACACCTTTTCTTGAGCAGGCACAGAATGAGCCTGCAAAGGGTTAAAGAAAAACAAACATATCTTTTTTTAATAGTAGCATTACATTATCTGAATATCCGTCATAGCCAGTGCTGCAAAATCAATAGTGCCATATGCAAAGTATCTTCCACAGTAGCTTTGAGGGATAGCTGTAACTAAAAGTGCTGTAGAACTGAGGTTGGCTGAAAAGGAAGAAAAAGAAAAGAGGGGAAAAGAAAAATTAAAAACCTTTCACTGTTTCCAGAAAGCACAAAGATGGACAGAATTGAATAGAACTGCAAAATGCTGGTACAAAAACTAACATGCATATTTGACTTTGAAATATTTAGGGTGCATTCTAGAAAGTGGTTTTCGACCAGAGACAAATCAAGTCCCAGAGCTACCAACCACTACTTTAAAAAGGGCGGAAACGCAATCGTTTTTAACAACACAGCTTCATTAATTTCTTAAAGAGCACGTACAAACATTTGTCTCCAACAGCAGGTGACCAAACTCCCCAGCCCCAAGAGCCCTGACTTCCCAAGCCGACACAGACCGTCCTCCCCGTGTCCACGCACGGCCAAGGTTACTCTCCAAACGAGTCCTGAACTCACACGCAGGGAGAGGAGCACTAGAGAGGGGGCCCGTGCCATCTGTGCTGTTTAAAAATAGACGCCACCTCCATCCAAGTTTGACCTTGAATCTATTTCTCTACCCAGAGCGATCTACACGGATAACGATTTGAGGCAAAGCAAACAAATCTGCGGAGAACCCCGGTCACAAGGTCTGTGACACGTGCCCATTCACATTTCCATCGGTAACTGCTCGTGTCCTGCTTGCCTTCTCAATTTACGTGGACTACAGCTGTAAAGCAGAAGCACTTTGCTCTTATTCCGAGAGAACCTTTCATGGTTGAGAAGATCTCTCTACGCTTCTGGAAAGAAGAAAGTTTTTGAAAACTGCTGCTCAAAAGTAGTTAAACTTAATTTGATCAAAGTCATATAATAGCAGAAGACCCTGTATTTTTAAAGCTAGTACTTTTTTTTTTTAGCTTGCTAATAACAACTTTTGGCTATTTGTGCTTTTGTTACCAATACCTCTGTTCTATTGTGCAGCGAGTTACCGCAGCGCACATCATCCTGTCAACACGCACACTTAGCCTTTGTCATCCAGGTATCCAAAAGTAAACTGTATATACATATATACATGACCAATACAGATTTATAAAGGCTAGAGGGAAATCCAATACGCCGCTCCAAGTATTAATGAGAACATGTAGGTGAAGCTTAGATCTTCTTTTGCATCCAAGTTACATTTAGCTAGACTGACTGCCCTGCTTTAGCCAGATCTGAGGTTTACCCAGACTCTCCACACAATTCATCAAGCCCTTTGTGCTCTCAAAATGGATTTGAGCTGAGTCATCCATGAATCCATACACTCAGAGTGAATCTGTTTTCTGTCAGATTGCTAAAATAAGGCCACAGAATAGCTGGAATCAAAACAAACCCTTCATTCTATAAATGCTTTATTATTTTTAGAAGAGAATACTTGTTTTTAATTTAATTAAGATGTTCTTGTTTTCCAAGGTGTTCTCCAGCCTTCACCTATGCTTGCTAAGGTTTTAATTCTACTATTCATTAGATGCTGTTATGATCAGGATGGAATATCATGGCCAAAGGACACTGCAATAATTACCAATAGTTTATTATAGACAAACTAACAGGATCCTTCAAAGAGTTTGGTGCATCAGTGGTCATTCTCCACATTATCAAGGCAGGGATTCTCCAGATTCCATCCCTGAAGAGACAATATGTCCATCAGCAAAACCTGACCATTCCAAATCCAGTGAAAATAGCCTTCAACACAATCCCTCCACCCTCTACCATGCCAGCTGCACAATTTGCATAAAATTTACAAAGACCACAAACTCCTGATGAAGTTCCACAGAGCACCTCTCTATACATCATTATTTTACTTTCTTGTGCATCAGCGAAAGCCCAGGAGTTTGGCATATTGATGAGCTGAGAACAGACTCTACCCGCCAACACAAGTACTGTACAAATACCTGGGTTTCCACTACAAAGTGGGACTCCAAAATCTGGGTTCTAGCAAGCAGGTTTTCCAACCAGAAAGATTACCAGCCTGTGTTATCCACAGCAGAGCACTGCTCTGTTCTAAAGCGTTAGCTTATATTCACTTATTTCCTTACCTCAGATGTGCCAGTGGTGCCAGAAACATTACTGCACAATTATTTAAAAATGTATTTTCTCTTCACATAACCATTCGTCATAGTTGTCATTTAGATGCTAAACATTTTAAGACTACTCTGCAGGTCTCGGATTTCTTTTCCAAAAGATGGATTTGCTTATTACGCTGATCTGTAATACATCCATACAGCAATGCATTACATTTTCTGTACTTAAAGATGCTAAGGTTTAAAGTTAGGTGTGTAAAATTGATGTGATGACTTCCCTACTACTGTGAAAGTAACTAAGAAAATATTAGCAGCTAGTATAAGGTCAGATTTTTAATTCTTAAAGGTTCTTACATACCCAAATCACTCTGAAAACAACATTTACATTTATTAATTTGCTCTGAAATAGAAATTACTCTTACACCAGAGTTAAACTAGAGGGCCAGATATAGCTGTTGGAGGGTCATGTGCATATCTTAATTCTTTAGATGTCATAACAGAGGAAAGAGGCAAACCTCTGAGCTGGAGAAGTAGCTCTTGAATCTTTTTCCATGCCTAGTTGAAGTCTCCATGTGGTAGAGAATGAAAAATCACTGCAGTAATTTTTAAGCAACTGGGAGAAAGCCAAATTGATGGTCAGTCACACTAATTCAGCCTTTCTGCAAATTATATGAGGTGTTACTCATTCCTCAGCATTTTCGTTTTATACCATTTTTCAAAAGGTATCCAGTTCTTATACAACTGGCCAAGACAGAAAATCAGTGAAAACCAGTAGTGTTCCAGGAACATTAGGTTCCTATTGTCCTGGCATGGTCTATATAAATTCATAAAATGCCAAAACTTTCTAAAGCAGGTAGTTAAAAGTGGGGTGAATGTGAGGTTATTTGGATAGATTCATTGTTTTTGGAAATAACAGCAGAGAGCACCTCTAATAAGAGAGGAGCCTTAGAGCTCTAGAGAGGGAAATACAAGAGAGTGCTCCAGGTTCCTTTGCAGCAGATGCCATAGAAAAAAAGGACATAAAGCTAGTCTGCACCTTGGTATACAATGATTTTGTTTCCTAAAGACCTCCAACTTACTTTCAAACATGATAGGTGCATATACCTGCAAAGAGTCTATATTAGAAAGCCTAGCAACACCACAAAAAAAGGTTATTCTGTGATTCGATATTTTTGACAGGGACTAAATTAGTGCAGCAATTAGAAGCCTCATGCGTAAAGGAGATGAGTTTCCGACGCTATTTTTATCTGAAGGAGGCCTCTTGATCCAGTCTCACTACCGATTTCCTTCCAAGAGCATGCCATCTATATTAACATCTCTGCATCTCTATCCTACGCTAAACCCATACTCTTCTATAGCACACTAGGTGCAGTATAAACCCGACAGCTACAAAACACTCCTACAGGCAGAGCCCAACGCACCGGCCCTCGAGCCCCCCCCTTACAAAACCTCCCCCCCACACCCAGCTCTCCCCAGTCACAAAGCAGTTTAAAAGCCTGAAATAAACAAGTTCTTTGTTAAAACCAGGCTAAACAAGAGCCCCACTCGTCCTAAATTATATCCCAGGATGCCACGCAACCATCTTCAGCTCCTGCTTTGTCTTTTAAGTGCAGCTCTCTGCTTTTGGAGCTAGGGAAGAGCAGCGAGCCTCCAGGAAGCCTTAAGGACCCAGCCAAGTTGGTCACCAAGAGGCAAAAGGGAGGTCAGCCCACTGCAGGGCGTCCTGCAGGTCTCAGCATCTGGTCACATCTGCAGGCAAGTCTTGTTAGGGTCACCGCTCGCTGCTAGAGTGGGAAAAGCTCGGTGTGTGCTCCACCTCATCCCTCCAATTCACCTGACCCTGGGAAATCACCCGCTCTGCAATGCGCATTAGCAGCAGGAGGAGGAATGGATAGGGAAAAAAGAAGTTTTGGAAGTGCCTTGTCTTATCTCTTGCTATTCTGCAATGATAACAGACCTCGGAGAGGCCCCGGACACTAAAGAATTACATGATGTGAACAACTCTCAGCCTCTCCGAGGGGAATGCTGGCTAACACATTAGCATAGCTAATTGGATCCTGACCTTTAAATGAAATGTGAGCAGCTGGCTACCTTCAAATTCCTCAGCTGCTGTCTGTCATTTGTTTTGCTTCATACAGTTCTGTTCAGAAGTGAAAAAGCAAACAACTCACTGACTTCCTACATTGCAAATAACAGGTCAGGAGACCTTGAGTCCTTGGCAGGGTAAAGCAAGGAAAAGTATATTTTGTCACATACACACATATATATAAATCCATATATGTATTTTCATAAAAGTATGGGTCTTCCTACTGGAAAAAATTGAGACACCTGGAGATCTGCATCAAGGCTGCTGAAATTATGTTCACATGAATCAGAATGATAATCAAAGGTTGTTCACAAAAGTGCTGATCTTAAACACTGTAATTCAAAATCTGGTAAAGATATCGATGAAATGTCTGAAATTTGAGTAATTTAATCTGTAACTAGAAGTATTTTGAACATGTAAATTGGCAACTACATGCTTAGTTTTCTAACAGATGAAGCACCTTGCCAGCAAAGCTGTTAGAATTTCACAGATCTGCATACTGACAAATGTATATCAGAACATTTGCAAATATGGAGTAACTGGATGAAGAGGGTAAGTCTTCAGAAACTGCAGTCAGACAGATTTAATCAAACAGGAACATCTGATCATGTTTCTGCATCTTTTTAGTCCTCCCCCCCAGGTTAGCAGAAAACAGATATTTTCAGGCAACATCTGTAATCCTCCAGCATGAAATTAAAGGAAGAGCTGTTTTAATACCAGGCTGATCACAGGACACAGAGCAAAGCAGTTTCTGAATAAACTTCTGTCAGTATTTACTTTTAACAAGCCATACCTATTAAGGGTTTATTATGGTGGTTAACAAAACCCTGACCAAACATTCAATCTGGATATTGAAAGCATTCTGAGCATTTCCAAATTGAACCACGCAGCACTGGAGATACATTCCCTGTGCTGTCAATGCACAATTGCAATTAAGTCAACTTGATCAAATTGCTCTGTCATTCAGTGTTTTGGCTTCACTACAGTAAGCCATGTACCCTCCTGACAGTGCAATTTCTCTCCCAAACCAAAGAGAATAATTCCTCTTTACTTTAAAGAGAGCTTACCCAAGAAGCTAGCTGAAGCCTGCAAAAAAACTATCCAATTCACTCATTTGCAGTGATTTTTTTCCCTTATTCCAACACTATGAAAAAACTCTAGACTTTAACATCACTTCCAATCATTGCACAAAGTTTTTGCACCTCAGTAGCCCTATCCACATACCTAGAAGAACTAGGATACCCAGAGCTGTATCCAGAACTGAGCTCTAGCAAAACAGAGAGTTAAAATAGTTAGAATAGTTAGAGTCCTGGGGCAGGGAGAACACCACATGGCCCAAGCTACCCACAGGGATCCTGCACCCAGAAAGGACTTCAGAACCAGGTTACTCCAAGGAAGGAAAGCTGAATTTTCAGCTAGGACACCAGCACAGCAGCATGGGGGGGTGGTGTGTATGTTTTTTTGTTTTGTTTTTTTTTTTTCCTCAGGGCTTCGTTCTGCCTCAAAGGTCCACCTGGAGAGCTGCTGCCACGCCAACACATCAACAGCTTCGCCCATCTGCGGTTTCGCACATGGGTTGCGTGCCTCTGGCTTGTGGCTTGACAATAGCTATTGAATTGCAGGAGAGAAAGAGCAAAAGCCAACAGGTGAGGAGGCTGTGCTTTGTTGAGAGCTGGGAAAGAAAGGAAATCACTCACGCCCTGCCCACTGGGGACCAGTTCTATTCTGCTCGCCCTCCCCTTGGGTCTGATCCAGACCCCAGGGCAGGCAGTAGAAATAACCCCATTGAGGTCTACACTCTTCGAGCCAAGTTTTATATGGCAAAGGGGGAACGAGGAGAAAGACAAAGAGGTCAGGTTAGAAAATACATTTGTATGATAGTTGGAAGCGAGCCCTAAGCGGATACGAGGCCACATGTTCTACTATCATTACAGGCACTGTATTGAAAATAGTGTGTGTATATATATACATCCCTAAATTTATCTCTAGCTGCTTGGTTATACATGGTACCTCTCAACTTATATACCCTCAAGCAAGGAAAATAAAATACTTCATGTTCAAGACTATCAGGTTACTAAAAACCTTCTCATCCAAACCCCGTCGCACAGCTGGTAACTAGCTTCAAATCCAAAATACTACTGTCAATGTCAAAAGCACAGATATACATATGGAAACTTGTCATTTTTCTCATTTATAAAGGTGTCTAGCCCAGTTTTGATATACTGCAACTCTCCAGAGCACTACCACACTCACACCAGTACCTACAGCTAAGGCAGTTAACTCTCAGGACTTTACAGCCCCTAGAATATTTTGTCAATATTAACTCTCATAGGAGCAACTGCATTTATATATGTTATTTCTCCCTTTTTGCAGAAAAGTGAAGTGAGAAGACCCACTACAGTGCTGCAGAAGCAGGACTTTCCCATGCTGCTGCTCAAGCACTTGCTTCCTCACATGCTCTGCAGTCAGGGAGGCTTTCCCTAGAACCTTCTCAAATACAAGCCATAAACACAGCCAGTAAAGCAAAAGGCTTAGGAAATGCTCCATTTCATTTGTAACAAAGTAAAAAAAAAAAAAAAAAAATAGAAAAAAGTTGCAAAGCTAAGGTTTTTTATTAAACACACTCCAACCCACAATAAATATTAGTAGCTGAAGCAATTACAGCATGTGGCTGACTTTAATCCTACAAAAGCACAAAATATGCAGCAAATATTAACACCACAAACAAAAAAAGAATATTATTTTCTATGTAGTTAAGACATGATCTCTATCATACACAGCATAATGAAAAAAAAATAAGGACTACTTTTTTTTCTATTCACATACTACAATAAACACCAGGCATGTGAGTTGACCCACAAAATCAAGAGAACTGAACTTTCAAAAAATAGGCTTTAAAAACCAAGAAAACTTTATGAAAACATAAAATCATAAGGACTTACTCTGTGTAGGTGCCTCATCTAATTGAAAAAAAAAACTCCAGGCCTCTTCTTCCTCAAAACAGCCTCTCTGGGAAACAAAGCAAGCTGCTGCCTGGCCCACCAGCTTTAATACTGGTGCAGGAGAGCCATGCCAGCTGGGTGCCAGCTGGGTGCCATCTGCATCCTCAGTGCAGGCACCTGTGAATGTCCCATCAGGTGTGGGGGGGGTGGGGGAAAGTGGTATTTAAGGTTTTCTGTCTTCTAGTATGTCTAACCTGGACTAGGTTGGGTGGTTGGTGGTAGGTTCTTGGCTCTTAGGGGTCATAGCATGAGGAAGGGTAGTCAGAAAGCTTGGGGGGGGGGGGGGGGTGTCCTCTTTGTTTCTTCTAATAATGTTAGTCAGCTCATAAAACCTTCACGGTGTAATGCTGTAGTGATTAAGCTTCTGATGCTATTGTTCTTTCTGTTGGGTTTTTTTTTTCAGATTATGGACTTTTAGGAGACAGCGTTTATTTTGTTGGGATCTAAGTGGTGGCAGGGTTGAGCTGTGCGGTGTGTGCAGTCGCTCTGGGGGTGGCGGTGCTGGGGACCCCGAGGGGCAGGTGGAGGTGCTGGGCTGTCTGCCTGCATTACTGGGGCTTGTACCTTCATTTACTACTTATTTTTGTTTTCCTCACCCTTTAGGGTGTAGCCAATTCTGTAGCTTGCTCTGCAGTACTAGGCACTATGAAAAAGAGGACAAAGCTCTTGCTTCAAAAAGTCTCCATCCTACATTTATTGAAGGTTATCCTACATCTACTGAAGGCTTCTCTCTAGTCTACAGACAAAAATTAAATGAGATCTCTGCACTCCATAATAGTAATTTCTACTAAAATTGAAGCTAGGCAATTGCAAGACCTTCACACCATGCTGCGTTTTCCTTGCAAGAGCTCTTTCATTTGTGTTGCTACCCCCACCTTTGCCCACCCATCCTTTGCTCCCTGGGACCCAGCCCCAGCTCCGAGGCTGCTCTTCCCACCCTTTGTTGGAGTCAGGTCTTAGTGAGGCGGTACAACTCAGTGTCCAAAAATAGTGATTTTTTGGTTTGTTGTGGTTTTTTTTTTTTCCCTATTAATATAGGGGGGAAATGAGCAGATGAGTTTCTGTGAAATGGGCTTTTCTAGTAGCAGAAGAGGTGAATTTGGTTGTCACAGGACTTTGCTTCAGGCAGCAGAAAATGGAGCATGTGCAGCGAAAAATCCTGAGTGCAACATGCCTTGAGAGAAACAGAAGGAAGATTATAATACTGTCAGCCTCTGATCCTTGGAAATACTCTGTCAGAGCCAAGAAAAATCATGAGACTGACTCAGAAAAAACATAGGGCTTTTCAAAAGTGATACATTTGGGTTCTTTTTGTTTAACTTCTGGTTTCTGAGCCTCTTGGTTCATATTTTAGATTATTTTCATTCAAAAACCACAATGGCCAGAAATGTATGTGTCTTGTTGATGGTTGTGTTTCCTTTTCATTTTGACTTTCCTATAAATCAGTACGTACAGGGAGCTGGTCTCAAAAACAAAACACAGAGCAGGAGGCTTCTGATAAAATCATGAGAGCTGGTGAAAGTATTTATTTCGAGCAGGGAAAATAACTTTAGGAAAGTTTTGTCTCATGGAGCGGGTTGTTCCCCTCCGTCTTGTGTGCTCTAACAGGTAAATGTGCAACAGTGACAGCCTGGACTGCTGTTGCTCTCTGCAGGAGAGGGCAGACTAAGTTTTGGAAATAGATCCAATTCTGAAAAAAAAAGTTAAAACAAAAAAAAAAGACAGACCAAACAAAATCCAACCTCTGGAAAAGAAGGCTCCCCAGAATATTTAATCAGAAACACAGGAATGTTTTGCTTCAATAATAAGGAAGCATTCTACTAAATATTAATATTCTACTGTGATAGGAAAATTAAAGTAAAATGTTTACTCTCTTAAAGTTAAATATTTTACTATTACTGAGCAGAAGAAATTGAAACAATCCAGTAGGACACTTCGGTTTTGACAAAAACTGCATTTTTTCACTGGACTTTCCTGTCAAAACATTATGACCAGCTCTAATAAACATATGCATAATGAGTATAAACATATGTTCGCTCTAAAGATGCTGGTTTAAACATTACTGCAAAATTAAATCTTTGTTTAGCCACAGAACGGCCTCGACGCGGGCAACAGCTGCTCGGCTTTTTTGCCGCTGCGTCCCCGGCGTGCTGCGGGGCTCGTTAACGAAGGGCGGTCAGGGGGCTCACTAATGAAGGGCATGTGGGGGGGC
>JAVJGG010000002.1:36644343-36655006 GCA_035590195.1 Aviceda cuculoides
ACGCCCCCCCCCCCCCCCCCCCCGTTTTTTTTATTAAGAACACTAGAAAAGTAGGCATTAGTGTAACTCAAATTCTAGTTCAGTATTTTAACGAAGACTGTAAGAACATAGGAATGGAAGAGCTCCCTTAGCAATCTATGTCAAATTTCCTGCTATTTCAAACACCAGCTTATACTCTGCTCTGCAAACTGACCAAGTTCTTCTAAAAAGTTACTTTTTTTTTTCGGTGTTTTATTATCGCATGGGAAGTCAGCTTTACTACTGCAAACATAAAGGCCACCAACACCTTGCTCGCGCCAAGGCCGCTTATTTTTCTGCTACGTAGGTTTGGATGAGGAAAATTATTGTACCATCTGTGATTATTTGTACCCGTGCCTGTGTGCAGAGGGGCCGTCCCCGCGTGGATATCTGGGTGCTTCTGCCCCTGCACAGCATGTATCCGATAAGGGGGAGAGAATGGGAGAGCAAACTGATTTAGGGTCCCAATTCTAGCACTGGCAGTCTCCAAGCTGTTTATTTCTCTCCCTAAGTTTCTTTGCAGACTAGGTATAACGCTACTGATTTTCCTTTTAAAAAAATGCATGCGTTGATTTGGTTGCATGAATGTTTTCATTTCCATATCCCACCACAGTATATACAGTTCTGAAATGTTGATCTATTACTTGACAGTAATCTTTTCCTGTAATTTACAACATAACCTTAGTAAAACAGACTTATTCCTACCATAATTTATAACATATCCATACTCCAGACAGTTCAGAGTTGTTTTATCTAGAAAGGATTAAAACACTTGCAAATATTAAATTTAATCCACTCTAAGGGAGGGAATAAATTAATCATAATTAAGCCTCAGCAGCTGTAATTCTTAGCATAATGTATTATCTAATGCAGATTCTTGCTGAAGAATAGGTATGAGTCACGGGCATCCTATTTCTTCTGTAAGCTTGTGCTGCAAATCAATACATTTAATAAAGTAATCAAACAAAAATATTAAATGAACAATTCTTTTATTCACAAATCAATACAAGGAAATTGATACCCTGCCTACGCGCGTTTTATGGCGCGTTTCTCTTTCTGCAGAACAATAAAAGGCTTAGAGCAGAATGTTTACAAAGCCGAGAAAGAACATCTTTTATTAGGGACCAAAACATGAGGACCCCGTCGCACAAAAGCCTGAGAGCACCTGGCTCTTTTTTGACCAAGCAAAACCGCAGGAGCCGAGAGTTCTTATCTCACAGCCATCCCCAAGCAAAGTCCAGATAGTCTGCAGCTCAGCTAATTGCAAGGAGTGCTGGCCATAGTCCAGAGCTAAGAAGACTTGCACTTGAACTTCAAAGGAATAAGGACTTGTTAGGGGTGGAGGTATTTGTTTGGGGCCACCAGCAACACCTGAATCCACTCTTTGCCCGATTTGCTGCAGCTCTAACTCATTCACTCTCTCATTAGTTATCACCTGTATGAGGTTAATTTCTATTTATTCCACTCCTTGAGAGCAGACTCACTGTGCTGGTGCTCCATAAAGATGGAGGTTATGTTGTGGTGCTTTAAGGCTGGAAAGGAAGGTGTCTCTCTTTGTCAAGGCCTTGGTTTAGTTGAGTTGAGCAACGGAAAAACCATCTAGAAGGTTCGGGAAGCTGTTGGGCTGTGACTGCCTGGCCCTTGGAGAAGTGCTGTAAGTGCAGAACATGCTGAGAGTTGCTCTATGCATATGTTGTGGAAATTATATGCCTGTATGTATCCCCTTATCTCTTACCTGTCCTGGTGGTGGTCTGGAAGAGTATCCAGCTGCTGTAGGGCATCAAAAATGCTCCCGTGGATGGACGAGATGCTGAAATTCCTTCTTGCCCTGTTTTATGAGAGCTTGCCGTGTGCTGAGACTAATCTTACTGACTTTAGCAAGTCTTCTTACTGTGTATGTGCGGTGCAGGGGGAGACGTTGGGAAAAGGCCCTCATGCAAGACAAAACATTAAAAGCAGCCGTTAAAGTAATACAATAAGATATAGGCCTTGCTAAACCACAGTGACGTAAAAATAACATGATAGTGTAGGAAAGAAATTATTTCAGGTTTACTGCTGTTGTTTTCTTGTTTATTTTCATCTGAAGTAATCTTTACCCTAATTTCCCTATTTTCTTCCATAAATACACAAAATATTAGCTGGCGCTTTTATTCAGTTATAGCTAAATTTGGCTTTTTGATTTCAGATGGATCTTTCTACTGCCCTAAATGGTAATACATGCAAAGGGACATGCTTACCCATGACTAACAGATGTTGTGCCTGAAATACTCCTGTAAACAAGGTCTTTAAATCCAAGGTTCTTGAGGCTCATACTATATTTAAAAAAAAAAAAAAATCAGTTCAGTTAGGTCATTATTGGGATAATTATTTTTGTCTTGGTGTGATAAATCTGAAATAAACACGTGACTTCCCAGATTGCTAGAAACCATTGTAGAAGAGCAGCTCATGCCATAGATATTTATAACAGATGCTAACATGAGCTTGGTCTTCCTTTATTCATTAGAACAAATAAAATCTCATCCAAGACTGTCCCATTTCATGCCCAGTGAAACCAGGGGCCAAACAGCCAACCGTCGCTGCACTGCGAGATGGTTCATGTTTAACTGGTCCCTCCCAAACGATTACCCGAATTAGAGGAAGTCAGACAAAGGCACAGATGGTGTTCGGACAAAATTTAAATCTGTCTGGCTCTTGGTTGTCCTTTCCGTGAGCTAACGAGTGCATTAATCAGAGATCAGTTTCTTGTTTGCTCATTTCCATTAGGTAACTGGGTGGTGCGTCGATCTGTCTTCCTCATTTACTGAACTACTGCCACCTCCCCCGGCTGGCCACCGGCCAGCCCTTATTATGAAAAGTAAAAGGAGGGCTTCGGTATTTTTTGCGGATTCCTGGTCTGAAGCAGGCAGGTGCTCATTAACCTTAATCAAGGGGGTTGTGAAATGTGCTTGGCAGGCTCTGGGCTGCTGGATTTGTGCTCCTACCTCCCGTCCTTTACCACCTGCCTCGCTCATCACGGGACCGGAGGAGCTGAGGTCGCGATGCTCCGTTTCAGCTTGGCAGCGCTCTCGGAGGAGCAACCGAGGCTCCCAGTAACCCAACTCCTCAAGGACCGGTGGAGCACATGCCAAAGCAGTCGCTTCAAAAAGGGGCCTGGGCTGTGTCCTGGAAACAGCACAGAAAAACAGATTTATCAAGCGACCTTTTGCCAGGGCTGCCTTGAGCCGTCTCGTGTGACAGCTGACGGGCACGGCGCTCGGGCTCGAGGACGCGGTGTCGTCGTGGAGGGCAGGCAGGAGATGGCCTCGGGCTTTTGGTGGCTGAAAGGGGCGGTGGGGCCGTGGAAGAGGACTCGGAGCCCTCAATCCCACGCTAAGCCAAAGGTGCTTGCTCTGTTTGCTACGGCCGTGTGTCCTCTCCTGTGTCATATCACCCCTCTGGCCCAACTCCTGTCCTTGATCTTCCATCTTCAGAGGTTACCTCTCCTTTTGATCTACCCTGGCTAATCATGCAAGCGCTCCCTGGCCTGCGTCAGTCAAAATGAGCTGGGTTAGCTTAAACCATTTAAATCACAGGTTAATAAAGAGCTATCGTCTTAATTGGGAAGCGTTGGGGATTTATTATGCGTGCGGCTGAGCTTGGGCTGGAAGGGGGTTACTGCCATGGGGTCGGTGAGTGTGGTCCGTACATGGCTAATGTGAACGTTGCCTTCACCTTTCCACCTGGCTTCTCCCCAAAATTTTGGCCGAAGCTCAGCAGTTCTGGTTGTGATGGCATGGATGTGGCTGGAACGCACGCCGGTCCGAGCAATCCAATACTGGGAGTAGCACCGAACACCCGAGAACAGAAACCTTTGGGCTCCACTACCGCGTTGCCATCACTTTGGCTGGCTTTATGAATAAGATTTGTTCTCCTCAGCCAGCTGGAATCACCTATTAATTATTGGGAAGCCCTGAAAGTGCAGTTGGCGATCTCAAAGAAATGTGTCTATAGCCTGCTGGCCTGTGAAAAACGAACAGGCAAGAAAAAAGGTAGCAGTGTTGAATAAAATGGGGATTTCCCTCTGTCACCAGATATGTGGTGGTTGATACAAGTAAGACAGGACTGGTTAAAGAGGAAATAAGTGGAGTATAAGCTGCAGAAAGTATTTTGCATTAATTGCCAATTAGCAATTGTAAAAGGAGGCCACTTATTCACATAAAAATACTGGTTAAAGCTGACATGCTTAGGCTGAAATTGGAATGTAAAGTGAATCTACCGTATAGGCTTTAGGGTGGGATATGGAGGGATTGACTTAACTGATTGACTCCACTGATCCCTTCTGCAAGGATAAGTTAAAGGAATTAAATATTTATGGGTAAATACCACTCCTGAGCATCAAAGGGAAACAGCCTTTGACTGGCACCTCCCAGAGAGGTGGCTATAGTGAACCTCGCTCTCACCACACCGTATTTTGAGGGGCCACCTCCCGGCAGGGACTCGCTGTTCTTCCCGGGGAGCATCCCACAGCCGCCCACAGTGCTCTCTAGGCTATCCCAGAGGAGATGCTGATGAGATGGCCATACCTGGGGGATTTAAAGGCTTCACATCCTTCCCCGTGGTATCATCTACTGCTTTTTCCTTTTAAAAAAATAAAATATAGGGCGGGGTAACTTTGTTCTTTTCACACACAGTGGCTGGCCATGCCCTGCCCCTGTATAATGGTTTGATGGTTACCACGTTGGCTTCTGCATCCTTCCTCCCGCCTTGCCGGGATTCATCTGTGCCAGCGTGGCTGGTAATACCGTACCACCGAGCTACGTGTCCCTGATGAAGCTGTTGTACTCAAGAAAGAGTAACACAGCAGTCCTTGAGCTAGGGAGACTCAGCAGGCACAAAATGGGAATCCAGCCCTCTGATTTGGACGCTCGTGCAAGAGAGGAAGGCTTCCGAGGGCACATCGTAAACCTTCACGAGTTAAATAGTTCTCTGTCCTCTTATGGCTCAAACCAGAAATACAGAGAAAGCACGGGGACTGCACAGGAGTGTCCGAGGGCTGATTTTACAGCACTGGGGCTACTCAGGTGAGTTTGGAGACAGTGCATCCTGCAAACCAGCACCCGCCTCACCTGAGGCCTGACAGACTGTAAATGGGAAGGAAAGAAGCTGGTCCCGCAGCGCTGCAGACATGTGAGAGCAGAGACATTGCTGGGATGCCGTTCTTCAGAGTCACATCTCGGAACAGAACATCTTTGCTCCATGATCTCTTATGTAAAGGGTCAGATTTTTTTTTTTTTTTTTTTTTTTCCCCCCTTCAGGACGGCACACATGTCCTTGTGCTGAGGCCAGGGCTGGCCTGTGCTCATTGCCAACCCTTCCAGAGCCAGTCCCTTGCTGCCACCACGTGTTGAACTAGGACTTGGCATACCTGGAGTCTCCGAAGTGCCTTTTGCCAGCAGTTTGCAAGAAACCTTGTTGTCCTCAGAGCTGCCGGGAGAGGCATGCGTAGGTGCAATGACTTCAGAGTGCTCGGTTTCCTCTTTGACCCTGGATCCAAGCTGTCTTTATTCTTTTTAACATGTTCCCGCCCCCCCCCCCCCGCAAGGGATTTGCATTCATCTTTAATTTAAAATGTTATGTGCCTTTTCAGCTTTAAAACAGAGAATTTGTGATGGAAAATTTCATTCTATCCCAATACGTCCTGTGAACTTTGTTTGCCTCTGGTGCAGCTTGCACAATACGTAGCACCAGTGAAAGTACTTGTTGGATTTGGCACAGAGCGTTTCAGATGAAGGAGGCCCAAGCAGAGGGAAATGTCACATGTGAGAATGGGTTATATTCTTCACCAACGAGCATAACAGGCTTCTGACTAAATATGATGCAATATTACTCCATGCAGACTGTCAAGTGTCTCACCTCAGCTGTATCAACGAATATATGGTAGAGCAAGTCATCTAAAACTAATAGTAGTTCCTTTGTCATCAGTAAATATGTGATTTTTTTTTTTTTCCCATACAAAAGGAATAAGCTGAATTCCCATTTCTTAAATTTTAGTTCTAAAAGTGATCTGAAGGATATTGGAATAAAAGTTGCATACTGTAATATACTATGAAAAAATGGTCGGTAGGTGAATAATAAATTCAGCAAAGTTTGTTTTATCAGTGAGCCAGTCATTAGGCAAATAGTTGCCAGAATTGTACAGGACAGTGCTAGCTGTCTGTGAGCTGGAAGTGCACAGCAAGGGCTTTGCTTCGCCCACAAGAGGGAGCTCCGTTAACATTAATAGAAAGAGCTTAAAATGCTGTTATTCTCGTGAAAACTGCATCCCGCTCTGAAACAAATCAGAAAGAGCACAGTGGGAAGCACCATAAGCTCACATGTTAATACCATGGAAGCTGATATTCCCAGCACTTCACTGATTAACCCTGATGCCAAAGTGATCAAGAAATTAGTCTATGGAAGGCAAGTCACGACATGGTTACAGCTATGATGATCTAAGAGACACACTAAGCCAACTTTGCAGGAGCAGATGATAGGGCGGTTTGCACTAATTAATACAGATTTAGAGGCAGGAGGAAGCTTTTGGGGGTAGATAAGGCCTTGTACAGATCTTTAAAGTTGCTGCTTTTATTTAATATCTGAAGAAGGCTTATGCTGTGGACTGTGAAAGTTTGGGGGTTTTTTTTTTCCCTTCACCTATATCAAGGGTACAATAAAAGATATTAGTTCTCACAAATGTTGCCTCACATGGCATGAAGAGGATCTGGAGAGCCCCCTCTGGCAGGTCCTTGTTGGCATTACTAGAAGTCAGGCTGCTTCATCTTCTTAAAGATTATTCATGCAGCTTCATAGGTTATCTATTCACTCAGAGCAGTAAGTTAGCAAAAAACCCATCCAACATCTCTTTCATTCTCTTAAGCAATAAAAAAAAAAAAAAATAAAGGCACCAAGCCACGGAATTTGATGTTAAACTGAATCCTGGGAGGGGGAAGAAACTGGCAACATCATCAGATCTCAGAGGAATAGAAGCTGCTTTCCAGAAACTGCCTGGTATTTAGTAGTCTAATTTTGACATATCTGGGTTTTTCTTTTCTCCACTTCACCCTCCCTGTCCCCCTTCTCAACCAAAACTAGAAGCAGAATTCCTGAAATGAGGACAAGGAGAGTCTCTTCCCAACGGCATCCTCCAGATTCTGGCAAAATACAAGTTCCTTTCCAGACCAAACGCCCGAAGAGAACCCTGATATCTGAACGTCGCGGGGTAGCTTGAAAGCCTCTTTAAGTAACCTTAACCCACCCCTGGGTGGCACGGGGCAGATGAGCCTCTACAGAATCATCAGTGAGACCAAATGCAACGAGAACATCTGCCCCGCTAGCTCATTTCGGAAGGAAAATGTGAGCAAAAGCTGCCGAACCCCGAGCCCCTCTCCCCAGCCCCGAAGAGGTGGCCGGTAGGCAAACTCCACGCGCCCCGCCAGCCGTGCGTGAAGACGCCCCCTTCATCCCTCCTCTCTCAGCCAGGGTGGTCGTCTGCAGGGAAAGCCTAAAGCAAACAAAAGCCAGCTGCAGCCAGATGTTGGGAGGCTTTCAGGTTCACTTAGCGTTCCCGGGATAGGCAGCACATGCACGCCGGTGCTCCCGGCGCGGAGGGCTAAGCCCCAGCAGCCGTAGCCTTTAAAACCTTTGCCTTTGCTCACCTTTCCAGAACCTTCCGAGCAAATACGGACCTCGCGGAAAAGGCCGGCAAGGCCCGGTCCGTCACGGCGGTGCGAAACAAAGCCGGCCGAACGATTTACGGCTTGACCTCGCGTCGCGCCCGCGGGTGGATTCTGTGAAAGGCTTTTTCCTGGGTTAGTTATATTTTCGTGGCGTATACACTAGGCTAAATTAACCAGTTCAGCAGCGGCCCAGAATCCCCTTGGTTTTGCTTTTTATTGGGGAGGGGGGATTTCAGAAGGGAATTGTTGCAAATCCCTGAAGCTCTGCTTTATCTCTTTGGTAGGAAGCATTTTCCTCTGTCTAGGGAAAGAAATTCTGCTCGTTTGTGAAACAAGAGCCAAGGTTTTGCATTACCTTTACGTGGGTTGTTGTGTATCTTTGATGAATATTCTTGAGAATGACTTTTCCCAAGTGACTTACAATCAGCTGCTGAAATCAAATCAACTTATTTACAGGTCTCAGGTGATGGATTTGAAGTGATGCCTCACGCAATATGTTTTAAAAGTCACCCTAATATCTGCATGGAAGAAGTTGCTGTTCTCAACTTGTCCTATGCAAGGGGAAAAATCAATTCTTGTGACTACAGCCTGATTTTGTACAGATAACAGAAACCAAGGCAAGCACGCTGTTTTCCTCCAAGAAAGAGGGCTTAATAAAGTACTCCCTTAGGAAACCAGAAGAACAGTTGTAGAAAGGAACAAAAGGCATGACGCTGAAGGATAGCAAGAGAAAAAATTACATACACTGCCAGAATTTTTCTTCTCTTCCACTGATTACACTTCCATGTCATGCAGCCACACAATACATCCAGGATTTGTAACTGCACAATAAATCTCCTAACCCAGACATGGGAGAATCTGACACGATGTTTCTGTAAAGAACATATTGCAGATGGACAAACATGAATTTAAATTCCTTTTTCTGTCTATACACACAAAAGTTGCGTAACTCTTAAAGGTGACCAGACCCGTCAATTTTTTACCTATAATAACCAGAACATAAAAACAATATAAAAATACTCTTCAATAATAGTATAATATTGAAAATAAACATAACCGTTAACATTAAATACTGCTTTCATCTTAGTCACAAGCATATTTAGGCACTTAAGTCATTCTTGAGATTGCTAGGGGCCTTGATGCATTTAAGATTTCCTTCATGAGATATTTCAAAGTCTGTAGCCTTGATAAACAGCCCAGGACTTACCTCAGTGCATCAGCTCAAAGAAAAACTTGTGTGAAAAAACAGGTGTGAAATAATAGCGTATATCCAAACACACTGGGATGACTACGTGATATCGTTCTTGTTTCTAAATTAACTTTCCCGATAAAAATACATTTACATCACAAAGGAGAAGGAAGATGGTGTTTTTCCCGCAAATGGATCATGAGCTTGGTCCCCCAATAATTCGTGCCTGGATTACATTAAAATAAAGGCATTCATTTCAAAGGCTTTCCTGAAAAGTAGTTTAGGCTTCTTACACTCCTGGCTAACCAGCTAATGAGCATGAATATGACTGATTTAAAGATAGGATTAAGTGGCATATTTCTTGTGAGGTCCTCAGAGCTGTATCGTTTTATGGTGCTTCCAGATCTGGTTCATGAACTACAATTTGATGCCAGCAAGATGACAGTGAAACATGGAAACAGGTATCCTGGCCAGAAAACTGGTGCTTTTCAGGCAAGATATTAATCTAGATTCATGCTCATGGCCCTCAGAAAGAGTTTACTATTCAAATCTGTAAATTATATGAACGTTCACACATGAAGAAATACTTAAAGGATAAGAAATACATTATCATGATGGAGTGTGAATGACAGGTAGCAATGAAGACACAACGTTTTTACTATACTTTTACTAGCACGTATTTTCTCTAGTATGTATTTTTCCTGTGTCCTCCTCAACTTTGCCTCCCCCAAAGCAGGACTAAAGGTCCAGCACGGAGCAGAAGGAAGAAGGACACATCTGTGGTAGGGTGAACGCTGAGCACCGGACCGCGAGCTGCGTGCGAGCGGCAATTCTCACGATCCCCAGGCTGAACTTTGTCAATAGACTTGGCAAGGATTCTTGCCTGGAGAAAACAGGCTAGGAGAGGATATAAATAAATAAACAAACAACTTTCCTTTCCTTTCCTTCTCCTGCAGTCCCTCCTCTCCCCTCCTGACCCAACTCTGGGAGGACATGTGTCTGGTCCATTGCAAATTGGCTGTGGCATCTTTTTATTTTGAGGCTGAGAAAGGCAAACCATTTGCATCTCTTTATTACTGTCCTTTCTCTGAACAGGGGGGCAGAGCATGCAGTCAGCAGCTATGCAAAGGGGGGAAGATGCTCATTCTATCATAACATCTGATTTAAAGTCTCAGGAATAAGCTACAAAGCTTGGGTGTGAATGAGAAAGTGGTCCCTTTGGAACCGAACAGTTTATCTTTTATTTTAGAGACAAGCGCTGATTTTATAGTACAGAAATACCAGACACCCCAAATCTATCCCTTGCGTCCCCTACTGTCTATAAAAACAACTAAATATGACGGAGCACGGGCAGTTGGGAGCACAGAGTCTTCTGCAAGCTTGTCTTCACTACAGCGTTAGAGCGAGCTCTCTCCACCGTGCTCTCCGTAATTGCTGAGAACCCTCCCGTAAAATCAGCAAAATATTTTTACAGCTGATACACCTTAAAGCTGAACCTTGGGAAACACCATATTATACAGCCACAGTGCTGATGCAGCAGCCAGGGAGTACCTGGAGAACGTCAAGTGTCTGTCAAGGCACGGAGCGTTCTTCACCAGCTGGGGACTCACGGGGCTCAGGGCAGCAGAGACGGCGAGAAAAGTCTCAGCACTTCCCAGGAGAAGCCGTTCCCCTTGGAAGGTTAGGCCCATCGAGTCAGTCCTACTGCAAGTTGACCGTAGGGTATGTTGGGATGCTGCCTGGACACGTGAATCCTGAACAC
>JAVJGG010000002.1:36655106-36708534 GCA_035590195.1 Aviceda cuculoides
AATCTGATTTGGAGAGGGGAGGCGGCGCAGCGGCTGCCGCTGGCACGAGCGCCTGCCGCACATGACGGGCTTAGGGCAGCGCCAGGCGCCGGCCGTCCCGGCGTCCGGCAGCGGCACGGGGAGACCCGGGCTGCCCACCCGGGGCGGTGGGTCCTGGGGATGGGAGAGGGATGGGGTCCTCAGCCTTGCGCTGCGGAGAGCTGTTTGGGAGAGCTCTGCTTTCCGTTGGGTGGGATGCAGGAGAAGAGATGGTTTTGGTTGGAAGTGTCCGAGGAGGCCAGAGAGCTCCGGGCTGGTCACAGCTGCCGGACATTGTGGAGGCGATTAAACGTTATTAAGGCCAAATGAAAGAGCTGCTTCTAGCAAATAACCTGGGGGGGTGGTGGGAATTAGCTCCAGACATCTTAAAAAGTTGAAGCATAAATGGGTCCCGGCTCCTGCAGCTTGCTCCGTGTCTGCCGAGGAAAGGACCTCTCTGGGTGCTGCGGTGGCTCGAGCCGCGTGCCCCGGCGCATCTCCAGTGGCAAAACTGCTCTTTGCGAATGTGCAAATTGGGATTCTTCGTCCTGAAGCTTAGCAGATTGCCTTGGGCTTTTAGTGCAACTGTCACCCAGCTTCCTCCTTCACAAGTGTCCTCTCACAACTGAGGAAGGTGGCTGTTTCGGGGAAGAAACCGTCCCATATGCTGGCACCTGCCGGTGAGATGTGACCTTCCAGGTGCTCCTGTCATCCAAGGGATGGTTCGCGTCAGCCAGCGTGGTCGTACCTTGCTGCAGGTCTCCTTTCCCTCTGCTGTGTGACTGTAGATGTCTTTGGGTGGTTAAAGGTGTTTCAGTGGCAAAAGGGGACAGGTTTTAGATAAAGTTGAAGGCGCAGGTAGTTGGGAGAGTAGTGGTTTGCCCCTACGTGGCAGCTTTGGGGAGGGAGAGATGTGCCTCGGGTTCACCTGGTATGATCTGCAGGCTACCCATATCAAGGTACAGAGGGTGTGGAGTCCCAGTTTTCCACGTAAAGTAGGATGTTCTGGTCCGGCAGAGAGAATAAAAGATCCCAGGGGTGCAGTAATTAATTGTAACCTTCTTGTCAGTGCCTTGTGATGGCCTGCTGGCTGTCCAGCTGACGAATTTCAGCCTGTATCTACCCAAATTGGGCTTCCCCTCCTGCCGGTGCACAAGGACGTGCTTCTTGGTGGCACCGGTGTCTTTCAGGATGTCAGGGGTTAATGGTCCAGTGACCATACTGCCCTTCCCCAGTATTCCCACACCTACTCCCCTCCAGGAGCCTACTGCTGTGCAGCTCCTGGGGCTGCAGGGAGGGTGGGAGCAGCGGGACCCGGTGGCCACGTCACCTCCCACCCAGTCTGAGGTTTTGGCAAGGGGGAGAACACACCCAGCCGGGGGTGGGGGAGAGGCCAAGGCCGGGTCCTGCAGAGGCTGGCAAAAAAGATTTTGGATAAGGGCAGGAGCGCGTGGGAGGTGACTAAAATCCTGCAGAAGGTGATGGGTTGACAGCTCGGGAGCCCCGTCTCCGCTTGGCCCGTGCGGTGCTGGTGGGGCAACACGTTCTTCGCTGGCCACTGTTTGCTTGGGCACTGGTGTGTTTTGCTACCAACGCACGTTTTTCTTGAAATTGCTGGGTTCAGGGTACTTCTCCCCTCTTCATGCAATCGCATTCCTCTCCTGGGGTGGCTCAGGTGTGCAGCATGGAGCAGTGTCACAGGTTCTGTCCTGGGAACGCAGGGGATACCTCTAATCTAATTTGCCTGGCTTTTTTCTGGTCCTTAAAGGCTTATTTCCTCAGGACTGGAACAGCTGTTTTCCTTAGTGGTTGAAAAAGAAGCTCGTCTTCCTACAACTGCCAGATCCTGATGGAGAAACCTCTTTCCTCCTCCTCCTCTCCTGAGAAACGTCCGTCTCCTGCATCCTGGTTCCCTCGCAGCACGTGGCTTTTCTCTGAACTTTTGCCTCTGTGTTTTCCATGTGCTCCAGTGACTTCCCACGCTGGACCGTCACCCTTTGGGGACAGGCTGGAGCATGCGATAGGGAGGGCTTTTCTGGGCAGCCCTTGAGCTGCATCCCCACGTGCTTGAGAGGTCTGCCCTGGCGCGGCTGAAGGAGGGCTGCCAGGCTGGGGTACGTGCAAATCGCAGGCCAGGCACTCCAAACCATGAAGTTTTAAAGAAAAAAAAAAAAACCAACCCCAACCAACCAAATAGCCAATAATATATTTTGAGGTTCTTTCTGTTTAACTTCTGGGTTTTAAGCTTAAATTTGAGCTGCTTTGTTTTCCCTGCAGTCGGGAGGTCTGGGAGCCTTTCTGCAGAAGGAGAAAGTAAAATCCCCACCTATTTGTGCGAGTCCCGCGGTGGCAGTTTGAGCAGCGCTGGGGTGAGGGCGGCGGGCAGCGCTGCCAGGGCTCTGGCGAGTGATTCCAGGGAAGGAGAAGTGAGAGACCAGCTTCCTCATCTTCTTTTTGAGTTGAGCCACGTCTTGTTTGGAAAGCGCTGCGGTGGAGCAACCGCCATGACCCAGTGCAAGCCCGACTTCCCAGACCGCTGAGGTTTTTTGCATTTCTGCTTTAAAAATGCTCATTTTAATGTCCTCCTGAGGGATAGCACCCTTATCCCACCCCTCCCCTTGAGTGCCGGAAGGTGGGAAACGTCCTCCCCTCTTGGTGGGACGGTGGCTGGTACTGGAGCATCCCTGGGGTGCAGGTTGGGTCTGGAAAGCTGCTCCGTGCCGGTGCCCGGGGAGATGTACGTGGGACCTAACCCAGTTTCAAGCAAGGTGTTTCTGCTGATGCAGCCACCATGTGCTTTAATTGTGGGTTATTAAGAAGTGCTTTTATTTCAAGAAACCGGCCCCTCGCTACAGTGCAAGTCCCCCAACCCTTTTCCCTACAAAAGGGGCGTTGTGCCTCTTACCTTTTGGCAGCATGCGCTTTAAATGCACTTTAATTTCAGCTCGCAGCCCTCGCTGTGTAATCTAGAGGCGGGGGGAGCTTTCAGAGCGCTCTCACTCAATAACTCAGCCCAGCCTACAGCACTAGTGAGGTATTTTACACTCCGCCAAGGCAGATAATTAATCATTCCTGAAGAATGAAGAAGTGTTTCTGGACTTCCCCCCCGCTTCCTTTTTAAAGAAAACCAGGGATTTTGAGAACTTGATGCCCCTCTGATAGGACGGAGGAAGGGGTTTGGGATGGGAAGTGCAAAGGTTGGCTGGCTCGTTGGGGAAAGCAACAGCGGGGTGGGACGGGTGCGTCTCGGTGTGCGCCCGACTGTTGCTGTGGTGTGGGCACAAGGCGAAGGTGCTGCTGGGTCCTGGGGCCGGGTGTGGGTCCCCCCCCATCACCCCCGGCTGACGGGACCCAGAGGACTTGCGTGGTTTCCTTCATTGCTGTGTTGATGCTCTTGGTGGCTTCCAACCTGGTTGCCCAGGGAGCATCTCTTCCACCTGCAGCTGCCTTCCAGGTAGTTCTGTGGCTAATTGTTTACTTTATTTTTTTTTGGCAGTTATTAAATTAAGCAAGGGTGAGTTAAACCAAAGCGACCAACCTGAAAAGAATCTTAAACGTGGTGCAGAGCTCACCAGTTGGATGGGAGAGTTGCTTTTAAAGCAAACTATTCAGGAAGGTGCACCATCAAGTAAAGATTTCTTTTTTACCATTCCCTTCAGCTCCTCTTCCATTTCTGGTTGTGGTCTGGACTTCAGAGAGAAGGAAGCTGTTGCCTCCTGTCTTTTGGGAGGGCTGACTGGATTTGCACTTAGGTCTTGTAGGCAGGGGACTGTTGGGTGAGCACATAGGTACTTGCTGAAATAGTACAAGTGGGTCTTAATATCCCTTGTCTTCTCTTTCCATAGACCATAGCAATGGGAAAACAATCAGACGGTTCTGCTGAACGGTATCTGAAATGTATGGTCTATAATAAGAGTAAAAAAGACTTGGCTATCAATGTTGTGCGTGGGGGCTTTTCCCCTCTGTAGGGAAAATAAAGGGAGTGTTATCACCAGGCTGGACAGGCCATGGCAGACCCTGAGCACGAGGGGACGGGTACGTACGTGGCTGTGGGAGCTGGCATCTGCTGTCTTGAGTGGGCTGTTGCTCATGACCTTCCCCACCAGCTCCTCCTTGGGAAAGGAGCCTGGGAGATGCAATGGATACAGGGCGGGAGAGGCAATGGTGTGACACACAGCACCGACTGGGCTTCGCACTGCCATTTAATGTAGGTACGTCTTTGGCTGATGGCTTCACCTCTCCTTTGAGCAGTCAATTATACAAAGTGCCTTAAATTGCTGATCAAAAGATATGTAGGCACAGGAAAAAATATGCATAGTAGAGCAATTTCTGTAGGAAGTAGTTCTGGATGGAGCTGTGAATCAGACCTTGTTGCTCCAAGCCCCTGCGGATCCCATGGGCTTTTGATAATGGAGTGTGAGCGACTGAAAGAGTTAATGTCTCGAACACTGTGGTGGGGCAAATTCTGCTTAAGGACTAACTCCATAACAAGGAACTCTGCCTAGCAAGGAACCCCAGGTGAAAAGAAGCTGATCAGCAGCAGGAGGGGGGGGATGTGCCAGGGGGTGCCCAGCTCCCTGCTCTGATGTGCTGAGCAGGGCAACTCACCATGCAGGGAAGGGGGAGTTACTCCCCAAACCGCCCCCAAGTCCCAAAGCCTCACAAACTGCTTGTGACACTGAATTAGCCTAATGCCTGCCTGAAGGAGGGGCAGGGATGATAAAAGGACACAAACTGAAGCCTCAGGTGCCCAAACCCATCGGAACCGGACCCCTTGGCTGACTGGACCAACCCTGGACCCAGGACTGGTGAAATCTTTCTCTTCTCTCTCTCTTTCCCTCTACCTTTTCTATAATCCCTACACCTCATCCCTTTAGACATAAACCATTGACCAAGTCCGGGACTAAGAGTGGATCCAGCTGCCCCGGGCTCCTCTCTGAGAAAGTCTGGAAAGCAAGGGGGTCTGCTCTGAACCTCGGGACTCAACTGGAGGGCTCGCCTTACTGTCTTCCCTGCACTGGTTCCCAGATAAGCAAGGCCCGTAGCTGATGTTTGGGGATGTGTGGTTAGCATGTTACGCAGTTTACTGACATAGTTTCATGCCGGCTTTTGTGGTGAGCATGCCAATTCTTGTTGTGAGCAAATAAAAGTTGGGGTTTGTGTGTTAATCCTGGCCTGGGAATCAGCAAACCCGAGTCGTCCTGAGAAATTGGGATGTGATGTGGAGTACGTGTGAGCTCGCAGTAGGCTGAATCACACTCAGTTGTGTTTTTTCTCCTGCTTTTCCATGGCAGCTTGAGAGGGACACGGCATTCTTCACCTGCCTTCCTCTGCTACTGCTGCTGCTTGGGCCACCTGGTAGAGACGTGGCTGCTTTTCAGGCTCTTACCTTGTAAAAACTGATGTGAAGCTTTATTAGTAAAGCTTGGTAAAATGCCTCCAGCTCCAGGAGTTTTCAAGGCATGACACAGGAAAACACCAAACCAGACAGGAATCAGCTGGCAAAGGGAAGCCCCAGGCAGGCAAGGAAACCAGTATGTGCAGTTCTTCCCCATTGCTGTCCAAATGGGAGCAGGATGGAAAGGGGGGTGGTGGTATTTGCCACCAGTGCTCTCGGGTTGCCCATCTTGGGGATTTAGAGATGTTGTGGGTCGGAGTCTTCCAGTGGCCCTCTTGTCTCTTGTGTGTTGTCCCCTGTGCCTGGCAACGTGTCTCGGGGCTCGCTTCAGGAACGCAGGGTGATGCTGATGGCCCTCATCGGAGGGATCGCTCCCGGCTTCCCGAGCTTGATTCAGAGGAATTTGCAGGCTGGATTTCGTGGGCAGTGAGGGAAAGCCCCCTTGGAAAAGCTACCTGCCAGCTTGTCAGCAATGTGCGCCTCCAGCATCGCCATCCAATTGAGAGCTGGAAACACACGTCAGCTCTGCTGAGGGGAAGCCAGCCCTTTGTTCATGCATCTCCTTGAAATGATATTGCGGTTTACTTAATTAAAAACCCAGAGCATTATTGTGGGAATGACAATGAATTAAAAAGATTAAATCTGGGAAAAGACCTATCTGGCCATCTAATCCAGCCCAACTCTGCTGTTCTCTGAGGTATCCTTCTTCCGTACAGTTTGAGGCGCCCCAGGTGATGTGTTTGCTCCCTGTTCCCCAAGGAGATCTTTCTGTGGTCTATTAGAGAGCTGTTTGTAGAAATGAGCAGGCTGGTTTCATCTGCAGCTTGCTGCTTGATTATTCTCCCAGCTGGGTTTCCACCCAGCACTGGGTTTCCTGACAAGCCTGGCCAGTCCTGGCAGAGAAGGCTCAGCTCCTCCTTGCTCAGACCTTGCTGTTGAGTTGATGTGGGCAAGGAAGATGCCCTTGGTTAATCTGAAAGTGGGGCGCTTCCTCCTCCCTTCACAGCTGCTTTTTCAGAAGCTTCATACGAGCAGGTTCTTGGGTTGAACTGGATGGTGTTTGCTGGCAGGCCGAGCAGCTCTTCCTGCGTACAAAGATGGGCTGCAGGATGCCCCTTCCTCCTGCCGGGCAGTTAAAATTTGCTTTTTGGGACATCTTGCTTTAGCTTTTTGACTGTTGCCTACTTCAGTCCAGAGGTTCTGGAGCAGAAAACGTGGCTTTGGGCTTGGTGGCATTCTGGTGGAGCATCTGAAAACTGAGAAGTCGCAGGAGAAAATCCTCAAAACAGCCTTTCCCTGCTATGTCCGAGATGGGCAGATGTGTGTTGGGAAGCTCTAAACTAACACTGAGTCAGTCTGTGGGTTTTTTTGTGGCTGTCACTACAGGCTCCCTTCTCCACCTTCTTCCCATCATGATCCCTTTGCAAACAGCTCCATCCCCAGCTGCAGTGAGCTTGGCCAGGGAGGACCTTGCATAGTTGTGCTACCAGGGCTCTGCTCCCAGCAGGGCCCTTTCCACTCTGTTTTTTGCAGGGAGTGTTAGTCTCTTCAATATCTTGGGCCGACTGGAATGCTTTTGGGGAAAACCTGCCTTTCTCCTCTGTGCATCAGTATGGAAAAGTGAACTTTCAAGTGCTGAGGGTGGTGGGAAAGGGAGATCAGCTGCTTCTGGGAAAGAGAGAAGCATGTAATTAATTCGGAGGACAGAAACTCTGCTGTGGCGTCCCTGCCCCCCCTACGACCTAGGGCTAGATCAAGTCAAGGAGCCATAAACACCTCCAAGGCGGAGGATGTTGGTGGGTTGGACGGGGGTTTTGGAGGATGATACCGGTACTGGTGGGAAAACGCTTCGCCTCCGCATCCTGGATCAGAGTTGGTGGGACGTGCGACGGCCACCGTGATAACAGAGCGGTGGGAGGGATCCCACCGCCCTCCGCGAAGCCGCACGACCCCAGGCCTGCAGCAGGAATTTTGCCCACGGCTAACGCTGGGAATGCGCAAATACGAGCAGCCGCTGCTGAGGGCGAAGCTGCCCGAGGGAGGTCCTGCGGTGACGTGCCGTGACCAAGCAAACGCCAGCATCGACGTTTCCACGGCCCCAGGCTCCTGTTTGATCGCGGGCAAGTTGCCTTGTCTCTCCGGCCGCATCCTGGAAGGCTGCGTGTCGAGGTGGGTCCTGCCAGGATGTCTGGGTGTGGGAAACGTGTCTCCCCACGCTCCCCGTGCCAACGCTGCAGCCTGTTAATGCGTTGTTAAATACGGACTATTTGCTGTGCCTTGTCCCTCTGCGAGCTGCGGTAGGAGGGGGCTGGCTGCTTTGCCAGGTGGTCTTAGCAAAAATTAGGATTTTTTTTTCCTTTTTGGAAGAGCTTTTCTCCCTGCCTGTGGCTCTTCAGTGGGTGTCTGCGTGTTGCCCCGTGTCAGGAACTGGCAAAACACAAATCATTACCTGGATTACAAACAGAGGTTTGCACTTTGAAACATGACACAAATCCCGTGGTGGTTTTCTGCACGCCAGGGAGTGAACATTAGCTCTGGTGTAGGAAATCAAAACTTTGGGAGCTTCCTACTGAAGAGGTGCCCTTTGCAAATAACGAGTCTGCTTGTGCTCGACGGGTGCTTGCTTGGCTGCAGGAGCAAACACAGCTTCCCCACAAAGTTCTCCAACTCCATGTGCTTTAATATATATACAATGGGCATATAGAAACGACGCAGTTTCTTTCTAAAGGAGATCTCTTGGAGACTTTGATTCACCTTCAAATGTCAGCCCTTTGGGGTGCGTTCTAGTCGCCCAGAAAAAAAAAAATCATCCTGGCAGCCCGTTGCTACAGAAATGTCACTTTTTTAAAAAAACAACTAAAGTTGAGGTTATTGTTTATTCCCATGGCTCCGGGAGCTGAGGCTTTAAGAAGAGCTGCTAGTTTTCGACAACCTTCTATTAGTCATGGGAACTGGCAGTTCTGAAATTAATATTTGCAGGCCCTCCCCTCCCTACCCCTGCTCTCTTGTTAATGCAAAGAAAACTCTCACCTCCAGCCTGACTTCCAAGTATGTGATTGAGAACATGTGAATCCACAACGACTGAACTGCGAGTGACCTCCGGGGAGTAAGTGGGTTAATCAAAGCTGGGCTCTTCCCCACACTTCAGCCGCTAAAGCTCCTGCATTTCCTCCCGATGGCTGATAAGGAGGGATTGAATTTATGAAAGAGGTGAAGATGTTTGGATAAGCTACAGTACCAAAGCAAGCCTGCCTGACAAGTCAGGGCCTGAAGGAAGCCCATGGAGTTGGAAGGGGTTTGGTGGGTTGTTTTTTTTCCCAGGCCCCTTCCCCCAGCTGGGACTGTGTCTGTGGGGATCCATCCGGAGACGCGGCTGCAGCGCTGCGGTGGCAAATCCCGGTACCCTGGCTGAAGGGATGTGCTCCGAGTCGGGGCCGCGTACAGTAAAGGCATCCGTGGTCGTCCCGGCAAAGCCGGTGTCGCTGCTACGTGTGCTGCTCCCATAGCAGCGGTGCTGCTGTACTGGTGTGACGGGGACCCGTGCTATGAGACCCAGGGGCTTTCTATGGGGACACAGAAATGTGTCCTAGCTCTTCTTCACCCCCAGCTCCAAGAGGTGCAGGGCTTTGAGACAGGCTTGGCCAGCTTGGTGCGGTCCCGTTGGCTGCGGGCAGCCCCCGGGCAGAGAGCGCTGGGGCATCTGTGGCTTTCTTTCTATAACCAGGTCCTAAATCAAAAATGTGGGTTCATGTTATTGAGCACAACATTTGGTTATTTCCCTGTTCTTCTTTTACTGTGCCAGAAAGGCCAACACCTGTGTCTTGGAGATCATTATCTCTGTGTATTTTTAGACATGCCTTATCAATGCTGAAAGAAGGTGAATCATGTTTGGGAAAGGGAGCTGCTTCCCTTCCAAATGTGTTTTGGAAAACAGATCTGAGCTCCAGGGGGAGGAGGGGAAGGAAAGCAGCAGTGGGGAATGACCCATCACGGGAACGTGGCATCGCTCTGGCTGCCCGGGGGGTGCTGCGGGGAGGACAGCCTCTCCCCCTTGGTTCGGTGGCTCTTTGCTGGGACACGGTGGCTTCTCATGGGGCACCGAGCCACCTGGTTCCTGCCATGGCAAAGGAGGTGACAGCCGTAAGGGTTTTCCCAAAGTTTAAACCAGTGGTTCCCCTCCCCAGTCCTAGACCGGTGGCCGGTATGCCGGTGGACCCATGGCACTCCCGTGATGGTGGAGCGCTCGGAGAGGCACCTGCACGTTGTGGCTCTGCAGTGGGCTCCCCTCTGCGGTGCTGGGGGCCGGAGGCTGGGCAGGATCTGCTGAGCTCCTCCCGTAGCCTTGCTCACGCTCACAGTGCCTTGGTTGTCCTCCTGCAGCCCCCTGAAGGGGGGTTCTCCACTTGGGTGCAGAGCCATGGAGTGATGAAGCCACCGGTTGTCCATCTTCTGGTAGGACTTGGCTTTTTGCTGCTCTCCGGGCTGCCCTTCTTCCTCCCGAAGGGCACTGCTGAAGCTGGAGACCCCGGGTGCTGCTGCCCGTGACCCCAACAAGGCAGCTCTGCGAGTCGCCGTGGAGGCTTTTTTGCCTTCAGGAGGCTTGCAGGTGGGGTGGGGAAGGTTAAACCTTTGGAGCTCTGGGCATGAGGGTTGTCCCCTCCTTTGATATCCCCCACCTCCGCAGGAAAAGAAAGTAATTCAGGTTGATGTCTCCATTAAAAAGCTGCAGCGGCAAAGTGGTTGTTTGTGCTGAGAGGGGAATGCCCACAGGTAATTTATCTTGACATTTATAGAAAGCATAAGGGTTTACTCATTCATAAAATGAAGGAACAGGGTGTTTTTCTGCATTGGCTGGGCTCTGGAGCTGCTCGAACATTATTGTAGCTGATCGTAATCGTTTCCGGACGTGCCCCAATATGCCTACGGGGGGTTGCATGGGAACAGTAACAATGTGGGACAGGAGAGCAAACCTGTCGGACAGGAACGGGCCCCGCTGGAGCTAACAAATCCTCATCCTCCCCGGGCTTTTCTGAGCGGCAGGCGAGGGGGAGAGCCAAGGGGAGGACCTGCTGGTGGCTGGTGCTCGGGAGCTGGCGTGCACTGGGCTTTCGGCTTGTTTTAACTGGAGGGAGTCCTCGTGCTGGGGCTCTCTGTGCTCTGTAGGATGGTGAGGGATGCTTTGTTTTCAGAACAAGCTGGGTTGTTTTTTTTTTTTTTGAAAACGATTTATTTTGTTGCTCGTTGCTCAAGCACGGATAGAGAAAGCTGCTCCGTGCAGGATGGAGCCAAAGCGGAGGGTCTGGCTCCAGCCTTGGAGCAGAGCGAGCAACTAGACGTGCCTCAAGATTTCTTCTTGTGATGATATTTGTCTGGTTGGGGAAGCTCTGTAGCCTCCTGCCGTGTGGACAGCAAACCTGTGTGCGTGGCTGGGCTGTGCAGGAGCAGCCAGGCTGGCTCTGTCGGTGCTTTGGAGAGGTGCAGGGCTTTGTGTGCGGATGCACTGGCTTGCAGAGCTTTTTCTCTTCCCAACAGTGCATACGCAGGCTGCGCTGGCAAGCCTTATTTAGCAGGTCAGAAGATTGCGGAGGTGCTCTGACCCATCTGTCTTTGCTGTTGAGATGCTCATATCTCTTCTTGGCAGAGAACCAGGTATGCCAGGTTATCATAAAGTCCGTGGTGCCATTCTGGCTTTTTACGGCTGACCTTGTGGCACAGGGCCGCTGGACGGCCGTGGTATCAGAAATGTTATCGTTGTTAATCCCCCTTTAATCCAACTTGCTGACAAGCCCCAGTCTCCCTCTTGCTAAATTAGCAATTGTGCCAAAACCATCTGCGAAGGATCAGCAGGGGAGATGCACTGGAGAAGACCCCCGAGTCCCGCTTTGGGGAGCGGGGGAGTTTTGAGTTCCCAGGCTCCAACCCTCAGGAGCTGGAGCCGGCCCTTGGGTGACCATCCCTGGGACATAAAGCAGTGGGCTACGACAGGGAGAGCAAGACCTTCCCTGAAGATACCTCCTGGTGTTTCTCAAGGCTGCAGGACGTTAAACAAATCGACCAAGCTGCGGTGACTGTGGCTCGTGTCCCAGCCCAGTGCTCCTGCAGCAGGGAGGTGCCGAGGGCTCTGCAGCTTGGGGCATTGGCTGCCTGGCTCCCAAAACTTGTGTTCTTGGCTCTAAATGGGTTTTTCCCTCTCTGGTTGCTGCCAACAGTAAATGCCCAATTTGGGACTGGTCCTCAGTGCTGGGCATAGGGTGCTTATCGATCCATGGTAGCCACTAGCCTGGAAACTGTAGAGCTTGGGGAAAACGTGGTGACGCTCTCCTTGGACAAGAAGTGGAGGGACACTGCAGGACAGCCGTGTTTCAGCCGGGTGCTGCTGGCACCTTGCAGCGGGGCAGACAAAAAACCCATCACCCAAACCTGCCCCGTGAACCGGAGAGGAGCGGGCTCGCCCGTGCTTTGCTGGCCGGGCAGGGCTGGCCTGCCCCTGTGTTTAATAAACAGTGGGACTGAGGAGGAGAAACCTGTCTGGAGTTGTCTTCAGGTGATAAAATTCCTGTGCCGCTTGAGCGCGCCCATCAGCGCGGCTTTAACGCGAGGTGACGCTGGCTTTGGCTCGGGGTCTCTCCCTCCCCTCGGCGGGTCTCCCCTGAGCACCCCGGCAGCGTTCTGGCCGTGCACCCCGTCTACCTCCTTCCTCGCCGTCGGGATGTGCCACAGCCCCCGTGGGAAAAGCCTCCAAGTGCCACCTTTCTGTCCCCCCCCAGGGTGGGTGAAGAAGGGGAGCGAAGGGGTTGGGTGGCATGAGCGGGGGCCCGGCTCGTCCCCCCCCCCCCCCGTCCTCGGTGGCAAAGTCGTGTCCTGCATACAAACAGGGGTGCTCAGGCCCTCTGTTTGGTGCTGATCTGCATTACAGAAGGAAGCTGTGTCATTCGGGGTGGAAAGACAAAAAAGCAAATCAGCCCTTTTTTAATAAGCCGGTGAACCACCACCGAGCTGCCCACCTTTTATTTACTGTAAGGCTTGGAGTCTCTACCGGCGGCGCAGTTGTGTATCTCCGCACAATTCCGGCGTTGCCTCTCCTCGTTGCAGACAAAGGAGGGAAGGAATTCCCTCGCCGCTGCCTGAAAGCCGGCTTCGGCTATTCGCGAAACCATAGATACATCTGCTTGTACCATCCAATCCCTGACCTTTCCCCCAGAGGGTGAATATCCAGACATTGTCATTTCGGCACAAGAAGCTCGATGCATTTATTAATCAATCTTTTTGCTGAGTGGAAGCCTGGCTGGTCTCTCCTAATATAGTCTAAATCCCTCAGTCTGTTTCTATTACAAGACCGACACAAAAGAACATTTTCTTCTACTCTTTCTTACAGAAATGGGAAGACCTGAATGCTTTTTTTTTTTTTTTTCTTTTTCCCCGGGTCTTCTTTTGACTGACTGGGATTTTTCATGGCTGTATCAGAAAGTTGGACATTCCCCTTTGTTTCGGAAGCATTTGGTGATGGATCACATTTTAATTGGCGTTGAGGTTTACAGAAAAAGGGAGCACCACAGGAAGTTATTAGAATAACAACACTACGCATCTGCACAGGAATTAAAACTGCAAATGTAGGGGGCATATTAATTGCTACCAAATGCTTTGGTTTTCTCCTCTTTGAAAAGCCCAGCTCAACAAAAGTGGGGTTTGATGTATATTTTCCTGTCTTTCGGTTCCAGTAAAAATGTGATTAGATTTGTGGGATTTTAGTCTTGTGTATAAAATTTCTTCTACAGCCTGTTTCAAAGCATTTGCAAAGGAGATAAACACTTTTGTTTTGACAAGGAGGATACCGATGGCTGCAGACAGATAGGGCTTGTCCAAGACTCTTTTTCCCACAGCAAGAATCTGAGCATGGTCTACGTACTAGCTCATGCCAAAGATGGTCAGAATGTTTTGCCTTTCCTTTTTGTTTTTTCCCTAAGACATTACTGATGAGTTGTCACAGAGCTATAATCCTTGTTGCTGCTGAAAATAGAAGTAATATACAGACAGGTTTTCTTTAACTTGTTATTTTTTAATTCTTTAAATGAAAGGAGGAAAAACAGTCAGAAGGAAAGCAAATATTGTTCACAGATATCCATAAACAATTTCAGCTGATTGAAACACAATTTTTTTTTCAAGAAAGGAGAAGGTTGGAAATATTTAGGACAGCCCGTCTCAATGATACAGGCAGTGAGCCACTTCAGTGCCTTCCTCACTTTTTGCTTTTAATTTGTTCCAACACATCACTTTTCTCTGTTCCTCACTGATACTACTCCAGAAATTTTCCCTGATGCTACTTCTTAAAGGCAATGCCCTATCATTAATAAGTGTAAAAGGACATACCTAGAACTGATGGATTTTCTGGCAGCTATTATAATACACAGAGCAGGTCTTAAGGAAGTGTTAGGTATATGGGTACTGTCTAATTTACACTGAAACACCCATTACGTGTTTGTTGCACTACTAGGAACAAACAAAAAATTTAAGGGAAAAAGAAAATCATCATGTAAACCTATTTAATGAAATTATTGGGCATTTCTATTACCGTAACTATCAGTACAACATACTGCTGATGGTCGTTGGAGCTTAGGTGATACTCACGTAAGGCCTGGTCTTTTGCAGCTAACAAACATTTTATTGAGAAAGCAAAATTCTTGGGTATCTCCTTGGGCTTTGCTTTACCAAAAAGACTGTCCAAGGCAGACTGTACCAGAGGCTTTCCAGAAGGAAAATTCTTGCTATTGAGGACAGGAAGAAAATTTAGGTTTCTTTTTGCTGATACCAACTTGCTATGCAATCTGCTGCTTTCTTTCCCATCCTGAAAATGGGAAATCCTGGAAATGACCTACTTTGGAAGGACACAGGTGGATTGTTTTGACATCTGCAGAAACTCCAGCTATCAACAGCTGAAAATCAGCAGTTTATTTAGCTCTTCATGTGCATTTCATGTATCTAAATATTTGCTCAGTTTCACCCCTGAGAGATAGGATCTGCATGCTCAGAGGTGATTTGGCATTGGAACAGGGCCATGACACAGGCCCCGAGAGGATGCAAAATGCCATGTGAAAAAGCAAGTCCGTGCTATCAAAGCTTTCCCATTTTGGCCTTCCTTCTAAGGATACTCATCTCCTAGACTCTCTTTAGCTGCCTCAGTTTATTGAACAGACACATACCCCTTCTAGTACACATCAACTTCAAATATCTTGTGACTGTCTCATGTAGAAGATCAGGAAAAAGGAAAAAAGGGCAAAAGAAACAAATGCATTGGTTTGTCTCAAGCTGCAATTACAGGGGAGCTCTTGAAAGGTGTAAAAGCCTACACAGCTCTACTCGGCCTTTGGCCTTACTCCCAGCTGGGCTTGGCTGAAAAATCTCCAGTGCACAGGTGGGATTTTAGTGAAATAAACAGCACCGTGGGGATGTCAAGTGCTTTTTGATAAATTCAAGCACAAGCTTCTCCATGTCCTGGTCTTCCTCTCCCATCTTGCACATCTGTGACTTTGGCATCAGGCCTAGAGGAAGGACACACAGCTGAAGCAAAGAGATCCAAGCCAAGGAGGCAGACAAGAAAAATTCCTATCAGATGGGATACAGATGAAGACTGTGCAGAGAAAAAGAAAGCCAAGACCTGGAACTCCTCAAACTCAAGAAGGCATGGCAAAAGGTGCGTTCAACTGACCGGTGGTGCGTTGCTTCTGCCCACACTTCAAGCGACAGCCTCTTTCCTTTCAGGCCAAAGAGACAACAGGTTTCCTAAGTGGCATGTTTGACACCTTGTAGTTTTTACAGGATCACCGGCTTTCCACATGTGTTGGCCCAACAGCTAAGCGTGGTATTGTCAGCTAGGCTTTTCTGCTTGACCAAACACCTCAAGGAGGAATCCTGCCCTGTAAGAGCGTTTCCAGGCATTACCTTATAATAATTGTTTCTAAATCGCCAGTGTTTTCACTGCTCGAAAGGGTTTGCCTTTATGTGAGAGAATAAAAAGAAGCGACAGTAGATGACAGCTGCAATGGGCTCTGTTTGCTGGGCACGGTTGGTTCCGTGTCGCTGTCAAACTGTTCTGGCTGGGGGGGGAAAGAGGCAAGTTGCTGACTCAGGCAGGCATCCCTCCCCCTGGACTCCAAAATGCTCAAAATATTGCCATCGGACGTCTGGTTCAGGACGGCCAGGGAATTTCAGATGCAAAGCTTACTGATGGGAAATGCTGATTCATCAAAACAGAACCCATTCGTAGAAAGGGGTTGGTTTCACGAGTCTGGCAAGTGAAAAAGAAAAGCTTTCGCTGCGGGGTGAAAATACGTGTGGTTAATCTTGATGGAGATCGGGAATTGCAAAGTCGCAGTGGACATGATAAGCCAAGGGATGAACCTGCCTGAGGCAGCCCATGTGGACTGGAAGGAGGGTTGGGGTCTGTTCCCTTGTAAAGGACAGTGCTGCTTGGGACTGCAGAACCAGAGTTGGGCATTTAGGAAAAAAAACCATTTTCATCTGGGATTTTGGTTTGAATTCAGCTATATCTGATGGATCTGAGGTCACAGGCTGGAAAGCAGACTAATTCTGATCATATACATTAAACTTTCCTGCCTAGAGCCAGTCAGTCATGCCTCACACTCAACAGAGATTTTTAAATTATCTGCAGGAAGATGATTCAGTCATTGCTACGTGGAAGGTATTGAGACCTGGCAAAACCATTTTGTGAACCTCACTTTAACGCTCAAATGGTGATATACAGGGGACAGAAAGAGAGCCCAGTACCCACATACAAAACCTCATCCGTCAGACCTAAAGATACTATAGAGCTGTTGGACAACCCGGGTTGGGAGGGACCTCTGGAATCCATCTGACCTACCCACTCCTTCAGACACAGCCACCAGCAACTTCAAAGCTAAATCAGGTGGCTCAGGGTCATATCCGGATGATTTTTTAATATCTCCAAGGATGGAGATCACACAGCTTCTCTTGGCAATGTTTTTCAGTGTCTGACCACCTTCTTCTAGTAACTAATTATCCCTTCCCTTATCTTCTTCCACTATTGCAAACGGTCATTTTCTGGGACCCCGTCTCCCATGAGAGGCAGTGCTAAATTCCTTTGATTGAGCACCAGCACAATTAGTGCAACACTTATGGTCACAGATGATGATCCCACAAAGGCAGGGAACATTTATTTAGCTTCTTCTATTCAGCCAGTTAATGGTGCTCATTCTCTGCTTTGAATAGTTGTTGGCCATTCTGTAATCTGCTTTTTTACACTGCTAAACAGCCATTTTAAGCCTCTAGAGATGAATCCTCCCCTGAAACTTTGCTGCATAAGACTTCATAATATTTATTTGTCCAGATCTTTCTTTTCTTTAAAGTGTTATGATTTTACTAGGAGCATATGTAGCTGATGGGTTTGCTTTTTTAAAATTGTCTGATATTTGAAATTCCATTTGACAGTGAACGGGATAATGTGTACGTGAACCACTTCTCAAAGCTGAATGAGATCTGCAGGGTACAAATGTGTACCAGCTCTCTTATGGAATTACAAGATGCTCTTTCTGCCCTAGTGGCGTAAGTGTATTTAGTTTGGGAAGGCTGATTATTCTCTGTGTCATTGTATAATTTCAGGAAGACCTGGCCTACAACAAACACAGTTGCATTCTGTCTCTTAGAAGATCTCAAATGGCTTCTTAAAGCGTTATCTCGGGGGTAATTCTTTTTCTTCCTGAGATAATGTATCAGTCAGCAATGAAAACCAAGCCCAGCTCTTTCGAAGGTTAAAGTACGAGGCCCAAATTTAACCCTAAATGTCCCTGAGGGGTGGGGGACCCTAGCGCAGGGGCTCCTGGGCAGGAACGGGGACGGAGGAGCTTTGAGATCCTCCAGGGAGAAGGTTTCTAGGTGCGCTGGAGGCCCATCAGCTATCTCAGCTCTTGCCCTAGCGCGTTCCGCTGAAGGAGGTGCCAAGCCCATTAGCATATTTAGAGCCAGAGGATAATCAGAAAGGGAAACAAAAAAGGGAATGGGAACATTGAAAGCACTTTGTCACGCGGCGGGCCCAGTGCCAATGCTTCCCCCCCACGCTGTAGCGCACATGCCCCCCCGTGCCCCTCTCCCGGCCCCCCAACACCCACCCATGCTTCAGGACTACAAAGCCATCCCAGGGAAAAACCAACACCACTCCAGAAAAAACAAAACAAAACAAAACAAAACAAAAGCCCCCCTTACAACAATAGTCTGTCAGGCATGATTTACTGTGCCTGCATCCACTGGGCAAGCTTCATTGAACAATCTCAATCCACTGGGTTCCCACACTGGTTTGCTTTCCTGCAACTCAACGGGACACAAAGACACAAGTAGATGGGCAGTAAATAAAACTGATGTCTTTTGTGTCATTGTGTGGGGGCCTTTCTCTGGGGGAGGCAGAATAAATGAAGTGTGAAATGTGATATGAAATCAATTTCTTCTCTTGGGGGGCCGGGTTGGGAGGGAGTAGGTGGACTTTGTCATGGTCTCAGGGATACCCAGCAATACATTTTTCATCAGTTTGTCGAGCTGGCTGAAGAAAACCACACTTCTCTCCTGCGCTTGCCCAAGTTCCCACTTTTTTTGTATTGAAGATATCTGTAAGTATGAGGAATTGGCGTCCCTCTTGATCTGCCTCAGTATATAAAAGATAGTAACAGCCATTCTTCTGTAGAAGTACAGTCCCCCACCACCAGATGTGTGTATCTGGGGGTAAGGGGTGGCCTCTTCTTTCCTATGTTACAGTCTATCTGAGTTTCTTGCACACCCGTCTGCCCTTGTCACTGGCCATGTCACCACCTCGCTACTCCATCACTCTCAAAATGGTCCACCCTGGAATATCAGAAAGGATTTTGGTTTAGAAACAAATACTACACCCCATGCGGCGTGTCCTCACGTCAAATAAATGTGCGCAGCACCGCGGGTGTCAGCAGAGAGTGGGAACTTGTCCGTGCCTGAAGATGTGGCCCCCAAGCGTGGTTGTTTTCTTTTCATTCTGTGGATTTTTTTATTCAAGCTGCTTCTGATGTGAAGAGTGGGATTTCTGCAGTTATGCAAAAATGATAAAGAACAGGAAATCAAATGATGCTTTGGACACGGTAGGGAAAAAGAAAAGCAGCATTTATATCTGTGTATGTGGATGAGATATTCCAGGAACAAACTGCCAAATAATATCATAAATTAGGTAATACCAAACACAGTTGCCTCACTAGCATCTCCCACAATACCCCCCCCGCCCTCCCTGGACTTGCTGCAATAATCCTGCCTGCTACATGTATTCGAGCAGCTGCATGTCTTAAAATCAAGTTACTGCTATAAGAGTTACCTCTTTTCTCCTCTAAGTATTTGAGTTTTCTGCTCCTTTTCCATCCCCAGACTGTCCTGAGGTATCAGTAGCCCAGGTTAATTTTCACATCACTGTCAGCCCCAGCTTTCCCGCACCCACCACCCCTTTGAGCCCAACCAAACCTCAGCTGGGGCAACTACATCTTTCCTGTTTGTCTGGCTCTCCCCCCCGGCACCCCCCAATTTTCTCCCCACATATTTGTGCTAAGCCTGCGTGTCACTGCACAGTAAACAGCGGGCGATGATCCTTCCCAGAAAGCGCTGCATTTCATCAGTGACTTTTACCTTTTCTGCTGCGGGAAATTTGGAGGCGTGCTTATTACAGCCAGATTCCCACCAGTACACCTGGACCGGTTTGCACCACGCAGGAAATAGAAAGCAGCTCTTAAGCTAATTGAACGGGTTGTTTGACAGCTGCTTTGCATCAAGGACACCAAAACAGCCCGAGCACCCGCGGGTTTGCAGAGGGCAGGTCGGCCGGCCGGGTGGGCTCACCTCTGTCTGCAAAAAATATCTGCTGGGGAGCATCCAGCCCATCCTGATCCCTTCCTAGGGGCTGCAGAGGCACGGGACACTGTTAACTGTTAAATGTTAACTGTCACACGCCTTAATCTGGTTAGGATGCTTTGTTTGATTTGGAGATTGTAATGTAAAATATAAATGCACCACCACCAGCCTTAGAAAAGCTGAATGTATTTATTTTTTTTCTTATAGGACTTTCACCTATCTCCCTGCAGTTAGTGTTACACTGATATATTTCAACAATAAATTGCTTCCGAACCTTCGTAACACCTGCAACTGCAGCGCGGTTACTGATAGCGGCAAAGACGGCAGTGTCCACGGTAGGTGAGACTGCAGTTTCTCCCGGGGAATTATTCCGGGTGTTAGATTGCTTCTGCAAACTGCCACAGCCTGATAAAGGCAGTTGTTTCTGGGCTCAGCACATTGTTCGCTCCCTCAACAGATGGAACAGATTAGCTGGGCCCTGAAATGTTGTTAAATAAAATACGCAAAAAGAAAATACAATTATTGCTAAAGTGAAAACATACCGCATGGGATTATTAAAAGACCAAGATGTTTTACATTTTAAGGATGTTCTTCAGGTTTTTTCCATCCTTCGCGCACCAAAACCTTGCAGGGGTAGTGTTAAACTTTTCCATCTGATCTCGGGGGGGCTTTCGCACAGCAGAGCTGCGTCCTCCCCGCGAGGGCTGGGGTTGCCCCCTCCCCTGGCCGAGCACTCTGGGCTGCCTGGTGGGATTCCCAGGGGTCCAAGTCCGAGCTTACTCCTCTTTCGCCGACCACCAGACGTGCACGGGAGCAGGGGCTTGCCAGAGCTTGTGTTGCCTATTTAAAGTGCAAATTTCTTCTGCTGCTTCTCCCCCATGCCCAGGTTGGGTGAAAACCTATCGCCAGGAGCTTCCCCCTCTGTCAGAAAAGTTCTCCAACTGTGAGTTCTCACCAGATTCCGTCTACACCGGGTTGTACGCCACGTGCAAAGGACTCTGGCCTCCTAAATTCTCCAGCGTGTTTGTGCTCTGTGATAACCTCAGTCTAACAGTCATTTACTGATTTTTAGTACTACTAGCAAAGATTATTTTTAAAGTGGTCCGCAAACCTTCTTGATCTGACGACGGTCACTTGGGGTTGGAGCTGTTTACTGATTGCAGGCGTATACGCAAGAAGATGGAAGGTGGAGATGGATAGCATGAGGGCTGGAGAGAGTATTGCTATGGAAAATACAATCGGGTTTAAAACAGCGTAGAGGATTCCTTAATGATTCCCCTGCTCATAGAGTTAGGCAGCGCTGGGTTAATGAGTTTATTTGAGCATGTGCTTAATGGCTGTTCTGAATCTGGCTGCAGGAATGCAACGCCTTGCAGACATTTTCAGGTGTGTTATGATGATAAATCACTTTTTAAATGGCCTTAGAAAGGGAATTTTGAATTAAGCTGCATCCATTAACGTTCGAGGTCTCTCCTGAGCATCACTGGATCTCCTTAATGTTCCTCAGCCTAAATCATCTCATTAACGATATATGAAAAATATATTCAGCTCCTTGAAACCGTTCTCTTCCATTTGGCTTTTAATGACGGGGGACGATCCTGGTGTTTGGTGACTGATGACAGAACTTCTCCCCAGAAATCCAGACTGGCTTTTCACCACGCTGTCACTCTCTGATGTCTAGCCACTGGAAATGAGCACCTCTGGGAGTGAGTTTGCAGGATGTGTTCAGCACAACACATCTGTACTGCAGAACTGCTGCAGTGCACACAGCTGGGGAAGGGAGGAACCTAACCGGTGGCTGCCGTACTAATTAATTTGAAAGTACACTTATTAGACAGCAGTTGGTAAACACAAAGCAATAAATAGAAAGTCCCCACTTCAAACAGATTTTCTTTCAGCCACGTGGAAAATTCCATCCACATTAATTTAAAAAGGTCAGTCAAGCTACATTATAGAAAATTGCAGAAATTAGTGGAAACCCCCCAAAGACTGTTCTAGGTAACGTGTTTGCCAACAGAAGAGTGGGAATGTTTGCTGATGGCTTACCAAAAAAATTCTGAAATTATGTAAACATCTTTAAAAGAGAACACAAACTACCTGATTTTTATAAGGTAACCCTTCAAAATAACTGACTTTTTAACAGAATGCTGATGGGATCACCGGGGTGTTTTTTCCTGTCACGGTACCTTGAAAACGCATATGCATGTGTGTGTTTGTGTATGTGTGTATATATACATAAATATTTGTTTAAAATTTTGACATTTCCTACTCTAAGAAAAAATGTGAAAGTCTGTGGTATGTCCAATATGCCCTTTTTTAACAGGCAGGAATATTTTTTCAGTGGAAAATTTTCAGAAAACTAAATATTAGGGAAAGTATTATGGAATGTATTTGCCATGGCAAAGAAGATAACCAGCAACATGAAACTGCTGACCAATACTTTGCATTTTAAAAATGTTGTGCAGATTCATGAAAAAGAGGGAGTCCAGTGAAACTACATGGAGATACTTTTGATGACAACTTTCTTTCCTTTGAAGAACAACTTACTTACAGCAGACTGAAGTTAAAATTGTGAACAAAGTGGGGCTTTTGTTTCATAATATTGTAACAACGCGGGAAATTTGCCCCAGGCTTTGCCACGCTGAACCAGGATTTCCATCCGTATGGAAAGGCCGAAGATAGCAGAGCCCTGCTGTGACCATTCCCAGTGGGGACCCTGCCAATGTTGGCGTCCCTGCCAACACCGCCATCGGCCCGCACGTGTCCTCCAGGACGGAGGGACATCGACCGTTTCTGGTGTGAGAGCTCGTGTCAACGCAGGACTGGGCACTTGTCCTCTCGGACGTCGGCTTCTGGACAAGCCAGCCTCACCACCGCCAAGAGCCTTCACCTCTTTTACTCTACCACAGTCACATCACTCCAGATCAGATCTTAGTAATCAGGGAGACTGTCTCTAAATGCTGGGTTTAGTGCATTGACTTCCTAAATTCCTGCGCGACCAAGACAAAATCTTAATGAGGTTTTCTTGTTAATTAAGTGACCTTCCACAAGCTTAGACCATAAAGTCCTGTCCCAATTCCACAACTAAATGTGACGACCGTTGGCTGGGAGATGGGGCCTCATCCTTGCACTGGCTTCAACCCAGTACTTAGAGATAGTGAACTGGTTAATGTAATAACAGGCTGGATTTAAATCTTAACTCTGCCACAGCCACCCCAGGTAATTTTATCAAGTCACTTAATCCATCAGTATCTCGGATTCCCCAATGAGAATTCAGGAAGAAAAGCGTTTTCCTACATCACATGAAGTGTTCAAGTGTTTTGCAAAGAGGCCTCTATGATGTACTTAGGGATTTCCTATATGGAAGCTTAAACACCTAAAATCCTGTCAGAACCCCTCAAAATGTTCCAGTCCAATAAAGTTCAAATGGGGAATAGCACATTTGTTAAAGCAGGCAAAATTTTATATTAAGAGGATGACATGGCCAAGAGACCATACATACCTCAAAAGAAAATGAAGACAAGATTATCCAGCCAATGTAAACTGAATTGGCGTGGTCAGTGTTTTTAAGATTTTAGAGACACTTGGAATGAAAGAGGGAAAAAAAACATAGCCAAGTCTCAGGCATTGCACAGTCTGTGTACACTCCAGGAGGAAACTTGGGTTATGAGCAAATATTTTAGTACAAATCAAATGCCTTCCAGGGATAAGCAGCTGGGAAGGCGGGAAGAAATTAATATTGGAAGCTTTAGAACTTCCCAGAACTATTCTCTACCTCCTTGACTGAGAGAATTAACTTTTATTTTATTAACTTTTTAATGCCCTTCTCCCATCCAGGGTGCTCTCTCTGAATTACTTCTCCCCTCCTCCAGAAGGGCTGCCCTGGGGATGTTGCTCTTCTTAGGCTTTAAGTAGCAGCTGGCTGTGATTAAGTGGATTGGGAGGATCAGTGCTTGATTAACTTTCTGCTGCTATTGGTTTGCCCAGGTTCCTGCAAGAGAATTAATCTCTTGGTTCGGCAGAACGTTGGGCCCTAATGGATACCAGACATTTCAAGCCCACCCAGAGCACGCAGTGCCAGAGTCCTTGTTTTAACACCTTCAGGCTTCATGCTCCTCTCCTGCTAAAGGTAAAAGTCATATGGGCATTGATGGGAATTTTTTGACCCTGCTTTTTAGTCTGGCTGTTCATAAACTTACCGCCAGTTTCTGCCCGGCTCTGTATCTTGCTTTCTATTATTTTGTTATTGCCTTTTTCATTGGTGCGTGCAGGGAGATGCTTTTTTTCTTAACCGGAAGAAATCTCTGCGTAAAGCCAGCAGAAGCGAAACATGTGCGTAAGCGCTGGTGCTATATGAAATGCTCTTTTATTAACTGAACTAGATGAGCACGCTTTCCTGAAGAGGGGTCTTGGAGCAGAGTTACTTGGCCGGCTCCTTGGCGAGGCCTTTGGAAAGGGAGGGGAAGGCTCTCCGGGAAGGACGGCCAGGCAGAGGGTCGCAGCCTCGGTTTGCCGCAAGGACAAGGGGAACTTGCCGCTCCTTTGCAAAAAGTTATGCTTATTAGCCAAAAGCTAAGTATGAATGTCCCCAAGTGGCCAAGCCTTGGACAGTCTTTATAATGTTATTTTCCTTTTTGAAACCGAACCACAGACAGGGCCAGGGAAACTGAGATAGCCACAAAGTAAAACAAAATGCTCCTATTAACATGCATGATTAAGTGATCAAAAGTAACTCTAATATTGCTACCATTTCCTGCTCTAGAGAAATCCTACAACAATCTTATCAAACCAATGTAAGCATCAAAAACTGAGCAGAAGCAGCAGCTTTCCCAGAGAACTTCTAGTTTATTTAAACTGTAAGGTAGAAATAGTAAGAATTAAAAAAAAAAAAAAAAAAAATCAGGAGAGTATAAATGGAAGCTTGGCTGTGCTTCTGCACTAAATTTTGCCTTGATGGAAATGAATAAAGCTCAAATGAAGTCCACAGGCATCTCCTAATTATATCACAAGGTTTTATTCCATTTAGTTTTTAATGAAAGACTTCTAATTTCTTTTTATTACTCTCCGTGGAAATACAACATATTGGTTAACCAGGAGAAAGGAAGCAAAAAAGATGAAACTCTTGATCTCTCTCGCTCTCTGTGTTTGTTGGGATAGATCAATTGTGAAGTTTAAGCTGGATATGGAAATTTACTGCTTGCAATATGGCTAAAAAGAAAGAGCATGGATGATTTAACAATTTACATAACCTGCGAGACTCAGCTGCAAAATGAATGAATGGACCTCTTTGTTTCTCTAAACTGAAATAAAGAAAGGGGGAGAACAACAACAACCACCAAAAGAAGTTTCTTATATAATTGTCTGTGTGACTGGCATGATAGGAAGTTTTACGTCTATTGGTGGAATTAAGAGCGGGACATATTAGAAAACACAAAGCAGTAAAGGGGCAGTTAAGCGGTCGTACTTATGGCTAAAAGAGAGTGACAAACCCAGCCTTGCTGCACAAGCCCAGGCTGTGCTTTGCATTATTGTCCTGATGAGATTTGTTCCTTTTTCGGGCAGTCAGCCTTTGATGGGTTAGACCGCATCCCTGGAGCTTCTGAATTCATAAAGATGTTGAAGATCCCGGGATTTTAAAACTGATGCATGGTTTTACAGCTCCTTCAGGCATGGTTTTGTGGATTCGGTGTTCTCCTACTGTCAGAAGCTGAACAAATCCCTTTGCTGTAGAAGCCAAGGGGTTAAATTATTTGGCCTGTGTAAGTGTCGCAGGCTCAACTCCATTAACGCCATGCTCCCTCTGGTCTTGCCATGCACAAATCTCCGAGTGTGGAAATATTTTGCTGTCTTTCTTACGTGGGCATGTACGCCGTTGAGTGTGAATTCCTACAACAAAAGCCAGGCAAACCCTCAGCTGTGTTAGAAACCACAGTCACCCACTGCCCTCCAAATATTTACCACCTTCGGATGCCCGAGAGACAGCTGCCTCTGCTTTACCTGCTGCCTGGATCAATAGTCTTTAATTTTTAAGGCCTGTTAATCCAGCATGTTTTCACCAGCCTGAAAGTCACATTCAAATAAACAGCTGGAAATGAAAGTTGGGAGGGAAAGGCCATGCTCACCAGAGTTCAAACATCTTGCTACAGCTCTGTATGCAAGAGCAACTGGTGGCATATGGTGCGTATCTCCTCTCTAAAGCTAGTTCAAGAGGAAAAAACAAACTTCACCTTTTGGAATGTAACCAGCAGATGAAAACAAATTAACCTTTTTTTTTTTTTTTTCTTTTTTGTATATTTTAACCCAATGTCTGGTTTAATGTCCTGCTTTACAGCTTTTTATGATAAATTCCACAATTTGCCACCTCCCTCTGAGCAGAATCAGTCCATGTCAACAACTTCTCCATCAATCACAGCCAGGACATGTTGTTTCCAGTGCCTGGACCCCCATTCTCTGCTTGCTGCCCCACTCATTGCAGCAAACGCTCTGGAGACCATATTTTCCATGTCAGACACTGTTAGCATTACCAAAGGGTGGTGGCCTGTAATGTGCATGTAACTTGGGGGTTTTGCCTTTGTTTTTTTTTTTTCTCTTCCAGAATGGACCTTTATCATTGAATGAAAAATCCTTAGTAAAGGATCATGGCGTAATATATGCTAGCAGTGAGACAGCATTTATTTCAGAGCAGGTCTTGACCATAGAACCCACATCATCTTTGCAATGTGTATTAATAAACACCTGGGGCCTCGCACAATTTATCTACAGTGCCTTTTGAGCCTGCATCAATACTATCTCCATCCTCTTTTGTGTGCTTGTATATTTATGTATGAATGACTACTCCTAAGCGACAGTGTTGCCTGTGCAACTGATATCACCACAATGACAACTTTGGGTATAAAACAAACATGTTTCTAAATGACAGAAATGGTTTCTCTGTGATAAAATGCCCAGTCCATCAGATAAACAAGTTGTCACTGAGCGTTCCCTCTTCTACTTCAGAAGACACATGAATAGATAATAAATCTGGCAGTACTGAGAGAAAACATTTTTTCCGTAACGTGCCTGGGCAGGCTGGCATCATTAGGAATAGCTCTAGTTATGTGGGATTAACATTATAAATGGCTTTCCTTCCTGCGCTCTGGGATGCGGAATGTTTTAGCATGCAGAGACAGCTCGGTTAGGCTTCTGGGCTATTAACGAAGCTGCAGTGTTTAGTTCGGCTTGACTGCTGCCGTCCTCTGGCATATCTACCAGCTCCGTCCCATGCCATCTCATTCACATCTTGGAGCGGAGGCTGCCTTTGTGTGGTGTTTGCTGCCACGTCGTTGGGATCGGCCCCGCGGAGTCAACGATAGGAGTTAACCACACGCGGGAAACACGAGTGGGACTTTGAAACGTGAGTCTTTAGCTCTTCGCTTTTCTCAGCAAGGCGGAGTGATGGTAGTGCTGGAAGGTTTCTTCACGCTACCCTTTCGGAAATGTGCAACCTTCTGAGTCAGGGACTACTGATCCATGCGAAGTGGAAGAGTCACCCACGCTACTTGGACGTGTTCTTTCCCGAACTTCTTACGGGGCTTGTAAAAGGCCGGGAACTAAAACTGTGTCTCTTCCAGCACTCCTGTGTAGGATGCTTTATAAGCGCAGTCAAAGTGAGCTCAGGTGGGAAAGCTTCGCCCTCACTGCTGAAAAAATGCTCCTTTACTCCAGGTTCTTTGTAGCAAAGTGCCTCCGTGTCACCTCATCACCTCCTCTCGTCCGTTGGCTCTTCAGCCCTTCGTTCGTGTCTCCGCAGCAGGTTTCTCCTAGGGACTTCATGTAGGATAGGAAACTAGGAAAAGTTTCCATCATAACATCAAGCAGTAAATTTGGTGTTGGAAGCAGGCTTTTGTGTTTTTAGGAAGGGGAACACTGAGGAAAACACCTCTTGCCCAGCTGGTCTTGTGCCATGAAAATCTGAGACAGACTTAGCAGAGATGGGGGCAAAAATTCTACCCTATTTCTAGCTGAGCTTGGCAGTTACACTTAGAGAAAACATTTGTAGCAGAGCCTGAGTTTGTCATGTCTACTAAAGATGTGAAATTAAGAGAACCAAAGTCTTTTCCTAACTATAAATATCCATCCAATGCCTTGATAATGTTTGTGAAGTCCAGTGCAGCTTTTTGATTTACTCCACAGCTTTTCTCAAAAAAATATTTTTGATCCTTTAAATAATAATAATTAAAAAAAAAAGGGGGGAGCAAGTACTTAAAAAAAGTTGAAGCGAACAGCAAGGCTTGATAGTACAACAGAAATTTTACCCTTTCTGCTACAAAGAAACAAATAAAGGGGGATGAAAAAAAGTCAGGGTTTTTTTAGAAATACCAGGAAAAAAGTCACATTTCAGTTCCTGGAAAGGAACTTGAAGGTTTGCATTAAGGATACAACCTTGCCAGATCCCTTCTGTAGGAATCAAAGTTGTTATTTTTGTCTTTGATTCTTCTCGTCATTTTTTAAGCCCGGTTTACTTAGGAAATGATTATACTCTCAGTGTGCGTGTGTCTGCATGCAGGTGAATCCATTTACCTACAATATTTTTTTAAACTTTCTGTATGTTTTTGTCTAGCTGTAGAGGTCTCAGAGATATTACTCTGCTAAAGTTTTGTGAAAATGAACAGAGAGCCGAGATGCCCAAACGCGTGGCACCACTAAGGCCAAGATGGCCATGGGAGCTCAGTCTCACTATTAGGCTCCAGGGACCTCACACGGCAAAACAGATTTTTAAATTGAAAGTATAATAGTGATTTAATGAAAACCTGAAGATTCAGTCATTGTGTTTGCAACACTAATATAACTAGAATGTCATGTTCCCCTACCCATAAGAAACACCACCAGTCTTTGAGACTATAAAAATTTAAAAAATAAAAAAGACTGTATCCAACACCTAAACATACATATGCCTATGAATACCGGTCTGCTTTATCTTTCATTGTCAAAAATCTGAGATAGCAATGGTGGGGTTTTTTTACCCACAGTCTGCTCCCAAAAATAATCAAGTATTTTGAGGTCTTCTTTTAGGGTACATTTTTTCTCATAAAAAATATTAAATGTCAATATCTGAACCACACTTAGGTATTTTATTTGATCTTTGGCCTGCCAACTAAAACAATTATTTGTGTCTTTATGTGAAGGCACTTCACCATTTTAAAATAAATATTTAAATACTACTTCACAGGAAAAAATATTCATGTGGTTAGATGAGATATGCTGGAAAAATTAAGGCTGGTCCTCAAAGGCATGTCGTGTTGTTACACTTTCCTGTTCTTAATTTGGTTAATCCATCTTCAAACTAAAAAATTCAGATCAGAGGAAAAAAGAAGGTATTTTAAAAAGAGCTTTGATACTCCTAGCGGATTTCTTAATTTTAATTTAGCAATTTGCTGCAAAAATAGGTATGAAATAACAACTCTAATCTATATAATTTATCTCTTTTCTTGCTAATTGTGTTATATAAAGTCTGCATGTCTGCCAGGCAAAGGACTCTCAATAAAAAATCTGAATAAGAAACAGATCAAAAAGAACAAGTGATATCTTTCATGTATGTTTGTAATCAAGTAGGTGCCACTTACATGGGTATTAGATTCCCAATTTTTTTCTAGAAACCTAGGAAAAAATGATGAAAGGAAGCAAACTGATGAACATCCTGACACACACTTGTGCTGTAAGCTCACAGGGAACATTATCAGGACCTTTTACTTAAGTAACTGTCATAGCAGAAAATGGCTGATAAGTATTTGCATCCCACAAACTATTGATGAAAAGGTAAGCCAAGTGGATGCTGACCTTCTGCCTGAAAAAAAAAAAAAAAAGATTTAATGGGAACAATAGTCTAAAATTTCCAATCTTCTGCTAGCATTCCTTCGAGTTGTGTTGTATCTACTCACACGGTTAACTGGCAGAGAAGTTCGTTAGTTATAGGACCACGCTGGGAGTCGGGTTCAGTCTGGTCTTCTGCATTGAAAATCCCCCCGAAGCCCATGGAAAGACTTTGCTGGCCTTGGACCAAGGCCATGGAGGACCAAAGAAAAATCTCTGTTTTTCAGGCAGCATCGTTCTGCTCTTGACGCTTGAGCCTCCCACCGTTTGAACCTCCCATCGTTTGAACCTCACACGGTCTTTCCTAATTAGCTACTGCTGCTTCAAAAATCCTGATAGCTACCTTCATTACCTGTTATCTTCACCGAGGAGAAAGATCTTGCTCTGAATTGGATATGGCTCTTTTAAGCAGTCAAGTATCAGCTTTCAGAGCTGCAATCCCCTGCGCTGCAGTGCTGTTAAAGAATAACCCATATCTTCGCTTGGTATGAAAAAACCAATATTTTCCCTCGGGCACTGAGGCAAGCGTGAGGTAGCAAATCACACATTACTGGATTTCCAAACTATATCCCTTTGGTCTACCTTATAACACCATTTTCCCTCGCCCAATGAATTGCATATCCGTTATTTTACCACCCAGTTTATTTGATCATCAGGGAAGATAAATGGCTTCTGCTGAAATATTAAACAAAGGGAAAATTAAAGTACTGGGAAGAGTAAACAATACAGTAAAGCACAATTTCCTTTCTGCTACATGAACGAAATGTGTCTCTCTCTCTTCCTAAGTATCAGCACACATGCTCTAATTCTGTCCATCGGCACACATGTAATACTTCTCACCAAAGTCAATGGGATTTTTATGTGCCTGGGTGAATTTTGAACTGAAAGCAAGTGAAGGAGGGCTTTCTAAAGAAGGTTCATCCAAGTGAAGGAAGGCTTTCTAAACAAGATTAATCCAAAAGTAAAATTTACCAAGAAGTTTAGTATGTGGAGCCTTTTAATTTCACTGTTTTTCTTCATGTTCCTTGCTTTCTTATCATCATTTTAAGCAAAGATAAAATTAAAAAATATTGTTTTAGTTGGCCTTTGGGCAGTTCTCAATAAAAGCAGGTGGAGATTTGTCCGGAGAAGAGCCCAGCCTGCTGTAAGCGCCTGCAGACAGCGTTGAGGACTGGCTCATCCCTCCCAACACCGGCCAGGGACCCCCCAGTCCTTCCGCACCTGGGGACGTATCTTGGGAAGAGCCTCCTTCAGGCTGAAAGGACTCAGTTCAGCAGACAGGCCGAAGGCGACAAGGACCAACTCTTTTTCCGAGAGCTGATGCCTTTGGCCGAGGTCGGATTCCTCCCGGGGAGAAGCGACCGGCCGCATTGCAACGCCGCTCGCGCGAAGGGTGGTCTCATGCCGGCAGGGACTTCTGTTCCAACGCTGTTGGCGGCCCAGGGTGCAAGTTTGCTTTTGGAAACTGCCGGGTGAAAACACGAAGTAATGTCCAGGACTGACAAATTTCCTCCCACGTAGTTTATCCTGACTGCTGCTTTGGAAGGAGATGCTTTCATTTCGGCTGTCCGCTGCTGCTTAGGTTAGAATTTAAAAAAGAAGTTTCTTGTAGTATTCCAGAGGCTCAGCGCTAGAACTCTGAAATAATTTAGTTTGACAGTTGATTGATGGGAAGGAAGGACTCATTTCATAGGGACTTGCCTCTATTCCATAGGAAACATCTGAGGATCACATCGATTTTTCTCATTCTCACACTGTTACAGCCCAGTTTCTGAGTTTAGGTTGACTAATCGTCAAAGAACTAGTTCTGATAGAAACATGACAAATGACAGCTGCTCCCGATTTGCTCCACAGATTTTAATTCTCCTCTAAGTTTTGCCAGTTTTACTTTGATTCATTTTCTTCAGCAAAGCTACCTATGTATCAAAAAAATTATACGCCACATAGTCAAGGCATTCCTTACTGCAGTGAGACGAGGCACCAATTTATTACTACTGAATTATTTCTGGAATCCAATGTGGATTTTCAGGCAGACTAAACAGCTATGTGGGGTGCAAACGGACGACAGCAACACGAAGGACTAGGAGAGGGACAACAAGACAGCTCTGCTCTGAGATTTTACCGGAAAGGAACAAAATCATGGAGTTTCTGCAGTTGCAAAGACAGCGTGGAAGGTGGAGCTGAAATCTCTTTTTGGAAGGCAGCGGTCTATGCCGGGGCTTCTCTGATGCTGCCCTGGCAGTGACCTCCATCCCACCCGAGCGCCTGTTTCTCCAGGGTGAAGGTAATTCAGATTCCATGCTAACCGAGCCCTGACCTTCCCCTTGACAGAGATGGATGCCCAGCTCTGCTAATGGTCTGTGGCGGCTTTGTGCTGCGGGCTCGCACCTCCAGCGCTAACCTGGGACGAGCGAACTCGCTTCCCGCTCGGATCGTGCTTCCTCCGCGGTACCCGAGGTACCTCCTGCTTAATTCACCAAGCACGCCTCGTGTTCGCCCTGTCGTTCTCTCAAAGACTAAATATCGCGGAGCCGCTAGCGCGCACCTGCGTGCACGCGCACACGTACCCGGTGGTAACCACCAAGAATATTTGGAAGTTGCGTCAGTTTTGCAGATGCTGATCTCGGCCTTTATCTGCTCACCTAAGTGCGCAGACAGAAACTGCATATCCTTTTATGGTCTGGAGAAAAAGGCAAACCGAATTAGTACAGTAGCAATTAGTATATCTTTACTTATGAAAAAAATATGGGGGGGGGGTGGAGAATGACACTGATACTGGTACATTTTTGTCATAAAGTATTCACCAGACTAACAAACGAGTGGCTTTCAATATCTCTAATTATTTTTGTGTTCGGAGGAGAACAGCAGTTTGCAGGCAGGTCCTGAGCAAGCCCTAGATGAGAAAGCCCAGCTAGATCAGCCTGTGCGCTAACCGTTTGCTTTCTTTGTCTTTCCCATCCCCTCTGACTCCATCCAGCCCTCTTGACCCTTCATCCTTCTGGCAAGGGATGAGAATCGCCCAAAGCTGGACCGACTTCCACAGACATCCAGGTTAGCAGGGTCGCAGGGCTCCTTGCTCGAGAGCTGCATTTCCTTGATGGGTTAAAGTGATTTTTGAACAATCCGTGAGCCTTCGGAAAGTCCCACTGCTGCAGACACGGAAATGTGCACAGTTTCTGGAGAAGCTTTTGCCTTTCTCCTTGGAATGGTGGGAATGGGGAGGAGGGGTCCTCCATAGTTTGGGAAAATTAAGGACCCACCTCCTCTGCTTCCAGGATTGCAGCACACCCTTGAGATGTGCTGTGTGGTACATTAGGTGTACGTTTTTAGAGCCGCACATGAGAAAGAAGTGGATTCATTAAAAAAAAAAAAAAAAATCTTTGAAGAAAACATTCTCCTGGACAATTGGGAGGAATGTTGGGCACCCTCTTTCTGGACTGTAGTGGCTGACTTCTGTCCCTTCAGGACACAGTTCTAATTTAACAAGGCATGAATTTAAATATATTAAGAGCTAAACAAAACATAGAGAGAATCAGAGAGGTGAAAAGTCACTGCCCCTCCTTGTCCTGCTGTCTTCTTTTTGTTGGCTGCTGGGCTGGGAGACACAAAATAAAACTGAGCAACATAACCTGTCTGAGTTTTATTCAAATCAGCCAATTAAAACATCAAGTTGAAATGTCAACGAACATGTTATGGCCACTCAGGAATTAAAGCAGGAAAGCATCTGTCTGTCTTCACCACAAAGAATTGAAAATTTTTAATTCCACTTCTGCAAAAGCTATGACATTAGATTACAGCCATGAAAAACACCATCTGCAATGTGCCCTGACTAGCTGGCTGTCATCAACTGTTGCTTTTACACAAAATTAGATTGAGTTAAACACCTTTTTTTTTTTTTTATTCTCAGGAACTCTTTATCATGCACTATTCTTTTCTCAAAGGTGTTCACCATATACCTTCTGACATCGACAGAACTTATTCAGCTCATTTTTACCTTTGCTTGCTGCCCAAATGCTGATTTGAATCAGAGGAAGACCTGGTCCATTTTGGCATAAGAACAGCCAGATTGAAGTTCCTCTAGCTTTAAATTTGCTCTAGTATATAACCTTGAGGACTTAAGGCTGAATTTTAAGGATTTCTTCTATATGACAGGACATTGGGTTTGACACAGCCATCGTTCCATCACATCCACGTCTTCTGAAGTTACATCTTTCTGATAGGAACTTGAGGTCAATAGTCCCATACATTGCAAGAAATCAATACCTACCCAGGCTACTCTGGCAATCTCTTCTTAGCTACACACAAGAAATTGTTCAAAAAAAGATTTTGTCAGAGTTGATCTGTTTACACAAAAATGTGTGGTTTCAACAAGTCATCTTTCTTTTTAATGAAAGTATGTTGTGTTGAAGAATTCCCACTTGCAAGGCAACCAGATATTGGGCTGAGAGTTACAGAACTGCTTAAGGTAGATAGAGCCACTAGACCTTTATTTATTTATTTATTTATTTTTATTTTTATTTGAAGTGCACTAGATGCATAACTGTTATTTTCCAGATGAATGTAATCCACACTTGGTCTAGCCACTCGAAGTAATTCAAAAGGGTCCATTAGAAGTGTATCCTATAGATGCACACATGCAAATGGAAACCAAGTCTCCAACATTCCACGCACTAAAAAACCCCCAAACAAACAAACAAAAATCTTTCCATAATCCACATATTCAGCGTGCAAACGTATGTTTCCAGTTGCAGTAATTGGCAGGATAGCTTCTCATAAAAGTTATGTGTAGTGCTGCTAGAGTCTGTGTAAGTAATATTCTTGTCCCTAGGCCAGATCAGGATCACAAATAAAGTTTTGGAACCGCTCCTGGTATGCTGTATTTGATATTTAGGTAAAACTTGCCTGAGAAAACGGGCCGTTTTCATTTTTATCTTGACTTCGATTCTTATTACTCTACAGACATAAATGCTCAGCTGGTAGCAGTGATGCCTCTGGTCTTAAATAACAAGATTTGGGCTTGTGGCCAACAATGACATGAATGCACAGGCTACGGGTTTGGGTGTACACGGTCCTGGCTAAAGCAGCTTTTATTGGATGAGGCAAAAAGAGAAGACGCGCGTGTAGCCATCACGAAAGCTGCCTGTCTTCTGCAAACGGGAAAGACACCACGATGGAAGAATGTGGTGAGGTGGGACATATATGCTGCAAAATGCTGGTAACTCTTTGGATGTGACTGCTGTTAGGTTTCTTTTTTTCTTCTCTTTCCCCTTCTTTCTTTAGCTAAAACCGAAGTGATTTCTTGGGGTTGGCTATCTAGACTGAAGATGTTTCGTTGCTCAGCTTGACCAAATCCCACACTGCCCGTACAGTTAGAGTAGGGCAGGAGAAGCACGTAATAGCTGTAGAGCACCAAGTGACAGCGGGCACGACGTACGCCTGCTCCCTCCTGCTTTTCGCCTTGCCAAAAATACCGCGCTAAGAACAAAAGTGGTGGTGGAGTGGCCTCTGCCCAGCAACCAGTGCTGAAATGTGGGTTGCGCTGCATAAAACTGTGATCCGTGAGTAGCCCCTACTGCCATCAAATGCACCACTAATTACAGACGTGATGGTTACAGTGATGGAAAGTAATTGCAGAGGACTTGGAGTCCAAGTGTCCTAATTCTCCCTCTCCACCATACTAGGCTGTGACTTTCTGCTGATTCTCTATTCCTACTGAAAAAGGCAGCAGAAATGACTGAAAAATATATTCTTATTTTCAGAAGAGCACTGGGAACATTTTGAAAGACATAAAGAAAGTATTCCCGGAAAACTTATATAGCCAGCATGGTTATAGGAGCAATGTCTAGACCAAAACCCAATGTTTCATGCAACTTACAAACTAGACAAGTAAAACCAGGTATTTTCTGATTTTTCAGAGAGATTGAGTTACAAGCAAGAACGGATGAAATCCAGGGCGTTCCCTGCAAGCCAGAATTTCCTGTGCAAACACTATTTGACCATATTTTTGGAGAAGTGCACAAAAACAGTTGATGTCTGCAGTAATTACAGTGTGTCAGAAAAATTAACATTTGCAATTCCCCATATCCTGAGCAAGAAAGTAGCACTAATCATATGGACCAAAGCACGGTTAAAATAAACACAGGCCATCCAAGAGGAAACTTTTCCTTCTGCTAAGTTTGAATTTGCTGAAATGAATAGCTATTTGGATTTTGAGTCTCAGCTAAATTATGTTCAAATAGGGAGATGCAGCTGCCTGTAAGTTTGGGTTCTCTGTAAAGGGACTGTGGTGATAACGGGTCAAAAGCCTAAAGGGGTTCTGCATATCAGCGCTATTCTCATTCGAAGGTTTAGACCCAGTATGTATCAGGTCACTAATGGCTATCTAGGTGGAAATCATGGCTCGAAGAGGGTTTTTTGTTTGCTTTGTTTTGCTAAAGACACAATATAGAGAGCTGATTTTAAAGGTGAGAAGGAAATATGGATCGGGGCATTTCACACAGGTCCAGCATCTGTTTCACTGAGACCCCTTTGCCTGCAAAGGTGTGAATAAATGCAAGAGTGGAAACTGCACTAAACCAAATCTAGAAATAAAACCCAGAGTCATAATATACATTTTAAATAACATCGAGGGATGTGCACTGCACATACCTGTTTTACTAAGACTGTTCCACCACAAGAGGTTTCTTTCCTCTATAAATCACCTCGTGCATCTTAGTTAAAAGGAGACCAAATCCTGTGCAAGTCATGTCCCAGCAAGCAAACATGTTGACACAGGAACAAGTAAAGCCTGAAAAGTTTGAAAGCACCATTTCGGTTTTGGCTGAGCACCCAAAAGCCTCGTGCCCCAAACTGCTTCATCCCCTGAGGTCTGACAGATGGAGCCTTTTACTGCCAGCGGTTGAATGTCTCCTTCTGGAAGGACAACACCCCCCCGGATGGGTGGGTGCCCAACTCTTTGCAGAAAGCGCTGAAGCCAGGGCTCAGCTCTGTGCCAGGAACACGAGACAAAACTTTCAGCCTTATCCATAGGATAATCTAACTGATCAGGGACCCCATCTGCAGGTAGCTGGAAAAATTTCCAGTACGCCCTTTCTACTGCGAACCTGAGGTAGCTATAGATACTCTAAGGGAGGGCTTTCCCTTCGTTTCAGGTATCCTGCACTTTTAGATCATGCAGGAAGACGGTATCACATGAAACATTTTTTTTCCAAGTCGTTTTTTTTTTTTATTTTCCAATAAACAAACAGAAACAGGAAAAGCATTAAGACAATGTGGTTACTTCTACCATTCATTCTTTTAACAAATCCTCTAGCAACTCATAATTCTGCTCTCAAGCAAAGGCTTTTACTTCTTGAGGCCACGGCGGCACTGTCGTGCACTATTTAACGCATATCTGGGTGGAGACATTAAAATGACAAATGATCACAAACCAATGTATCATCAAGGTTCATGGCAGATTGAGTTGGCTGTTATGGGTATCTGGCCTCAAAAGCGATGGAAAGGGAGCAAATTGGAAACATGCACTATAGATGCATGCACATGATGTAGCTGGGTTTTTTCCACAGTGTTTCTTCCAAGCTACAGGGTTGTTTATTTATTATACGTCGTTTGAAAAGGCTCTGAAATGCTCTATCTGCAACAGGAAGCTCCAACTACAATCTGAAGAAATGGTTTAAAGCTTTGTATAGGAAACTTTGGAAATTAACAGCAAATTCATACACGGCAAGGAAACACAACAGCCGTCCAAGTCGCCGTGTCTCCAGAATCAACTCCCCAAGGTTACAGCAACAAGAAGAGGCAAAATGCAAATTCCTCCACTCAGAAACTCCCAGTTGGTGTGACCTAAGAGCTCCTGAACTTTGGGTAAAAAGTTGTAATTTTCCCAGCAGAGAGCACTGCATTCACCCGCTGTCCTGCTTGCCCTGGTTTGGGAGCTGGGAGAGAGGAGTTGGGTCAGTTCAGCCCAGTCACTTGGTTCTGATGGGGGCACGGGGGGGCCAAGCAGGACCCTCATATCTCATCCCAGGCAGACCCTACGGCATGAAGATCCTCTGGTTAAGGAAATAGTTGCTGATACTGATGTGTAACAAGCCCAAACTGGGAGCAGCTGATAAACTGCCATTCCAGAGAGGCCCCGAAATTAACTCCATTCATTTCAGTTGGAGTCTTCAAAAAGGTTTGAAATATTATAGAATGTTTCATTGTCCTTAAATCTATACAGCCAGATCTTTGCTGTGCTCATTTCAGAGCTATACTAAATTTTACCAGTTAAAGTTCTGACCCAGAAAAGTTACAACTCTCTGAGATGGGCTCCACACCAATCATATTTTCTACCATAAATTAGGTCAGTTTTAGCTTACCTATAGCAATTTAGTTCTCTTTCTCAAAAAAAACAACCAACCAACCAAAAAAACCCCAAACCCAAAAAAACACCAAAAAAACCCCCAAACCCAAACAGGGCAGGGAAAAGGAATTCCACTGTACTAATATCCCAAAGAACAGATTACTTATTGTTCAAAAATATCATCTTTAATAGCATTACCAGAGTGGTGCATGAAATCAGTCGTTTACTAGAAGGATGGGCTGGTTTTTCTCCCCAGGCTGGCAGTTGTGAGGTGTGCTGGACAGGGAGCACAGCAGGACTCTTGCATGGGAGTAAATTCATGTAGAACTAAAGATTAAACTATGCTGTGAATAAGGAGGCAGGAGATTTCATTCTGCTCCTGGCCGAGATGCCCTTTAGCAAGTTTCTTCCTATTTTATGAGCTTCCATTACAGCCTCATCTGTCCTGTGACAGTTTCCAATCTGACTTGATTTGGTTGAAAAGTTTCATCCAGAAAAGTTTCCCACCAGGAAATGCCCTTTCATGTTAACCAGAATGGTTCACAGGCACCTCCTGCTTCTGTCAAATCATTCACGGCAAACCTTTTTATTGCTAGCATTTCTATTTTAATGTGTAGCTTGAAATGATAGAGGCTAAACATTGACAAAATAAAAATTTTGTTCTCGTCACAGTCAAACATTTCCATAAAGTCACAATAAATATTTCTTATATACTTGAGTTCACAGATAATGATCATGTTTGCATTTTTTCAGCTGAACCCAAGATTAAAAACAAGTTCTGAGCTTCTGAGCCTCTTCTGGAGAGGATTTCTGTATTTACATCAATGCCCTGGTTTAGATTTATTCGAATGCTAGATCTGGTCACCAGTACTCTGTTTTTACAATCGGATCCCAAGTTCTGCTGTGGTTTTCAGGGTCCTACTATAACAGAAGTAATAAGCAAAATGATGATCATAAAGAAATTTTATTTTTAGGGAATTGGGACCACAACTTCCTGAAAACTACTAGACCAGATAATGTCTTTTTCCCTTCTCTCTCTTTTATGGCAGGCACTTGTTCTAAAAAAGTTACACAACTTTCTTTAAAATGGACTTTTAAAATCCATCATTTAATGCAACTCTGGAAAGTTAGCTCCTGTGCTATTTCCTTTCCTTCCTTCCTTTACCTCTCCTTTTCTTTCTTAAATTCATCCCTGCATTTTAAATTAGTTACAAGAAATAAAGAAAAAGGAGGTTTACGGGGTTGAAATCGCTTCAGTGTGACAGGGTGATGTTTTTTTTGTGTATGAGTCTAAATGAGGCTTTAGAAAATGATATGGTATCCCTTAAATGGATCCGCTCTGGTCAGAGACCATTAGGCAATGGAGGAAGATTCCTCAGGGACAGCTGAGACCAGACGTCTGAATCCCAGAGGACGGAGACCACTATTTACTTTTCTGCATGGAGAATTAATATATGTCTCCATCTTCTACCAGCGGCCCTGAACCAGTGAACATAAAGGAAACAGAATGAGTGGGGGGAAAAAAATGGCATGTGTGTTTTTCCCTTTTTCCTTTGGTGGAGATTCATTTCTTTCATTCGGTATTTGCACATTATTCTTTGCTTTCTCCCTGTAGGATTTTCTTCCCTGACTTTGAGGCAATTCATCTGTCCTAAGAAGGTACCTGAAGATAATGAAGAGGCACATAATTTAGTAACCTTGGCCATCTTTTACTTGGAAGATTAATTTTGGCCTTTAAGTGTCAAGGTTGGTAAAACCGAGTCAGCAGCAGCAGAAAGCAACAGCCAAAAGCACAGACAGGAACCTGGGCTGGTGCAAACTGCGCAAAATAAATGAGTCGTGGAGTCGTGTCACTATCTGCAAAATGATAGACTAATGATTATAAAACCAGAAATACTCCCCGATTCATCTAGTCTAAGTTTAGAGCTCGGAGTTTCTCCTTTCGTTTTCTTTCCTTTGCCTACTTTTTCCACAGAAAATTATGTCCTTGGGTCTGTCCTGTAACTTCCCACTTCTCATCTGCACTACAGATTTTTTTGGAGATTTGGAAACTTGTTCGTTCTCGTCAGCACAGCAGGGTAGTTGGAACGGCTTTCACGTACATTGCTTCCTAGAAGCCGGGCTCTGCCCAGAGATGGGAGGGGTGTCAATGAGCTTTTTACTGCACTCACAAAGTTAAAAACTAGAACTCTGATAACGAACTGCGGTCTTGCGCAATTGCAATCTCTCCTCCCAGTTTCCCCGTACACGTGACTTGCAGTTTCTATACGGTTTCCTAGAAGCCTAGTAAGAGCTGGAGGAGGTAAGAGTGATGATCCGGCCGGCATTATTTCATCCCAAAAGAGAAGCTGAAAAAAAACCTGAGCATGAGTTAAGCTTGCAGACAATGCTAACAGTTAAAAATAGTCCTTAATCTATACCATCGTCCCTTCCCGTCCTAAATTTGTCTGTAATTTTGCAGCATGTGGCGGTCTCTTTGTACCTGGGTTCAATTCCTGAGTCAAACAGCAAGGTTAACTGGGAGTTGGCTGCTCTCGCGGTATGAAAACAGCTTCTTACTAGCAGATCGATTATGCAAAATAGCAAATATGTTTATTTTTTAGGAGCTGGATGGAAAATAAGGAGCACTACCAAGAGCAATGGGCCTCTATTTCTGCAAGAGTGTATTTAAGGAGGGTGGGTGTGTGGAAGTGAACAAAGAACAGAAGCATGGAAATGCTGAATTTATGGGGTAGAAAACTAATCTGAAGTCTACCATTTCTTCCCTCCCAGTGATCTCTCTTCACAAATCACTCTGGATTCACTGTTTGCTTTCACGGTGCATGTGAAATAACAGAAATATAAACTCTGCATACCATTTTAAAATGATAAAGTGATTATACATCCACTCAAAACACTCAGATGTGTCTGTCATAGGTTTATTGTTTCTGTTATTCTTTACTTGGTACACGATATGTGTCTAAGACCCCCTGAAACATTTCACAGCTGGATTAAACTTGTCTTCTGTGAGATTTTCCTTTTCTATCAGTAAGCGAAGACAAGGCTCCGGTCTAATCCTATTTTATTGTCATCAGCTACTCTACACTTGTATCCTCCGTCATAATTTGTGTGTGGACGTGGATGTGTGGCATAAACCCGTAAATGGTAACAGACTGTGTTCCTTCACAACACACAAAAGCACACGCTGAGCCAGCTCGCAACTGGAAATATCCGGAATGCTAGTGCTTTCCTGTGGCCGATACTCTGAGCCCGCAGCGTTTAACGGGGTGAATTTATTTTTTTTATTTTTTTTTTTTTCCCAGGAGTTTGCCCAACCTTAGACAAACAGCGCTCTTCTCCAAGCAAGGAGGGTTGAAGGTGTTAGTGGCTTGCTGTACTGGCAAACTGAGCGCCCACCAGCATCCCCCTCGCTCCTCGGACCTCCCAGCTGCACCAACTCCCCGCGGACGCCAGGTCCCGCAGGACTTGCTCGGACTCGCGGGAAACCGAGGCAGCACGTGGTGCCTCCCAGTTCCTCGAGTTCTCTTCCCAGTTTCGAGCTCAGGTTTCCCGCACCCTGGGTTAAGGGCGCGTGCGAATGCTGCGAGGGAGCAGCGTTGCGTTTGCTGTTGCTGGATGCTCAAGGCTTGTTCCCCCTGGACAGTAAAACCTCGCCCGGCTTTAGCCTCAGGAAGGAGCATCTCTCTATTTAGTCCGTTCGACCCCAGACGAGCCTGACTCTCCATTTGGAAGGATGAAAAGCTTTTATTGAATTGCTTTGGAATTTTTTTTTTTTTTCCCTGCTGATGTCAAAAGTTTTCCACTGATTTAATTGATTTTTAAATCTACCTGGAGAGTTTAAAATGAAAATGTAATATTTTTAAGCAACATGTCCAGATAAAACACGTGGTTTCCTTTCATTTCTTCAAATTTTCATTTCATCTTGAGTTTGGACCAGGCTATGCTTCTGAAAAAGGATGGGTTTATTCACTTTTCTGCATCTTGATTTTTGAATTTATGAATGTCTCCCTTGCCCTGTAATTTTCTTCAATACAAAGTTCTTAATTCAAGACAATAGAAAGTGAAAAAGTGAGAAAACATGAAAAAAATAAAAATATTCCCTTTTTTCCAATTGTCACTTTTTTATAAACTGAAAAAAATTATTCAACATTATGCTATCTGGAAAAAAATAAAAAAGGAGTGAAAAACATTTCTACCTTTTTTTTTTTTTTGCCAGTTTTCTGTCTTTTCTGCCTTTTTCCAGCATAGAAAAAAATGGGTAGGAGGGGAAGGAGGAGGGAAGAGTCAGCAATGAGGGAAAGAAGTTATGTGATAAAAATTCAAAGTGCTTAAAATGAAGCATGGACTCTTATTTTTATATTTTCAAACATAGGAATAAAGTGACATCTTAAGTGGAAAGTGTTTTTCAGTCTAACATTTCAAAATGAAACACAGGTTTTCATTTCAAGGTATTATTTCATATCCACACACACACAAAATCGAAATGTATTTTGAAATGAAAACACCACAGGGAGAATGATATTTTCAATTGAAAGTTTTATTTTTGCCCCCTTCCCTTTCCTCCTCCCAATAAATAAATAATTTGGTTTTCCAGGAAACTCTCAAACTAAGAGCAGAGGGTGGAACACAATGAAACAAAAGGGCTGTTAGCCATATTCAGCATCAGGGTTTGCTGAAAAAATATGTGCATTAACAGGGCTTATTTCTGGCACGTTAATTCATCTGTTAAGCAAGGATCTGCTCAGAAACATATGGGCATAATTTACTGGTTGTAAATAAAAGGTTTGTTATTATTTAGGTTTTTAACAGTTCCCCAGGTCATGGAGTTTCTGAGGAAGTAGCAGCTCAGCTCCTATCAGGTAACTTTGCCTACGTAGGATATTTTGGAGCCACTGGTGACAGTAACAGAGCAATAAAAGGACGACGTTTCCACCATTAACAAACGGTGTACGCAATCGGAAAACCCCCTCTCACTACCAAACCTTCACCGGCACGGGGGGGCTGCTGGTTTCCACTGGGGCTGTGTACACCGACGTGGCCAGTAGTGACCAGTGGGCCACGGACCGCCCCGACCCAGCACTTCTGCTGGCGGCGAAGCCTTCGGGAGACGCCGTCCTCGCTCCCGTCCTTGGGGCTTGCACCGCCGGCCTGGAACACACCCCCAGCTTGTAGAAACGCTCGTTTTTAAGGTGACTTGGGTCAAGCTGGCGCGTGAGCCGCTCGGGCACGCGTGAGGGGGCCGGAGTCCCTCTTCGAGTAGGGGCTGCTCTTGGGGATGGCTTCGCTAGCTGCAACCTCGGGTTCCTCCCTCCAGGTCGCGGCGCCGAGGTAGCCGGAACGACCGAGCAGCAACGTTTCAAAGGCTGCCACGGTTCACGGCCCCCTCGTGAAAAGCCTGGGTGGAAGGTCAGCAGATGCGGGCTGTATTCACGGGACACATGTGGAAGCTGCTCCTGGGTGGGAAACTAGGCAGCTGTCCGTAGGGCAAAGCTAAATACACAAAACCTGGGTTTGCGGTTAAAGGCAAGCCACCTAAGAAGAGACGTCGTGTTTGCCGCAGAAGAATGTGGGTGAAATGCCGGCTGGAAGGATGCGATAGCTGTGGCCGGGCTCGGCGCGTAATCTCAACTCACGGCACGGTTATAGCCTGATTTGCGCTGATCCGAGAGCTTTATCAGTCTCGCAGCCAGCAAAGGGCTTTTAGGTCTTTGGCCACGGAAACTGCTACGTAAGCTTAGTCAAGATGCCTTCATTTTTATTTTCCAAAAGAGCGCACAGGTCCATTACGCTTTGTGTAAATCACTCACAGCAAATGTACGAGGCTGCAAAGTAATTTGGGGTTTTCAAGACTTTTCCGTGAGTTATCCACAATCAGAGGCAGTTGGCTACGAGCAGAAGAGATGAAGTGTCGGTGCACAGGGAGGAAAATTGTGCCTTCTGTTCCTCTTTTCGGTATATAAACCACATGCCGCATAGCTGGGTTGGAAATGAAATAAGCTTGTAGTTCTCCAGCTGCACAGACTGTACTTTTTAGCATTCTGTTACGTAAAGAGCATGCAAATATATTAGCAAGAAAAAAGCTGAATTTGCCCATTAAGGCGTGTGATTAATGCCGTGCTGAAAGCTCGTTTAAAGGACCGTACGTTGCAGCTCACTTGAGAAACAGAAGAACAAGAACACAAAAAGTGAGTTGAGCGTTCTGGGTATGAATGAATTCAGTGTGGCTGTAGAGGGCACTAAAGATCTTTATGATTTCTCAGAAAGAAGCGAAAGCTGCAAGTTGCTTTTTACACTTCACGATTAAAAAAAAAAATTAACCCTCTTTAGGATCAAGTGGGACCACATCAGACTCAAATATTACAGCTTCTCCCCTTTTAACCGCTAATAACAGGTTGAGCTAATTTCTGTTTTGATTTGGGGTTTCTTTCTTCCATTTCTAAGAAATGGTTAGCTGTGTGGAGCCCTCTTGTAGCACCAATTTCAGCAAGACAGAATATGTTCAGCACAAAGAAATCTCATTCCTTTAAATAAGAAATCTGCCTGAACTGCTGAGAAATGGCAATTTATCAGTCACGTTGTCAAGGCTGAAACAGAGAGGGACCGCAAAGAGACCTGGTCGCGTTAACATGAATCCTAAAAAAAAACTTCTGTGGGTCTCAAAACACTTGGGGTGTTTCACTTGTTTAGTTTTGCATGCCTCTGAAATTTCTGGGTTTGGCTAGAATAAAGCAAGTCTTTTCTTGCGGTATTTTCTGCCATCAGGAATTGGAAAGCTCTCAAGAAATCCTGTTCTGATGAGATTCCCAGCCTGATATACGGTTTATGAGAGAAACTGCAGATTAAATTTTGGATTTCAGTGCTTCATATGAGACAGGTCAAATTCTCCAAGAAATAAAGATACGAAATGCCCCGTTGTAGTCTCAGAATTGTTTGCAGATTGCAGGCCACTGACTTAAGTCCAATATCAAAGGTGAAGCCTGTATCTTCAATCAGCATGGGATATCTTTTACTGCAGATTTCTAAGGATACTCAGCGTTTATTACGTGCAGCTCTGCAGCTGATCCCACAGCCAGAACACAGAGTCCTCCCCAGAAATCTGCACAGTCATCTTGTTTTTCCTGGGTATTCTGTCAGCTTTGCAACAGACCCATATTACAGAATTTAGCATGACTAAGAAGTCTGTCTACTGCCTAATTATATTGCTGTAGTTATAGTAGTGTAGCTTTCTCTGTAGTTTCTATTCTGGAATAAGCGTGCCTAATAATAACATTATAATTACACTGCTATGGTTCCACTGGTAACCTGCCCCATGTACTCAAGTCTTAAGTGCATACCCCCCAAAATACCACACGATGCAAAGGAATTCTGACAGACCCTTATGCACACACTCAGCAGAGCCATACACCTGCTTCAGGAACGTGCAGTTTTGTAAATGAAAATCATTTGATTTCACTCAGCTGATACCGAGGCCACACACAACCAGTACAGATTCCATCTCATGCTCCGCACTGCTCGGGGCATTTTATTTTTCAAGAGCTGCACCTTCCACTCCAGAAATGAATTGCAGATGGAGAAGCTGAAGGCACCGAGATATCCTAGTGAATTGTTTTAACTGGACTACTGGAAGTCTTGCAAGTTACCGACGATCCTAAATTAATTTTTTCAACTCTTTCTGAGTGCTTTTTGAGCTGCGTAATTCCCTTTAAAAAGGAACTGACTACTCTTGGCTCTCCTTCTTTTGAAACGGATAGAAGTCAAAGTGATGAGTTTTAGCTATGGTTTGGGGACAGGTTTAAGTCAGGTTTATGGTTCAGACTGGATGGTAATACATAACATTGAGATTATAAAAGGCATTTTCAGCTTTTGTTCCAAAGTAAGCTGAGAGCAACTAGCAAGTGAGACAGGAGCTCGAGCCTGAGATCTGGTGGAATTTGGGTTTTCAGGCTCCATTTTTAGTCCGTCCGTTTATAGAGAGCCAACCGAGTGGGTGTCACAAAATATTCACGTCCAGGACCACCTTGTCGGGGGGTTGGCTGGTTACGTGAGCATCTATCAATCAACCACGTCAGTGCACACCAGCGTGTTCCTCCATGCGCAATTCCCAGCTCATATATAAGGTTTGGGTACTGATAAGATGTGCTACTCTAAAAACGACATCGGACAAGTACAGATTTCAATATTGAGCAGTCAAGAGGGGTTTGCTAGCCCTGTTCAGCCAGACGGGTCTCGCTGTATTGTTTCTTTTCCTTCCCTGGCTGAATGCCCACGCTCTTTGGCATGAATAAGTGCGCATTCAAACAGAGCACTTGGTTTCCACAAACACGTGTGCAGGCGACCTTCAAATTCACTTCTACAAACATTTGTGGCATCGGAGGTTAATGGGTGCGTGAATGGTACTACGCTAAAAGAGAGGTTACTGTGAAATCTCTGTTGGAGAAACAGCCTTTTGCACTTGAAAAGCAGCAAAATTCTAAGGGACACTTCTTGTTTCAGATACACAGCAAATTCATGGATAAGTCAGATAAGTCAGAGTTAATGGCAATCAGCCAGCTGGACAAGGTAATTCAATATCCACTTCGAGTTACAACAGGGTGCTGGTGACAAGACCAGGATGGTTTTATCTGGATTTACACTAAAAGGCAAACTTTTTTTAAAAGCAATTGGAAAGGGAAAATAAAAATCTATCTTAAACATAGAAACAGAATAAAATACTGAAATCGGGAATGCAAGTTCTCCCTAGGAACCGCAGATACTCTAAGTTAACAAAAAATGATGTAGCTTAACTTATAAAAATAGTAAAACAGTAAAAAGGTACCACATGTTCCCCCCAGACTGCAAGCCAAACAATTGTTATTACATTTAAATCATGTTCTGACATAATGCTATAGAAACCCTGGAAAAAATGGAGCCCAAATTGCTGAACTAAACTCCGCTACGGAAGCACTGTGTGTTTGGAGCTGAGCATCCCGGTTGCTCAAAGACACTTTATTAGCCGCTTCCCTGAGAAAACAAAATACTCAGATTTCCTCGTTCTCAGTAATCAAGTTGTATCGCACGAGAGCAAAAAGAGCTTAAAATAAATGACACCTTGGCTTGATGAACCCCACAGCCCACCTGCTGGAGGATTCAGCTGCGAGCCACCGGTGGCCTCTGCAGCTCCCGGTGTCGGCTGTGCCGCGGGCGATGCCAAATCCTGGACAGCCACAGAATACTAATCGCCAGCTGTGGAGTCGCCTGTTTATTTTTTCTTTTGAAATAGCCATGCAAATAAGACACTGGCACAGAATGTCCGTGCCCCTGGAGCTTATGTATGATATGCAAGATTCATTGCTTTCTTTTCCTTGTTCTGCCCTGCTTCTGGTTCTTTTTTTCCTCTTTTTTTTTTTTCTTTCTTTCTTACCCATTCCGCTCCTCCCCCCATTAAGATGAAAGCACAGTTTGCCTGGTGGCAAACCTGCCAATTATTAAAAAACCCCTAATTTTTCATAAGTGACTTCAAACTGCTTCTGCAAGTCTGACACGCAAAGCAGTGGGCACTAATTCTGAGATGAACACAAGTCCTCTCCTGGGAAGAGTTTCACCTTCACGTATATCCATGGGACAGGACAAAGGGTTTAGCAACACCTAAACAGGCCGCCTAGAACTGGCCTAGCCAGTTTTCATAAACTGGTTTTCATTCACTAGTGTTGCTATATTCTCAGTCGGGTGCAAAAGCATAAAAATCAGAATTTTTTGCACCTAAAGTAAAAGCCACCTTGTACCTTACAACATCTTAAGTTCTAAGATGTAACTTACGTCCCTGTGAGACTCATGGGCATTTATGAATCTAAAAATCCTAGGTGTATTTAATTCCCCCACCCCTTTAAAATTACAGATCTAAAGCCTAGTTGCAGGGGCTGTATGGCAGCCAGGTCTGAAGAAGCAAGAACTTCAGATTTTCAAGCCATAGCACCTCAGCTTTTTAAATAGGTTGAACACTAACTGCCCTTATTGTCACTTGGTTAAACACATGGGAATTACACTGATATAAAGCTGCTGCAGGTAGAATTTAGGCCACGAGGTTAAGGCTCATCCTGGTGTCTGAGCCCACAGGAGTCTGCTTTTCCAGATAGTATCCCAGGTATGTTCGTCTCAATGACTCCTCAGAGACATTTCCCATCCCTTTAGTGACCTGCATCTAAGCAGCTCTCAGGTAACTGCTTAATTTTTACCTGTGCCCCAAGAGCTCTAGTATTGCTGAGTCAGCAACAGCATAAGAAAACTTCAAGCGGAAAATCTGGTCGGAGCGTAGAGCAGCTGGACACCAGTGACTGCGTGACCCCCTCTCACACAAAGCTCCTTACACGTTTCTCTCCATCTTTTTATTTGTAGAGCACCCAACGTGGTCATAAACCAAACCAAACCAACATTCTCCTATTAACGATTTCTACAAGTCTAATAACAAACCTCTGTGCTGCTGTCCCACAGCACACCCTGTCTCTGCTCAGCAGTCACAAATTAGTCCCTGTCTTTCCCCAGCTCTCCTTGCTGGCTTGTTATCTTTCTTACTGTGTTATGCTCAAAAGGAGTTTACAAACTTCTTGGAGCAAGGACACAGTCGACCAGTTCCTCTTCATGGTGACTTGAACAAAGCCGGGTTGATTTTCACCAGCTGCAAGGTTTGAGCTCATTGAGATTTTATCAGTTCACTCTTCTGGCCATTTCACTCCACGTGCCTTCTATATAAAGTAGCTTTAACACAATCTTAAAGTGAAAAGCATGAAGTGCTTTAGTCCCTGAACCTCCCACAATCAAAACCTACCAGTTTAGCAGAGGCACGTAATTAGTTTCCAATTAGTGTAAACAAGTCCATCCAGATTATACTGTAATATGAAAACAGGTTTAATTTGATTCAGTCACCTCCAATGTGAGCCTGTCACAGTTTATTTGTATGGGAAAAAACCACAAAACCAAAAACAAATAGTGTGGAAATACGGCTATCTTTTAGCATCCAGAGTGCTTTTAGCTTAGTGAGGTCTGGGTGGTCCATGAAAATGAGATGATCGGACAGGTATTAAATCGAATTGCATGAGCTTTTGCTATGGAGTCAGCATGTCCCGAGGCGAGGGGCGAATCGGATGGGCTGATGGAAAGGGCTGCAGCCAAAAGTTTGTGGCACAGCGTGAAGTTCCAAAATCTTGTAGGCCATAAATGAAGTGAATGTTTCATGTTTGAAGGCATTCCTTTTTCTTGGAGAAGATCAGCCATTTTATCTGGATCTAGTGTCCATGTGCAAGTAGCAACTCATTGAAACAGCAGAGGGTAAGGTAGATTTTAGATGGAGACTTTGATTGATGTCTGATTCTTGCGATTTCCCAGAAAAGAATGAGTCTGTGGCTCCTCTCTCAAAAATTAGATCCTCTGCTGCATTGAAGATGTGAGAAACATTACTGAGATCTGTTATCCAACAATGCAAAATACTCTTGACCACACACTTCTGCTGCATAGCAGGGATTTAAGAACTCTGTGGGAATGCAGTATCCTGTATCAGAGGGAACACTTGGGATCCAGGAGTAAATCTGAGACGCTTATTGTGAGCAGAGCTGGAATGTGTTACCCTGCATCCCAGATCTGACTTCACTACACCTTAATCAGTCTCATCAGAAATGAACAGGAAAAAAAAAACAAAACACATGTTTACTTTTCAATGGTTGTAGTACAAAATATCTTCAGATGTTGAATTTTAGCTTGCAGACAACAAGAACACATATTTGAGTCCGAATTGGGAATTAGGTAACTTGGAATGCTTGCCTAAAAGAAAAGAAATGCAGTTTCAACTCCTTACTCCATCACAGGCATGCTGGGATATGTCTTTATCACCCACAGTGTTGGGATTAATAGTTCAGGCACAGCATTACATTAGCACTGTTGCACAGCTTCTGCCCCAGAGCTGTCTTTCATCCCCTTGACTGGGAACACGCACAGAACTGGATCCTGTTCGTCTGTACCCTTACTGTGGACATACTATACTCACTAGAGGCAGAATTTGTCTTCCCTGATGTTAGTCAGCTAAAAGCAGGATATTGCCTCTGCCCTAGTCATGTCTCTCATCTGGAGGGAGAGATCCTCCTTACACCCTCCTGATGTAAGGGCTTGGTGAGCGCCGCTTCGGAGGGCTTCTGGCCAACCAGCGGTGAAGACGGCGTGGAAGATGGAGAGGTGCTCAGGTATCCTAGTAGTGAGGCTAGGGAGGCACTTCATTTTTTAGTTTCAGATATCTTTATGTCCCGGATGGACGTCTTGGGTGAGGAGTCAGTACGCGACCCTTCTGCACGCTGCTCTGCCCGAACCAGTTACCAGCTATTCCCTTGACTTGTTTCCCAGGCCAGGATTCAGCTTGTGCTGCTTAATGCTGTTTCTTGGACCTTCTCAACTCATTTTAAAGTAAAGAAAGGGTCAGACTTTCCCATAATCCTCACACATCATTGGCATCTTTGTATGTCTCTGCTACAGAGCAGAACAAACACAAAGACTGCATCTCGATGTGCCCTCCGCACCAAGTCCCTTCAAGTGTAAAGTGAATATGTTGGCAGAAAAACATGGGAAAGTTGGGTAGTTGCCTGTGCCCTACCTGGCCTGCAGATAAAAGAATTAGATTGCCAAGCCTGCTGGTCTTTTAAACTTGACAAATCCACACACAAGGCATTTGAATAGACATAAAACATTGAGGGAAGATCGCCTCTAGAGCTACAAAGCTTCACTTCTTGTATTGCTTCTCAAATGAATTCAGATAACCTTACAAAACTCCAGGCTCCTTTATTCCTGTCTTTCATTGTCCTTTTTCGTAAATCATGGATTCCTTTTCTTTTCCATTCCACCTTCCTAAATTTTTCACTTGTTTTCTTTCCTGTGTCCGTGTGTCTCTGTATGTAGTCTCAAAGAAACAGTTGTTGCAGAAGAAATACAGCTGCACAGTTGCACAGAACTACAGCCTGGCTTTATGCAGATTGCAGCAGAAAAAATAGCACTCCCCAGCCACAACAATAAAACCTTCAGTGCTCTCCCTATTGCTCCTGGGTGCCAATCCCACACAGGTGAAAAAAGCCCCTTAGCATCCCAGTTCCCCAGGCAGCAGATGCTCCGGGGATCCTCTTAGTGAAAACAGCCACAAAATATTTAGCAAATAGTCTTTGAGCTTCCTGAGCACCCAAATAGATGATTCAGGTTGCTTAGGTAGAAAGTTAGACCTGATCATTCCCATTTTGCACCACAGGCTGCTAGAAGAGAAATCCAAGGTCCTTCTCCTCCAAGGAGCCCACAGAGCTTTCCAGTGCTCTGGAGGTAGAGGGGAAGAGGAGATGACAACCCTTAGGACCATTTGCAGCTTTCCCATTATTATAAGTCCTTGTGTTAGTTGGTCATTCTCTAAAGATATTTTTTATATAAGTTCCGTTTTCGGTTGTTACTTGCTAATTACTGTTGGTATTTAATTATGGCAAAGTTTAAATTACACAGGCAGCCACTAATCCACATTATTCAAAGACATTTTCCAAAATTCTACTCTAAACATTCTTTGCGGTCCTTAACAAACAGAGGCAGTTCTCAGTTGGCCCAAAAGTCACATTGCAAATATTTTCACAAAAGCAAGGATGAGCAAAATGATCCTACGGCCAATTCAATTCATTACACAGACTTCCACCCATGTTTAATCTGGAGAGATCCATTTGTTTTCCTGAACTCCCTTCCCAACCCTAAATGAAATTAGGACCAAGCCTTCTTGGACCATCATGGATTTAAGAAAAATATGCTGTAAATTAACTTCTATGTCTTCTTACCTTACCCACTATTGAGACAGAAGTACTGGTCTCTCCCTATTCAGATGCTCCTCAGTGCTCTGTATAAGAGAATTAACAGAAGCTGGTTCTTCAGTAGGAGAGTAGCTCCTGATTTTGTAGGTGGAGGTTTGAGTTTCTGCTTTTACACAGATTCTATCACTCACCTTCCTTTACCCATCCAGAAAAGAAACATTTCCTTAATAATTGCATTAGTATTTACAGTGATGAGACATGCAAGTAGTAGTAGATGGGGAATTCACGCTTCTGTGTGCTCAACTAAGCATATCGCCCTGTAACAATGGCATAAATGTTGACAACAGTGAGGTAATGTTAGAGTAAAGCTATAAACCTTATTAGACCCCTTACAGCACACATCAGTCTAACTTGATGGGACTCTAGGAAGAGCAAACAGGAAAGTAACCCAAGAAATCTAGATAATCAGTCTCAAGCATACACTGGGCAGAAAACACGGTAAGCTGTTAGCTTCAAGGGTCCTGCCTCCATAAAGCTGGAAGACTTGGTTTGCTAATGCTAAAAGCCAGGATTTTAAACATCCATCGAATAGTTAAAAGACCTTCTCATATGGAGAAGTGCGACTCACTCATAAGAAGCTACGTGGGGAGATGGGGTGATAAAGAGACCGAGGAGTTCGGAGAGGCATTCTGGTATTCCCGGTCACAGCGAAAGGTTATCCATAAGCCATGGACACACGAGCTCTTCTGTACCCAGTGCTGCTGGAGGAGGTCACAGCCTCCAGCTTGCCCGTACTGTCTCTCCCAGCCTCACAGCTCGTGTTTGCTGCTCCCCAGCTCTGACTGGTGAGCTGCCTGTAGAAATGGTCTGTGGCCAATTCATCAAAAACAATCAAGCTTAAGCTCTTTAAATACTAAGTCTTTGATAAGATGGCAGGGTAAGGAAAGCTCCTGGAAGAGGTGAAGGAAAATAATGTCTGTGTGACTCGCAGAATGACGTCTAGACTGGGCTGTTATCCAAAGTCCAACAGGAAAGCAAGAGCGTGTATAAGCTGGCTCATTGATCTTCAGACTTACATGCATTCTCACCAGAAATACTCTTGTTGTAAGAAAACGGGGGGGGAGGGGGGGGCAAGCCCTAGATGGTGGATCTCAAACATGTCAGCGTGCCCAGCAGCGTAGGGTGTTCACAAATACGTGGTTATAGCGAGAGGGGCAAACCACGAGCTCTGGGTTTAAATCCCCCTGAATCTTTTTGGCATATATATCACTTGGTTCAGACTTCTTTGTAGGGAAAGAAAAAAAAATAGTTTGGGGAGATTCAGTTAGATTCTTTACCCTTCTCCTCCTCCAAATTTGCGCTCCTTATCTATCCCCTTGCAAAATCCTTGTTTTGTTTTGTTGATTCAAGAAACCACTTTAAGGTTACAAGAGGCACATAATATACTCGGAGTAAAGAGCTGTTCTTGTTCATGCAGGTTTCATCTGAGCTGTTAATCAGTTGTCACATCTTTAAAGTAACATGCATCACGTAGAAAATCATTACTGCAGGTATCCAGGACTCTGCCAGACACCAGTAAAGCTGTTGTGACCCTCCAGACTTCCTGCAAAAACAAACTTAGCTGATGTGCTGGCACACTGGAGCTTGATGGATATTTAATAGCCCTGCCACCTTTGGGGATGCATTCATAAATTGCAAGCAGAAAGATAGGGTTTTTTCCCTTCCTTTTTTTTCACGTCTTCTAATTTTGGTGACACTAATGGATTGCCCAGAGCTGGGATGGCCTGCAGAACTGTTATGAGTGTCCTGAAAATCAAAACAAGTATTCCCTCCTCTGCAACCCAGGCGAGTGCTTGCTGTATTTCAGAGTTCTTTCAGAACTTCTTTTTGCACCAGCAGATCTCCTTTGTCCTACACCCTGGGGCAGTGTGTTGTGTGATGGATCTTATCCTGCTTCACAAACACTGGATGTTATACAATGTTGAGGGAATTTATCCCGTGCCTACTAACGTTGGGATTTTATCATTCGAATCCATGTTATTTCCTATTTCAGTTAGTTACAAAGTTTTAAGTTTCTTTGGGAGCAACAGGAGACAGATCTCTACCTTTAATAATGTTTTTTGGGAAACCACAAGTATGGCAAGGAAC
>JAVJGG010000002.1:36708544-36741764 GCA_035590195.1 Aviceda cuculoides
TTGTTTGTAGTAGAATTAAAAGCTTGTAGTGTTCACCCAAGTTAAAAGTTCACAGCTTGTGTATTACAAAAATTAGGAAACTCCCTGAGAAATCAGAGAATCTTCAACTCTGCATTGAATCAAATCCACTTATTGTGCTAACACTTTGCAGATTCTTATTGTAACTGGTATTAATTTTTCTCCATTTGTGACCATCTAACTCCAACCCAAGCTCTGTACCTTTCTGCGTAGCCTGAAAAAAAATGAGTGAACAGCTCAGACTCAGTAAATGGTGCTTTTAAACCCCTCATAAAATCAAATATTATCTTAAGAAATCCTAATCAAATTAATCTTCAACTCCATCTTCCCTCTCTTCACCCTATGACTTCACCCTGAGCTTGCCTGAATATGACCTGAATCTCATTTACTTCCCATTAGAAAAAAAGAAGTGAACTTCTAAAAAAAATAACCTTTCAATTACCTTTTAAACTCCTAAAAGAGGACTCATTTTGACCATGACATCATCCACTGATGATTTTAGCACATGGGCCACATTCCCTGGTTGACCTAATTTATCTGAGTTAACAGAGATAAGTAGACAGTGAAATATGAAAAATCCTTTGTAGTCATTGGTGAATTTTAATTATTTTTCATACATATCTCTAGATAGATGCCCACAGCTTATAAAGAACAGAAACATTAGGTTGGGTGTGTAGCCAGATACCTGCACATACAAGCTGGAGGAGAGCTGGATACTAGGACACGGATAAGCTGAGATTCATGTGCAATAACTTTGCTTAGACATTTAGAGAAATAAGCCCTTCCAAAGAGCTATCCATCTCTCCTTTCTCAGACACCTATTTTAACAAGTGATGAATTTCTCTTCAGAGAGAGCCATTTCTCTCCTCTCATGATAAAGGGAGCCTAGAATGACGGATGTCTAAATTTAAAACGTCTAAAGTCCATGAAGATGGATACGACCCCAAGCAAGCAGCACAGCTATTAGGATGAATAGATGGATATTTAAGAAGCTGTACAATTCTCAGAAGGTAGAGGATGTCTAATCAGCACAGTATAAGCAGGATCTGGTTCGACGCCAAGGCATAGGCTGTGTGAAAGTGTAAACTTAATCTGATATAATTTTTCTCTTAGAGAGGCTTGTTAGATCAGCCCAACCATGGCTATGTGGTGTTGCGTCAGCCCACTTACAGCTATCTAAATGCAGACTCAAAAATAAACTGTATAAATATATCCTTAAAACTACTGACACAGGTTTAATTGATGCAGCTCTTATTCTCCTATATTCACCCCCTGAAAACTAGAAATCCGTATTTGGCCCAGAGGCCCAAAACACAAGGGCTGTCGAGAATAAAGCTGTCAGCATACTGTTCTCATCAGAGACCTTTCTAATGGCAAGGTTTTCATGGGTTTTGTTCTCAAGCCATTGCCCCAGGGCCGTACCCATTCTCAGAACAGCAACAGGGGAGTGGGAAACGTGAGCCCTTGGTCCCCGCTTCGGCTGGTGCAAGGCTGGCAGGAGAGGGAAGAGACCTCGTGTGCTGGTTTCAGCTGGGGTAGAGGGTAAGTTTCTTCTTTCCTTCTTCTGCTTTGCCTGCGTGCACGGCTTTTGCTTTGCCTGTTCAACCGTCTTTATCTCAACCCATGAGTTTTCTCACTTTTACTCTTCTGATTCTCTCCCCCACCCCGCTGCGGGGGGGGGGAGAGCGAGCGGCTGCGTGGGGCTGAGTTGCCGGCTGGGGTTAAACCACGATGCCTGGTCACGGGTCCTGCACAGTGTCATGAAATATAACATATCCCTGTCACTTCAGAAGGGGCTCCTTCTCTGTGTCATCTGGTTTTGGCGGCATTTTTTGTTGTTGTTTTTTGGGGGGGGGTCCCCCAAAAAGTCTCTTTAGATGACAAGTTTGTAAGTCCGTGGAAGACTCATCTTTTAGAGCAGTGTGGTGTAGTTTGAAAATTTGTCTCCTACTGAACTTGCCAGACAGGCGTTGGTAGAAAAACCAACCTGGCCCCTTTCCAGTATACCTGCCATAACTTGCTGGATGTTACGTTAGAACAACACATTAGCATCATTCCAATCAAGAAATAATGCAGCAATTTTTTCTTTCCAGATGGCTTCTTTGCTAAGTCATTAAAAGACTATCAACCTTGCAACTGTCTTCTAGACCTTTGCAGCTGAGAGCTTAGCCATTAACTCCAATTGTGGTAGAATGGAAACCACACTGCGGTTTTTAAATAAGGCTCCCTTCATTTCCTCCTTCCCTCCCCTTGTCCCTGCAACCTTTCTTTCCTTAACCAGGTCAGCCCTTTTCCAGCACAGACGTCGAATCCCCCCTCGCCTCCACGACGTCCTGCTCTTGCGCTCCTCCTGCGATATATCAGGGTATTTATGAGACACTCAGCATCAACAGGCTTAACGTATGCGCTCATTCCCGGCAACTCTGCCAACCTGCTGCTCAAAAGAGCTGCTCGTAAGTCCATTCTCCACTCCCAACCTCTAAAGCGGTTTGCTGCTGTAGCCCTGCCCTACTGCATTAAGGTAGGCTTTAACACCCCCCAGAGGAACTTGTTTTGTTATTCTTCGTGGATCTGCTTACTCGTTTTCCATTCCTGCAAGATAGGTTTTAATGGATTTGATACAGTACCAGGAAGGCCTCATTGGATACATAATTAATGGATGCTCGGCATAGGAAAACTTTGACTTAGAAAATGTCATATTTCAAGTGAACAGCACCAATTAAGGTAGCCAGGTTTTCAGCAGAAGTAGCTTTAACATCACCAGGATTTCCTACTGAATGTACTGTTTGGAAAAGGTGAGTGGAATTGGGGGTGATGGCAGAGAGGGTGGAATTTGTTTTTCCATGGTGGAAAGTAATCCGCCACTCTTGGGAATGCTTTACCAACACCAACTGCAAAAACATCCATGTTGCCAGTTTACATTAGGGATAATATTGTGACTGCGTTTAAACTGGAAGAAACCACTCCATCAGTCAAAGAAGGGTTTCAGGGGATATGACCTTGAGTAATGTTCTGGCTTAGCAAAAACTGTGGATTTGATCATTAATAATATTTTGCATGATCCATTTTTTTTTTATTCAAAGCAGACTTTGTCAGCCAAAGGAGTAAAACCCTCTCTCATGTTCCGTCTTTCTCCATTTTAGTGCAAGCAAGAGGAATCTCTATGAAAATATCCTCTCTTTGCCAAAACTGAAAAGATAACATTCCTAAGAGTGAGACTGGATTCACCTAAGGTCTCTTCGAGTTATAAGATGGTCAAATTTGCAGTCTCAGCAGCTTGGACAGTAAAATATAGCTAAGAAAGAGGAGATTCTTCTCTCCTGGAAATGCCTTGTGAATCTGGCTGCGGAAGCCTTTCGTCGTTAATACTCCGATGAGATGTAGCACAACTATTGTCAGCCTGGCGAGTTGTACCTGAACCACACGGCTATAGCTGCTGCCGTGAAGACCCCTGTACGGTTCGCCAAGAACTGTTACAATGCCTTATCATTTTGCAGCTTTCTGGGCACATCCTATCAGCTGGAGTGGTGGGAAATGATGGCATACGCCTTCTGGGAATTGGGGACTTGGGAGGCTGAAGCCTGCTTCCATCACGCTCCAAGGGACGCTTCCCCAAATCTTGGAGGACAGCTGGTTCTTGCTACATTTTAGCATAGGGAAGTTCATGCACAAACACACCTGCAAGTGGTTTATTTTTTTCTCACTGCCGTTTGGCATTGCTCTCACTAGATCCCCTATATTGTGTTCTGCTCTTTGCTACCTGAACGGCTGCAGACTCTTTCTTCAGGGCCTCGGAAGAGAGAGCCCTCTTTGTCTGGCAAATAACATCAGTAAAAGTTGGATCTACAGTAGCGCGTAGCAGCTCATACCCAAGCCATTTTTGCCTTCGGCAAGAGAAACTCTTTAGCAAACACACATCCATGTTGCCTCTGGTGATCCCGTGATTCACCATGGCAGCACCAAAGCCCAGCTCAGCAGGGTAAGTTATCAGTCCAGATTCAATGAAAGATTAGTCACTGTGGGAGTTTGGTTCCTCTATTATTCATGCCGTTCTGCTACAGCCAGATTTATGTGTCAGGAAAAACATACAAATGGAATCCGATTTACTTGCAGAAGTTCCTGTTCTGTTTGATTTATGTTTGAGTAAATAAAGACATATGTCTTGTAGGTATTGGTTTCTGGCTCCCTTTCTCTTCATAGATCTACGTCTAATTTATCAGCTTCTTTCTTTGCTGCACTTCCATTTATGAGAGTTCGCAAGAAAGGCAATGCTAGCTGAAGGGAATGCCTTTGACAATTTGAGGTTTAACTTTTGGAATAGGTTTAACTTTTGGAATAGTTTTGCACTGAAATTTGCCGCACTTCTAGCAACGTCTAGCTGCTCATGTTGAAAGAACTTTATGGAGACTCCTTAAACCACACTACGAAGGGAAAGAAACAACCCTGCTTGTTGTTTTCTAAGCCATATGGCAAATTAATTACCGAACGAGGCCAAGGAGCAAGGAGTCCTGATAGGTCAAGTTCCACAATCTCAACAAACAGGCCAAAAGATCAATCGTTACTAACCTGTAATTAACCACCTAACCATAAACCGTTCGTAGCTGTTCCAGGCACATTGAAACACAATGTAGTGAAACAAGTGTTGCTCTATATCAAAAAATAAAATTCAAAATAAAGATATTTAGTAATTTTCTTCAGAATTTTTTAGCTGAAAAAAAAGTTGTTGCTTTTAGATTATTTTCTCCTCCTGTTCTATTTTTGTTCTTTTTATCCACTGAAAATAGTGCAGAAAAGATAAAGTATTGAGTTAAATTTGAAAAACTTCTCATCATTCCCTGTTTCCATACATTAAGTAGTCCAGTCCAAGTCAAACTGAAATTTCGTCATTGATTCCAAGTTAAAAAGAAGGAGTGCTAGATATTTGGTAAGTACTTGTTTGATATAGCTGCAATGGTTGGATTCTACAGAAACCATACAAAAAGAAATTAATAAACCCACATGTTGTCAAGAATTTTATTCAAACCAGGCCTCCACTCAGCATAAAATAATCCCTGGCCATTCAGGCCCAGGGAAAGATCAGCCATGCTCACGGATGCCCAGTTGCTCCTGTGGTACCCAGTACGCACACTGAATTCCTGGCAATAAGGCACTTGGTCGAGCAGCATTTTAGGAAGTCTGAGAAATGTGTTGGGAAATAAGGGAGCGAAGAGTAATATCTGAAGCTGAAAATAAATATTAAAAGCCCTGAAGTTTTTGAAAATGACCCAAACTCCTTCTTTCTGACATGAAATGGCTGTCCATCCATCCTCGCTAAGAGGAAATTTCCCCCGGATACCCGGCTGAATTTGCTATTCCCTTGCTTGGTGTCCTGCACTGTTTGATTCCTTTGTTTCATACAGAAGGTCTCACAGAAGTCTTTTTCTGATGAGTTTTCCCGGGTCACCTTTGATCTCCTACACATCGATGTACCTTTAATGGCCGAAGTGAGCACCCACGTGGCAAGAGGCAGCCTGGATCCCATGGTGGCCAGCTCCAGTAGCACCAATGCTGCTGGAAAATCAACTCACTAATGTGAACGTTTATTTGGCCACTCTCACTACCCGCAGTTCCCTTTGCTGTTCAGTTCTACTAAACAGCTTGAGAAAATATTTATCAGAGGAATGTGGTAACAGATTTATTGAATCCCCAAAGCCTGAGGTCAGCTTTTTAACATCGGGAGCCTCTGCGAGCGAGGGAGAGCAGGCAACACCTCAGAAATAAGAGGCAACCCACGAGATCACTGATGTTTCTGCTAATTAATGGCAAGTCTGTGACCAATAAAACTTACATAGAATAGAGGCTGGCAAGATCTCTTCTCTCTTGAACAAACCCTGGAACTTACCTGAAAGATGTGCATAGTTTCCACGCAGCTGTCGAGTTTATGAGCATTCTGTGGGAGTTCGTTTAAATAGATTTGGGGCCTTTCTAATGCTTGGTTGTTTGGTTTTTTTTTTAATAGGATTGATATTTAGAATGGTGCTTTTGTTTTAATTTGTCTTGACATTTAGTTCAAATGCATGTAATGGAATTCCACTTCCAATAATAGCTCTGGGTCGAGTGCGATTTAGAGTAGGACCTACTGTGGGACAGGAGCATGGGGTGCATCAGCAATCGGACTCATGAAGGGCATCGTAACATGCCAGAGCCTCATGGACCGGGCAGAAGACAAGAAAACATTCTCTTTCTACAGGGATCTGAAAGGATAAACTACACAGTGTGGACTGCGGTCATGACTGGCATTTCAGTGGCTGCACTTTACGCTCAAGTACGTGCGAGCCAGTTCCCAATGACTTGGATCTGTCTATTTCCAGGAGCCAAATCTGGTACTAGTATTTTAACACAAACTTGAGCTGTTGCAGCAAAAGAGAGAAGAGGCGGAAAGGAGCATCTGCAAAGCATTGCCAACTTCTGCGATAAAGCTTTATCCGAGACCCAAAGAGAATTCACCTCTGTGTTTGAGAATTCACCTCTGTGTTACTGCAGACAACCACTTGGTTGGCTCGTTGTGCAGCATTGCTGCTTCTCATTCTGCTGTCAGAGAAGAAAATGGGTCTGTAGAGCAAATAAAGTGATGACATATGTTACCATGTGGTTTATGAGAACACGTTTGTGCCCATAATATAATTTGGGATGGAAAGAGTAGCAGGTCTGCAATGTGTGTTCCTGTGTGCGCTAACAAGAAGAAACCCCAAATACTCAATCTAGCAGCTGGGTTCATATTCCTCTGTTATGTCTACACAAGGCGGTAAGACCCTTGTTTCTGTATCCTCTCCCATATAAAAAGCAGAAAAGCTTCATCCTCTGCCCTGTAAACTAGCCAAATGCCCAGCTGAATTGATGAAGAATCTAAAGAATTTGGTCCATGGGTGAGCCTGAAGTTCTTTAGGATGAAGAAAACTGGGCAGTAGAAGGATGGGAACCTTCTTTTTTTGGTTAAAAGCTCCAATAGGACAAACATTGACCTGCAGAGCAATGGTGTTAGTCCACATTGTCCTGGCTAGTTTTATCCTCTAATAAGATCAGCCTTTTGGAAACTAAGATTTTGGCTTCGAAAGTCTTTTAGATTTACAAATTATATGCTCTTGACAGACCAGTATGTGTAAGTACCAGTATACATGTTTTTTTTTCCTCCTTTTTGCTTACAGCATCATCTGTAGATTGCAATAATTCTTTTAAAGCAAACTAACATTTTTAAAGGAGAGCAGCAACATCAAGAAATCTCCTTGTCATAGTTAAAGCACATGAGATCTAATTAAAATGAAGGAAAGACATTAAATTGTGTCATTTCTTGGGCAAGTTGTCCCCAAAGTCAATTTTAAATGAAAACCTACGTTTGAATGGGAAAGCGCTTTTGTGCACACTCCATATTTGCAGCTGTGAGTTAGAGGAAGTAATTGTATTTGCACTGCTACTTCTCTGCAAGTACATTTCTGTGGTAAATCTAATGAATAGTGTTGTACAGGATTATACAGCTATTCCCTTCAACTCCACCTGAGAAACTCATCAATCTCATGCCACAAATCAAATAAGAACAAGCAACCAAGCAAGCAAACTACTCCTGTCATCAAATCCTCTTCTGCTTTTGATGAGAAGTACAGACTTGGTTTATGTTCCTCACCATAAGACATATTCTGTTATTTGACAGATAAAATCAAATCAAATACCTTTTCCTATGTTTCTGCATACTCCAGCTGTCACGTCCCCATCAGGTGTGTCTCTTCACTGCTCATCAGCTTTTTGGCTTGTTTGAGATGTATAGCTGGTAGGCGCCAGCCACCACTGGCCTTCAAGACATGTGTCAAGCCGAGAGCTTATGTTTTGTAGTGGTTTTCCATCCTCCAAAGCCAGATCCTCCGGGCTGGATCCTCAGCTGGTGGAAAGCAACATTTCACTGTGGTTTTCAGTGTAGCTATGCCAGAGAAGGATCTGTCCTCTGTGTTTCACACAAGGTTAAATTTATCTGTTCTGAGTCTTTGGCAGCTCTGCACTATTTTGTTAAAAAACAGCCCAGGCCATATGGAAAGATTTCCACAGAATGCAAAGCAGCTCAGAGACCATTATACTTCCACGCCTGGGTGTATTTCTCCCCTTTCAGCTCACCCTTCTCATCTTGTATCTATTCTAAGAGATGAAATCCCTGACCAGCTTCACATAGCAGTGATGATAAGAAGAATGAACATGTGTTCAGGTCCGCTCAGAAACAGCTGTGCTGATTTAAGTATCATGCCTGAGCAGCTCACTAATTTCTCCCAGTTGTTCAATACCTTTCCCTCAGCAGAGATGAGGCAGTAAATGACTCTCAGAAGTTTGTTCCTCACTTTCAATGCAGAGCAAACAGCAGTTTAGGTCAATCTCTAAACCATTTTCATAAAATCATAGAGTGGTTTGGGTTGGAAGGGACCTTAAAGATCACTTAATTCCAACCCCCTGCCATGGGCAGTGACATCTTTCATCAGACCAGGTTGCTCCAAGCCCCGTCCAACCTGGCCTTGGACACCACCAGGGATGGGGCATCTATAACTTCTCTGGGCAACCTGTTCCAGTGCCTCACCGCCCTCATAGTGAAGAATTTCTTCCTTACATCTAATCTAAATCTACCCTCTTTCAGTTTAAAACCATTACCCCTCATCCTATCTCTACGGGCTAAAGGCGTAAATATTAAAGGTTAAGGCAACCTGCTAGCACTCAGCTCGTGGGCTGTTCCGATATCCCGGTGGCTCAGACCATGACGGCGGAGAGGAGCGTGTCGTGCAACCCTGCGTGTCCCAGGACAGGGCTTTAACCTGGAGCAGCCGGGAGGAGAGAGGTGCAGAAGCAAGCAGAAGCGATTATAACTGCAAGGAAACGCCAAGCTGCAGCCCACAAGTCCCACATGGTGTTAGTGTTAATTTGATATGATATGTCTGCATCGCTGCTGAAAAAATTCACAGTTGATCTTTCCCTTAAAGACCGATAAGAAAGCAAAACATGATGACTTGGTACAGTACTTTTTGACGCCTTGAGACAGATGAATAAAACAATGTGGAGAGAGGGCAGCTATTACTCAGGGTCTTGACTATGAGAAAGAGCGAAGAAAATACTATAATTTGCATTTATATATTCGCATTTAGGCAATGATTGGTATCAATTCTGTGATAGTTTTATCATGGCCATTTTCTATGAGTACACGAATAATCTGGCAAATGAGACAACTTGCAAAAAATATAATTTAATATTAAATAAAGCATACCAAATATTAATTGAAATTTGGATCCACACTTACTAAATAGTCTTCCTGGAGACTAGCAACTTCCAAACAGAAATCAGAAGATGGTACACTCTGATTTCCGCATGAAGATGAAATAGTTCAATTTTTAACGTTAGATGCTAATAAGAAACTGAATTCAGAACAAAGAGAAAGCCAAAGAGTATTTGGAGAAATTATCTCCAAATAAATACTTTCTAATAACAAGCGCATTTAGAAAATCGACATCTGCTCATGGGTAATTCATGAACAGAAACACAGTCAGCTTCTTTAACATGAATTTCAGTATGAATTATTCACCGAGCTTTAAGTATTATGGCATGTAGTCCCTGTTGTTATTTGCCAAGAGGATGCAGACACAGATGCCAGCCATACTCATAAGCCATCAATCTCCTTTGCTCCCCTTGCTAGCACGAGGCACTGTGAAGAGGTGCTCACTTATAGACTCTTTTCTCCCTCAGCTGGAACTTGTGTTTATGGCACCACTGTGGGCTTTTCCAAAAATTATTCCAGTCTCATAAATTCAACATATGACTTGTCCCTGCAGTGGGATCAAGCATGAGAGGAGGAGAAGGTGGGGCCCTGAGGGAGAGTAACCACTTGTTTTACTGCAATCGCCTATGACAAATAACAAAGGTACCAATGAGGAAACTGGAGTGCAAGAAATTATGTGCATTTACATGAGTACTACTTTTGCGTATTTGTATTACAATAGCAGGCGAAGCCCCAGTCAAGATTACTGGCAATGTACTAAGATGAAAATAGGACAAAAGAGCTTACTGACCTTGAAGTACTAACCTTGAAGAGTATTAATATCTCTTGCACTGCTGTTGGAGAGCAGGATTTCATGCCTGTCCGTCTGCTAAACATCCCTTTTCAACCTTGGTGGATGTAAATAACACTACAACATGCCTAATAACATCCACTGTAGCACAGACAATTCCCTGCAAGCCCAGGATGTAAATGCTGAATATACATATTTTCCTTTCCACTCATAGACTGCTCGATGGACTCTGATTACCAAGTAATCTGGAATGCCGTGTGACACCAGCCTCACCCCCAGGTTTAGTGTGCATTTGGGGTTGACAGCTGTGGCTGAGGAGATGTATCTCCGAGACCCTGCTGGCAGAAAAAAATATTGGCTGTCAGCAGTGAGAACTCCTTACATAGCAAAGTTTATTTGCTATGACACCAAATGCAAGTCTTCTTCGTCAGGTTGTTCCACGCTATCTTTCACCACGGGCTTAGCATGGAGGGATTCGTACAGAATGCCTTCTCAGGGCTGGCTGATATCTTTTGACTATTTTACAGGACAGAAACCAACCCCCAAATGTTACACAAGTTCTGAAGAGTTACTGGGGGGTTAGGGATGTTTCTCATCTCAGCAGTCTCTCATTTACTAAACGAGATCTCCTCGGGGGGAAGACGGACCCGTTCCTGGTGGACTTCACTCCATGGTGGTGGCTCCAAGGTGTGCTGGTGGTACAGAAACACTGCTCTCTTTTTCTCACCTCGAAGGAGTACAGGGCCACTTACTCCAGCACAAGCTCTCCTGGCAGGGAGTGCCATGATATCAGCATCGAATAATTATGGCAGCATTTGATATTGTGTGCGTTTCAAACAATGACCTCGGTTGTGGCTTCTCTATATTGCCCACCGGCACACTGGCAAGAACCTGCCTCCTGTCCTCTGGAGAGAGCTAGAAGGAAACATTTCACTCAGCTACTTTCTATCATCTGCAATGCCAAAAGGGAAGCAAGAGAAATATAAGGAAGTTGCAATGATAATACCAAAATAATCTGCTGTTCTTACCACATGTTATAGTAATTATACCCTTCTCCTTCCATCCCCAGATGTTCTGTGTTTGAAGAGAGATTCATGGTTACATAATGAATCAGGAGGGAGATGCAGAGAAAGGATGTGAGCCATGAGGATGATGTAAGGAAAAAAGAAAAAGAAAAAAAAAAGGAAAAAAAAAAAGAAGGGAGATGCTTGAACTCTTTTGGAAGGGAAGGAGGAAGCCTCAGCGCAGGGCTCTTGAAATCTCACATCAGTCAGATGAGAAGATTGCTGCAGCAGAGAGGAAGAAAATCAATAGCATATGAAGAAATTCAGGAGAGAAGCGAGCAGTACGGCAACAAATCAAAGAGCTGTTAAAAATCAAGATCTGCAAAGAAGGAATTTTCAGGCAGTCCCCCGTAAAAAACAGGGTAAAATGCAGCTTTTAGTTGGAGCGCCAGGATGCAGGGAGTGTGCTAGCTGCTATTAGAAAAATTAGTAAAAAATAGTGAGTGTGATCCAGTAAGTCCAAACGAAGAAACAGGCAAATTTGGCTAGGACACTGTTCTACAAATACGATTTATGACTTAAAAGAAGGTGGACCTTTGGCTAAATCTCATGAATTTTTCATTTCCTCAAAATTCTCCTAAACTTTCATTTTAGGGGCAAATATTGGCAAACGCTTGCGGGGAGGGAGCCTATTTAACATTTTAAATAACCTTTTCCTTAATACTTCCAGCAAAGTGCTTGAACTATTTTTGAATGAGAGGAAAGCGAATATGAACGCTTTGCCCACAAGCAGAAAAACGAAACCCTCGCCTCAGTTTTATGACCAGTTCTGATGATCCCCTATATCTCCATTAGCCAAAGCTGCGCTTTGACTAAAAAAATAGTTTCTACCAGCGACAGGTGTCTTTGATTATTCCAGCATGATTTTCACCACTTCTTATCCGTCTTTCTTAGCGTGGAAAGTTTAGCCATGTACTCGACATGGGGTCCTGAGCCTCGCGAGGAGCGTAAAGCTCTTGCGTCGGGTAACGAACGGCTCATAGGAACGGCCTCTGTTCTCCGTGCAAAAGAAGACGCGCGCTGAGGTCTAGAGCATGAGATGAACCAAAGAGACGTCAAGGGGCAAGCCGAGGTGCCAGAGGAATCACTTGGCCCAGCTTGCTGTTGGAGCGGCTCCGCCGAGATGCGCCTGCCTCTCCGGGGTCCCTCGAGAGCTGTTCCCACGCCAGGGATGGAGATTCCTGCGTCCCGGCCACACGCGGTCCTCGCTCCTCTGGGAGGATGCCGAGAGCGTGTGGCGGATGGGCAACGCGCCGGCTGGCTGCCGAAACCAGATCTGGAGAAACAAAAGGGGATTTGGCTCAGAGTAGCCGAGGAGTTGCACGGCCGAAGCTGGTGGCACGGTCTGCTGGTGCTTCTTTGTCCCTTCTTAAGGTGGAACATCTCGGCCCTTTGCCTCACAGCCTTCGACGAGGGAGGAGAAAGTGTGGGAAACGGGCTCCAGTCTGACGAGGAATTGTAGGAACAGCAGAAACAAGGAGCATTGAGAAAATTTAGGAGATATTTAGTAGAATATTCAGGTTTTGGTTTTGGTTTGGTTTTTAAATTGTTGGTAGGTTGTATCAACACAGCCTAAAACCAGGCTCTTGAGTTGCAATTATGCAGAAACCAAAGCTGACACTGCTAAATACCACTGTGCTCTTGAAATGCTCAGTAGGGGCCTGACTCAATGCTCATTGCTATGGCAAGGAAGTAAGAAACATTGGACGATAGTATTTCACTTTCCTGGAAGGAACAAGGCTATAGAACAACGGGGAATGGGGTATTACTGGAATAATAATAATAAAAAAATGCCCAATTATTTTTAACCTGATAGAGTATCTGTTAACAAATTATTATTTTCTTATCTGTTTCAGTGCTGACTGCCTTCTAACAATGCCCTTCTTTAAGACTGCAGAGAAGGTATGAATAAAAGCAATAACAAGTGACTAAGTTATTTGCATTTCTTCTGTTTACAGTGGCCAATATTATACTACATGGGCTGTGCCACCTACCCATGCTCCAGACCTCCCTGATATCTCATCAACTTTGCAAGGAGATAAATTCTGGCAAGATTCATCCAGCTCAAGTTTACAGCCTATTTCTACCTATGCTTCATTATAATACATTATACCGACCACATAACAGCAAAGGAAACTGTGAAAGCAGGATCCAGGAAATAGTGTAACTAATATGTGAATAAAAGAGAAAGCAGATGGGGAGGATGCTCTTCTGTGAACCATGGGAAGAAACTTGCTCCAAAGCCAGTGTTCCTTTTCCTCCTCTTTCTTGCTGACAATCCAAGCAAGTTGCGGCATTTCAGAATAAATCACTCTAGTGACATTGATGCAAATGAGATCAGAATAATTTCCTTTTGCAGATGAGGTCAAGAGTTCTACTTTTGCAGAACAGACACGGTCCCTTCTTTTAAGTCAGAAAAGAGGCTGCCGCACTGTAAAACAATAGCAACAGAAACAAACTGTTTCTTTACGGAAAAGCCACCTATCCGTTGTGAGAAATTTTTTCATGAGCTTTTTAAATTGCCTGATAATGCTTAGCAGAAAATTACCACCTCTTCATGAATTTCTAAGTGAAGATCCAGTTAAACTGATAGGAAAATCAATGTGTCTCAGGTTTAAAAGAGCAAGTCTACACAACAGAAGTATGTTATGCTTCTCCCAATCTAATCCACATTATATTATATATCACTCTTCTGTAATATATTTATTGATATCCAGCACCATATTATACACAGGCCTTTTAACCACTCCTTTAGATGTATTTCAGTACAATGCACAGTATGTTTACATATTTACATGTTTACAAATAAAGTAGTATGAACCTAACAGAAAGAGCTGAAGTCAGTTAGATTGTTTACAAAGTCTTTCAAAGGACTATGGTTTAAAACTTAATTCGTGATATAGGCATGAATTATTACTGTTACAATTATTTTACCTTTGCTATCTTAGTTTGTGATTTTCTCCTGTTGAACAATTCCGGTCCAGAATACAACCAAGAAATTAAGAATTTCTTCTTCCAGTGGATGTCAAATCTTCTGGTTTTCTGCCCAAAAATGATTCCAGGGAGTACAGATGTACCGCACTGCTCAGGAGTGACAATTATAGAGGCAGAGCAAAAAGTACTTAATAAACAAAGTTTTCAACTCACAGTATGGGATCTGCAAAATTAAATGTAGGAGCTGATGAGACCATGGCAAATTTCAGAATTTGTACAAAAATATGGAGCAAATTCTAACGCATGAAAAAAAAAAAAAAAAAGGAGGTTTTATAACTGGGTTTGGCACTTTAACTAGGCTAGTTCAAATTTCTCCCCAGTCCTACCCCACCATCCCCTGCACAGAATTATGTCCCATTACTGGGTTGGATACCTTGCTCAGCAAATCGCTGGGCCTCAGACCAAAAAGGGAGAAAGTCATGAAAGGAATATGGGGTGGAAAGGCAGGTAACATGACACCTAAATCTCCTCAAGTGTTGAGTGGGAATTAGCCTAATTTTATTCTTGAAGTGTGGTGTTTGAAAGCCTATGATAAGGCAAAAAAACCAGCCCAGGTTTTTCAGCTTAGCTGATAATAGCCAAGCACCTGCTTCGTTCACGCGGAAGGTAGGGTGGACAAGGTCTGAACACATCTGTTTTCACTCAGCTGTTGGGTAGGGTTTGACATCCTATAGGGCTTGACAGTCCATATAGTCCATCGAGTCTTCCAGATGGACAGGGCTAGTTTGTTTCTTTGGAATGGATTTTACCTGGCTTTGCTGATTAGTTTTGTAAAACTCAAATTAGAAACTGCTAGTCGTGTCAAATACAGTGAGGTGGAAAACTAGGCGAAATGTATTTATACACAAAGAATATATATAGAAAAGAATGAGCCTATAAAACCAGCTTTCTGTATCTGACTTTTAGTTAACTGAAACTGTCTTAAAGGATCAACTGCTTATATTAATCTTTTCTATCCACGAGAAATGCTTTGGAACTATAACATTCTACAGGATGAATCTTGAGTTAGCAAAGCTATTAGGGAAAAATAAGAGTTATTTTAGTGTGATACTCCAAGGAAATCACAGAGAAAGTTCCTCAGGGTTGAATCTGCAGTAAAAGAAAATCTAAGGACAATTTAAGTTCTCGTCAGATAAACATCTTGGTGTAAATTTGACAAACAGCATGCCTTTAGGCAAGCATGAGTCTGTCTATTTATCTGTCCGTGGTCTTGTTTCTCAAGACAGTCTTAGGAATTAAGGCGTTGTACGATAGTTTCTGGCTCATTTTGATCAGTATTCATTATCCTTTTTCTGTCCCAAACCACAGCAAGAAATGAACCTGAATATTGGCAAGATATTTGATTCCCTATTCTTTCCTTAAACCCAAGCAAAATATGCATATCCCTTTATACACCATGATAGTCTTCTATACATTTGATGTAGTTTTCTTTTCCTATTTGTAGAGCTACTCAAGGATATTGGTTCTTCCATTTAACCACAGGGGCTCTGGAACAATCTTTAATGCATTTAGGATGTGGTCATATTTTAGGATGTTTTAGAGCATAAAATCACACTTGAGGGCTATTTAAGTCCTTGAAAAAGTGCAATGGACACAGCTGTATGGCCTGCCAATCTCATAACTGTCCCTCCTGCTGGCCCTGGGAGACATCTGCGTTAGGGAAGGGGTAAGAGGATTAGTCTGCCTACTGTGAGTTCACCTGTTTACCTAGGCTATTATTTATTGAAGATCAAATTGACTGAAAATCATTCCCGACAGAGAGCTGGCAAGAGATGACATTACGAGGAGACCAGAGTTCGTGTTTTATAGGTTCAGTTATCTGTGATTTAGGGATCATTACTATCTCTTTAAAATTCTTAAAGCTAGCCAAAAAAACTAAAATTAAAGGAAGGCTGTGCCTTACATTAAACAATTTAGAAAACAAATGGGAATAGAATAGAGACACTATTCTGCTGGGCTAACCCTTTTCTTTAGTTTGACATGTATGAATTTCTTTAATGTTTTTGAGCTTGGTTTTGCCAGCTTGAGTGCAAGATGGGGGCAGTGTTATTTGTGATGGGTGAAATTTTCCCACAAATAACTTCTCTGCCATTTCTAGGATGGTATGCACTCTTAGTTTGCCCTTCAGCTGGAGAAGCAAGACCAGTTTATAGCTGAGTAAAAGTGACATGTATTCCGCGCTCCGAAATCTTGGTGTCTGAACTAGTCATATGGAGAAAGGGAGACTCCCAGGTCTGAATCTCCGACTTGAAACACTTCAGATTGAATGGTGACAATATCTTTGTTGTTCTGATTTCAACTGATTATTAAGGCGGTTGCAAGTGAGACACCTCAATCTGCCTTTTCTTGTTTGTATGGATATTTTACAACTATTTAGTAGTGAAAGGAACAGATTTAATACTGTAAGACAGAAATGGGTGCAGTTTCTAGCTCCATTTTCAACAACCTTGAAGTTGGCGTGGGCAACAAATCTTTTTAGACCTTGGTTTTCTGCTCTCGGAGGACAGCAGCTTCGGGAAGAGGCAGGAGTTTCATCAGAGAAAAGCACCCTCTTTTGTTAAGCAAAGCCCATCAGTTTTATGGAGCAGTTCAGTTTAGGCAAACCTGCCATCTAACAGGGGAGACATCTATTTCCCTCATACTTTTGCTTTGTTTTATTTTAACAGAGCATTTCTTCCCTGCTGTTTATCCTCTCGGACAAATACAGGAAAAAGCCCACTTGCACCCCTCGACCTTTCTCCTCCACAACTGACAATTACCTTCCTCAGCCTGAAGGCATTGCTTTTTTTGGGAGTGCCTTATTTAGAACACATGATCAGCATTCAGTGCTTTCCAGTAGCCTCCAAGCCCCACTGAGTATTTATTTACATTGTATAAAATTAGAGGAAATGAAGGGGTATGTGTTTGAACTAAAAGCAACAACCTAATTCTGCTTGTTATAAACTCCCCTAATGGAAGGATTTCAGTCAATGTCAGCTTAGGGCATGGAGGGGAAGGCACACTACTCCTGGGCATTTCCAGCATAATGGGGCATGATGCCTAACAATAAAACACATTTAGCAACTTTCTAAACAAAAATCATCTTGTGGATTTGAACTGATTTTTACCATTCCATACTATGAACCCAGTTTGTGTTCTTGGCTTCTCGTCTTACCAAAGGACATCCCACAGAGCTACCCTTTGGGGCTAAATAAAATGAAGAATCTCTTATTAAACAGATACATTAAAAAAAAAAAAAAAGTTTATTTGTGTGTGGGAGAAAGAGGGAAGATTCCACTGCGAGTGAAAAAGATGAGTGCCCATAAAAAGGACATTGACTAAAATGTAATATATGTACAAATTACAGATAATTAAATTCAATGAATTTGGTTTGCATTGGTACCTGCACTCATTCTCTGTCTTTCCTGAATGAAGGAAGAACTCCTCATGTCTTTCTGGCTCCACTCTGCATCTCAAAGGTAAATACAAATGAAATAACCACAGAAGGAAGTTGATTAGATCCAGGTTTGTGTTGTGGAAAAGAATCCAAAAAATTAGTTACACCATAATACTGTAAAAAAGTTTTTTCTAGAGCTAATAATTACAGACTCCAAGATGGATCTTAGTAGGGAGCCTGGAAAGGAAAAACCATGGAAGAAATTCCAGACATCCATAGCAGCATTAATGGTAATCTAGAACAGATCCCCAATCCGGGTGCCAAAGTTATTTTAAAAAACATTTATAGCTCATTGTCATTGGTGCCAGCCCAAATTTGCCACTGCCAAATTTAGCACTGGTGTCAGTGTTTGCCATCATTGGTTTGGACATGCCTATCATCCACTTTTTAGAAATCCATAAGGAAGTGACTGTACTTCCTGGAGCTACTGAATGTTTTACCAAAAACTTCTCAAATGTCTGTAGAATCGCTTATTAGAAAACCATTCCTGCCCTGTTTGGGTTAGTTCTCTTCAGGTTTATTCTTGGGAGAGGACAATTACCAATTTCTCTTCAAAGCAACTCTGCTTTTAAGAATAATGTGTAAATACAACCAGAAAAAGTTGTCCAGAACACTCGGTCAAATTACTGTTAAAGTTGTTCCATGCAGTGTAATGAAATTTTCTCTGGGCTGGAAGGAGAATGAGGGAAAAAAGGAACACTGAACACTGAAGAAAACATTGATGTCTTGGTCATTGCCTTTGAACATGAGAGTGCTGGGTTCAAACGGGTATTTGTGAGTTTTCAATTATATAGAGAAAGTTTCAACGAGCAGGACCAAGCCAGGCTGAAGCTATCATCAGGTTTGTGCTCTGCGAGGTTGATTGTGGCCCATCTTCTTGCTGAAGAGGACGATGGTATTTTTTAAAGCATGTAGAAAGACCCCAGCATGAGAGTAAAGGATGTCAGAACTAAGGCGTTTCGGGCCTGGCATGCTGGTCTTTCTGAGTGGGATCCCCAGGCCTGAACATAATTAGGTGCTACTAATATCAGTCCTGAAGGTTTTCCAGTGAAACTACCATGAGCTCACAAGCGTCTTTAATTCTAACATTTAACTTTGCATGAAATGGAACATCCCGAAAGTCATTTCAATGGACGGAAAGTTACCTGCAGCTTGCCCGCTACGAACGCTGCTGACCGTTCTCAAAGGCTCCAGTTCCCTCCCATGCTAAATTCCTAGAAATGGGGGAAACTTCCAACCTTCACTCCTGCATCTGCTGGGGTTCCCTTTGGCTGGCAGCAGCCTGGTCGTTCCACCGATGTCTTTGCTTGGCTTGCTCTGGAGAGGCAAAACGAGCTCCGACGTCACGCGGGTCTCATGGCTTTAGCCGTAAACGGCGACATAGACACAGCCAACGTAGTCGCGTATGAGTCCGGTCTTCAAAAAAACCACTGGTGTTTCCATGGTATCTTCCCCGTGTGCAGCCTGTAATAAACAATTACAACAACTAGATGGGTGTAAGCACCATTTACTGCTTATAGCAGTTAGTATATATAGTTTCAAACATATATATATGAGAAAATAACTGGGGAATGTGGATGGTCCCACTTGCAGATATCCAGCTGGAATTCCCTTCAAAACATTTATTTTTTCAGAAGGAGATGCTCAAAATTTTCTGAAAATCGGACTTACCTAGCAATGTTTAAATACTTCTAAGATCACGATTCTTTCCTCTTTCTTTTTCTTAAACCAAAGAGCTTATGAAGACCCCATGGCTTTATAAGCCCACCGGAAGGCTGGCCACTGAGTCTGCAAAAATCAGTTCAAAATGTGATGGAAGGAGCAGGTGAAGGTATTAGACACTAATATCAGCTTACAGCAAAGTGGAAGAAAAGAAGTTTGCTTGTCCAGAGGCAGATAAAGACAGAGCCATGCTTGGTTTCCTGGCATTACTTGAGAGAAAAAAGGGACACAAGTGACAAAGCACAGATTATAAACAAGGATGGGGATTCTTCAAAGAACTTATTTATTTGTAAACCTTCTATGTAAGCAAAAAAATGTGTTCTGCTAATGACTAGGAATTTAAACAGTTTGGGGTGGTTTTTTTTTAAATAAAACAAATAAATATTCCTGTTCACCTTTAAGACTCCTCTGCAATGATTTATGTCAAACATATCAACAGCATAAACCACTGTTCAGTAGCTCAAGCAATAACTTGCATTCGAGGTCAAGTAAAATCTCAGTAAAAACAAACAATTTTTCAGTGGTCTTTCCAGAAGCAGAAGCTGAGAACAACAGATCATATGTTTAGAAAAAACATTGGAAAATCGCGAAAATATGTCAACACAAATATTTGGCGTCCATAAGAAACCGTTCTCTGGCTCTTCCTAAAACGACGCTTGCGAAACATGCCTTCTCCTTGGAGATATGGTGTAGGGCTGCAGTTTTCTTGGGTCGGATTCAGAAACCCTCAGGAAGTGGCTGAAAACTGTGCGGTGATGTAACTGTCAAATTGACACAGGAATGGTTCTGTTGATATTAGCCGGGCTAATCATTCCGCTAATTGGACAGCCATTCGAGACACAATGCAAAGACAGATCGGCTTTCACTTTAACTACTCACACAAATGAGGTTTGACTCAAATGTAATACTTTATATCAACACACTGGATGACTGTAAAAATAATACCACATGTGCTGGTGCCTCTTTTTAATAAGTGTCTTCCTCAATTTTCCCTGCTGTATGAGGCACTTTAACATACACATAATTAAGGTTATTTAAGGGATATCAATTGAAAAATGCACCCACAGGAGGCTAAACATGAATGATAGAGCTACCAGTATAGCTCCCAGAAGTCAGTCGCCATAACTTCATGCAGCACTTCTACAATATGATCTTCTACACATTGCATCAGAGAAGGATAACCTGGCAACCTCTTGCTTTGCTCTTTTGGAAGTCATTTGCATCAGTACAAAATGGTTTTAAAATGCTACCTTTCTGGTTTGGTAGCAATTTATTTGGAAATCATATTGGCTAAAAAAAGCAAAAGGCATAGATAAAAGCAGAGCTAGACTTCTTTTCTGTAGCTTCTGGATAGGCGGGTAACACCTTTCTGCTCAGATCTGATGGGGAGAGTCATTCTCAGAGCCCCAAGGCAAAAGCACATCCAAAATACAACAGACAGAGACTGGGAGAAGGTCTACTCCAGTATGGTTTTCATAGAATCATAGAATAGTTGGGTTGGAAGGGACTTTTGAAGACCATCCAGTCCAGCCCCCCTGCCATGAGCAGGGACATCTCCAACTCCATCAGGTTGCTCACAGCCCCGTCCAACCTGCCCTGGAACGTTTCCAGGGATGGGGCATCCACCACCTCTCTGGGCAACCTGGGCCAGCGTTTCACCACCCCCATCGTAAAAAATGTCTTCCTTATTTCTAGTCTAAATCTACCCTCTTTTAGTTTAAAACCATTACCCCTTGTCCTGTCGCAACAGGCCCTGCTAAAACGTTGGTCCTCTTCTTTCTTCTAGGCCCCCTTTAAGTACTGAAAGGTCTGCCTGGAGTTTTGCATGTACCTTTTTGTGGTCTCCTTTGTGTCCTGTCAAAGTTTCCCATGAGGTGTTCCTGAAAGGAGCGATGTTTCTGTAGTCAGCATGGGAGGTGACTCGTTAAAGCATTAATTCCATGACTAATCATACTGGAGATGCTCCGAGCTCCGACGCCAACGCATTGCCTTGTGCTCGCAGATGATACGGAGCACGGAACGCGGGAGCTCCAGCATCAAAGCGTGTTCACCACTCCACAGACAGCACTAATGCAGGCCAGGACACAAACACCAGATGCACGACATAATCGTGCTCACTGAAAGGCAGCAATTTTACTGCAATTGATATTTTCCATGTTTCTGCTTTAGAGCTTTAATCTCAGCAAGGGTTCTGTTTACCGTGAAGCCTGTAAATGGTTTTAGGGGCTATTTGATAAAGAAGAAAATCAAACGTGTGCTTTGTCCAAGATCAAAAAGGACCTGTAAAAAGTTCTACAAATGCAATGATAAAAAATTGCTCTCAGAGTGTATCAGCTAATATCATGACCATATTAAAGGCAGCACAGAGCAATGCACTGAGCACTAACAAAAGAGAACCGGGGCACTCCTTGCAGTACCAGGGTCCTTTCACAACACACAAAACCAGCTTCTTTTCGCTGCTTTTATAATTCTGCCCTTGCTTGCATCCATGTCCCCGCCAGCCCTCATAGTACCGCGATGATGGCCTGAAGCCACCCACCTCACGCTGTGACGTCATTTGATGGCTGAGGGAGCCAGGCAAGAAGGAAAAGGATCTTCTGATTTATCAGGCATGTCCTGATAAGGCAGAAGAAGTTTCCAACATGTAACAATACCAAGAAAGAAAAGAGCAATCCCCTTCTCCTATAAAACACACACACACACACACAGAGCTGGAGATGCTATGCAATCCACTATAGAGCTTGCTAATTCTTGATCTTCTCTAAAGCTCTTTTTAGCCTTTAAAAAGTATGCTTAAAACCTATGACTTCTTTTAAAAATATTTTTACTTTTTCTTGCTTCAACTTTTCTACGTTCAAAGTGCTTGGGTTTCAATGAGAGGTAAGCTTACAGCGTTTTGCAGATAAACTATTGCTCCGCCATCTGTGTTTCTCTACCACTTTGGTTTTAGCTGTGTTTTCACTCTTCTGGCCCTGTCAGATCTTAGGTCAGGAATTTATTGGTTAGGGATAGATCATCTGAGTTCAACATGAGAAAATGTCTCAAGATGGAGAAAAATCCTCCTTGATATGTACCTGTCTAATTGCAGCTCCCTCTGCATTCAAGTTCTCCATTTCTCTGGAAAGTTGTCATAAAAATCATTATGTGCCCTGAACAGATGTGACCTTAAAAAGCAGCTTCACGGAGAAAAAAAAAGAGGTGGGGAATATAAAATAGCCTGTGGTGAAAATAACAGCAGGAAAACATTATAAAATCTGAGCCATAGCTGGCTGGCTTCCTCTTGATTATTGCTTTCTCTTTCAAGGACCCGTCCTTGAGAGTCCAGATATTTGAGGGTGATTTCATGAAGGCAATTTTAACACTCTCTTGTTCTAATGAAACAAAGCTGCCGTATAGACCCGTAATAACCTGGCGTTTGAAGAACATCCTCGGCACGTGATTTAAACAGTCTCAAAGGCGTCAACGAAATATCATTCTTCACGATTTTCATTACAGTGCTAACGTAGGACCCTGACTGCTTGTGGAGGGGATTTTTAGTGGTTGATGTCAAAAGCTGTGCAAACTCCTAGCAAGGGCCAGGTCTTGCACTGGAGTGACTATAGTCTAAACAGAAAACCAGCAGGGACTTGTTCGGCATAGCGCAGATCCGCGGCAAGGCTGGCCATGGGGTGACGGGGTTTTGGGGAAAGGGCTACAAATACCGCAAAATACTTAAAATACGTGACTAGTGAGTTTAAATTGTAGATGCATTTGCAAATTGCAAGCACCTCTTCTACATTCATAGGGCATAGGGCACTTCTGTTTCTAGCCACCAAGGAAGGCTTGAATTCCACCTAACCTGGGATGTTTGGATTCAAATGCGTTAGGTTGGATTAGGCTCAGAAATAAGCTTTTGAATATGAGAGGAAATTCTAAAGCATGTCTGGTAATATTTGGATGCAGATATGGTTGTCCTAGATCAGCATATAACTTAACTGAGGTGTTAGAAATTACATAAGAAATCTGACGTGTCTGTTACACTATGCAATCTTCAAGCTACAAACTGATCTCAGTGTGTTTCTTACAAGGTATAATATTTTTTGCAGCATGTGTGAAATTTGTATCAATGTAAAGCAGAAAAATTCTTAGGCATTTTAAAGCCTTTTGAAAGAAAACACTATTCAGTTGATTAGGTAATGCACTGCGGGCTGGGGGGAACAAACACATTGTTTTTCTAAACAGCAAGCCAAAACAAGAGAAGCGACAGTCTGAATTTTGGAATAAATCATCAGAAGCTACAGTTTATCCCAGGCTGGTAACAGGTTTGCAGAGATTCCTCCCAGACCCTATTAGGGGAAGGACAAAATTTCCCCTGCCCAGGGCTTCCCTGCCCACGCTGTCCCTTGCAAAACAAGGGGCATTTCGTTGAGGTCTCCCCGATAATCCTTGCTTCACCTGGCCGGTAGGGATGGCCATAGGCTGAGGTACGGCGTGTCGGGACCTGGTCACGAGCTGCTACGCGGTTTCAGCAGGGGCCGGGGTGAATTGCTGAGTTTTACAATTTTAAATTACAATTTTAAAATTTTGAAAATTTTACAATTTTTTTTACACGGGTATTCAGGCCGTGTGTGCAGGGCAGCCACGAGAAGAGGCTTTTTGTTGTTATAAGCAGAACTAAATTCATGTATGCACATTTTAATGGCTCTTTTCAACGGCTGGATCTGGGGCTGACTTTTGTAATGGAAGTCTGGCTTGCAAATGCCCTGGGAGGAGAAGCCATTTTCTCCAGGATTTTTTGTTTTGAACTTTCCCCTTCAGCTCCTTGAGAAATTAAACGCCAAAGAGTGTCTACGAGGAGGGTTTGACACAGTTCTTCCACACCTGTGGCTGCAAAAATTTCCACTCCTACACAGATTTGACAATTCTTGTCTGGTGAGATATACAGATATTGGATTAAATCCTTTCCTCTTTTAACACCATGGTAGAAATCGTTCCTGTTTGGTTGGTTGCCTTTTTCTTTTTTCCTCTATTTCATCATCTGACACTATTCCACTTTCTCAATAATGCTGCCAGTTCCATTATCAGATTTCTCTGGTTCTGGTGATACTGGAATTAGAAATTAAATTCCTGCACACAGAGACAAGCTGCTCCTGCAGTCAGAGGTTTGGGCACTTTAGGTATATTTCGCATGGACAGCACAACCCAGATGGAGACTGCAAGTACCGCTTTGTGTGGATTCAGCAAACTTAAACTTTGGGTTAAACTATACATCCAACGGATTAACCAGGATTTGCCACTGCTCCCAAACTGCTACCTAACCAAAGCTGGCTAAGGTCAGAGCTCCTGCTTATCTGCTGCAAACTGATCATCAAGCAAAAACTTCTGCAGGATCCCTTTCTTCCCCAAACCCCCTGTCTGTCTGCTTCGTACTGTCCTGCAGGTTTCCTCGCTTCAGCAAAATCTTTCCTTCCTGGTCCCAGGTGAATCCTTCCCCAGTATTTAATGTGTAAGCGAGGGAGCCCCCTGACTTGTCCGGGGGGATACGGCCCAGGAACACAGGGCGAGGTTTGCCGCGCAGCGGGGCTCTTCCCGCTATCAGGCAGGAGCAGAGGGGGTTGTGTTGTTGTACCACAATCACTGGGGGAATATTGTTTCGTTTTTGGAAGAGATTGCTAAAACAGATGTTGAATGCGAGCTGGCGTTTTTAAGCCTGCAGCAGGCAAGAATTATCCTTCAGGATGAAAAGTGACCTCCAGTGAGCAGTAGTGCCTTTCATCCAGAGCTTTGTGCATTGCTATCGGCTTCTGATCACTTCTAAAATCTCCTCCCTCCCACTCAGCCTTCCCTTTCCCAGGAAAGCTCGGCTTAACGGACCTCGGTGCCTCCCTCCTGGGCTGCCCGGGGCTCCCTCGGCAGATGCTCCGAGGAGCTCCATCCCCGCCTGCTTCTCTCTCTGACCCGCACAGATGCCGACCGGGAACTTTCAGGAACTTTGCAGTCACACGCGAAACCGAAATACCCGCTAAAAAGAAGCGACAACAAACTGCTCCCCTCTTAGCCTTGTATTTTGGCACTGAGCTTGCCACTTGCACGTTGCAATTTTGCAAGTTATCTTCTCAAGGAAGGACAGACCTTCCTGCACACGTACGTGAAAGATCTGAACTTAGACAGCCGAGGTCTATACCTTAGTTGGTGATTTCAGCAAATATTTCATGCTTCAAATGGAATACCCGATTAGCTAGACGGGGATTTTTGAAGGATCTGTATCCCATTAAATGTGGCAGGATCTGACTATTTCAGCTCTCCAGCCCAAATCTGACCACCGCGCTCACGACCACGCGCCGTCCTGGCGGGTACCCTGCTCGTTCCTCTTCTCAGACCAAGCCACAAAAAAGAGTGAGCTCAGGGAAAAGGTCGGATATTGCTGCAGCCCAGGATGCCCCAGCCTGATGGAAGGTCTAGAGACAGCACCATGTCTGTACAGGTATTAAAATGCACCCAGGACGTTCTCACAGTTAAATTATTGATCTAATGATGGAGAAGGGTTGCCCCAGAGAGCAGCTACAGTCCAGCTAAGGCTTTCCTAAGTGTTTTAACAAGGTGGAGCTCAAACCGAAAAGGCTCTTTGCTCTGGGGTGAGTTTTGCTCTCTAAACCCACTTTTTTAAAAGAAATCCTTGAAGCTACGGCCCTGCACAAGTCCTGCAGAATCGTGGTCTTCCCAAAGAGGGCACTGATGCTCTGCACACGAAGCAGAGGGAAAGGCTGAGAAATACATCGGCGAGGCATAAATCTCTGAAGAGAAATCTGTCTTAGCACGTCTACCTCAGGAAAAGGGGAATTATTACACTTAATTAAAGTGTATTGACACCACATGTGGCCCCACCTCTCCCTTTTGGCTTTATTAATGATAGCAAAACTGCAGGCTTATAAAGGTGGTGGAGGGGGGGGGAGGTGTCTGCATTTCTAAACAGTAACCATAGACTGCTTTGAAAAATACGAATGCAGCAATCACACTTTTTAACAAGCCTAGTTTCTACCTCTGAGCTAAGTTACATTTTCTAGTCAGTATTTCTACTTCTTGGCTGAACTGGCAAAGGGGAATCAGTGAAGTACTGTTTGCTGCATTACTATTAATGCCATTAGAGCAATACGTGGGCCATTCTTCACAACGTTTATTGACAGAAAGCATTCATTAAGCAGTTAGGTTTTGTGTGTTGCTTTTTTTCCAGGAGAGCTTTTTTAAATAAAAGTCATACACAAAATAATGTCCTACCTGAGCAGAGACCTTTGTCAACAATTCACAAGAAATCTCCGTTGAAACATAGAGAATCTGCTTAAATCTTGAGCTGTGTGCCTGGATTAATCCCTCCCACTGAGGACCCCTAATTTAACAGTGTAATCCTTTAGGTCCAACATGTGGAAGAAGACTGGGGCTTTTAAAGGATGGGGCTTCCTAAGAGCTGAATTTTTCTTGAGGAGTTTTATAATCATTCATTAGCACCTAAAGGTAGGAATCATCCTGATTCACTGACCAAATTTATTTCAGATGTATCCAGAGCTTCTCATTCAGGTCTATGGGTCAAAGCCTACATTAAACTGAAATCAAAGCAGTCTCATTCCTTTGTTTAAACAGTTACACAAGTGACCTAGTTTCCCAGTGCATTTAAATCCCTTATCTTGTATTGATTTCTAGAGAAGAAGCAGAAGTTTCAAGATTTAAATTAGATCTTTGAATTGATATTTTAGTGTGCCTTTTCCCCTATCCCTCCCTGGCTCTAGAGCTGTGTCCTTACAAGGGGGCCTTTTCCATTCCTTGCCTTTTCCTTACCAGCAGTCTTGTTAAATCCTGAAGTTAACAGAAACTGCTTTTCTCTTTTAGCTCCCTGCACTGGGATGCAGGAGAACAGGCTGAGCAACAGGTTTAACATTTTCCTTTCCTACGTTGTGAAAATCATGGGTGGCAAAAGTGTCATTTTCTGAAATCTTGGAGTCATTTCCTAGTAAAGTTTGGCCGTGACTGGAAATTTCACATAAAACAGTGGCAAGGGTTAATATTATTCCTGCCATAACATTTTGTACAATTTCCCATGAGAGCTCTCAATGGTTTTCCACTGCCACTGGAAATAATGACTCTCAGCTGGAGTAAGTTGCACTAACACTTGATATTCCTGTGCCAAGTGCTCTTTGAAATGAGCTTGTGTTGCTTTTGCACACTCAAGAATAACTAACACCATCCATTCTTGGTCAGAGTTTCAAACCAAAAGCCAATATTCTTGACCAAACTGTTCTTGAGTTGAGTTTACATCAAAATCTTACAGAAAGTGAGAGCAACAATACATTTAATTCCCAAATCAGCCAACGTGTTTGTAAGAACTGAGGAGCTGATACTCTTATAGGAGGTCTAATTTCTGGAGTGTTCCTGGGTAGGTGTTCTCCTTCTTCTGTACCACTGCAGGGAACAGCGTGATCACCAGAGCTGTAAATGTTAGCCAAATCCCAATTCAGCTTTGGACTTCTGGGATTCATATGGATTCTGATTTAGTTTGCCCACCTGTTGAACTGGACAAATCCAATTTATTTTAAACAAAGCTAGGGCAAAATGTCTACAGTTTTCATATGAATAAAAAAAGCTTTATAAGAACACGTATCGGCCCATTTTTCTTCTGGGGATTTGTCTTTCTTCTAAGCGTGTGCTGTAGTTGCATAGCATTCTTCAAAAGCTTTACCAGTTTGAATCACTATTTGAATCATGCAAGAATACAAAAAATCTATCCTTGGACTCATAGCTACAGGATGATAATGTATTATACATATAAGAATCTGGCCCATTTACTACAACAGAACAGAACATTTTGCAAAGGCAAAACACCCTCGCCGCTACCAGCTCAACCACTTAAAAATATTGTACCCTTCTTTACGTGGCTATAGCCATATGTAAAAATTCTCTCTGTAGGATACAGAGGTTGATTAATTGTATTCAAAATAAATTATTTGACATTTTGTGTATAAGAAAAAAAAAATCCATTACTTATATTTTGCAGATCCTTTCAGAATGATAGAAAGATAAAGGTTGCCAGAACAATACGTGGCTGCAATTTCTGAAATTAAATTCAAACCTTCCAGTTTAACTGGTGTGATTTATTTATTTTTTAGATGTTACTGCCAATGAGTTCATTGTACAAGATGAGCTTAACAGGACTGTAATTTGAATTATGCAAAATACCATCAAACCAGCTCTTCACAGTCAACCTGGGAATGTAAAGCTACGTAATTCCTATTCGAAATGATTGCTATTCCACCAGAGGTTGCATGCATCTCTTCAACACTGCAATCACTGCCAAGTTATCAAGGCTGGGAGTGGCATACCCAGAAACTGGAAGATTTCCAAGTCATGATCCCTCATTCTTAGACAGTGGTAAGTCTATGGCTCTAATACGCTAATATTACTGGGTCAATGTCATGCTCTGAGAATGTCCAGTGTCAAGGTGGTACTATGCATTACACCCTTCCCAAGCCGCCAAATTTTGCTGCAGAAAAAAAAAGAAAAACTTGACTATATTGAGAATGTTAAATCCTCAACGTACTCTCGGTTAATGATGCACATTGAATTTAACATTTGTAATAGGTGCCGGGATAGACAGACTTTATTTGGCTAACCACGCTTTGTTCAACGTGCACTGACAAGTCAGGTAAAACAGACGCGCTGTTCTTCTACAAAGAGAAAAATTGGGGTATCTCGGAAGTTTGCAGAGTAACCCAAAGTCTCTCCATGAATTTATAACTGGTTATGACAGGGGTTAAAATTATCAGGAAGCAGTATCGCCGTTTGATGATGTCACAGCTGCCCTCTGGGAGAGTGAGGTCACTAACAGAGTTGTTCAGGGAGATAAGAGTCTGTTAAAATAAACAGAAGTGCCACGTAATTACCCACACTGCAGAAGGAGGATTAGACTGTTTGGAAGACCCTGCGTCTGCCTTACGCTCGCTGTCACTTTTTTTTTTTTTCCAATCCTTGGGCAGAGGTGGAGGGAACAGTGTGGCTGAAATCGATAACTGGGGAGTCTGAACAGAAAACCCGAGGAAACCCTGCTCTTTCACATCAGTTAAAGAACTGTTTCGGTGGTACTACACACCCTTTCACCAACATGTAGACCAGTGTTGTATTATTAAGTGGAGATAGCCGGGAAGTTTTCCCATCCAACGAGGCTCATTCAGCAAAAGCGAAGAATTTAACGAAAAAACATCCCATTTAGCAAACCCAGAGTATGCGCAGGCTTGAGCCGCTCAGCGCTGGCGTGACTGGGATTAAAGCCCCGTTGGTGGACTGGTGCCCTGCAAGAGCGAGGAGCAGAAGGAAGCGATCCTTGGGGGTTAAAATCCCGTGGGGGTCTCCTGGTCAAACCCACGCAGGGTATTTTAAGGCCCCAGCCCAAGGATGCCAAGGGACTCCACGCTGCTGAGTATGAGCCCCACCACCAGGAGAAGGCAGAAGCAATGTTCTCGCCTGTTACATCGGGAGAAATCAGCACAACTCCAGCTTTGGGGAGATAAGAAATCGGGAGTTTTCAGGCCCACCGGTAGCGCCAGTAAAGCCAGCGAAATATGTGGCAGGCTTGCCAGGCTCGCGGCACGCATCCAGATCAGCAACAGCAAGAACACGGGAGCTGAGACTCAACCGCACGTCGCTGCCATCCTTCCCCTGCAAGTACCACATATGCTACACATGCAGGAGCTTGTATTTCCCTGAGTAATGGTTCCAAAAGGAAATATTGAGAAATCCTGAAGCCAATAACTATGCTGGCATCTTTTTTTAAGAAAATGGAAGAGATGACCAATAGGTTCAGACTGTCTTGGAGGCCTGTTTTAAAAGTTCCCATTGTACAAACAAGCCATCAGGACTCAAACCACTTTAAAACACTTGCAATTGAAAACACGCTTTTAGTGGTTTGGGGAGAGCAGGGACTTTTACCATCTATTAATATTCTGCTAGCTTTGGTTACTAAAAGTATCATCCTGGGCATGCTATTTTTGACATTGTATTTGGAACATAGCAAGAGCACTAGACAGGCACTGTAGATGGTTATCTTGAGCATTCATGATGTTTAAAGATCTCCCAGAAAGTATTGTAAAAGTGTGTAAATCCGAGGAATCTGGACAAATTCCAGCTTCAGTAATACATTCTCCCAATATTCCTCCTGCAGTTTCAATTGGAAAACCATCCCAAAATGCTGTACAGCATTGCCGTGTGCTGTAAAACAACTGCCATATTTTACCCAACATTTGGCTGCTCTTCTCTTTAAATAATTTGTAAGTCATTTTGTAAGGAGCTCTGGGATAAAAAAGGGCTGCATAAATATATTATCATTGTCACTAATTTTGGCACTATTCAAGACCACCAGTATTTAAAATCAATTAACAGTTCTTTTCCTATTATCATTGGCATTTTATTTTTATTCAGCTAGAACAAGTCTCTCATAAAAGTTAAAAACAATCTATTTTTGGAAGTAATACAGCAACAGTAAAGGAGACCTGGTGAATTCTCATTAGACTTTTACTAACATGACTTTTATGGAAATATTTTTGCATGTAGAAGTTTTGGACTGGTGTAAAGGGTGAGACCACATCCAGTAAAATGAGTTAATCCTGCTTATTTCACACCTTTAGCTCATCATGTCTTTCTTTTCAGGTTTATCATTCAAATACATCAAAACAAAGTCTGTTCGAAGCTCAAAATACCGTGAAGCAGAACCCAAATCCTGTCTATGTTTTGGCTCAAGGAAGCCAAGTCAAGGTTGGATTTCTTTAGCTGTTACCAGGCAGAGACAAAGTCAGCAACGGTAACAAAGGTACTGCTCTTCTCCATGGCCCATATTTGACATGCCCCAGTGCCAACAGCCTGTAAGTTTTGTCAGTAGCCAGAACCCGGCTAACCACAACGGACTAAACTAATGTTTGGGGCAACAGCTTCCTAAAGATGGTGTAGCATCACCAGTTTTGTATGTTATTAATGACTCTGAGAACTCTGGAATTTGCAGCAGCCTTAAATTCAGTTTCATGGGAAGTTTTAGCAGAACTCTGTGCTGTATGGAAGTACCATCTGAGTCACCCGGTAATCTACACTTCGTTGGAGATAAAGTGGTAAAAAGGCTTTACCTGTCTTTTAACGTGCAGCATTTCTGAAACAAACCTCAGGTGTGACAAAACGTAAACGTGTTTCCCAACATAAAAAGATAACTATGCCCAGCAATGCCACTAATCATACTTCATTGCAGAGCTTTGGGAGGACTTTTATTGTCTCCAGACATACAAACATCACCTGAATGGCACAGGGTATGTAGATTTACTATTGCAAGGCAACAAGGAGTGTCTAGAAGCAGCTGGAAATAATTCAGTTACACAGTACAGTGAAAAGGAGTTTAAAAACCACACAGTCTCAATGATATTTTCATAGTGCTCCAAGCAATTTACTTCCACAAGTTAAATGGTTTCAAGACTATCCAGCTCAAAATTACATACACAGCATAAATGCCAACAGTGGTAAACTGCAGAGCATCAGGCCAATGAAACAACAGCCAACAGCCCTCGAGGAAATTACAGTGAGATTTATGAATGGCATTCTCAGGGCTTTGATGGATATCACCCAAAGTCCTCTCATATCTGTCAGTGTCTATCTCATATGTGTCTCACTATGGAAAATAATTCGCATTTTGTGCCAATATTGCAAAACCCATTGGACTCATTCAGCCCATAAAATCTTTGCCTCTGCTCTCCACCTTGCTGGTATCCAGAACATGAACCGACTTGTGCAAGTAAATTACTATTCCATATAGATTATACAGGCAAAAGTTTGGACTATATGGAGTCCGTGTAACTTTGTGACCCAGTTAAAGCTTTTCTTATAATGAAAAGCACCTCCATCAATAACAGATTATAAACGCGGCAAAAGCGACTGCGGGTTAGGTAGGGCACGTGTAAATGCACACTCTGATGATGGGAGTAAATACTCCTACTCTAATTTTTGTTTTGCATTCTTCTGCTGAGTTACTCAAGGAGCAGAGAACATTTCTGTTTGTATGCACGGTCCAACTAGCTCTTATTTAACGTAAATAGATGGGACGATCTGCTGTATTTAGAGTTTTCTCTGACTTAAAGTGAGTGAAAGTTGAGGTATTTGGCAGATGTGAAGGTTACTCAAAGACTCAAGTTTATGTTCTGGAGTGATTTTGGACTCAATATACTTTGCAATCTTAATGGCAGCATGGAAGCAAAAGTCAGTCAGAGAAGGTAAATAAGTAAAAAGCAAAATGCGAGCAAAGAATTTTGGCATGCAAGTGTTATCATCTCTAGAAATCTTAAGTTGAACAGTATCGAGATTTTTCATGGGTCTGCACACATCTCAAGTTGAGACACATAAAAAATTAAAGAGAGAGATATATATACACACATAAAAAAAAAAAACTTCTTATATGTTTTAAAAAAAATAAAAATTCCCATCTAAAATTTAACGTAAACGTCTCATGGAACTTCAGGCATTATTGGAAGGATTTCAGAAGACGTGGCTAGCTAGCAAAGAGACAGCACGCTCAGGGGGAGAAGCAGATAGACCCGCACAACTGCAGACCTTCTGGAGATAAGTGAACTGGGAGCCAGAAATGCGGCAGTGAAGAAGGCCAATAATCTTTATCCCAGAAGGATATGCTGCAATAGAACAAGACCATGGAAATAAAATAGGGTAGAAGCAAAATCTGAAAAAGCACCTAGGAAGACAGATGGAGAATACAACGACCTTGCTATAATAATATACTTCACATTATGACTTGACTGAAAAAATTACTACGTGAGAAAATGTGCAAAAGGCCAGACCATAGTGTAATGAAAGACTCTTACTTGTATGAATAAGTGTTTAAAAATGAATGAGTGAAGCCTTACTGTTGGTAT
>JAVJGG010000002.1:36741864-36787851 GCA_035590195.1 Aviceda cuculoides
AACTGGGGGGGGGGGGGGGGGTGTGAAACTAGCAACAAGTGTTTAAAGTCATTTTATCTATGAATGAATCAAGACAGAAAGTCTAAGGAGAACACTTGCAGACATGAGCTATCTTAATTTTAGCTACCCCCGTGTGGATTAAAGGTCAAACACTTTTTGTCTAAGTGATATATCAATGTCCCAAAGTAAGAATCCAGAAGGTTTTCTCTCCTGGATGAAGAGATGAGTTTCTCCCAATATGACAAGGAGCTGAAAAATGGAAACTAATAAATAACAAAGGTACAATTAATGGAGAATTGTGAAACCTTCCTGAATCTCTAATCTGGATATGGTGAACATCATGCCAAAGTAAGTTATTTTGGTGGAAGGTTTTTTTACCTTCTTGTTGAAAGATTTTTTCAAAATATGTAACTTGGAGACAGGGCACAGTAATTGTTACTGTAACTAGGTATCTCTAAAATACCTAAAGGATGCATTAATTGAAAATATTTAATGTTCTGAAAACAGAGCTATGTGATGTAAGGCATTATAAAAAGTTGGAAAATTGGAGGTGGACTAAAGAAAGGCATAAGAAGATTTGCAACTTGGAAAAGAAAAGCTTCTCAGTGAAAAATTTATGGTGTTGAATTTCTGTACTTTGCCAAACAGAAGCTCAAGACTTGATTATATCACAGTAACTGTCATGTAGGCTATAAAAGTCAATGTGGGATGCTTCTGTGCGTTAAGGTTGTTGAATTTATTAGCAGATTCCTTTTATCATTGCTAGCCAGACTAGCTAGATTAAAACCAACGCAGGTAAGCACGCTTGTGCTGCCATCATACGTAAAGGGAACAAAATACCCGGTAAGAGAGGTTTTCCAGCCTACTGCAGAAAAGCATAAACCCAGGTAACTAAAGCCAAAATGAAAACGAAAATAAGGCATCCTTTTTCAGCAGGGAGAAGAATTGACTTTTTATAGGAAGGACCTGCAGAATGGGTGGATTCTCCCTCTCTTGAAGGCTCTGCTCTAATTTAAGCCCTGTCTTGGATGACAGATGTTAGCTAAACACAACTTATTGGCCTCGTTACAGGCCCAAGCGTGTGAAATTTTGTGGCCTTAAAATCCAGGTGAGGAGATTCCCCCTCCAAACACCAACACAACAACTGTGGGTTCCTCCCGCGCCCGCCGGGTCTCAGCTGGAAATGCTCTGTAACACGTAATAAATACAACTGCAAATCGGGAGGAATGTGTCGGCACAGAAATACTGGGCTAAAAGGCCGGGCTTCCTCGCCGGCCGTGACGGTAGCTGCCGCGCTGTGCCACGTACCTTTCGGGAACCATCACCCTGATGAAGAAGGATGCGAGGTATTTTGGACAGCGGGTAATAGCCACAGGCAGAGTTTAAAAAATAAAAAGGTCGACAAGATATATTAGCCTGAGGTAAAATTTCATTGAATCTTTGCTTGGTTATAGACTGTCCAATTTCCGAGCGTGCGCACGCACTTTTGAAACCGCTTTTTTAGTGTTTTCAATAAGCTGCAATTATTTTTGCAGGGTTTTTAAACAAGTCCTCCATGGGGTTTTGGTATTTTCCAATGCTGTCTCAGACAGTTCTGTTTTAAAATAAATCCTGGGCAGACGATGAGACCAAGGGCTGGCTCTCTGGGCTGTGCACGGGGATGCAGCAGGGCCAGCTCAGTGGGACTGGGGGGGGAGACTTGGGTGGCTTTAGCAGAGAGCTTGGCTCAATATCAAAAGCAACGGGATGAAAAGAAAACAAAAGAGTAGAAATTGCAAGATGGGACCGACCTTAGCAAACACTGGCAAGTGAAAGGAACCACCTTCAGCGCTTCAACGGCCAAATGGGGGGTTGGGGGACGGGACCCGAACAAAAAAACAAATAGAGAAAAACAAAAAATGGCTGTGGTCTATTTTAGCACCGAGAGCCGGCAGGCGAAAGCCATGTCAAGGCTAAAGCCTTCCTCCTCGACGTCCCACTTGGGCTGCTTTATGCCTGTGAAGAGAAACCTCCGGCTGAGCCTGGGGACACGGCGGCATCGCCGGCCGGGCAGCAAAGCGCGACCTCCCAGTGCGCCAGCAAGCTCAGGAGCACCTGGGGACACGGCCGGGGACTTCCAGCTTGCGACCCTGAGGTTCGGACTGGTACGGCAAAGAGAAATCCTCGGGGCGGAGTTAAATAGTGACTATTCCAGCTCCTTCACGGCTGCGCGCAATCCCAGCGGGGACCCGAGCACTGGCCGTACCGCGGGGTGCAGGGCTGAGCCGTCGCGGTCCGGAGCAGCACCGTGCTGAGGCTGGAGCTGATTTCCAGGGAGCCTGGAAAGTTTCAAAATTTCTTTTCATTTTTAGGCTGATTTGGAAAGGGGAAATAAAAAATTTCCCTGCCAGCTTCTCATTTGGAGAAGGGAATGACTGGCTGGGGGCAAGGTGGGATGAGCTTTGTTTCAGCTACATTGAAATATCTCACTTCAGTATCAACTTCAAAATAAGCTAAGTTCACAGCAATTACACCAAACTCCAGAGTGTTTTGGTTTGAACCCATACAAATATAATATTTGCCTTTTAACCCCCAAATTCAGAGTTACTGCTAAAAATAAATTCCACAAACCAAAAGTGAGAAGAAATAAAACTACCAGCTGTCACGGTTTCCAGCTTTACCCAGGCTTCATCTCCCTTATCCCCCTGAAATGCTGGAAAAAAGATGGGCCTTGAAGTCATAAAGATAGAGCCATAAAAGTAGCCATAAAGATACTATCTCCATCCCTGGATGGGGATAATAGTCCCTTACCCTCAGTGGTGATTGTAAGTTCAGATAATTAGCATGCATCAAATGTTTTCGAGAACCCTAAATAAAAAGGCTGTGGAAGTCGATGTGATTGTCATTTATGAAACGGTCAGGAGTTATTTGAGCTGCTAGGAAACCTAACACAAGTTAGGAACTGAAGCTTATTTATGAACACTGAATACTGAGTGCATTTGGCTGTGCTGACATTCTGAAAACACTTTGGGACAGTGTTTTTTGCACACATGTGTCTCATTTTGCACATTACCTCAGTCTTACAGTCTGTGGCTTTCCAGAAGTTGACTGACAGCTACAAAAGCGTACTCTCAGCTGTCAGATAAATTGCTGATTATTTTAGTCCTTCTTCCAAGGCTTTGAACATCCCGTTTCACTTGCAGGGAAGAAAAAACAGACTACCCCAAAAGAAACAGATCCAGGATGTTACTATAAGGCAGAGTTTGACTTTGTGTTGCAGAAATTGCCCTGATCAGAGAAGGGGCCGTGTCCAAAGGAACTCTTGAAAGCTCTGCTCTCTGCCTAAAGATACCCACTGCAGTGCAATGAGATTGAGACGAGGTTCCTTAATCATTCTTGCAATTAGACAAGCAATCATTTCGAGCTTCGGAGCTGGCTAATTGTCAGTCAGCGGCACCCGCAAATGAAGATAATGTTAACTTTTGCCCTGCGCTATTTCTGAATATTATGCAGTCTTAGAAAACAATGCTTAAATTCTGTGTGTACAAACAGAGAGGCAGTCTCGTCCAATTTTAGGACTTGTTTGCAGTGGGTTTGCCTGTAAAACAAACAAAAGAAGTTAAGAATCCCTGACAACTTCCAGGCACTATTTCCTTTTCTATTGGAACCCTGGAGCTTCCACCACGGCTTATCAGACATGCAAACAATAACAGGGTAATTCTTGAAGTCCAGTCATCTATTTAGGCTAGAAGAAAACCAGCTGGAAAAAAATGTAATAGATTTTTCATTTCACAAAAGATTGAGTTACACCATCTCTAAGGCTTGTTTGAAACTTATCTGAATCTTCAGGGACAAATTTAGACCTGATTAAAATCTCCTTTGCTTTGAACAAGGTGACACTAGGGATGCAGCTGTAGCTTTTAAAGTGGCAACATTTGGCCAAAAATGTTTGAAAATAAAAATCTTTCCTGCTTCTGTTTGATACCAAAGATTATTACAGCCAGAAATCAAACTTAAATCTTGAGGTCTAAGGGAAAGCAATATGGAGTGAATAATCTACCTAGAAAGGCAAATATCTGCTTTAACTGCCAAATTTCATCTCACCTATCTCAGGCTTGAGTGCAGCAAAGTAATTAAGCGTGTGCTTAGTTTTTGGAAAATGGGAAACTCTATCAGTACTAAACAAACTACCAGACCACTTACACTAAAGCTTGCGCCTAAGCAGTTTTTTAGACTGGGCTCTCAGAAAAACATTAATGACTATTTTTTATGAAATTTATTCGAGACCGGACTTATTCCATACACTTTTTGACTGTGGTCAGTTCTCATTTCGTGGGCTGTGCATTGTAGCAGCTCCTGTCCCACTTGTCCAGGCATCCTGCGTATCACAGTTACGGCTCTCCCGGGAAAGAACCACCACCCTGTCCTTAGCAAGGTTCATTTTCCACGTCTGGAAAGTGGTTAAAATTGTTTATGAACAAATACAAGTCAAGAGGTGGGGTCTGTCAGGGATCAGAGAGCAGCCAAAATCTTTGGTCCTCTATTTTTGGATGTTTTCTCTAGCAAGTTTTTTAAATCCTCAGTGAAAAAGTTGCTCCATGAACCCAACATGTACTAATTAGGTGAAAAACTTCTTTGCAAAGGCTACTTTATAATTACAGGATTTGAGCTGTGGCATAAAAAAATTTCAGATATATTTTTTAAAAAGAAGCAGATTATTATATTTAGAGCAAAGTCACCCCCACTTTTTCTCTCTCCCAGGATAGACATGAAAACACCTTTGAAAATTATTTTTTCCCCCTAAGTATGGTTTCTTTCCCGGGTGTAAGTACGTTCAAGTGAATGTAATTACATCTTGCATTCAACAAGCCAAATATTTGATTTCATATTAATATGTTTTCTCTCCAGCTAGTGGTAAATGTGGCTTCATGCACCAGAAGCAGAACATTTTTAAGAGCTGGGCAAAACCAATATGTATTTATATGTTTATGTATATGTGTGTGCATGTATATACATATATAAATGCAAACGCTTACCACAGAAGAGGGAAAAAAGCTAAATATAAAGCACTTTCCCCTCCGCCCCAAATCATTCCATTTTTGTGGAGCAGAATAAAAAACATGAACATTTCTGATCATTATGGCATTGTAGCAGAAGGAAATAACAGACACCGATGCCGCTAGAAGAGGTTTACCCACCTTGTTGATGCCCTGTCAATCTGAATTACACAGATTGTATTTTACAGCCAGTAAATGATCAGTTTTGAACCACAAACTGGACACCCAACCCAACAATCAGCAAACATCAGGGAATGAGCTGACAAAGAAATTCGGAGAGATTCTGTTGAGTACGACTGTGTCCGGAGGGATCAGGCATAACGGTAAGACTGCACCAGAGAAAAAGCGTCCAAAGGCGCAAACTTCTTGCTGTCCTTGCCCGTGTGTGAAGTGAGCTTCTGACACATCCTTTAACGGACTGGGCAGAAGCTGGGTTGAAAAGACCCCCTCTTGTGACTGGGTATTAAGAAAAAACAATGGAAAAACTATGCTGAAATATTTAATTGACGCGTTTCATGCTTTAACGCTGGACTTGGCGCTCTAAGAAAAATACATGGCATTAATTTTGCAGTCTTCTCCAGAGATTTTATTAATGTTGTCATCTAAAAGTTGCATTGATAGAAGATCTAATTTAAAGAAAAAACCCACATAAAGAAATATATATCAGTGACTTAGTGTAAACCACTATTTTTGTTGTACCTGATGACCATGCTTATATGGGACCATTATTTCAGAGAAGCACACAGAGCAGCACGTGAATGCATGTCTGTTCCCTGGTTAAGAGCTTCAGGAATGACCTCGCCAGCTTTATAGACTCAGTAAAAGTTAAAAAGAAAAAAAAAAAAATTGTTTTATCTCTGGAAGCTACGTTTACTAATTTGGTTTTTTTAACAGGTTTACCACCAGCAACTCGTGACTATTAACATCAGCACAGGTAATCAAAAGACTTCAATCATCTCTTTTAAGCACCATCATGACTTCCAGAGCGCTGGGTACGTCAGACTGATGGGTACGTAAAGGCCTTCTGCAGAGTTGCGGTCCATCATGTGAAATTCAAGTCATGGATTGCCCTCAACAACACAGACATTTCCCGAATAGAACAAGACATAACCTATGGAAAACTACCAGCAAGTGAAAGAGGAAAGTGGTCATAATTATGTTTTGGAATCTAGATTTTAGAATAGCTTTAAGCCAGGATATCTCTGGATTCACACACTGCTACCTCCAAGCCACATCAGTAGATTCTTTTTTCCAAAACTAATACACTGCATTTTTAAATTAAATTGTATGGTTTTTTCCCATTTTCACAGTTCATGATTCAATAGCAGCTTTAGAAAAGAACGGATAATTAAATTTTCACTTTTCAGCCTTGATGCTTTGTTTATTTAACAAGCCTGATTAAGAAATAAGTAGCCCACAACTTGGTATCACTCCAGCTATTTCCAGCATCTCATTATGTTTATTGTAACAACCCACATCCAACCCACCAGGAGTAGCAGGGAGACTCCAGAGAAATACCATCCTTCGATTTAGTAGCGCCAATCAAAGAAGATGTTGGTTTGTTTGAATTAGGGAAGGGAAAGCAGAGAAAAATAAACGTCAAACCAAAGTATGTTCCTACTTACGGTACTCTCCCCTGGATTAAGCAAGAGATCCAGCACAACTTTAAATCATAAATGAGAAAGCTAGAAAAGCTTACTCACTCTAACTTGACTTGGGTAGCCAGAATACCGTTATCAGAAACAACACCAGGCCCATCATGTGGCCCTTCTTGATCTAAGTAGGGAAAGGAAAACTGGTGCCGAAAGCATAAAACAACAAAAATAATTCCTTCCACGTAGAAATCACACCTAACAGGCCATGTTCAGATAACTCTTTTTTCCCCCTGCTCCCTTTCCATTGCCACATCTTGTCTGGAACCAGAAGAAAAATTGCAGGTGCCATGAAACTCTCATCCTCCTTATTCCACAGAAATTGGACAAATAGAACCAAACTCTTTTCTCAGCTATGAGAAAATAATATCTTCACCAAAGCCAGCAGTAATACCAAGGGCTTCGGGGGTGTTGGTGAGGTCTATCTGTTTCTCTAAGGCTACCTGCTTCCAGAGAAGCTGTTTCGGGAGATCCTCCTGGGTTCAGCACAGCCTCTCTCCTATCCTAAATGCTCTTTATCTTTCCGTGTGAGGCGATTCCTCAGACAAGTAACAGAGGAAATAGCACATTTGCCTTCAGCTATCCACAGTAGGTGCCCGTTCTGCCCAGAAGCTCTCTTGATGGTATTCCACCTTTATATAGACACAAATGCATTTCTAGCTTCTACTCGCATCCAAGAAAATATTTTAGATTCAGTTATTGTTCCATTCAGTATCATTTCCACTTAAAAGAAGTGAGCTGAGGTACCTCCCTGCACATTAAAGACACGAAAGTCTCTCCTTCCCTCGCTCCTTCCAACATACACACAACGTCTCACTGTCTTCTCTCTATAGCCCTGATTCAAAGATGACTGAGGGGAAAATAAAATCAATCAATGATCTTTGTTCTGATTCCCATTATTAGAGTATCACATCAGTGTTTAGCCTGAGGAGCACTGAGCTGTGTAAATACTTTTTTGGGCTTCAGTGGGAGAAAATAGTAGGGTTCACTAAATTGATGCAAGAGAAAAAGGTTGCAATTATTAAACCAAAATATGTAACTCAGCTAGCTTAAGTAAATAGTCTCATGCCCAAAGTCAGCAGTATTTTTCTGTATGTGTCTTTATCCCATTACAGACTGTAATGAGAATGTAAAGGATGATAGCAGAAATTGTATCTAAGAGGAAACCTCTGTATGCCAGTATATGTTGCATAGTGAGGGTATGAAATGATACAAAACCTAGTTCCTTAAGCAAGATGATATAAAATGAATGGCAGGCCACTTTGTGCAGAGAGACGTACTTGGCTGCAGGCGCCCAAGCCCGAGCTGTGAATGCAGGCAGTCAGGAAAAGTGGGCAACTCCAGGAAAATTCAAGGAGTGCAGGGAAAAGGCTGAGTCCTGGATGGGAGCCAAATAAATCTTGTTGAGGAAAAATAAATATCTCTGCTGGATGTCATTCAGAGATACTGCTATTAAGCTGGTATTTCCCAGTGAAGCTTGTAATCACAACCGAAGCCTCCTGCAGCAGCAGCAACTACTCGTAAGTATAGAAAACCGAACCTCTGTTCAAGAACACAAAAAGGTATCTAAGGAAATACCCCAAATTTTGCGAAAAACAAGAAAGCACCGTCTACATGGCTTGTTAAATTGCTTCATCCTCAAAACTTGTTCGATCACCAGTGCAGTATAACACTTCTATTATCGCTTTCGTCCTGACCCGGGACACCTGGAGGATGCCCAAAGCCATCAACCTCCAGCAGCGGCACCAGTGGGGTGACACAGGACCTGCTGCTAGGACAAGGAAATATTAGTTGGGTCACCTGCGTTATTTCTCCTCCCACCCATGAAAACAAGGTGGGTTCAATGATACACAACTATTCTTTTCCCTTAAAGATTTAACTCCTCTCAGCGGCACCCGCCGGGTCACCTCGGAGGCACGGACCAGTCACAAACTCAGAAACCACCTCGGAGCTGCAGATAAGGGCTGGGCTGGCAAACTTCCACCATGTGCTTGTGCTGGTTTTACGTTCTGGCCGTGGCATCTGGTATCGACCGCCGCCAGACGCCAAATGGAGCCGTCGGCTGCCCCGCTACAACTTCTCCCGTGTTCAAGAGCCAACCCAAGAAGTAACACGGGTCGATTCCGAAGCTGGGCACCTCACCGGAGCGGGAATCATCGCTGGCAAGAAGACAATCAGCAGAGAGCGTCGGAATACGGGAATACAGCTGAAACTGTCTGATCGTACGGACTGATTATTGAATTTTACAACACTAAGCACCTCAACTGGCCGGGAAACAAACCTAGGAACTGTGGCTTTTCTGCTGACTTTTTCATCTCTCCAAACAAGAATTTTCTCTTTTTTTTTTCTTTTTTAAAAGTTAGCAGGATAAAATATCGGACTGTGCAGAATGACTGGCTGCTATATTTAACTCAGACAAACACATAACAAATCACTATTCTGTAGAAAGAAGGCACACCTCATAGGCTATATTTTTTTTTCTTGAGACCTGGACGTAAGACCACAACCCTCTAAATAATCCTCCAGAAATAAACCAATGAAATGTTCACTCTGACAACAGACACAGTATTATACCTGCAGCTGGTAAATGTTTCCACAGTTCAACCACCTTTCCTTTTCGTTTCCAGTAAAAATTTGATCCCAGGGGAAAGACTCAGCAGCTAGGATTTTAATTACTTTTCTGCAATAACGTAGAATGGAGAGTAGCATTATTTTAATGCCGCTGATGTTTTCTACTTTTCTTCTCTTTTTTTCAAGGGAGGACAGTTTACAACAAAGACAGATGCCCTATGGAGAACCATCCCCTTTGTTTCTGAGTTCTGAAGTCAGGAGGATGAATCCCCTCACATACGAGATTGCCTTCAGAAGTTGTTTGGCAGCTTGTTTGATTTAAATGAAAAAAAAACAAAAAAACCCAAAAAACTGGGATAGTTCTGATTCACCTTCTAGGTTTTGAGTTTTCCTATATTTCTGTCACACTTTTAAACTTTGACATTTCCTTTGCTGCCATGAGAACTAGAAATTTTCTTTCAGGTAAAAGATAATACTGATGTTATTTTTGCTGATTTCAGCAGGGAGAAAAGGAAATATGCTCACATACATAACCATATATATATATATATACACACACTTATAAGCATAACGTACATATATGTCTGTTCACAATCACATAAATACACTGCCAGCTCCAGGTAGACAATATTGCAAGTGTTGAAGCATTGAAGTCCAGTTCTGATTTTTATGATTTATTCCCCAAAAAGCATGCTGAATCCCATCTTCCCTGCTCCAGTGCAACACGCTTTTGCCAGAAAGTACATTACAGATCTTTTCCGAGGCAAGTGGTGGGAAAAGAGACAACAGCATCTGCCCAGTAATGACACCGAGAGCAGGAATTGAGCAGAGGGGAGCTGGAAGCTCCAGAACTGCTGGTAAATAGACTTTGGAGCATGTGAGCGATGGACAAGAAGAGCTGCCACACAAGTGGAAAATGAATGTTTCCTGTTTGGATAAATCCTTTCCACTTATCCCATTATTCTAAGAGGTTTGTCTGGTCAATCTTCATGTCATTTTGCTGGCAGGCCATATGCGGAGAGCTGAGATTTCCATTGCAAGATTCCCTGGCAAGGGCAAAGTGCTGTAAACACTGTTGTACTGCAGCGCTGTGCTGGTAACAGGTTCTTGGAGTCTGGTTTCTTAGTGGATCATCCAGGAAGAGAAGCGGGGAATGACCAGGGAAATTAAGAAGCATGAGAGCCTCAGCTTCCCTTCAAATGGCTTTGCCACACAAATTTCACTTTTGCAGTATATCAATATTTATCCAGAGTTCTTCCTTGACACTTAAGTGGACATTGTATTTTTCTTCTGGGATCTCCATGTGTGTGTGTGCATATATATATATATATATATATGTCATTTCCTATTTCTCTAAAGCTAGAGACTTAGAAATACCTTAAACATAACCTGCTTTCGATTTCTGTAATAACTATGATTTATATTAATGCTGTTTTATAACTAGCTAGCCTCTGCCCTGTACTCATAAACTAGAACTGTGTTCCCAAATTCTGAAATGAGACTTTAGGATAATAAAGCTTGCAATATTGCAGCCTTTCTCTGTCAATATATTACCCCTCATCCAATCCACAAATTATTACTTGAAGCCTTTGATTCCAAAATTTGAAAATATCTTTTTTCAACGTTCTTATTCGGATGTGGTTTGATATATCAACATCCAGGAAATGCAAGCCTGATGATGACTAATAGCCATATCTAATCACAAAAAAATGTAGATATTACTATGAAAAGGGGAGCTTTCTAATTGATTTATATTTCATACTGTAATGAACATAAGTTTAGGCCCAAATGTTAGACTTAATAACGGTAGAAACAAGTTTCAAGGGACCAAATATTTTGTGTTAAAATACAATGAGTGCTCGCTTCAAGTTTCTCTGGAAGGTGCTTTACTCGTTTCATTTTTTAACATGCAACTCTCATCCTGCAGCATTGCCATTAGCTCACAATCTCGTAGTCAGTGAGATCTATGTGCATGCCTTAGTTTGGGTCGGATAGCATTTGTCAGTCAAATAAATTCCTAGGATGATGTGTGCGTCAAACACACAAAGAGAAATGAATGCTGACAGCCTCAAAATTGGAAAATATCCTTCCATAATAACAAAACATTAACTGCCGGGTCTAAGACTTAGAGTCCTTAGGGTTTCAGCAGTCCCTAAAGTATCTAATGTTCAACAAGACATTTCAAAATAGTAGTATTTCACTCTAAGGGCAGCAGGCTACGCGATCCCACGGGAGGAGCATCCCGGCCCCGGCCGGCGGCAGGACAACGCGCTCGCTGTTGCTCTGCGGCTCCTCTTCGGCTGGCGGCTCCAGCCCCTGCCCTGCCACTGCCTCCCATATTGAGTAATAATGTTCCTGGGACACCTGGATGGGAGTCGGAAGCCTCGATCTCCCAGCTGGGTTCAGGTTCCTGTTACTATTGCTGCGGTCTGCAGGTCACCGGGTTGGCTGCCCGATATTTCGGCGCCAGAGCCCTGTGCCCCGCGGAACGTGATCATCAAACATGCATTTGGTTTCTTGCCGTTTCCTTTTTTTTTTTCTTGTGGCGGAGAAACAAGTAGTTTCATTTGCTAAGCTCGTAATACGAGTTCTCCTTTTACCCAAGAGACTCCCCTGATTTTAAAGATAAACTCTGGAAACACAGCCTCTTGTGCTGTACGGTGTCATAACTCCGTAGAGTTTGTGATCAGGGAAGTACAAAAGCTCCCACTGGCTGAAGATGTGCCCTACAATGTTCATACACATTCGAATGTATGGTATATCTGTAGGACTCTAGCTGTTTATCTGTAAAAGCTACCCCTGCTTCTTTGTTACGTGTCTTCACATCTCCCTGCCCATAGTTCTCCTGCATTCCAGAAGGAAAAAGAGATCCAGGAATGAGCACTGTAGAAATGAGCATGTCTCAATTCCGTGCTCGCATGTCCTCTCTGGCTAATAAACATTTTCAACTGTAATATTTCCAGCACTTGAGTTACCAGCTCTTTCATGACGTGTAGCTTGTTATCATGAAAGTAATAATTGTACAAGCACAAACGACAAAAGAGGAAAAAGAGTTGCAGAGCTTGAAGAGACAAAAGGGACTGAACGTTAAGGAGTACACACAATTCTTCGTGCTCTTTTCCCCATCCTACTGGGGGATGCTAGCACATCCCCAGGGGAAGAGGATGGTTTTCTTGTAGATTGGCGGGTGATCTGCTGTTGCTACCCCTGACATCGTAGGCATTTTTAAGGAAATATTAATGGTCCTGCTTTTAATAGGAGTTTCAGCACAACCTAAATTAAGTCATTGGGAGAGAGATATTGTCCCATTAAGAACAGTAAAACTTTAAGCTCCCTTCCTGAGGAGTAGCTGTGGGCAGTTAAAGTGACAATCAATTTAAACAGGCGATATTGCTTTATAAGTCTCTGAAGTGTGAAGTCCCAGCATGCCTGATGTATTTCATTTTAATTTCCTTTTGGAAAACAGAGCTGTGGTTAGTGGGGAACCTCACACGCACACACACACACGCGCGCGCGCAAGAAAAGCCTTAGGAGTGCAGGAAGGGAGGAAATTATTTAACCCTTTCAAAAAGCTATACAATTTCTTTAGCTAGGTAAAGAAAAATAAGCATAGATACTTGCTCCTTTAGTTCCTGTGTAAAAATAAACAATAGTCTTGCATAGCTAATAACTGTGTTAGGGCCCCTCGCTAATATCTGCTACAAGTCCTGAAAATTTAGTGAAAAATCATTTTTTCCTGTTTCCCTTCGCTTCAAGCAACTTTAAATCAGCAGCTCATGCCCTCTATAGGGGAAAAAGATAAGAATCATGTAATTTCATCTGATTTCCCATTTCCAAGCTATTTCTTTGACATCAGACCACACAGGTACATGGAGGCTCGTTATCAGATGTAGCTTACTGTGGTTTCAGGTCAAATCTGATGTTTTCAAGATGCGAGTTCTCCCCAAATGGAGTGAGAAAGTCAAGATGATACAACAAAAGACGTTATGATGAGAGTATCTACCTAAACAATGTTCAAAAGAGAAAAACTGTACCATGCTTTAGCCCTATACTGAGATTATTTCAAAGACATTGAGAAACCATAATAGGAATGAAAACCTTGTCAGGATCTCCTCTTATTTTATTGGAAACCAATAGTTTATGGAATTAATGAATAACACCAGGAGCATCCTACTATGGGTACTTGCCAAAAAACAAGCAAAGAGAAATTACTAACAGAGGGACCTGCAAAAAAAAAAAAAAAAAATAGCTAGCATTTCTGTTTGGAGGTTGATTAGATGCATTTATCTTTGCTTGTAGTGCACTAAATTATTATTTTTAATAAAAAGACTGAAAACTGACTTGTTACCAGGTAACATAAAAGTCATGCACATAGTTGAATCTCAGGAATGTATTTTTTAAAAATGGAAACAGACACACAAATAAAAAAATCCTGGCAGGTTTATTATCATATCTGTAGGATCATGGTTCAAATACAGGCATGCGTTAAGCCAGTAATTACTTCAATTTCATGGGAAAACAGATAGAGATGTGCTGACGACATAATCAAGGACTGTAACAACTGTCCTACAGTTCTGTAAGTCGTGCTACATTTGGAGGAATCCTGCTGGGGTGTCTATGAAGGACAGGTCTGTTTATTTGCAGTATAGTGCACTGTAGAAAGAAACTAAACTTGTATTTATTTTGCATATGTATATTACATTTACTAGCATGAAAGGCAGGCTCTCTATTTTTCCAGACCAATCAAGGAGAAAATTTTAATGCTCTAAACATCTACCCCTTCCCGGCTGACAGCAGCTTTTGAAGCCCAGACCCAAAGTCGGCTAAGTGAGACAAGGTTCCTTCTTGTCTCATCATTTCATCAAGGTGTAGGAACAACATGGCTTGTCTATGCCCCAAGGAAATTCAAAGCAAGGGGCTCCCACATGCTCCATTTAGTGCTGATGCCCATCACCAGCAGAACTGTGAAAGGCTTCTTTAGATTTAGCAAGCTAAATGGGGTATATCAAGTTGAAGTGGTTTAGAAATGTTGCATTCAGTTTTTGAGTAGGTGGTGGAAAGTGAGGAACTTAAAGATGAAGGCTTGAAAGGCAAAACTTATGAAGTCTTGCTTTTCAGGTATAAAAACCAAACAAAACCCGCGCACCCAGAGAGCTCAGACCCGACCGCCTCCTGCAGCAGTGAGCCATACTGGAACCCAAGAGCTGAGCGTCGGGGGATGTCTCTATGTGCTATCCCCATGCAAAATCCTCAAGGGGGGGCTACGGAAACCATTGCTGGTCCAGACATGTAGTGGTGACACAAAATTTGCCTCCAGAAAACTCAGAAAGAAGGATAATGGTTGGAAACGCAAAGAACAAAAAACCAAGATTATTAACTCTTCAGCTGCACATGAACAAACCAAAGTACCAGATAAAATCCAATTCTCCTTTAAAGCTTGGCTTGCTTGCCGTAAGCCAGGCAGCTGGCTTCTCCAAAACGTCACCTGCAATAACCAGTACATAAAATATCCTGTCTTTGTAGGTGTGTGCAAGAACGAGGGACAAGGTTTTACTGAGAATTTCTATGTTGGGCAGAAATGCATGTGTTATCTGTTCTCTAAACTGAAGTAAGCAGGCCATATCTTGAACCTAGTGCTTTAACTCTTCTTTTTATATACTTCCCTAGCAAGGCTACAGGTCTGAACCCTCTTGATGGGAGAAGGCAAACACTCAGATTAGTACCCAGAGTAAAAAAAGATACGGACTTCAGGACAAAGTTCAGAAGTCCTGAACTATGGATACAAGATTTGCAGTTCAAGCTTGGTAGCTCTCAAGCTTAAATACTAGAAATAAATATTTCTGAATTTGTGATAGGGATTAAAATTTGGGCGCTCAATTTACCAGATCTTTTTTGCATCTCTAATCATTATGAGGGTATTAACTACTTTAGAACAGCATTAATAGTGCATTTAATTTATCAGGGTGCTATTACTAGTCTAATACTTAAGAGGTTCAAAGAAAGATTCCCCTTATTGGAAGACTGCTTTTCCTGTGTTTATGACAGAAAACAGTTTATGTACCTGGCAAAAATAGCGCAATTAAAGTAAAGAAATTAATCAGAATGTCAAACAATGCTATAAGCAAGGCTCAGAGCATTTACTCATGGGCCAAACCAGTAAGTGAAAAGACTGGTCACAGCTGGAGCTGGTTCATGGCCAGATGAGCACACAGGTGTGAGCAATTGCAATTTGCTTTGTAAAGCAAACCCCCGATATAACCCTCCTCCGGGGCTCTGGTTAGCTTTGGCTCCTTGGAGGAGCACTCGTGGTGAAATCACAGTTCTACACTATGGAAAAGTGAAATAATCAGCCCAAGCAAACCTGGAGAGAGTCTGTCCCCGGGACCCGTCAGCACTCGGGTGTGAAGGGGAGGTGCTCGGGTAAGTGCTGGACTAAATTCACTATGAGGTTATTGGAATATCCAGATTTTCAGTGGCCTTGGTAGTGAGGATGTTTCATGCTGAAGTGCCTGAAGCCATGTGTGTAGTTTGGATGTTTAAAACTAAGGAAGCTTCTAAACCAAGAGTGAGAGGAAGAGGCAGTAGGAAAAGAAAAAACATAAAAATGACTAAATAGAAGATAATTCTTGATGGTATTAGGTGAAGTATCTTATATTCCTAGCCAATTTACTGGTATCATTTCTTTCTGAGATAGTATTTCTAGGGAAAAAGAAAACAAAATCTAGCTAGAAACACTCATTCCTGCTGTTCTTCTGCAGTTCTGCCCTTGAAAGTGCTCAGAAATGGTCTTTTAGTGAAACTGTTTCAGTCTTTTTTTTTAATTGTTGCTGTAGCAATGCTGCAGAAACCTCCTATCCACCTGTACTTTGTCACTCCTGTGTCTGTTTGTGAAACTACAGAACAGCATGGGTATAGGTAAGTAGAAAATGATAAGTATCTAACAACTTTCTTGGAACGTTTGGCTCAGCTGCTTCTTACTTTATTCAAGCAATTTGTCTGTCTCTAATGCACATGAGGAGATGTGTGTTGGCATGGGTTTGTGCTGTGCTGAAATAGCACTATTCTGGTCAGCAGTGAAATGCTGCATCATGATAGTGAAGTCTGGGGGAGCATCCTGTCCCCTGCAACTGGGAAAAAAAAAAAAATAAAAAGGAAAGAAACACCCCACCAAAACGTGTTAAAGCTTCCTAAATCTAGATGAAGTGGGGACTAGAGTCGTGGGCAGGAAGTCAGGAGTCGGAGCCTAGTGAAGCCTATTAAGATGGAAAAAATGAAGTAATCCAGTACAGTGGGCTATTCAGGTCTGAAAACTGAAGTAGGAAAGGCAAAAAGGACAGGGAGATTGAAATTCAGATGAAATTCAAGGGTCTCTGTGCAGCAGCTGTAGATCATGTCTGGCAAAGCAAGTGTTTATTTGGACAATAATAGCCTTGAAGCCTCCTGATAAAACCATCTCCTTGCACTTCAATCCATAATGCTGCCAAAGGTTTCCTTAAGTATTCCCTTCTACTGGGATGTAAACCAATCTCTGCTCCAGCGTTGGGGCTGTCATTGTGTATGGCGAGCGGAAGAGGGGTATGAAAATGATTTCCCTTAAAGTGGGCAGGCAGAAAAAAGAAGGGGGGGGGGGGAGGAAGGGTCAGTCTTGTGTTAATTTTTTTTTTAATCCACATCTTTAATTATTTCCTTGGAAAAACAAACTAAGCGATGGATCCTGGGCTTCTGAGGAAACAACAGAGGAAGCAGCCTGTTTTTTGAAGCCCCCTTGCCATGTGGCTGCTCCTGCGTGCCTTTTGTCTCACCGGTTTCCTGAACATGGATGGAAAGCGTGTCCCTTTCATAATCCAGCTTCACTTCTCTGCCGCCCTCCCTCTCCCTCGCCTGCCTTTGTACAGTTGATAGGAGAAAGGAACCAGCTGCAAAAAAGCCTTTTCATGTCTATCATGCTCCTTGACCCCCCTTCAACACCTTCTTATGCCCATTGGGATTTTCGTGATTTCTAATGTTACGTTATGGCAGTCTCCTCCTTCTGCTGAACTTGATGGGAGTTTGGTCTCAGAGTAGCAGCTGGTTACACAATTTTAGCACAGTTTTTGGGGAGAAAAAAAAATTCTGATCCATTTTCTCCTCTGCTAAGTAATTCAACTTGGGTTTCCCAAAATAAGAGAACATAGAAACTGGTATTGAGTTTAAGACATAAATGAATCAAAACAAGCCTGGCTTTAAAATGCAGGCTTAAACTCAAATATAGAAATTCATAAAACATGTGGATGAATAGCAAGAGCAAATTCCACACTGCACTTAACTGCCTTGTAAAGCACTAGGTGCCTTCAGTTCCTTCAAGCAGTTGTTAAAAAAAAAAAAAAACAAATCCAAACCCAGTATAACCACAATTACAGAATCCTCATCTCATCGTGGGGGGAAGATGAAAGAAATCAAGGTACTGGATGCTTGAGAAGTGATTCTGTTCTGTGATTTACCTTTAAGTTATGATGCTACTAAAAAAGACCAGATAATGCTGTTTTCTGGAGGAATTGGAAAGAATAAAGAAGTATTCATTTAGAGTAATGTTAAAGATTTTCCTATGGCTGCCAACTGTTCTTTGGGCTTTATTTGATATTTTTTTAATTCTCAGCAAGAATTTTTATGAAAAAAGAAATGCTTCCTCTCAATGCTTTTATATGGAAAGAAAGCTAGTTTTTAATTAAACCCCCCAATCTCAGCGACACTTTCTTGACAGATTAACATAATTTAAATCTAGAAGGTAAGACCTGGTTGTGTAGTTTGACATCAAGAAGATTAAATTTCACCCTGTTGCCTCCTACCAAGACCAATAAACTCTATCTAGCTAGAACATCACTACTAGAAAGGTGTCTGCTCTTGACCTGAAGATAAGAAGACCTTGAGAACTTACTGCTTCCTTAGTAGTTCCCTTTGCTAATCACACTAATCTTTCCTTACTAGATTTAGGCTTATTCAGCAACCAGTGCTCTCCTTTTGTGAAGGTATTTTTACAATGTTATCATGCTACTTCTCAGTCCTCTTTGACAAACCTAAACAGGTCTCCCTGAAAGGCTTTTTCTCAGAGTCTCTGGATTTTTTGCACCTCTTTCCTGCACCCTCTGCAGCTTTTTCTCTCCACACATCTGTTTTAAAATCTGGATACCAGAATGGGATCAATCTCCCCAACACTCACCAAGAATGTACATAATAAAAAAGACACAGGCCACATTGCAGGAAAGCCGTCAGCACACTGCAGTCACCAATATATAATATATCAACCTAAGCTGCAAAGATCTAAGCTTTATTTGGTATCTTTTATGAGCTGTTGCTATGGAAATGGACCCCCCAAAATAAAAGCTATGGCCATTGATGGTCTATATTCAGAAAATATTGGTGGAGCTGTTATGAATATAGACTTAAATACAAAAGCTAAGGAAAAGAACGGCAAAACCAGAAAGCTTTGGGGAGGGTATCACTGAATCTTGCTGCTTTGCATCTATAAGCTGCTGCTTTATGACATTTTTTCCCAATAGGGAACTCAAAAGTTATCAGAGGTGTTTTGGGATAGTTAGTTTTGTGCAGGTTTGGCTCGTGTTAATGTTTTGCATCTTGGTTTTGGCTCCTCTGATGGGTGGGAAGACTGTTAGCATTTTTCATGTGTCTATTATTCATGAGATCCGCCAAAGCTTTGGCCAACCTAAAGCTGGGCACTGCTGCGGGGTTACTGTTTAGTCTATTGAGGTACAACTCGGATCCGTCTTTCCTTTCCTTTCCACTGAAGCTGGCGGAACGGTAAACGACAACTATTACAAATGATCGCTGGTGGTTCCTCGGACACCCAGAGAGTTGAGTATAGTGAATGGAGCAGGATGTTTCTGGCTTCTTGAAAATATTTCCATCGCATGTCTTTGTAGGTAACTGACAAATATACTTAAAGAACCACTGCCCCATCCAACAAAGCTGAGCAAAGACTCTTAAAATTTATTACATATTTCTCCTACCACAGTATTTCCCTTTCTGTTTTTGTTACTGACAAAAATATTCATCTAAAAGTAGGAGAATATCCTTCCCTTTTCTAATCATCTGCTGCTTTATATCAAATTAGAGACTAAATCTAAAACAAGTAAGGGGAATGATTGTCCATTTTTTGTGGTGCTGGTCACATCGAGAGGCTGTCATATTCCTCCTGCAAACATCAGGTTTCTGACTGAATGGCATATTTGGGTTACTTGCATGTCCATCTGTACAACATTTTCAAAAACCATTTTGCTACCAGTCTTATGGAAATAAAAGATCAAATCAACTACTGAATACAATCAATACAAGAGCACACAAATGAAATGAAAGGATTAATCTTTATTTGGCCTGAAATTACCACTTCAGTGTTAAAGCAGACACAGAAAAGCTATGTTACTCCTGTCCAGGAGTTGGCCCAAAACAGGAGGAATCAAAATAAAGTCCAGCACTTTTCTTAGCTATCCAAAATACACTAGAGACAAATAATCTGCAATTTTCACCTTCACATTGTTTGTGAATGGTGGATGTGGCCTTTGCAAATGTTAGCAAAACTTCTAGCATGTACAAGGAATAATTCAGCAAAGAAATTGGTCCCAACCATCATCAGAGCAGTGAGAAAACAAACACAAGTGGATTAACATAATTGCTTAATCAACAGCATTCAATGAAGGGCCTGCAAGTGTGCTGAATTAATCATCTCATTGTGAGGTGCATTATGAGTAATGAACATAATGAGAACTTTGCACAGCTGGGAACTATTTTAATCCATTAACAAGTAAAATAGGGCTAGAAAAACAACATTTCATATTTTTTTTTACTCTATAACTAGCCTTGATATTGAATTTTGGGGTTAATTTAGAGAAATTAAAGGAGGAATCACCTTCCAAACCTTCCCAGCTATGAATGACAATTCCGTTCATAGGAAGATATTCCCTCAACCAACACCAATGGATTCTGGTCATTGTAATATTTTTAGTGACATCAGTAGGCTTTCACTGGGAATGCTGCACAAAATATTCTGCATGTTGAGTTGACAGGATATAGCCAAATCCTTTCATTAGGCATTGTGATGTTGCTGAAGGTGAAGATCTGTGGGGGAGGTTTGAATACTGTCTTTTCTTCCCTGTATACCTGTTTTAGTCCAGCTAGAGGGTTGGTGGCCTCCACCTTGACCCTCCTGAACAACAGATGAAGCTGAATCTTGAGTGTTTCAGACACTGAGGTACTGTTTGCATGGACTCTGACTCCTTGGGAGAGATGGGGACAGGGAAATCCCAGGAAAAAAAAAAAAACAACACAAAACTATTTCATATTCTTCAGGAGAAGAAGAGCATTTGAAAACAGCATGAGCCTGATGCACTTTGCATAGGTCTCCAAATGGTGGTGTCAGTTCAGGTCCCACAACTGCTCCTTTCACACTAGCTGTAGCTGCTGAAGTCCTGCTAATTTGACTCAGCTCAATGTGTGGGAATTTATTGTACTATTTTTTAAAGTCTGACGTCTTCAAAGGAAATATTTACCCACAGTCATCACTGACCTGTGATGACTCAATCAATTGCAGACTGGCAAGAAAAACCAACTTACTCAAAGGGATTTAGGAGACAAAGTGCTCCCTTCTGGCTATAACTAATACATCTCTGTTCCAGTCCTCAAGGGTCACTGTTGGAGAACTATGCAACACCATCTCCCCTGTTCCAGTTGGCCAATATTTCACTAGATTACTTAGGTAATAGCAAATATGTGGACATATAAAGCGTATATAATGCTCTCCCTCCATTTTTTTCAAGCATGATTTTCTCCTTTAAGAGCATGAAAACTAAGACAAAACATATTGACACAGGACAAAGCAAATAGTCATCAGCGTGTTACGTGGTTTGGCAAATGTAGCCAAGGGAAATTTCTTATCTGTAGATATCCTCCTCCCAATCCACGCTGTCTCCTCCATGAGGTGTGTTAAATACTGCAAAAATCCTGAGCTGATCCTCACAGAACTGATAAGGAAAATGTCAGTGGTTTTTGTCCCCTTCCTGAAGTGGGATGTTCAGAAAGGGATGCTATCCAGTCTGGAAATGCTTGAAGAAAACAGTTAATACATGAGCTTTGAAAGAAAACAGAATTACATCTTGATCACCACACTGATTTTCATTTGGCTACTGAAATCAGGAAGGACAAAAGGATTTTTTACTTATTTGGGAACAGCTGGCAAACAAAATCCCCAAATAACCAGAAGGCTAAAAATGGTTCTCAATACCAACTCTTAATAAAAAGCATAATTTTAGAGAAAAATCTTTACAATATTTCTCCTATTGGTTATACGTATACAGAGGGAGTATCTTCTCAGAACATATTTATGGCTATTGTGATTAGTCTTCATGAAAATTTGGATAATAAAATCATCTGAAGATTAAGATCTCATACTTTAACCTTCCCTCAGGTTAAAACAGGTCATTTTGAATCATTTTATCACTGTTGACACAACTGAGCTTTGTGATTGTGCTTTCTTGGATGTTATGACTTTCTAAAATGGAAAAAAAAAAAACCAAAAACATTTTGGCTCTTCATTCAGGTTTTGGGTGCTATTAGTTGGAAATGAGAATGCAGAGCAGTTTATAATGGTCGATAATCTCTGCTAAAGCAGCTTTAGGAAAAGGTTGTTATCAGCTTGGAAAGACCGAGAAAAAGTAATGTTACTGCCATAAAATTGTCTTACAAGTACGCTTCTATGTGGGTAAGCAAGCATAAAATGAAAGAATAAAGATGGTAGGTAAGTAGGTATTTGCTCTGGAGGAAGACATGCTCTTCTTGATGTCAAGAATAATGTTCTCTCTGCATGTATTGCAGAATCTTTACCTGGAAAAACACTCCATGCACAACTCTTCTGATTATAATCCCAGTACATAGCATAGACAGGTCTCCCACCGAAACCAGATTGTACAGATGACACCAGGTTGCATATACACCGTATAAATTAAATGGTGACAAGTTCTGCCAAATACAGGATGCTTGCATTAAGAAGAGAAGAGAGGCTCAAATTTTAAAAATCCTCTAAAAATTAGTTTCCCCTAGCTTTTGCAACCTCAGCACCTGAAACTCAAGTAACAAAAACTAGGTGTTAAATTTGGCATTTGAACAACACTTCCTACTTTGCAGCCAACCTCGAGGCTTTAAAATTTGTTTTAATTTTACATTAGAACAAAACCCAAACTTGTAAAATATTCTCACAAAACAGAATGGTGTCAAACCATATGTTTGGGGATGGAAAGAGAGGTTTTAAATACCATATTTTATTTCTGAGTGACTGGAAAGGTAAGGCCAGTATTTTTTCCCCATAAAGATTTTAATTAAACTACAATGTCTTCCCTAAATATTTAGACTTGTCAAACCAGGATATTTTGGTAAGAGGACATTTAGTAAAATAGCATCTAATAATCCCTAGAACTTTATTCTAAAAATCATGCTGAAGTTAACATATACAGTAATATGTGGAACTTACCACACTTAAAGTTATACTTGTGCATCTTTCCACAAGTAGGTTTTCTGTTCAGAAACATCTGAGAATAGTCATTGTCTTAAAGCTGTGTGCCTGCTGAGCCTGGGCTAAAAGCATTTTACATAATGAAATCTTAATGCTCTTTTATTTAAACATAACAGGAAAAGAGGAAAAATGCCTGTAGAGAAGCTGTTGCACTTTCTTCTGATGTACAGCAAAGAACTGAAAGTTGGTTAGCCCAGATTTTGCTGGTTTTCGTCTATGTGGTACTCTCAGGTTAAACTCTCATAAAACTCATTCTTGTCCTGGAGAACAAATGCCAAAATGATCTCACCAGAGACAACATCTGACAACCGTAGTTATTGCAAATGTGATAGACACTTGCCCAGGGTAAGGTGTTTTGCTGGTGTTCACAGAAGTCTAAGGCAAGAATACATCCAGTTTACAGAAGAGCTTGACTACTGATAGTAAGGATCTTAAGTATTTATTTTGAAAATAGGCCAATTAAGGTGCCTTGTTTGCAATGCTATGGTCCATTCTATTCTATGAAAAGGAAAATACTAAGGAACTGAATGACAAACTTGGAATTTATGGTATCCATTTTCCCATTTTTTAAGGTCCTTAGAGTTGATAGAGGAGCAATATTCAGGTATCACTTATGATGGGGAGCGAGGTTCAAAAACTGAACTCGGATAGTTTCTTTCAGTTGTTTTTTTTGCCTCCTCTACAAGACCCAGCTGGCATCTCCACAGTGACCAGAATATTTGCTGCAAGCTATGCTAGAGAACCAAGTCAGCACACAGAGTAATTGGGAAGGTCCAGGTTACCCTCACAGTCTCTTATTTTACTGTTGTTCTGAAAGAGGTCTCAAAACTGCCTTCCTTCTGCTGTGCTGAGCCATTGCGCGTGGGGTGGCACAGCAGTACAGTCCATGGGGTGCATCTGGAGGCTGCTGGTGCTGCTGGACCATTTTCAAGCTCATTCTGTAAATGCTGGAATACTCCTGTGTATGAGACTTTGAGACACAGGTAACTGGGGCACAGCACACTAATAATAGGAAACCGCTGCCAAGGTTTTAATATTTTCTTTACATACTCCTTCTGTAAGGCTGGGAGATATTTGTTCATGATTTGATTGTGCTCTTAATAATGACTAGAAAGGGGCTGAGCTGCTTTCGGTTACTCTGTTGCAATCTGGACTTGCTCTCGCTTTTCACCTAAAATCCTCACATCCTGCTTCAGTACTGTTTAATACTCTGATAATATGGGTCTGAGACATTTACTAAACATGCATTTAGGGAATCACTACATGGAAACTGCGTTTTGGCTCTCATGACTTGTCTCAGAGGCAGAAGTTATCTAAGTTACTGTTGTTGGAGTACGTTGACAGAAAAGTGCTCTCTCTTCCACCTGCCCCATCTCTGATTTGAGCAAAGACTGCTGATTTTAGGGTAGAAACTGCACTCTGGTGTGGATCAATCTGAACGGAAACATGCTACCATGGCACGGTAAACCTGTGCGCTCAGTGCTACAGCTGCACCCGACAGATATATTTATACTAGACAAATGATGCAGAGTTTCACTCATCACTGCCCTCTGCGTATTTCTTACATGAAGGCTTCTGCATGGCTGCACTCTTGTAAACCTTTGTAATAAGAAGACTCCCCAGCCTTTCTTACCCCCTTCCTTCTCTATTTTTCTCCTTTCCTCCAGCAGGCTTGCGGTGCTCGCTCTCAACGCTGGGGCTGTGCCTGGTGAGGCCTCTCAGAAGGTCCGTCCTTTCTGGCCCGTGTTCACGCTGGTGAAAAACATGCCTTTCTCGAGCCTTTGAGCCGAGCTGAAGGCGGATATGAAGTCAACAAGTATAATATGAAAATAAATAAAAATCCAGTTCAAACAAACCACTTGCCTCAGTAAATAGCTTCTGGCCCCCTTTCAGGACTGCCCAGCAAATCTTCTTAGCTATCTTGTTTTCAAACAGCTTGAAGGCCTAATCCTTCAAAGCGTACCTTGTTTTGGAGCACTTAATTCAGCTCACACAGAAATTACTCAGATATTATTGTGTATCGATGATTCATGATGGCTCTGCTGGAAAATGAAAGCTAAGGAGTCTAATCAATAAAATAATTTAGTCTCTTTGAACTAGTTCCAGGTCAATTTTTCTTGGCAGTTTTTTCACTTCCTGAATTATACTGACCAAAACCATGAATAATGATCTAAAATTACACAATATACAGAAACCATCTGTTAGATAGAAACTGGAAGGGTGATGTCATCAGGCTACTTCTAATCTGAAGCTTGTATGTTGCCAGTGATGATGTCACGGGCTTGGCAACTCACTGGTTCAGTTGGTTAAGCATGAGTAGCAATGCTATTTTTCTCCCATTTTCTATGAAAAGAATTCACTTGTGCCCATTATCTATAGAAGAAATGGAAGGACTGTGTGCTTACGTAATTTATCCTACCTGTAGTTTCAAGTTAAAGGAACCATAATTTGTTTAGAGGCAGCTCATCAAGAAACCAGAGCCAGCCCAAAGTGTCTTGGGCTTCCATGAAGTTCTCCCTTATAGATTTCATCCTGATCTCTCAGGTGCTTAAAACAGTTGGTCTTAACTAGCTAGACTGGTTAGGTGTGTTTCAGACAAGTCTGATGCATACAGAAGTAATTGCCAATTCCAGACAGCATCCTGGATGCTCTCGTTTAATTCCAGCAAAAGCTCCATCAGGCCTCATACACTGGATTGAGTCCAGTCACACTGAGGATAACAGCAAAATTCCATATAATTTAAATGCAAGCCGCTTTCTGGGTTGAAACTCTTTCCCCATCTCAGTGATAATGTAAAAGAACATGGTAAGCCAGAGCCAAAGCTTATCTTACCAGGAGTTTTTGACTGACAGTATCCATTGGCAGTTGTTTCAAGGGAGGATTAAGGACTTCCATAGCGGGGAGAACTGTGGAATAACTTGTCCATGTAGCAGGTCACAGTCTGATCTCTGCTGGAAACGGTATTAAGGACTGAAGCATGAAGCTTGCTGTCCCTTTCAACTGGTAGTTGTTATTGCCACCTTGACGTGTTTGAAACGATTGTTTCCTCTGATTGTTCTTCCTTCCTGAACGTCAGAGATGGTGTCTCCTACCACCTAACCGTGCTCACTCGAACGACAGTGAATACAGATTGAGTATTTTTGTCTCATCTTTGCTGTAACTGAACCCGAAAACCAACGTCTCTGTGACTTCTAGGAGAGAACACCAGCACTTTAATTTTTAGAACAGAAGAAATCGTTAGTGTTTGGTGTTTCACAAATTCTCCCAAGACAGTCTTTAAAAGATCTGAGTTTCATTTAAACTTTGTATAAAATTTCACTTAATTTGTGCTTGTTTATTAAGATGTATAATTTAATTGCTCTAAGTGCCTGAAAATGTATTTCTAGTTAGATGGAAACCTGTAAACAATCAAGTTTCTTATTTTAACATTATTTTCATTCTGCCTTTAGGGCTTCATAAGATAATAAAATGTTAGGTTTTCTTTCTAAATGCAACAGTCCTATGCATATCATTTTTGAGGAAAGTTCAGTCACAAAATTCCAAAGTTCTGTTTTTAAACCTAAAGTATCTACTTTGGACTTGCAATTACAAATTCACATCAGCTTATATACAGTAAATTGTCCCGCAAACTTGCTGGTTGTTACTGAAAAAATCTGAAAGGGTGTTCAATGAGTTTAATATTGCTTTGAATGTATTAACATCAGAATTCAAATATGAATCCATGCACAATTCTGTGTACAACAGCTGAAATGAGGAGATTTTGGAAATATCTCATTTTGCTATTTCTGTCTGCTATCTATTCTGTCAAGATCTTCTGTATTTCAGCCCTTTCGAGTACAAATTGCCAACAGGCTCTGTAATGATAAAAATACATTATAGTTTTATCTGTGACAAATACAAGGTTATTCAGTTTTTTGTACAGATAGATTTTTGTCCTCCAAGACGGCCACTGTCACAACAATGTGAGGTATTTTTGCTGCCTTTTCAGAGCAGCAGGTAATAATTTCTGAGATGAGAATGTGTATCCAAACTGATGGCATGATTCTATAACCCCAAAATCTATAATGTAGATATCTCCAAATGGCAATGAATTACATTTGACTCTTACAGAGCCAGCCTCGTTATTTGTCATTTTAAAGGGCAAGGAAGAATAAAAAAAAAAGGTCAATCTTGAATCAGAAAGAAAAGTAGGACTGTGCTTTCTTCCCTGAAGGAATCACAATTTGCAATCACTTCACAACCGCAGTAGTAAATTCACCGTTTTCTGTGTACCCTGCTAAAGCCCAGAAGCATCTAACCTAAGAGCCTGCCACTGAATCAAGGCTTTTGTTAAAGTCCTGTTGATGGAAATCTGTGCTCCCACTGCCCCAGCTTACTAGATCTCCGTGGCAACCGCACAGTTGATGCCTGCCCAATATTTTCATTGGCAGTCCATCAAAGAATTTGAGACTGTGCAAAGTTTGGGGTAAGAGAGGCAATCGGTGCTGCCTCCAGATACCAGGTCCTGTGTCGTTTTGTTATGGGAAGTCACTGGCTGTATTTGAGACAACAGCTTGGTCAGTGAGGGTTTTCTTTGCCTTCTCTTACAGTTGTTTACCATGTAGCCTTTGTAAAGACGGTTTGTTTTGTTTTGTTTTTTTCCTTGAACACTGAAAAGTCTCAGGTTTTCCTTCTAGAGCTCCCCAGAGCTTACAGTCCTTGATTTCCACCCAATTTCTATCAAAGGATCAGTACAGGGAATCTCACTGATACATATACCCCTAGGGGATTACAATTGCAAACCCTGTCAAGTACCTTTATAATTTAATGAAATTTTGACAAATTAAAGCAGCCGTATGTTTACAAAACAACTTTATCTGACATTCACACTTTCACATGTTGCTTTGGCTTAGATGAGAGATACACTGTAAGGATACTTACATTACAACAACCAAACTGTGTCAACAGTCTTGTGTTACATCTGCAATACCGGATCAGATTTGAAAAGAACCTTGACTAGGAAGGAAGCCGGATTTGTTTTAAAGTCTGGCAAATTTGAAAGACCCGCTTTAACAGCAGTAGAATAATAAATACCTTTCAAGCATGCTATATATTTAAGGGATACTGTCAAGTTGATTTAAGCCCCAAATTTAGGTTTTCTAAAATGAAACAAGAATAGAAAAATTGGGGTTTTTACAATGTAAGATTGTTACTTTTATCAAATATTTAGACTTGCATTCTACAACAGCTTTTCATAGACACAGTTAACATTATGTGTGTGAATAAACCTATTTTGTTCAGTGAGGTGACTCAGGTAGGTAAAGTTTAGATTTTACATATTTGGCCTTAATGTTTCACTGTTAGGTAGGAGCTAGTATTATCCTAGAAAGCGTGCTACAAATCTAGTAATTCAGAATGTCAAACTGATGGATACTTCTGAATGCTACAACTCGCATGGTGCTAATGCCCCCATCACTGACACGTAGTTCTGGGTGTTAAAATGCTGTACAGATAGCCAGCTATCGATTAATTAAAACAAACCCCTACTCTGACTGCAAAGCACTCCCTTAACATAGATCATTTGACTGTATTTCTCCTAATAGAGACAGCAGCAGATATCATTTTCTCTTTTTTTTTTTTCCTTTCCAAAGAACTTTTGATTATCTTGATTTCTACCACCCAGAAAAATGGGAGAAAATGCTCATCTTAATTTCCCTTTTTGGATGAGGGGAGAGAAATATACATCTATAAATCTGTAGTCATTCGGGACTTCAAATGCTTCACTTATCTGGTATTGTAAACTTGGAGCTGTAGAGTAATACTCACCAGACAAGTCATAAATCATGACTAAAGACAGGTGCAATAAATACCAGTGTCAAAAAGTTACAAAGTAAAATTATATTGTTTTGACAAGACGTCCAGATGCGTTGACAACAGAGCAAGTAAATGGTCTTTCTCTGAGAGTCTGTATTAGTGCAGAGGAGGCTGAGGAAGAAAAAAAGAATCTAAAAGACCCAAGAAAAATAACCTGAAAGCTTAAAGGCTTATCATGAAAACTATGTAACTACTGCAAAACACCTATGAACACATTCATTTTCTGCATGACTTCCTCTTTTTTCTCTAGCAATCTATTTCAATAGAGTGCATCTCCTATATATATATTTTTTCTTTTTTTTCTGGTTTGCTTTGCTATTTTAGGTAAACAGTGATTGACAAAGAACTATTTCTCTTTTTTGCACTGCACGATATTCACATATATTCTGTTTAACTAGGTATTCCCATCACTGCAATAGCATTTGAGTAGCTTTAATATATTTAAAGTTACTGCTCCTCATCACAAGATGTGAGTTCTTTTACATACAAAAAGCTGGGACAGAAAATCTGTTTCTGCTATCCCTCCCTATTCAAGAATTCAGCCATGTGCTTAAGTACCTTTCTGAACAGATTTGGGGTTGCTCTTCAATTTTATGTTAATATGGGGCTTTCATGATTTTCCGAACCTAGGCGAGAAGGTTCAACAACTGCCAGTTTCCGGTTTTAAGCACTTTTTCAAAGATCAGGGAGAATTTAATATGGAAGGGCTGTCTTTTAAAACCTGGCCAATTGCCCCAGCCGTGAGACTACCCCAGCTTCTTGCTTGTTTGTGATCCTGCTGATGTTGGCAATAGATATGCCAGTATCTCACATCTTTTATTTTCTATAACTTCCACGTATTTGGCAGAACTCTTTTGTGACACTTTCAATAGAGTATTCTTGCTGAGTTCTAGCAACAGTTTTGGAGTTAACCTTGTGATATGCCTGGATTTTTTTGCTGCCTGTATTTTACTCTTAAATCCTGAGGAATAGAATTCTGTTCTTGGAAGAGAACAAATTTGCACTATGAAAGACTTCCATGTAGTATGTTAATTAGTGGAAATACTGTAGTGCTACCTCACCAAGAGTTGCTAGAGCTATATTATGTAGCTGAACTAAGAGAGCCATCTCTGTACAGTGCCGCAGTGCTCAGCCCTCCTGAGAAGTTAGGTGCATTAAACCAGGTGGAGCTTTCTGCCGGTACAGTTAAACTTTGCTTCATTCCCTGATTTAGCTAAGGTATTTGCACATGCCTTTGCGTTTTTCCAAATATAGGTACCGATTTATGCAATTTTGCCTGAGAGAAATTCCAGTAGCAGAATCTTAATATCGAAAGCAAATCTTGGTATTTCTGCCCAGGTGAAGCTTTCACAGTGTTTACGAGAAACTTGGCCTATGAAAGGATGATTTTTTGACTCCCGAAACCAGGCTGTACTGTAGATGGTGGTAGGACTGTTGAGACTTGGGCTGCCAGGCCAGACATCAGCACCCTGTAAAACCAAGCCAATATGTTTCTGTTGAAAGGAATGCGCTACCATAAATGAAGGCACTTGAAGGTCAAAGGTCATTGTGAGTAATTAGCCCAGGCCATTAAAGGAAGAATAAAAATCATGTTTTACAAGCTGATAGAAAAGAAAGTTAAAAATATGCCTTAGAGAAAAAAAAAAATCCAGCACCACATGGTTGATTGTGTGCATGCATGTGCACATGCACGCATGAGTAAGGACACGCACACATATTTTCTTTATGAAAGTCTGCTTCTGACCCACTCTGTGTATGTGTTCCATTACCACTTAGCTGAAATTCTGGGGAAAAAGTAAATTGTCCTATGCTGTATACAGTATTTTTAAAAGCTACCTTTAAATTGGTCAAGTCTTTTTATCATCATATTATCTCCTTCCTCCATCTTAAAATCTGTTTGACATTGGAAAAATACACAAAGTTTGACAGCCAGGATAAAGTGAAATCTGAATATATCCTTGGTAAATGTTGGCCATTTCAAAGCAGCTCTTGGGAGATCTGGAGGGATGCTGTGCTCTAAGAGTACAAACAATCCACAAAGGACAAGCAGCCCATTGCCCACTAACCTGATGGATGAGTGCCCCATTAAAGAGTCTCTTGGGGCTATACAGTTGCCTATTTTACTTAAATGAAATCAAATATGTTTAAAGCTGTGTAGGCTATGCTACAGTTGCTAAATTGTATAAAATGGAAAAAGATTTTTAGCACAACTTAAAGAAAAATCCTGATCATCTGTTGCAAGATGGTACTTCAGTTCCACACCAGTTAACAGTGCCTATAGGTGGTTGTGCAGAAGAATGTAAACACACTGTAGTGCAGGTTGGGTTTTTTTTTTTCTTCTTAGATGTATTAGTAATTAAGGTAATTCCAGGAGATTCTTCAGGAGGTTCCCTCTGTCAGGCTCATATTTGCATGTGCTCAGAGAAGGCAGGGGTATCCAAAGCAGTTTTGTTCCAGAGGACTCCGAGCACTGTGGATAGCCTCACCTTCACCAGTGACATCTCCTGCTAACCGCAGTAAAAGTTTAAAAAACATTCAATTCTCCAAGCCCTGCCACAAATGACTCTCTGAACAGTTGCACTGACAGTCTCAAAAGAGCGATAACAAAAAAAGCAAACAAGTTATCTAGAGCCGTTTCAGGAACTAACTTAAAACAATTTACTTTTCACCCACTTCCTCCAAATCCTGTCCCAAATCAACTAATATCCACTACTTTCCTATCACTGATGCTGGATATAGAGAGGGTCTCTCCATGACAGGGGTCAGGGATAACACCTTGCGTTAATCAGCTCTAAGATGGTTTCCAGTTCTTCCTGAGACCTCACCGCTATAAAGGAGTCCTGTCAGCAGCAATTACCATGAAACTCTTTCAGAAGAAAAGGGATCTATTTAGTCTATTTGCCTCTCTGGTGTTCCCAGATCTTTCTTCAAAATGAAAAATGCCATTCAATAATCTAAAAGGACATGCCACTGTTAGACCATCTATTTTAGACAAGGGCTTTATTTTCTCTTGGGTCTGTGGCACAGAGGCCTTGACACAGTAAGTAACAGAAGATGGGATGCCAACATTCATCTGCTGGTTGGGGATGGAGCGGTATGAATAGTGAACAAATAGGCATATAGTTGGCTTGCCCTCGCATATGCTGCCTTTCCCTGCAGCTCACACTATTAAATGCCTCTTTCACATGTTCAGAAGGAGTCTAGCAGTCCAGATTTGGATAGAGTACTGTTTCCAACGTGGTCTGGTAAAATCTGTCTTGGACTGTTTCAATTTTATGTCTGGATAGATTTGTTTTCTTCACCAAGGATTCTGCCATGGTTGGATATTGCTAGAACCCTGTATCCACTTTGAACAGATATGTCCGGTATTGTTTTGTCCTGGTTTTGATGTGGTGAAGTCTTTCCAACTCTTTTTTCTGTTTCTTCTCCACCTTTGCCTCTAGTCCTCTTGGTGACCCCCATGTCCACATTTCACCTTTAGCATAACTCTGCTCCCTTTTCCCTGGAAATACTCATAACCCCCTACTGATCCCACGCATCTCTTAGAAGCTGCATCCTCAACCCTGCAATTCCCCACAGGACACTTAGACATTTGCTTTTAATCTGGACCCTGAGTTTATAATGAATTCTGTAAACATAATCACGAGGACTTTCATAAAGGAAAGCACACGCATATCACAGCCATTTTTGCTGACACTTTTGACTCTGGGCTTGATCTTTGCCCAAGTTGCAAAATAAAAAGGGCAGAGGGCAGAGTTCAAAAGCGGCCATTTACCTCTTGGATTATTGAAAATAAAAAGCCAGCGGAAACCCTCCTGAGTAATTTGAGGAAACTTCTCTCCCCCTCCTCCCCCAGGAAGGATGTCATTATATTGTTTTCTAAGGTTAGGTCTGTTTATAGAAATAAACACTTGAGTGAAAACAGGCATGAAATGCTAGAAAGCCAGCAAAGAAATCTAGATAGCATGTGATCTGAACCAGCACACAGATACCAGCAACTAATGCCAAGCAACTGCCTCAAGTTCAAGCACCTCCTCTCCTGGCTATTGTCCAGCAAAGTCTATTTTCGTACATATAGTTTATTGGTGATTTACCTACACACTGATAGGGACATTTGTGTGTGTCTTTGGGGATGCTTAATATGAAATGAAATTTAAAAAAATAATTTAAAATTAATTCAACAGATTCCTCTCTGTTACCACAAGGCCTTGAGTGCAGCAATGCAGCAGTAAGACAATTTGCATGTCCTCTTTTGCAGACCTAGTTATTAAATGGAGCTTTTTATGATCAAATATCAGTAATGAGTATTATCAGCTCCCATTTAAGGCATCCAAAGCTAAGCTTTCAGAACTACAAGTAACCCAAGACTGCCAGTCAGTCAGTCATAATAATAATAATACATGCTGTAAAGATGATTCTATGCCACTGAATCACGTTTCCCTGCTGTCAGAGTTTGTGCTCCAAGCTTCTCCAAATACTTGCATTTATGTATGTCTTCACCTATCCTCCTTCACCTCTGACTGGCAACAGCTGGAAGATCCTGGAATGCGTTTCAGAGGCATTCACTGTTCTTCAGATGATGTTTGAGCATTTCTTATCTTTTCACATCTCAATTTTTTTTCCGACTATAATATTTATCACTCTCATTTCCACTTGTCCCAGTTCCATTCACTTTCTGCTTATTGACCAATAAAAAGTTTACTTATTGCACCTTTTTTCTTCTTTTACCGACTTACCACTAGGGGAAGGGAGGAGATTTGGGTTTTTCCTTTCTCCTCCTTCCTTTCCATGTAACATTTTTTCCCTCCTCTTTTCCATCTGTGAACTGCAGCCATCAGTTTTGATCTCCAGCAGTTCCCATCACATTGCGGTCGTGCTTCACTCTTCTTCTCATGGTTGTGTTTCTAGGTCTGGGTATTGTTCCCACCTCCCTTCCTGTCCAAATTTGGAAGCAGAAATGGATTGAATAATACTAGGTGGACAATAAAATAAAAAAAGCCCCAAACCCTGGCATTATGTAGAAACTGAAGTGCATGGAGGAGTTCATAAATCATTCTTCCTGCCACATCTGTTTTTATTTTGAAGTTTATCAGCGTACTTAGTCGCAACAGGGATTTTTTGGGGTAGAGGGAGGAGGAGGAGGGACGGGTTGCAATATTAATCTCCCAATGTGACTTATAGAATATCAGAGAATAGGGGAAAGAAAGGCTTTTAGCTGGTTTCTGCTTTTCCTTCCTTAAGACTGGAGATAAAGATTGGCTGCACACCGTGAGCTTGGCTGAAAAGGGCAATTCATGCATCCCTTCTTATCAGTTCTCAGAGGGGAGAGCTGGAGTTCACCCTGCACACTGTACAGCGATAGTCCCGCTCCCACATGGGGAGGTTGGTGGGTGTGTGAAGATAAGACAAGCTTAAAACTGATACCTGTCCAGACAAAATGGACTTTTTTCCCCTCTCTCTAGTCTGCAGGGAACATGTGTGGGCATCTTTAAAGACACTGGCAATGATAAGTTTTTGTCTGTTCTCCACGTCTAGAATCAAGTGGCAGTCGGGGGGAGAGGGAAGTCGGCACAGATATCCGGCTCTAATGAGCCTTAAGTCTTTCCCAGAACTTTGAGCAAGTTGCGAGCAATAACCTCATAGTTCCCCTCCCTTCTGATAAAGATGATGTTTGCTTGACATATTCTTCCATCCCATTCTGTGGCAGCAAAGGCTGATATACTTGCATCAGTTTTGCATTTTCTAGACCTGACAGACGATCTTCACATAGGATTTCTGCTTGTGTGGATGATGCAAAGCACACAGATTGACTTCCTTCTTTTTTTTCAAAGTGCCATATATTTTTACGTCGGAAGTGAGTGCAAGCATGCCTCATAGGAAACGTTAGCAGAATGTTCTCTTCCACATGAAATCCTTGCTTTCAGAAGCAGAATACAGGTATTTCAGACACTTACAAATTCTGGTAAATCTGACTGTCTCTCTGCAAAGGCCAGAGAAATGCAAGGAAAAAAATTATAGAATTAAGAACTTGCTTTAATTTGTTTTAATTCCATTGAAAAACGTGACCCCTTTTCTTTCTTTTAATAAAAGTACATATTAAAATCTTTTTTTGTTTTAGCCAGCTTTAGGCACCCTGACAACAAAATGTCAGGTACAAAGCTTCCCTATACTATTAAAGATTGATTCAGTTCCAAAGTGATATTAGTCAATATCTGTATTAATTTCTATGCCACAATATTTTCATTTTCTTTTATACCTGCTGCAAACAGAAATATTAATTTATTATGATTCTAGACTAATACTTAGCTTTGAGCGCATTTTCTATCTTGAGTAAGTATAATCCCCCCAAACCCCATTTATTTATTCCATCATTTTGACCTCTCTTCCATCTTTGGTTGCAAATAAGATGTGGATGTTATGATTATTTAAATCCACATCTGATGAGTCAAAACTGGTGTCCAAGGCTGTGCTCTACACAACTAGCACTTACAATCAAGGGTCTGTAATATGTTGGTAGCATCATATTTAGAAACACTAGGACCCTTATTCTCCCCTTAGTGTAAAAAAGGATTAGCAGAGGTATTGGAGTTACATCAGTGCAGAAGCAGTGTAAGTGAGAGGAGAATGCGTTTTGAGTCCTGATGTGTGTTACAAATGTATATTATAGAAACACACGGATATCACCTACTTAAGATGGTGCAAATGGGCTGGGTTCCCACTACTGGATCTGTTAGTGAAGGAAAATATTTACCTTGAAAGAAAATCAATGATGCCAGACAGACGGTAGATGTGAATGATTTGGTTCAGATGGAGACTGTGGGAGGAGACTCGGGCAGGAGCTACCCCTTATCAGCCCACCACTATACTTCATTCCCAGCTCAGTGGTGTCCTAGTCTAAACAGAAAGCCACTTATACATATAACGTCATTTTTGGCCTGCCCTTTTTTTTTTTTTTTTTTTTTTAATAAATTTGGGTCTTTTTCCTCCAATTCTGTGTTCAGAGATGAAATTCTACTTAGCCATGCCTGTCTCTGCTGGACTGAAAGGGCCTTCTCTAAAGTGACAGTAAACATGGCACATCCCATGCTTTCCTCCTCCTCGCCATGTCACTGCTTCAGGAATCATCTTCAAAGTATCTGGATGAGGGCACATGTACCCACACCTGAGGAGACATTTGTACTCAGAGGGGAGATTGCTGCAGCTGATTTTGATATTGCCCATTTTACCTTGTCTTTTACTCTTTTATGACTAGTAAAGTCCATTGAATCTGTTGGGAATTCTTCACTGCTGCCTTTGTACAAAATGACAATCATGTAGTCATCACCATTCTGCTATTAGTAATTCCCAGGATTTATGTTGCAACTTTCTGTGAATTTGGGATGAAGGGAAAAATTCAGGTAAAATTGCCAAGTTTCATCTGTCAGCTTATTGTCATAAGGATTTGCCTACTTGGAAGGCTCTTCTTTGCAAAGCTGATTCCAATTTCTTTAGTCTGCAAATCAATCTGCAAATCACCAGTGCACAAGGATATCTAATGTTTGCTTGCAGATGAATGAGAATAGATTTCAAGTGACATCTAGTATATTATACTTCTGCTTCAGGTCTGCAATTAAATGAACAAGAATGAAGTATGGAGCTGTTTTAAAAAAAATGGTAACTTTCTCCAACCAAAATAGATTATATATTGAGCCAGAATTTCTGAGAAGATGTCAGAATTGTGGTTATTTTATCCAAATTGGTTTGTCCAACCCAAGCAGATTATTCATATTCTCTCTCTCTCTTTTTTAGCTGCTTTTTATAAACAAGGTGAAGCAAATCACTGAAATACAGTTTACGACTCCTGTTTGTACAGACCATGTTGACTTAGCACTTGAATTGCTTGTCTCATTTAACTGATTCATGGTGCAAGAGGATGCTGCGCTCTTGATTTGTAGCCCAATTGATATTTTGCTTGCCCTCAGGCTACCACAAATGCTGGGGCCTGGTTTCCATTGAGTGATTAGTCCTGACAGCTGCAGGAGACAATTACCTTGCCAGGCTCACATGAAATGCTTGTGTTGGACTGTTCCTTCCCCAAGGACTGAGCCCTACCAAATCCTGTATGTGGGATTGGAAAGTTGACTCCCAGAAGATGAACTGTGAGATGTGTGTAACAATCAGAAAATTAAAGCTAAAACAGTAGTGAGCATAGAAAGATCTGCTTGCTTTAAGGAAACCTCATGCACTAATTCTCTTTACTAGTATTAAGTATAAAATTTTTTCTGAATTTCACTTGATCATAAAAATCTATTGCCAAAAATGATTCACTCCAATTGCATCAGTACTAAATTCCTTCACTATTATGTTTACAAGCAGCAACTGTCTTTCCTTCCCATAAATCCTGTAGGAGCACCTTGACTTTTATAGGAGTTCTATCATTTTACTTTTCTGCTGCAAATCAGCCTATTCTTGCTGCTGCTTTAAATAATCAGTTGTCTTCAGCTTCCAAAGTATTTGGTTTGATTGGTTGGGGTTTTATTGTGGAAAACATTAACAAAGTGCTCATACAGATCTATTTACTGGAAACAGAGAAAATATATTCCTAATACACCATACAAATTGCTAAAATAAAAATAAATGTAATTTTCTTGAACAGGATGCTGAAGAGAGTGTGAATTTCTTAATGAAAAATATCACAACAGCTTCTTTACATAGTAAGAAGTTACTTTTAAGGAAAAAATGGTGTTCAAAATCTGAGCAGTGTGCAAAGTTAATGATCACCCATGAATAATCTAGGAAAATCACAAACCCCATGGATTTCAAGAATTCCCATCTATTCTCAAGAGAGAATTAAAAAAAAAAATTCTCAATGGGGTCAACTTTACAGAACATCTATAGAAAAGAGGTGCCTAGTTTTACTTGTGTCAGAGAATGACAGTGTAAGAAAGGCTCATAAATCTGGAACGGAGAGTCTTCAGGTCCCCAAAATTGATACATGGCAGAAACCAGTATTTCCAGATCATCACAAATTTACCTCTTTAATGTGCACCTCTAAAACTTGCTTTAGGTAAAACACTTAGACAAAAGGTAGGGTTTGTCTCCATAGTCCACTGAAGCTTTAGGAGACTGCAAATGACAATGTAGAAGACCAGAATATTTTTTTTTCTTCTTTTTTTTTTTTTCAAATGTTGCTATATCCTTAAAGAACCATGGTCTAATCACCACCTTTTTTTACCATATAGGCTGGCTAGAGTTTTTGGAGCAGTAGTAGAAGTAGGTTTATAAGGGGGGCCTACAGGCAAATATCTTAATTAGCTGTTACCAAAACCTCTGAGCCATATGGCCACCATAAAAAGGGGACTTTAATACACTGTTCCATTTTATGTCATCAGTTGCAAGCTATGGATTCACTCTCACCCCCAGTAACTCATGATTGTGCAGAAGAAAACCTCTGAAGTGAAAACATAGACCATCTGTTAGTGATACGGGTAAGCCATGTATTCTCTACATACATATATACATTTCCTGCATTGCATATGATTTCAAATATTTGCTCTTGGAACTGCAAGGTGTCCTACTGTCATAACAGTCAAGTTATTCATTAAGCTGTCAGCACCTTAGCGTATTGCTCCCACACAGGGTCCATTTCTGATTTTTCCATTCCCCCTTGGAGAACCCACTCACTCATCACCAAGTGCGGTTACTCTCATAACGGGTGCAACTGAGATCCTCATGTCAACATATGTAAACCAAATCTATACCTTTCTATTGCGACGGTTCCAACTCCCGAATTTCCTAGGGCACTAATGGATTTTGAGGGCCAGCTTGAATTTGCAAGAGTTTTGTTCATATCAATGTGATGCAGTTCTTGGCACAGACTTCTGAGTCAGTGCCGTGAAGTATTAAAAGCTGAGAAGTAGAGCAAACAAGTATCAACCAAAAGAAAACTATGATTGATTTCAAACCCCAGTGTTTTGAAATGAAGCTAAGCAGACAGTTTACAATAGCAAAGCCAAGGCACCAAAGCTGTTTTGCCTAAAACGCAGCTATTTTGCTAAACCTGACCCATTGGCTGTCCACCCTCAGAAGAAAGGTAGGTTCTGTTTATTACCACTCCAGTGGAATAAATAAAATATAGATGCTTCAAACAATTATTAACTTCTAAGGGATACTTCTTGTTTGTTTCTAACTTGAAATATTTCTGTACATTTCTTATAAACCTCTCAGAAGCCTGAAACTGAAAGCTGCCTCATCCCTAAGATAAAATATCATACCTCACTCTTTTTGTAATTTGTTGTGACTGGGATTGACTGCACTGTGAATAGAGACTAGCTGATACACCATTCATTTCTCTGCATTAATCTAGGGTTAGTTAGTATATCGCAAATTGACTGAATTTTACTGTCTGAGCTTCAGAAATACCCTTGCCCCATCACATCACCTGCAGAAATCTGTGCTAAGCCTCATCAGAGAGCAGTGAATGTGACTGATCATAGGAAAGGATAATCAAAGTACCCCCAACGATCACAAAAGGCAAGAGGCTTGACTGTTCATATGGGATGAAGAGCTATAATGCATTCATGATCAAAGTTATATCAAAATGTCTTGTCTCTAGTTAGGGTTTCCCATGCCTGGGGCCTTTTGAACCATTTCCCTATCCTTCAGTCCTGAATAATCCAGTTTGTGCCCGAGTTTCCCACTGGTGAATTCAGGACAATGCTGGCTAAGTCACAGATACCAAAATAACGTCTTAGTGTCATCCTGTCATTGCACCGGGGTTCAACTCTGGCCTGTCTTGTTACTACAAGGAATTGCAGTTGGACTAGATGGTCATTTTAGGTCCCTTCCAACTATTTTATTCCATAAACCAGGGCCACAGCCTGCTCTACAGCGGCCTTGGGCTGCTCCATCATGGCCTGGGCCCGCTCCCGCAGGCATCAACTGGCCCAGCCTTTCAGTCAGCCCGCTTGAGCCCTGCCCTGCCTGCCCGTCTCTGCCAGCCCCTGTCCCTGCCTGTCCCTGCCTGTCCCTGCCTGTCCCTGCCTGCCTCTGGCCCGCCCTGTCCTCCGGGGCCTGTGCCGGCCTGCCTGCTCCCCGGCCTTGCCTAGCCCGGCCCGCGGGGCGCTGGCGGCAGGCCCTGGGCGGCGGTTCCAGCTCCGCCCTGCAGATGGCAGCGACGGGCCGCTGCTGTGAAGGCGGCGGGCTCGCTCGCTGGCTTTTTCTGCCTCAGCGGCGGGGCCAGGTTTTACCTGGCGCTCACGTTTATATAAATAAATATTTTCGCTTAGTTTCGAACGGTTTTCATCGATCGGAGGGAGGGAGGGAGGGAAGGTTGAGGGAACCACGCTCCTGTCAGCGGGGAGCGCTGCTCCCGCGGGGCCAGGCGCCCTGAGGGGAAGGCGGCGGGCGGCCTGCTGGTGCTGGGCCCGGGCCCGGACAGGGACTGCGGGCTCTGAGGGGTCTGGGCCACCATCTTCCCTCGGTGTGGGGAGCGGGGCATCGTCGGGTTTTACACAGGCACTTCTGTGGCTTCTGCATTGCTGTCCTGTGAGGGAGGCTGTAGGTCACTGACCTGCCCCGCCAGAGCTCCCTTCGTACACCAAGCGTGTTTTCTTTCACTCCCTTTCTGCCTTTAGAATAAGGTGTGCCTGTAATTTTACCAAATGGCAGCCGGCAGGAGGTTGGTCGCTGTGATGCGAGATCTCTGTGGCACAGGGAAAGCCGTTGCCATCAGCGGAGGTCACGCAGCTCCTATGGCTGCAGCCATACCCTCCTGTCGTCATCCGATCGATGTTGCACTGGCTCCTAAGCATCCTTCCCTAAATGCCCCCCATTAGGTTATTCCGGTAGACAGACAGCTTGCTCTGAAACAGATGAATCAACAGCGCGTATGTTCTGTGCTGAATTTAGGCTCCTTTTCCCCAGGAAACGAAGCAGAATGCTTCCCCGAGCCCAGTATCCCTATCGGCTCCTCTTACAGGACGTAATGGATGGGCTGTCTGCACGGTAACGCGAGGTCTTGGAGGAGGCTGAGCGGCGTGGAAGGCTTTACGGTGGCCTGTCTGCACCTGAGGCTGTTTCGCTCTCTGTGACTATTACCGCAGGATTCTTGTGGAAACAAACCGTATCGCTCACCAGCAATCTGGTTTAAAAGAGACATAAATAAGGCCCGTGCCCAGAGTTCAGAGTGAAACGCGTTATATCTTTCGCCGTAGTATAGGCCAACTTTTTTTTTTTTTTTTTTCAGCTGCGTGTCAGCGTTCTCTCTAGGCCTGTTTTTATTTCTTTCATCGCCATCAAATGCCTACTCCTAAAGCTCTACATGCTCACGCGTTTTCAACCCGCTCTACAGGTTATAACTGAGAAGGGGTATGTTTGCTATGACAGGAACTCTCATCTGGCTCATTAGACCCTTCAGCAGGTGGGGGAGCCCAGAGCAGTTCATCCATCTAAATACAGACGTTATTATGGCTGACCTTAGTTTGCAGTGAGTGACCTTCTGAAGGCTTTTAATAAATATATCAGATGATTCCAAAAAGCGGTCCCATGCTGGGCAGCTCGATAAGAGCAATGTCATGTTAAACATTCCATAGGAGTTTGACAAATGACATTTGACAAAATCAAATCTCAGAAAAATAGCTGATTTGTTAATCCTGGGCAAGTGTTCATAACAGCACAGTTTTGAGTAGAATCAGCTTTAAGAGCTGGAACTAGCAAAAGTTTTGAATAATCATTTTCTAATTTTAGCTTCACCAGAATGTTCTGCTTCAAATTGCTGCTCAGTCTTGTGCCACTGTTTGTGCATGGTTCGTATTTGCAGTGTGCATGGACATGTATGGTTGTCTTCACGGTGATACTGATATACAGACACAAAAGATAAGGGAAGAAAAGTTTGTATCCAGTGACAGTGGCTTTGCTTTCTCTGGACAGAATTAACAACCAGCATAACAAAGAGTTAGCGACCTTCCAGAAATAAAAAAATCTTTTACATAATTCTCTTCTCTGTTTTGTTTCCAGGTAGCTAGAAGCTTATCTGAAGCTTTGAAATGTTGAAATGGACATCGAGGGGAGTTTTCGCAGCTTGTACCTAGGTTGCTTTCCAACCCAGTATGCTCTGCCTGTGAGCACCAAAGCAATAAATAAACCAAACCAAGAAACTGAAATAAGAGGTGTTCCAATATCCACAACAGGAAAATATTTTCTGGTTTTAATAACATTTTAAAACGCATATTGCTTGCATCCCTTCAGTCATTTCATTTTTAAGCATCAAGATAAAAATTTTGGCTTTTTAATATTTTTTATCTTTCTGATTGACTTAAATTTGCAAATAGTTTTGGCTGACCTAAAATGATATTTTTTGGATCAAAGTTCTAAGTAATAATATTGGCTCAAGCTACTAGGCATTGTTATAGCGTCAGGACTGAAGGTGGTAAGAGCAAGGACTTTTGTTTTCTTCTCTGTCACTAGAATTCAACAATAAAGTCTTCTTTCAATAAAGAAGTCTTCTCAGATCAAAATTTTGGCCCACTGAGATCAATTACAATCTCATTGTTCTTGTGTGATTGTTAAGAGGTGACTCATCAAGAACTGGAAGTCATCAAGAATGATATTCCAGCCAGAGTGTATTTGGAAAATCTCATGTAACATGTCAATGATAACTGTAAGACACTTAAGGAAATATGGTCCTATTTCTTGGAAGTATCTGATTGCGCAAATCTTTGGTGGGATTAGTAATAGATCTGTCTTACTGCTTTTGCATGTATTTGTTTTGTCTGAAGCCATGATGATGTACAGTACACTTATTAGGTGTGAGTCTGGGACTTAAGTATTGCGTGTGTATGGCTTTTTAATTGCCCATCTCAACCACAAAATAAGGCAGTGAGACAAATTATGTTCCCATATAGCTCATCTGGTAGAAACCTGCTGTTTCATCATTGCAACAAGGAACAGAAGTCAGTGTGTGTTGGTCACATTAAAGAGGGGAGGTTTGTTTCCATGGGTTTTGTCCATTTTTGTTCAATGAAGTTGCTTTCTCCAGTAACCTCTGTATGTCCAGCACGCATCAAACAGTGAGAGCTACCCCCCGCAGAGCTCACCTCTCCCGTGCCTGCCACTGCAGCTTGCTGTGGCCCCAGTACGAGCCCCTGCTGACTGCAGAAGCAGGCCGTAAGGTATAGAGTTCTGCATGTTATGGTCTGCTACTGCTACCCTGGGGGGGAAAGCCAAGTAGTTTTTAACCTGAACTGCAAAACTTTGCTGTCAAATGAGATTTCTCCTCTACTCTGAGCAGAACAAGAAATACGAAACAGGTAGAAGTGGCCATTAAATAAAGTGGATTTCTTATCATTAAACAAGTAAAATAGCAATGTTTTCTATAGTTTGCTTTCCATTTCTTTATCTTCTTAGCTTCACACATGGTAAAAATGAAGTAGCAACCATCAGTACATAAATTACAGGAACAGAAACAAGGCTGAACCAACAGCTCTCAGCTTTGTTACTCTTCTTCCTTTCAACGGCTCCATTAGTCCTATGTGTTGTAGTCACACAGATGTATGGGAGGTTCAGATTTAGGAAAACAGACTAAAAGGCATACTGGTATCAAACCCTATTGGCTCAGACAATATCATGGTTGTCTGCAAACGAAGCAGAGAGAGCAATGCATCCATCTCTGCTACCTGTGTGGATGGATAACCCAACCTTCACTACAAAAGGACCTACTGTACCAGCTGTGATCATGTGCAGACCTCGATCTCCTTTAGTCTTGTCTGTAAATACTGTCCTGGCTAGATGAATGGATAAGTAGACAGACAAGGTAATACAAACACCACCCGGTGTAGATAATATTATCCTAGAAACGAAATGTTTTCTTCCAGATCTTTCTGTGGAAAGTAATTGAGCTGGGTGAAAATGTTCTGATAAAACATACTTTGGTGAAAAATGGAGAGTTTTAGAGATACCTCTAGATTATGTACTCACCTTGATTTTGAGGACTTATTCATTGGATTGATATATATGTGTGTGTATATGTTTATATAGGGAGTATTCAGAAAACTTAGTTTTGATATTTGACAGTTAAATGTTTTTACTTTTCTTCCTGACGTGACCTGTGCTTCCCAAAGTTGACTGTAATTCTGTTTAAAACATAACTAAGCAAGCCTGAATCAGAATGAAATGCTGAGCATTGTTTTACCCCCAAGAAACAGGTTTTGATGTATCGATTTGCATTAAAATATTTTTGTAATTATCTGATCCAAAAGGTCTACACTTGACTTGGCAGTCAAAGGAAAAGCCAGTTACTTATATAGCTCTATTGAGAAGTGCTAATTACAGCCTCTGCTGGTCATGGTGCATGCTATGTGGACGTACGACTCGTGTATATCACCCCTTTTTCCTTTGAAGAAATGCAGTAGGAATTTTAACTGCAGAGATGAACATAAAGGACCCAAAGTTAATGGTTCACTTAGGAATAAATAGTTCCTCTTCTTAACGCTTGCACACAGAGTGCCAGACCTCAGCTGGACTAAATCAGTAAATCATTAACTTTAATAGGGATTTGCCAGTTTACATCTATGGAGGATCTGGCTCACATATTTCAGCGACAATTCTCCTCAGACATAGCCAACACATCAGGCGTAGGGTCCTGTCCACAGAAGTCGATGGCTACGCATCTGCTGTTGCACTTGGGACACTGAAAATACACGCCTCTCCTCAAGACAGGACATAATGCAAATTTCCAATCATATATCAGATACATGAAGAAACAGACTTTTGTGCCCATATAGCTACTGTATTTTTTTTAATGAATCAGACAGGAATAGTGCTTAAACTGCTTACCACTAACTTTAATTTACAGCGTGTGGTAATACAGTGACAGTAATGTTGTCATCATTCTCTCTCTTCCTCTGTGGCATCAAGCCCAGACTTTCACATTCTCATTTTTAGGATGGTGTCAAACTGAGTTTTACCCCCACCCACTCAACCCCCTGATGAAATTATATGTTATTAATAAATAAATAAGAGAGACCTCACTGATAGCTCCAGAATCTGCTGGTTTTTCTCTTCTGCCTTAATGTACTTTTCATCCAGGGAACAGAATGAAAATGCATTTTCTACGGTAGTAACTGGCATGTTCTAAATGGTGTCAGAATTCAAGAACATGACAAGCAAAATACAGCTGGACTGGAGGGCTCCACCACACATATAGTAGGAAATATTGCATTCCCATGCTGTTTTCATGCATGCAAACGATCAGCCACATTACAAACCCTTAAAAACATTGTGAGAAAACTTGACATTTCCCAGATGGGCGGCTTATTTGAGACTAGCCCATCTGACTTTCCTTTCTCCAAGGGAATTTAACCCCTTGGAGCTCCTATGGGGAAGCTACGTTTCCTTGTCATTCTGCTGAAAGCGTAATAAAATGGCACTGGTTTGGCAGGATAGTTAGAGTTCAGGTTGACACCCAAGTCTTTGTGCAAAATGTGGTCAAAGATGCGCCAGTGGCTCTTACTCCCTGGTTTTATGGAGAGCAGCTTGTGCCAAGCTACAATCTGCACAAACCGCATTACAGGCTGTAATGAGACCAAAATCAGCAACTGCTAGTCGGTCTCCACCATGTGTAATCCTAACAAGCATCATGGCCTTGCAGATTTTAAACTGTTCTCCATGTGTCAAGACCTCTTGAGCTTAAATTCAATGTGTTTTCAATAACTCCACGAAAAAAGCGTAAGCTTGCTTTAGCTTCAGGGCAGATCATTTGGGGAACAAACTCACCATCTAGATTTTTTTGGCATTTCTAATGCACCACCCTGAGCAAATCTGATTGGTATGTTACCAGTGTTGAATACTGTGCAGGAGGTTTCATATTTGGTAGATCTCTTAAAGCCCTTAAATGTATTATTCAAAATGCACTCCTTACTGCTGTCCTTGATTTTGTAATAATCCTCCCTTAATTATGCCATCTTGTAGGCCTACTGACAATTTTTAAAGACTGACAGTTTTTTAAGATAGACAAATTTTGCTCACTGTTAACTGACTGAAAAAAATAGCCTTTACTTTTCAGTGCCAGACTGTTTGTATTCAACAGGTCAAGTAACCCAAAGCACAAAAAGGAGTCTTTTTAAAATCAGAGAAATAGCACAAGGGCATCCCACTGTTAAACAACTGAATAATGTCTGACTTAGAGGCTCAAATGAAAAAGACAATGTCTACTCTCAGTATAAAGATGGTCTACCATCTAATAACCCGTATGATGCAAATCATAGATTTAACTGTTACATTGTCTGCTCTCTTTTTCTTTCTTTCTTCCCTCTTGATCTCTTCCCTTTTTGGGGGGGGGGCG
>JAVJGG010000002.1:36787861-36820226 GCA_035590195.1 Aviceda cuculoides
TCTTCCCTTTGCCCCCCCCCCCCCCCCAACTCCTTTATCAAAAATAACTTCTGGAAGGAAAAATAAACACTGGAAGACACTCAGCTGTTTTGGCAACCATGTGTGCAAGAAGGGCCCTTTCCCCCTGCTCTGTTCCTCCAGACTGAAAGGAGCTGGAGCTCCAGTTTGAAGGCAGACAAGCAGCCTGTGAAACTTCAGCCAGTTTTCATCACAGCTGGCCATGCCTGTGTGATTTCAGACAAAAGACTTCCGTCTTTATCTGGCGCTTATTGAGACATCTCATTCAGCTAGAGATAAAAGGGAAAAGATGTGCTTTGAAATTGAACCATTAGGGCGTCAAAGAAATCAGCATGCAAATGCCACACGCAAATGAATTCAAGATGAAGCTTGAGGATCAAATCTCAGTGCCAACAGGAGTTTGCCTGCCCAGGGACCCAGCAAAGCCATTGTAAAGACCTCAGGGGAGTTTGGCCCTATGTTTGTTAAGGGAAAGACGTGAAAGTTGGATGTGGAAGCAATCTTAAAAATAAATTACAATGGGCTAGATTGTTTCAGAGAAGTCACCCTGGTTTGCCAAAGGCTGGGTAGGTTAGTCACCAAAATGACTCTTCAAAGAACCATGGAAAATTTCCTTCTGATTTCCTACTTTGCAAATTCTCATAGAGCTCAATGGGCCACTCCCTGTGTCTTTCTTGCTTTTCCCACTCTGCGTACTGGTGCGGTGCTGGCCTGCCATGCATGGACCTGTTTTTTCATAAGTAGGGACTGTATGTCAGACATAAGGGTCTGAGATAGATTACCTGTAAGTGTTTAGTACCCTATTTCAAAAAGTGAATATATTTTTCTCACTGTCTGTAAAAGGATACTATTAGCTAAAACCTAAAAGATCTCTGATGTAACAAGCTTACTGTATTTTAAAGGCTGTGTGACATGTCTCCCAGTAGAAGAGAAGCAGGATTCAGCTGAAATGACAGTAAAAGAGAGTCTTTGTTGAGGATACTGAAGGTAGACAGACTCTGAGGTTTGCTAGCTCCTTCAATAACTTATCACAGGGTCATGCTAACTCCTGGTTTGACCCATGTAGTCCAGGCTGTGATTGCTGATCATGCACATCCGTGATCGTTTCAAGATCTGTAATTACCTGTAGAGGCTAAGTAATGGTTAGCAAAGAAGTTGTGGCTAACTTAAGAAATCTCTGCTTGCCCACAGCCTATGGGTAGATGTGGTGAATAAAAGTACTTCAGTAGGGATTTTATTCCAATTTCATTTGCCATTTTTATTCTTCAGCTGAGACACACATCATTGGCCTTTTAAGTGAAGAATGGAGCATTTGAGCTTTCCATCAGGAGAAATGTTCCACTGCGTGATAGCTTTCCACTCACTGGGAAAACTACCACTTAATAATGTGCAAATCTCTAGTTAAAGAATTACAGAGATTAGCCTGAAGCCTGACACTCATCCTGCAGGAGGGAACCTCACCAAAATGCTGTTGACAAAGGGAAACTTTGTTAAGCGTGTTTAGTTCAGCCCTGCTATTGCAAGGATCCCTAAGCTGCTTTGTTTTATGAGACTTAGGGCAAAGGATTTTCTTAAAGCAAAGGGCAGAGGATTTTCTTAAAAAGCATATTCCTTCTATAAGGGTGCATAGTCTCATGGGATCTAGGGATTAGGTGTTCATTTCCTATACAAAAGCTTCATAATTGTCTAAAGGATGCCTGGATATTAACCAACCTCCAAGTGAAATATCAAGTACAGTGCCTGAAGAAAAAAAAAAAAAAAAGAATCACTTCACTTAATGTTAGCCGTACTGGAAGTTATGTACCAATAAGCAATGAAACTCATGAGTTTCTCTCCATGGACAATGCTTGTAAAAGACAAAAGATTTCTAGGATCTCAAGAGAAACCAGAGAGCAGTGTGCAGAAGAAACTGCAGAGAAACTATGATTTGATGAATAGGAGCCTGCAGGAAGGTCCATCTGGGAAAGTTCCTGCTGGATAAGCAACCTGTTCCCAACACCTCCCATGATGTACCTAGACTATTATGATTCCCAGGATTAACTACATGCATCAGTCCGGAGTGACACTGCATCGTAGTCTGGCTGGGGAGCACATCAAAAGGACCTGTGTGAGTAGTTGGTGAGGACTGACATTTCTAGAACAATAACTCTCAGAAGGCACCATGAGAAGATGAAGTTTCATGCTGAACTAATTTGAAATGAAATGCATTTGGCTAGCTCAATATACAAGAATTTGGGGGAGTTATTTTCATAAAAGAGCATGTCTTCCATGCTGAAAACCTGAACTACATCATTTGCTGCCCCTTTGAAATGGCTCCAATGTATTGATGAAACAAAAAGACATAATGCAGAAATAAAATAATCCATAATATGTCACCAAGGTAGGATTTTTCCTGATCCTTACATACGAAATTAGTCTGACGGTGTCCATTAGCAAATGAAAACTGCTAAAACATTTTGTGCCTGTTGCTACAAGGAGTTTGGGAGCAATCTTGAACCATCTATTAGTTAAGTCTCTTCCCAAGGAACAAATGTTTATATTTTAAGTCTCAGTTACCCTTTATACTGTTATAGCTGATGCTATCCAAGATGATGAAGACTGTTCAGCCAGGTCATCCTCCAACATGAGATTAGCTTTTTCTTCAGTGATACTTGATATGTCAACACGAGGCTTGCCTCACAGGAGCATTCCTGATTTACGTGCAGCCAATGTTTTATGCAATCATATCTCCCATATCTCAATTTGGGAACATGCTAGCTTAGCACAAGAGCAGCTGTTCTACATTTATTGCTTTCTCTGAATGTTTTCTCAAGGCAAGCTCTAGCTTTTTTATTGACTAAGCTGTTTAATGGGGACCCCAACACTTCAGGAGCTTCCCCAAAGCCTTATCTCTCTGATTTGCTTTTCTGTTACTTTTCCTCCTAATGAATCCGTTGTTGCTCCTAAATAAAATGTGTCCTTTATTCCAGAGTAAAAAAAATACTTTGGACTGAACAGTTGAGGTTCCCAAATTCTTATGAGTTCACTGGAAAAGAGCCCTTATCCTTCAGGTACGGATGTATAATCAGCTGGTTTCAGAATATCTTTCTTCTAAGCAGCAAGGACAATTTGTGCACAGAAAAAAGATGATGAGTATTGTTAAAATGGAATGTAGTCATAATTACTTATTATTATGGCTGTAATAACATTATATTAAAATTACAGTTTTATTGTAGTAATTATTCCCACTCCCTCTCAGCAAATAAGACTTCTGATTTTTCCTCCCCTTGGCCTTCTAGCAGTTTTCCCACTTTTGACTGGGAGATCTGCTGGGCACTGTGGTATCGTTACAGCCCATGTCCCTATCCTAAGTGACTTATCAGTTCAATACCTCTTCTATTAGCTACATGTGCGGGCCAGGGCATGCGGAGCAGTCTTTAGTGTAGTAGAGGATCTGAGATTATCAGACAGTGTAGTAAGGAATGTGCATTTCTTCAGTGTTGCTTTGCTGTTGAAATGAATTTTGCCATTCTCACTATTTAAAGACATTAAATATCCATTGCTTAAACATTGCAACTGTTGTACTACCTTTGCACACAAGTTCAGTAATCCGTAAAGAGTGAGAGCAATGACTGACATCTTCACATGTAGCCTCTGACCAAAAAAGTTTAGACTTTTGAAAATAGCCTTGTTCTCATTTATTTTTAATCTCTTTCTGTCTCTTTTTTCCTAATAAACCCTTCACGGGGATTGCTTCTTTGTAAAGTGTATAGTCTGAAGTTAGTTTTGGGTGGCTACTCCCTCTATACGAGAGATTCTCGTGACCATATGTAGCATCTGTGCTTGACTGCACTTTCATACAAACCGTCACCCGCAGGGTATGGTATGGGATGTTTGTTGCTGTTGATTGATTTTGTACAAGAATGGTCTACATAGCATTTTTTTAGAGTATCCTGTGGGGCTTTTATAATCTTACCCTACATCAAATAATATTACTCTATAAGGTGCGGCTAGATGACTGGAGTGAGTTTGATATCACATTTTACTCCACAGGGAATATGTAATTCCTAGGAAAGGTGTTCCAGAGGGGTAAAGGATAAAAAATGGATTATTTCAGGCATCCCTCTGTGAGATATGCAGTAATTCTCTACTGACTTCAATTCTGCTTGCAGACTTGGCACCTCAGATCTTCCCTGGTGCAACTAGAATAATTTTTATAAAATTAAAGTTGAAAACTAATGGGTCTGGTTTTGCTCTTAATGCTGATGTTACTGATGTTCTGTGAGCTGAAATTGCTATCACTGAAATCCGAACTGGACTCAGTCATAATGATATTTTGAGCTGTGGTGACTGTAGATTTATAAGCTACTGCTATGAGTGGAAGGGAAAGAAAAAATAGGCTTCTCTTGCCTTCTCTATTATTGATATTGAGTGTTATTGGTACAGGTGATCAAAAAGATAATAAGAGGTCTGTTTTACAAAACATCTTTGAAATGCTTATCTAGTACACTGAGGCATTATGGAAAATGAACCACGGAGACAATCTTGCCGCTGCCCTGGGAAATAAACGGGTTGACTCATAGAGCTTTCTGCCTTTAATTACTACGAATCCACTGATTAAGCCCAGGAGCTCTCCTCTTAATCCTGAATTACTCATTTTGACCCTCGCGGAGTTTATATGCCTGAGCCATGACACCGTCACCCCAGAAATCCCGTGCTGTTCATTGGAGAGGCAGTCGCCACCGGCTGAAACAGAAACCAGCAGGTACTTCAGCAGGGCGACCTCCGTGTACTTGGAAGCATCTGTCAAGGCAGCCTTTCCTTAATTGAGTTGCTTACATTCCACGCTCAGTTACTGTCTGCTGACTTGCAAAAGAACAAAGGAACAGCTACTTCCTATTAAGGAAGGTAATAACTTAATTAAAACCAAGTTCTATGCACTGCAGGATCTAGTTTGTCATCAAGAGGCCTTCCTTGCCTTTCCCTATAGTTTTCGATAATCTATGCCAGATATTTAATCACTGGATACCCCAGTATAAAGCTTCTAGCCTCCATAACCAGCAGAAAGCTTGTCAAAATAAATTTTAACTTCTGACCGTAGCAGAAGACCAACTAGAAGGTATTAACAGAATCAGAGCTGTCAATCAGAGCTTGGGCTCACCGTTTATATTATTAATTCCAACTCTGGTGGCATGGTCTTGGGATAACAACCATCCTAAGCTGCATTGGTCCAAAAAACACAAACCAAGAGTGGAATATATTTCGTGCCGAGGTGACGTTACTGAGTGTCCAGAGAAACTTTTTTTTTCTTTTTGTCTTTGAAAGGTGATGTTTTATTAGATTATTCTCATTGCCAAAAGACACAGCTACTGTCTGGCTTCATTTGCTCACTATTTTTTCAAATGTAAAGATTTATTCCACACACAAAAGCAACGTATGAAGAAAAAAGCAAAGAAATTGTTGTTTGTTTGTTTGTTTATTTCTGCGAATTTCCTTCTAATTAATGCAGCATGTTGAATGGAGAATGTGCATAGTCTTTAGTGGGTTATGAAGTGAAACTGGCCTCACAAATTGAAATCTATCTTGGAGACTATGAGTTGGAGGTATTATTACAATGCAAACCAGTGGGAAAGATTCCAGAGAGAAAGAGGAGAAGTGTGTTAATTGAGAACAATAACATACCGAAGACCTCCAGAAGCTGGTGGCCTTAATAAAATGAGACAATGCTATGTTGTTGCATAACCTGAACTTCAAATTCAATTTCGGTTATAGTGGAGTAGAAGTGATGCAGAGCTAGGTTTCTTTTTCTCTGTTCGTTTATAAGGCCTTCTGAATAGAGAAGGTTTCATGGGTCATGTTGAACTGGGCTTGAACTGTATTTCTCTCTCCCGTATTAATCACTTGATCATGGAATAAATTTCAAGGACATTAAACACACAGAGGGTGATACTCGCAATCAAAGTAACTAATACTGGTGGCACAAGTTTCCACTCCATCTTATCATGGTTTGCTTTCTTGCCCTATATGGTTCTGCCACGTAAGTTGTGACTAACTGCTGCCTGCAGGGGTAATAAGAGAATGGACTATCGGCATTGAGTTGGTTTTGAAGAGTCCAAGATTTTGGAGTTTGTTTTAATCCTCTAGTTTTCTTCATCACCGTGAACAAAACTAGTCTGAACTTGCCTGGAGTGGTTCCAGAATTCCCCTTACCCACACTGTCCTACCTGCTCACCTCGAGGGTAACCACTTACCCTGGTCACCTTGAGGGTCAAGTCCTGAAGTTGTGCTAGATACATAAACCTTGTACAGTCAGGCAGTGTCGTGGATGAAATGCATTTTTTTCCACCACTATGTGGGAGGTTTTGCTTTTTTGTCTTCAATAAAAGAAGTAATTGGGAGCAAGAAGCTGCCTTGAAATCCATGAGAAAATTCATCACTCAATTTGAACAACGGTTCTAAGACATATGACAGATATGTGGGTGTCTTCAGCTCAAGGTGCCCGAGGACATTTCATGGCAGTGATTTCTCATATGCCCAGAACTCTTTGGCAAGTTTTGTTTGTATTATTTTTAGTATTTATTTGTGTGAACCATTTTCCCACTTATTTCCCACCATTTATTTTGATTCAGTCATCCAAATAGGCATTTTCATTCTTTCTGCTGGATAAAAATGCTTCCGTTTGAAGAAGACAGGAGAGTGCAATATACTACTGAAGATCCTCAATATACTAATTTAAAGCTTACAGGTAAAACCATCATTATTGTCAGGAGCCTGGACCTGGTTGGTATTTAGCAGTCAGCACCTTCAACCTCTTTAGAGAATGGCAGTTCATACCACCTATGGATCTGCCTTAATTTTTAACAAATCTAGTGTGAATAAGACTGCAGTATAAATGCAGTCATCTTTATCTCCTCTTATTTAAGCAAATAAATGGAGAGTAGAAAGTAAATACAAGCTTTAGGATTTTGTAAAACACTTAGGATTTTGTAAAACACTCTAGATCCTAGGGTATTCTGGAACATTTTATGAACAACTGAAAAACAGTGGTTCTTTCCTTTCCTCCTTTTTTGTCTGGGCAATACGAATTCAATTTCGCCATTTATGAACTTGTACAACCTTTACTGAGCTGTATAGGTATTTCAAAGCCATTGTGAGGGACAAACTACAGTATCTATTATAATTTTCCCCCTCTGCCTCTACAACACTGCAGTATCCAGTGATATAGTGTGTGCCTGCATGGGGTATGCATTACTGGGATGTATTTTCGCATATCAAAAGCAGCTAGTCTCTCAATCATTCATTGAAAGTTCCAGTTCGTTTAGAGTCTTCCTGAAAAATATGTTTATTTTGTCTTCTTGACTTTCTTTTCCTCGTGTCTGAGTATTGTGCCTCCAGGAAGAAAAGCTTAAATTGCTGAAGTAGGGCTTTTTTCAAAGCCTGCCAAGAATAAAGTGGCTTAATAAGAAAGCACACAGATTTTACTTTCTTAGGGAAAAAAAAAAAAAAAGGAATAAGTCATTTAGAATGAGACTGGAAACTTCTTTAGGAGCAGTGGATATTTTCTGAAAGTGTAGAGATAGGAGCATTTTGGGAAGTAATGTGGAGCTAACTAGCCATGAAACTTGGAAAGGACTAGGACCCTGCCGACCAAATTTGATCTCTGAACATGCACTGATTTATGCTGGTGGAAATTATGTAATGGCAAGTCAGCAACAATAGGTTCATAGAGGCATATAGCTGGGCTGCCATGAAGCATCTCTGTCACCGCGGGAGCTGTTTGCCTTGGGCCACACCGGTGGCTGTCCATTTTGCAATAGCATGACTGTCACCGGGTCCCTGCCGTATCGATTTGGGTGAGACAACCACCTCAAAAGAAACATAAATGCATAAATGCCAAAGCTGCTCTCACAGCATGTATTGCGATCTACTTTGCTTTAGGTTTTGGATGTAAAATCAGTGACATTTCTCTTCCTGGCTGCCACAGTGTGTGGTGTCACTGTCAATACCAGGGTTGAGCTGAGATCACATTTGCCCGTTTGCAGCTTGACCACCAAAATAGATGACACTTCCATTTCTGCGGTGGCTAAGGGAGTCTGCCAACCAGTGATTAATTTGTTTATTTTGTCTGAGCAATATTTGTACAACAAACACTATCAGCAGTTGTCATGACTCATCTTGGTAGCTGCAGAACATATGCAATTTCTGTTCCCTCCACCAGCAAGGGTTGTAATGCTGGGAGGGAAATGCATCCTACTGGTAAGGACAGAGACAGTTCCTGCTGCTGCTATTCATCAGGAAAAAACAAATCCAGGCTTAAAAGTCTAGTCAAGTCCTCAAGATTTAAGGCTGCCTGGAAGTAGGTAACACCCAGGTTGAGATGTTCCAGCACTACCATCTTCTTGGGCTCTCTGACAAAATGTTGAGTAGCTAAGGGTTAAGGGCAACTCATGTTTTCTTCTTCCATCAGGCCTCCTCTCTTGTTGAGAAAACCAAGATTCATTTTCTCAAGTGCAAGCTTACAGAGTGGAACCTAAGAAAAGTAAAAGAAAACAATATGCTATATTATGTACAAACAACTGGAAGTTTTATGCCTTGTCTTGCAGAAGGCACCAGCAAGAAGACATTGTGTCCTCACTCAGTGCCAGATCATCAGTGCAGTATTGACTCAATGGGCTAGATGCCACCTCTTGAGTCACTTAGCATCACTTCTCGATACACCTGGTCTTTAATTTATTTTTGGAGGTTTCCAGTCTAAGTACAAATAAACATACCCAGCCCATCTTAGACCACAGCCTTAGGTGGAGCAGCTGCAGATTTCTTAAAGATAATGCAATGCTGGGAAGAGACATACAGCAGTGAAAAAAACCTAAAGCGGATATTTCTGAATAATTGAAAGAAGTAAATCCTGAAATAAGTATACATTATTTTTGATCAGTTGCTTAAGGGTGTTTAATACTCAGAATTGTTTGTTTACTTCTGCTGGCCACAGAGATCAAATGAATGCACTTGCTGCCTGACAACATGACTGCAATGCTTATTCAGTCTTCTGGTATTTATCAGTTCAGAACTCACTTGCCATGACTAGGTATTATCATAAATACAGCTACTGCAATATTTTCAGAAATGTTCACAAATAAGCTATGAATGCTACTGATACAACACCATGAGTTTTATTGCTGTTTAGCAGTATGTGGAGATCTCAGACAGGACACTATGGTGCTAAAGACAAGATCAAAGGCGGACCCTGCCTCAGATACTTTGCAATCTGAGACAACAACAGGCTGAAAAAACGAAGGCAAAACAAGGCTGAGAAAGGTGAGTAGACTGAGCAGAACAAGAGAGACAAATCATAGCTGACCATCACTAAAATTCAATCGAATATTCACAAAAACATGGTTTGCAGATATTGTGCAGGACTTGAAAAATAATCACACTTCAAGCGTAACAAGAATGCTGTGTCAGGGCTGAAGATACGGCAAGTCTCCTTGGGGATGCGTTGCCAAATCTCTTAAATTCCAGGTTGGTTGCTCAGCACTGCCTGTTGTTTTCAGCTGGTCCCACAATACAGTGAACTCACAGGCTGCTCTTTTACTCCTCTGAGCGGCTTTAATCCACCTATGCATTGATCCTGTCCCCCTCAAGCTAAAGAAAAATATTGTATACTCTTCGGTGAGCTCTGGACTAGATACATGAGGCAGTATCTCTCTGACAGGAGATGGGACCACTGGCCCAAGCAAATATTTTCAGTGGAATGGGCAGGATTAGGCTCATAAATCCTAATTTATTTGGATTCTACCATAACAGTTTTATTCAGGGTCTGCTGAAATTAATTGTATTGTGTAAAGATCTCAGAAGCTGAACCTGTGAGTAGAGGAAGGTATTCAGGACTCCCATGTCCTGATTAAGCTTTATTTTAGATTCAGCAACTGAACAGATTTTTAAAACCTCTCATTCCACACCAGCAAAGTCACCTGTTTTCAAAAAGACACTCACTGGAAAATGTGGGCAGTCAGATTTCTTTGCGGTTCAGCCACTCCTATATTCGAAACACTGCTCTGAAAAAAAACTTGAGGCTTCTTAGACATGGAAAGTGCAATTTGTCATAATCTCACCCCTTTTTGAAGAACTATAATTTTCTCTGAGTCTCTTATTTTATTGTCCTTCTTTCTGTACCTTATATAAAATCAATCTTTGCCCATTTATTTCACATGATGACTCCTGTCCCTCTTTTGCCAGTCTTTGTTTTAAAAATTGCTTGAGCTGATTCATATGCGAAGTTAAAACACAGCATAGGATGGGGCAAAGAATCTGGTTGATATTTCAGAAATGTCTTGTGGTTAATAAGTTCTGCTTGAGCTACATAATTCCTGCACTGGCAGCTTTCATTACTTTTCATGTGGAAATTTCTTCATTGCTTTGCAAAGTAGATGCATGTCTGGTTGTTATTCAGACACAAAGTCTACATTTTGAGAACTCCATAGGACAAAATGTTGGGAAAGTAAACTAAACTAAGCTAAACTGAACTAAACTAAACTAAATTAATGTCCAGGTGTATTCTTTTCTGTAAAATTAACTGCCACCGTGACCCACCAACAGTGGCCCTTGTTTAACACCCCTTCTTATATTATGAAAAATAAATACCTTGAGTTAGAGAGACTTGTCTATTCAAGACATGGCTTCAGGCAGACCAGCCAGGTTCCTGCTTCTGACCGTGTCATTTGGTAGTGAGTACAATGCACTCTGTGGTTAAAGGCTGGAAAAGGACATCAAGTTTTCAACTCATGAAAAAAAAAAAAAAAGAAAAGAAAAGAAAAAGACCTACTATAAAAAACGGATTCCTGGAACGCAAACAGCAAGCAGAAGTCCAAGGAAAAACCCCAACCTACGTCAGGCCTAATATTTATCAGGAACCTGACACCAATGTGGTCATTTTTTGCTTGTTTACTGTTGAAATGAAGTTTATTCAAATTTGTAATCTACAAACTTTCCTTTAGGCTCCTGGGCTGAAAAGGGCACGTTGGGTTTGGATGGACTGTGTTGAAGGAGGAGAAGAGATGAAAGGAAAGGGAGGAGGCAAGGAATAAAACCTGACTTGCCAAAAATGTAAAGTACATAAACCAAATTTCTTTGCTGGTCATGTGTCCATTTCACAGTAGTGTGAATACTCAGTATTTTTAAAATGAGAAGCAAATTAAATTTGGTAGATTTTGCCCTTCTTTGCCCCTCAGAGAACATTGAAAAATGCTCAGGAAAACTTTTCAGAGAATCAGAGATTACAAAAATATTCTGTAACCCAAGCAGAAAGAGTTAATAATATGTGTTATCCAGGGGACTAGAAATTACTCCTAAACTATTCTAGAAAACAGCTGTAGGCTATTTCAGATTTTGGCTCATGTCAGTACAAAGTACAGAAACAATCACTGAAAATGTGAGCAATCCAGCTGCTCCATTTGTCTGATACACCAAATGTGTCATCTTTCCTTCTGTATCTCTGGACAAATGTTTGTTTCACCCGCTGTGCACTGCTCAAAGAAATCCAGTATTGTGGCTTTTGCCATGTTGGCCTCTTTCAACTCAGTGTGATTTATTTATTTATTGCTTTATTCAGATCACAGACTGGTATCAATGACAACATTTACATTTGAGGTCTGCCATGAACATGAAAGACATCTTCAAATAAGAGCTTTATGGGGACGTTCAGAATCTGGTAGAGATGCCCTTGCTGTCAAGATGTTTTTTCAAGTCTTGGTGAGGTGCAGAGGACATTTATGATTAAAATCAGTAACCTCCTTTTAGCAAGAACCTTTTATAATATGTACTACTTACCTGCAACCCTCTCCCAGGTGAATTTCGTACAAAATGTCTTAAAGCATCTGACTGCATGAATAGGGCACATTAATACAACTGTAAAGGAGAGGGGGGGGTATTTATTTATAAATAATGTGAAATAATTCTTATTTTAAAAAATAATTACTCAGCACAACCTTGCATTGGGAAAAAAAGTTATTTCCTTTGAAGAAATCGGAATACAGAGTACAGTCTCTCCTTTCCATTAGCTGCTTGCCTGAGATAGAGCCCAAATGTGAAGAGGGACAGTAATATGATACATTAAACTTATGCTTGAGCTGTCCTTAGAAAATGATTGATCTACTTTCTAATAAGAATTTTTTTCAAGGGGCATCTTACTTGAATGCGTGTACTGAGATAACTCACTAAAGGAGCTATAGAAAAAGTATCATTCAGAAATTAAACATCTGCAAACCACTCTAATGAGACCTAATTTAGTCATTTTAAGCTTTGATGAATTTTTTTTTCTTCTAATGGCTCCCAGCTAAAATTTGTGTCTCAACCAAAGTTGAAATGATAAATAGCTTGTAGTCTACCACCACCAGGACAAATTTATAGCTGCCCATGTTACTTGGCAAAGGGAAAGGATTTTAGAAGGATTAAAAAAGTTAGGAGGAGGCAGTAGATGGAGTAAAGGCTCCGCTGGGAAAAAGAAGTTGAGATATCAAGGTCCATATTGTATGAGACTGCCAGCTAAAATGAGACAGAAAACCACTGAGTATTGCCCTTATCTCATTTTCATGAGCATAGGGATCTTCTCCCTTTTCATCTTTCATGTTTTTTTCAGAAATTAATTTGCTTTCCTAGTTCCAAAGAGATTGGCTCCCAAGTACCAAGCGAAACATCCACATGCGAGCAAAGAAAACCCTGACGTTTTAGCTTTAGGAGTTTATATTGTACACAAATGGCCTTCTTCCAAGCAGCAAATCTCTCAGCACGAAGTACAGCTTTTCTGACAGCCAGCTAGAAGTGTAACTACTATCTCCCTCAATATTTATTACACAATTTGCTGATTTAGGTTTAAAGAATGGCGAAGCATAAAGCTCTATGGCAAGTTAAGTGTAGGTTCCTAGTCTGAAAAGTGTGCGCAGTCAAATAATGAAAAGAAAATGACATAGAGAAATCAGATGCATGGGACACATCACGGTTTTGTTTCCAAGTTGGAAATAAACATATTTTTCACTCTTCTCTATTGAACTGTACAGCTTCTCAGAAGCAATGATAGCCACTCTATCACCTTTAAATAGGTATGTATAATTTCTTAATTATCCTGTCCTGTCCAGGGACATGAAATGGTTATATAGAGATAATGAGGAAAATACTATAATCAAGTCTTTGTGGCCATTTATTTGAGCAAGAACGAGGACTTCTCTCCATCATTATTCTATACACCTTGTTCACTTTCTGGGAACATTGGCATGAGTGAGAGGAACATGTTGTGAAACTAAGCAAATACTTACATAGGAATATTCCCGTACCGCGTGTATTTACATAAATATTCATTTGAGAAGTATTTAATGGCTGCTTTGACAGGCTATGTGTTGAAATGAGCTGAAATAATACCCCGTAACTTGGTAACCGGTGGCCCAGAGTAAATTTGGATCTAATTTATTTAACAAGAAGGAAGCTGAGAGATGCAGAGAGACCTACGCTATGAGGACCCCCTGGTTGTGTGCCGGTGGGGTGAAGGACGAGAGGAATTACGCTTCCTTAGGAGAGCCACTGGGACCAGAGCAATCTCTGCAGGCAGGGCAATGCCAGGCTGACGGAACCTCTCAGTCCTCAGCCTGGATATTCAGGCTGTGTGCTCGGGGCAAGATTTGGCCCCAAAGTGCATGCGGTACACACATACAGTACGCAGGGTGAATGTGTGTGAAATGTTTCAATTACCTCTAAAATAATGTTTAACATGTTCCAGACATACTGCATTAAGCAAATACCCAAGCAGTATTTGAAGCATATTCTGTTTTTCATTTTAATAGATTGTAAATGTATTAAACACATGTTAAGAATATATTTCATATACTGCATTTGTAAAATATTATCAAATTTATACAGGCGGAAACCACAGAGCCACCACAGGATCGGCCTGAGAGCAATACTATTTTGTAAGTTAACCTTTTAGCACCACTCTATCAGAAGGATAGAATGGGGGATTTGATTTGATTTGATTTAATTTGATTTCATTCGATTTCATTTCATTTTTAAAGAAGAGCTGCTATTGTCATTAACCCTTTTAGCTATAAACTTGATGCTGTATATAAAGTTTATACCCCAGTCATCTGAAGAAGAGGCTCTTGAGTTACCTGCTTTTGTGCAAAGAGAGGTGCTGAATGTGAGAGCTGAAAAATTGCCCCGTAGCCATATGATCAGATGTCTGCTCCCCATTTTAACTACCCCCTGAAATCATTTGATAGTGCTAAATCTCTCTATTAAAAGGCAACACCAGTAGATGTTTGAAAGCTGAAAACTGAGAACTCAGAATTCTAACTCAGCTTCTTTCCCTCTGTCTTGCAAACTGTTTGAGCAAACTGGAGTTGGTTTTTGTTTTTTGTCCAAGCCAGGGAGAATGGTTTGGGTTTGAAGAAGTACTCTGAGTCCGGACACCCTCAGGTTTCTTTGAAAGCAGAATCTAGAGCGAGGTCTGTTCCTTGGAAATGAATCCCATCGCCTTGCTGAGCTCAGCCAAAATCCTGGAAATCAACACTTAACACGAAGCAGAGCTTAGTGTCTGAGACAACTTGACTTAAAACTACAGGAATTAATCACAGGTACCCATAAAGTACCACTCGTTCTTGAAGTGTAGAGGAATCCAACACATTTCAAGGCTCAGCCTCCATTGCTTGTAATACAGGAATAATTTCAGTAGCTGGCTGCTACATTAGATTCTTCTCCTTTTATGTGGATGAAAAAAAAGCAAAGCCAGCCCAGACCCATAGTTTGCTTGTGAGAATTAAGACTTCCAAATTTCACACTTTGAGCTGTTTTGAATGGGAATCCCATAGCTTTAGGTGTCTGAGGCCCAGATGTATCAGACCTGCTTGTCACTCAAATTGCTCGTTTTGCCTCTCTGCTTATCTTAGTTTGAGAGCACAGACGGTACCCTGAGGACAGAAAATTGTCGCCTCCAAAACTGGACTGAAATTATTTTTTTGCTTAGAGGAATTCTAGAAAAAGCCGCTGATGGGTGATGCAGAGGGAAGTTATTCTTGGTAACACAGCAGAAGTTATCATCATACCAGTGCTCAGATAAATCAGCCCAGGAACTCAGCTCAAAAACAGCTTTCTAAGCACCCTTGAATAATGAGCCATATCATAAAGTTTATAATTCATGCATGGGTCCTACTTCTTCAACTTTTTCTAGAGCCTTCACTGGTTTATAATAAAATCTACTAATGCCAATTTATTTTCAGCTAGAAAGCAGATTTTTAGTATTAAGTGTTCTTCATCCCAATAAAGTATTAAAAACCAAATGTAATAATAGATTAATGAGGTAGAAATTTTTAAACTGCAATTTGTGTCAGGCTCTGGAGTCTATAGTTAGGAACCTGAATAAGCAGTCTTTTTCCCAGCATGCTAACCCGACAGCGGCTCCTTTTGGTGTTTCAGTTTGGAGAGAGGCCGGAGGTTTCACCACCGTTCTCTCTCCACTGGCACAGTTTCTCAGCTGCAGTAGAGATGCTGCGTTAATATAAGGCAAGGAGTTGAGTAATAACTGGCTGCAGGAGGCCAGCATCACATGAAATCAGTGTCCATCACTATGTGAGAAAGAGGCAGGGCTCTGGGGAGGTTTTGCTCAACACTTTTCGTCTCCGAGTCCGCACGCAGAGAGGAGGTTTTCCTGGCTGCGGCAGGACAGCGTGGAGCCACGCAGCCTGCCTGGCTTCTCCTCCGCGTCCTCCCTCGCTCGCCTTTCCCACTGCAGCCTGCTGGGACTGGACACCCCAGCTAAGACTTCAAGCAGGTTCACAACAGAGTTTTTTTTTTTTCTTTTTTTTTTTTTTTTTTTTTCAGCTATGGAAAATGAGACGCTGGGGCTATTTTTTCAGCTTCAGTTTGAGCATTTTTAGCTAAAATGTAATGGTAGGACTGTCTTTCAGACTGGAAATTCTTACCTCACTGTCCAGTCCGGTACATGAAAGCATTCATCAGCTTCCCCGGACTCTGCGATGCTGTCCTTTCCTTCTCTAGGAGCTTTCAGAGAGTTTCGTGCAGGGTAGATGCATGCAGGAATCAGGACTTTTATCAGGCTGAGAGCACTGTGCTATGGTAGCACACAGCATGATGCCAGAATCCCACCTAGGTGCTGGTCTCCTCCAGGAAAACAAATTGCAAAGCTTTCTAAGCCAGTGCACAGGTGGAAAAGAAGATCCTTTAGAACAAGATGAGACCTTGGCATTATTACATGCTACCATTGTAACTATATACTATATTGACACTATAAAGTATATTGCCATTGACCTGTGGATATTCAGTTTCCATAGGTCTACTGCAGTTCAAGAGATACATTACAGCTCTGAGTATATAACATCAGACACATTATGAAGCTCCCCATAAAAGTTATGACAGATGTGTCATAGTAATTTAACTATACCCTGAAAAAATATTAACTATGAAGTGTGTTGGTTTTTATAGGCTTATTTCACACCATTATCCACTTAACTATCCAATAATGTACCAGTTATATCCACCAAGCGGCAGGAGATATTTGCTGTGCTTTGACTTCCCAATTATTTTGTGTGGATGCTCGAGATGAAATAATAGTCAGACATTCTGAAAAAACACTCAAATATTCACCAGCGCTGTAAAAGAAATCCCTTTCTCTCACTTTTAATAATGCAGGATTTACCATATCACATTTGATAAACTTCTGCTGTATTAGTTCTCAGATGTGCAAATTTAAAGATTGAAAGGAGTACATTTCTCGTTTTGTTATGTAAAATGTGGAATTCCGTTGTTTTAAAATGTTTGCTTTTCAGGCAGGAGAAAAATCTTAACAAGCAATGCAGTCAAAATTTCAGTCTATGAAACTGCCACCTTGCATTGAGTCTGATTTGGATTCGTCCTTCCAAGCAGCTACTGTGTGACCTAGTGAAGAAACAACTTCTGGAAGTGATTTTTCCCATACGATAGCATTTTCCTTTTCAGTAAATGTGCAGAATAACTCAGAGAAAGGGAGAGATCCCAGACTGCTTTCTCAATGTAAAAATCAGAGTGTCTTTCTTAACCAACAGACTCTCCAAGAATTCAGCTAACTATTAAGGTTTTCTTGTTTTGGCCAATTCAAAAGCTGCTAATGTGAATTCAGTGAAATCACATTAATATGTTTGCAGGACAGAGAGAAGTATAAAGCTCCCGCCATGTCTTCCTTGCTTTTATTAGATTAGAGATTTATTAGATTAGAGAGCAGGACAGGTACATGACCAGAGTCAAAGAGAAAAGAAGAGAACAAAAGATTTACTTAGCTGATCACACACAATCATATTTTTACAAGCAAACACCATAAATTCATCTTCATGGGTTTTTTTCACATTGGATGTGCTTGAATTCAATAGGTATTAGATACCAAAATTTTTTTTTTTAATCTGATCTTTAAAAGCAAAAGCTAAGGGGATTTTCTTTTCCGTGTTCAAAATGGAAACACGTATTTGATAGCAAAAGGAACATTGTATGTCTTTTTTTCACCCTTTATCAGATAACCGCCATTGCCATAACGTTCACACTGTCACATAATTTTCAAGAGACCTGCACACATGGCTTTGGTAGAGTTACACCGGCAACGTATTTAACCTGAGAGTCTTTCTGTACAGCCGTGAAATATGTGGTAAGACGCAAGGCTTGAGAGCGACCACCTTAAAACATGCGGAGATGGATACATTTGAGTCTTCCAGCTCTGGTAGGAGTGACGCTGAGTTCTGCTAAGTGAGATTTGCTGAAGCGACACATTGTCCTTTTGTGACGTGAAGAGATAAACTTGAACTGGGAATTAATACACGCTGTCCACATCTGCCTTCTGCAACTCCTGCTCAGCTTCATGCATTCAGAACAAATTCTAGGCAAGAGGCCACTGGGAAGTTGTCCAGTTCTCTGTACCCCATGCCCAGCTCTGTCAGACTGGCTGCAGAATAATTTATTTCATACAGTTCCTCTGGCCAAGGAAAACATATTTGCGCCTTGTGGCAGGGAAGCTCTGCAATGAAGGCACTGTGTTGCAAATTATACACCCTAGGGGTTGACCTTAGCTCGTGTGCCTTCTGACCTGTAGGAAACTCCACGCAAGTAGACAGGGGCAAATAAGAAATGCACTTTATTGGTCCTTATGCCTTCAGAAATCAATTTATAACCAATGGTGTGTGTTAACTTTCTCTTCACTTCATAAAAGTCCGTGATGAATTGATTTTGTTACTTTTTTATTTACAACTATATGCAAGGTAAAATTTGTTTCTAAAAGACTGAAGAAAGGACCCTTCAAAATGAAATATCAAGACGTTGTTTTATGTCTCTAAGTGAATCTGGGCTGGGGGAGGGGGAAATAGCTCTGTAGCCATACGCAAACTTAATTTCCTTATGTTTTCTCTGGAACGTATTTTTTAAAGGTATATTGGAATACCTTTTCATTGAAAACAACCCCCCCAACAAACTCCGTTCTTCATTTCTACACCCAGAAATAGTTTACATTGAAGGAGATGAATGCAACGCTTTACCTCAATCATACCACACCACCGTGGAAAAATTTGTCACTGGAACCTAATTTGGGGCAAAACCATAACAACTTAGAAGCCAGTGAGAGTGTTGCCACTGAATTCAGTGGGACCAGGATCTCACCTTTCAATTCCTTCTTTTCAGTGGCTCTCCTTTTGCTCATGCATTCCCAGCAGGTCTGGAGCTAACAACACACACTTTAGGCTGGATGTAATGTCTTTTATTTTTCTGAAGTATCCATGTGGTGATGAGTGTTTGCTGCTGCGGTGTGGTACAGCCAGCTGGGAAGACTTTTCTGCTCTGCTGTAGCAATAGCAATGGCTGTGACAGGAGTTTTCTTTATAGTTGGTTCACAAGGTGGACTGAGGGATGAGATTTCACTACCAGGAAGATTATCTGAACATGAAGGATTTCTTTCTGAATTGTACCTTCCAAACTTTCATAAGATTTTAGTGCTAAATAGTTCAGAGGAGCCAAAAGTTTCATCTCTCATCTGACTCTGACTGTCACGCAAAGCCAGTCTGATTTTTAAGTCTTTGACAAGCCCTACCACCCCTAAGTTTCAAGATTTTCTACTCTACAGATTTCACCAGAAACCTGTTTCAAGGCTTCTTAGCTGTTATTTTTATCAGCTCTGGGGGACATTGTCAGAAGGGCCCAATCTAGCGGACATTTTTCAGTATAAGCATAGTAAACCAGAGCTTTAGCTGGTGTAAGTCAAGATGGTTTCTGCTGAAGCCCCAACATCTGGCACATTAGCATTCCTCACATAAATAGACAGCACAGGGGCTACTCATATGAAGAAAGTTACGTATGTGTTTGCAGGACCTCATTCCTAACAATCTAAGACACCACATTATTAAAAAATTGTGCAAATTATGCTTTCAGTTAGACTAGTGCCGATGTGATATAACTCCTTTGACAACTCATTGTATTTACTTTGGCTTTCCAAGAGAGCAAGTTCAGTGAAATCACTGGAGTTTCTCTAGATTTACAATGGCATAACAAAAATTGGGACTCTGGATGTGGAGAACCCATGGTCGGTTGAAGACATAATAGTTCTCAAGAACTGCTGTGCTAACCCTCCATGAGAGGCTGCCATAGGAAAGTTACATGCACAAGGAGTTGAGTGCATGTATATTCTAATTGGAAATGAAAATGTTGTAGTGAAATGAAATAGTCTAGTGCAGACATTAAAGTTATAAGATCTTTCAGCCTTTGGCTGAATTCCAGGTGTTAAATTCCTCTGTCCTTACTGATGGAAAAGGCAGAGGATCTTTCTCGATGCAGTGGATTTAATTTCAGTTTTTTACTGTGCATGGAGAGGACTCAAGCTCTGTGTTTTGCTGTCCTTAGGGCTACTGTAAAGCAGTTTCGAATCACGTTCTCTTTCCTCCATGTAGTTCCTCTGACCCATCCTGTTCCTTTTTTTCTAAGCTTGGAGACAGGAGGGTGTCCCAAGAGGAAGGCTCTGAACCTGGCTGGAGCGAGGGAGCTCTGTTGGCTTTACAGGCCAGGTCATGCCACTGGGTGGGGATATGGACCCGTAAACGAGGGAAAATACATTCCTGAGAGACTCCAATACACCATGTCCTATAGGGAACCAGCAGCGTGTCCAGCCTGTGGGACTCGGAAACCACAACCTAGGGAGTCACTGAAGAGTTCTTTTAAGAAAAATGGGAGGGACGTTGCTTTGAAATGTTGCACAGTGGTTTCCTACCTGAGGAAATGTGTGAAAGACTCAGCTCAGCTCCCGCAAGGACTCAGCCCTGTTATCAAGTATATTTGGTTTCAGACAACTTGCAAGAAAACAACATTTAAATTCCTTGCTTTATTTAGCGGCTTCTGCTCAAGTCCAGCTCCACGCAGCTCAAAAGAAAGGCTGAAGAGGAAGGCAGCTTGTTAATTCTCCTCTTCGATTTCTCTTCCTCAGCAACTTTTGAGTGCGTATCTAATTAAATCTTTCAGAATCACATCTACTTGTTGCAGGACAAGTACAAAGGGTGCGAGACTAACTGCTGTGCGTGTTTGGGTCTGTAGGAACTCCATCTTCTGTGCGGATTTTGTGTGTGTGACCTCCTTGCTGCATCCCAAGCTGCACCTTTTGGCCTGAAATTTTATGGAACCATAATGGAAACAGAAAGATACCTCCTGCTCATACCCTTCTTTGTCTGTGACTTTCCTGATGCTTGGTTAGACACAACCCTCGTAAAGAAATTGGCTGAAATTGGGGCTCAGAAGAAAGGGAGGTTTTGTGCATAGGTGTGGGTATGTGGAAGGAGGTAGAAAGGGTAGCCTACCTACATTTTTAATAGTTTCTTTATGAGTGTGATACAGGTATTTTCCTATAATAAAACAGTAATGTTCCCAACCAGCAAGTGCTGTTCTTGGCATCTCATTTTATTCCAATTTGCTTTTCTTGCAACTGTGGGTGAGATTCATGAAAGGACCATGCCTAACAGGTAGGTCAGAGAAGGCACTATTTTTTATACAAATAAATGTCATTCCTAAATTATCTACTTTTAGAGTACACCATATGGTTCTAGCTTATCCATGCCTCTCTCCCACCTTCTAATTGGCAGCTGCCATGAAATACCAAAAGGTGATTAAATAGTGACTTGTTCCACTGAATCTGCAGCTAACCCACTGCCAAAATTGAAGACCAATGAGCGCTTGCAAATATCAATAAGTAGAACTGATTTAGAAGTTTCCCTCAAAATGTATAAACCTCTGAAAATCATAGGTTGGATTTTTAATAATAAACGATGAATGTTAATGTTTCCCAACAATTTCTCAAGAAATGGATGAAGAATTCCCAATTTTTTCAGAGATTAAGCTTTCATCTTATTTCAGAAATTTTCTTAGAGAAGATGGACCATACAATCCGTGGAATAAGAAAAGACCTATGAGTTGGAAGTCCGGGAACAGAAATCTACTATATTCTGCTGTTTACCTCCATCTGACCTCAGTAATCTTATGTCATTTTGCTGTGCCTGCATACGTCTGTAAAAATCATGATCATCCTACTCACTTCCACAAACCATGTAGGAAAACATCTGTAAAGGAAATCCAGCTGGGTCCGTACAGAGCAATGCAATGTCCTGGAAAGATACCTGAGTGAGCTCTGTGCTCTGTGTGTGTATCTTGAGTTTTCTTATTTAATTAGAGTCTTTTTTATTAATTAATTATATTCTACATGTATTCCCCCTTTGTCAGCTAGAGCATTTCTGATAAGGCTTTTAATATTCCTACTTAGACCAGGACATGTAGTTCAAATATCAGTTTAGGTTCCAAAACTCATCCTTAATTAGAGATTAATTCTGAATCGGTTATTTCTGTTAGCAATTGAGTTAGACCAGTTTTTATTAAGTTTCTAAATGAATGGTAACCCTTAGAACCAAGAGCAAAGCAAGACATCCCTTATCAAAATGATGTGTGTGTTTTCTTACCATAGTAATAAGTGTGATGGTAATGAACAAAATGATGTGAGACAAATAACAGAAATGACTCAAGAATCAGTGTCAAACTTTACCTCAAGAAGCTTAGAAGGAAGCTTTCTTTCATTAAGCTAGTTTCAGGAAAAAAAAAAAAAAGTATTATTAGTGAAACTTGAGCTTTGAGGATTGTTCAGCCTGTTTGCAGATAACTGCTGATGAGCAAGCTTTTGCTGCTTTCAAGAATCTATGGGAGTTACATTAACTGGGCAAAAATGTTCTTCTTTACCTGTTTGCAAGCACCTCGTTTGAACCTTCCACTGCTCTATTCTGCCTTTGAAAGAAAAGTGGAAGGACTGTTCCTAACTCATCTGGTTGTAAAGCTTTGGAAAAACTGTGTATCAGTGCTGGATAACACTTCAGCCTTCCGTTTTTTCTGCCACAGGCTCAAAACCACTTTATAAATTAAAATCATATTGTGAAAGAAGAGATCAAATCTCATATTTCAGAATGCAAGGAGAGGGCCTCTGGCTGCAAGTCAAAGGTTGCGCGGGACATCCCGGCTCCCCTGACTTTGGAGGAAGCTCGGTCCTCAAGGGACACTTTTTTGGGTGCGCGCTTTTTCTGCAGCAAATGTGTGCATTGGAACACCTGCTTCAAAGCCGTTTGTGCGTTGTGTCTGATCTGCAAGCCTCAGTGTTAATTCTGGAGATAATACTGAACACGGATCGTTTGTTTGGCCACACCAGCCAGAGGTGTGCTTTTCTATAGGAAATGTCTCTGTTTTCTGAACCGTATGCAAACTTTACTAATATTCCTGAAAGCCCTCCTTAGACTGATGGTAACAGTAAACTTCCCACCTTGCAATTCCAGGAATAGAGCTGCTGAGGTTTTCCTGTACCAGCTCCAAAGGGCCAAGACAAACCCTAGTGTTGGTGGTTCCTCCAAAATACTTCAGTAAGAATAGGATGTTTCCATCCACCACTGTATATTGACTCTTGCTATGCTTCTGACCTTAAATCATTTGATGACATCACATTGTTACTTTGAATCCATGTACAAATAAGCTGTATTTCCATTAGGGGACATAAAATGGTCCATTTTGACTCACTCTGCAAACTGTTTATGGGTTACTTGCAGCTTTGAGGATTTTTACAAGAGAACATCCACTGTTCATTTCCTGGCTCGGCTCCAACTGGACATGTTAACTTTGCCTAATTTCCAAGACATTTGGTGGGAAGGCTTCATAATAGAAGCATGTTTTTCCACCAGGGAACTTATACCACTTTTTTAAAGTCTATTTTTCCCAGACAAATTAAACCTACTTTTTATGAGCTTCTTCTAAAGGGTAGAACAGTAGCTCGCCTTGTTAGATATTAGTGCTTCTGTTCGGAAGGGTGATCGTGTAACTGCAGGGCCTCAGTATTTTACACTTTCTGGAGTTCATTAACCAGAGGCTTCTGTATTTGAACCTGTAACGTTTTAGCTGGACGAGACCCAGAAAGCGAAATCAATCCAGTCCCGTAGCACAGAACTAATTGTCATCATATCCAAATGTGCAAATATACAAGAAGTATATAGGAACAGAGGCAGGGGAAAATTGAGGGCTTTAGTTTTTAGGGTATTATGTTGCTGAAAAGTTTTTACATGCTTCCTCACTGACATAAAATACAAAATTGAAAATGTGTTTCCTATATCAAAATATCTATACCAAATTGAAAGGGTTTATATACCTACATTCATCTAATCAAATGCTTTCCGCTTAAGTCATATATTTGACCACATATTGGGCTGGATAGGAGTTGGAGGAGATTTCTCTTCTTGTCAAAGCTCGTAATGTCACCAGATAATTCAAGAAGAGAGGCACCTTTTTCCAGCCCATATTTCCAGCCCAGGCGTGTGAGGAGAAGGCGGCACTGTGACCCAGCTCCTCCTTGGAGAAATTAGAGACTCTTTAAATATTAATATTAAACAATCCCTGATGAACTTACTCAGGAATACGATAGTATCTGGCCAGAAGGGACATCCGCACGCGTTGGCGAGGTCCGTGAGCCCACTCGCGCTCCACCTCCCCAGTCTCGTGTCCCGAATGTGATTTTTTTGGAAGGAGCTTTGTGCCTCAAGGGCTCTGAGGTCTCCTGCCTCCTGGTGCCGGCTGTCCTCAGGCCAGCATGGAAAAGGAGGCTCCCAAGCCAGTTTCAGTACTGGTTTGCAGAGCACTAGCTAATGTCTATCAGCACTTTTTAAACTTCATATAAAGTCTTCTGCATATAAAGTCTTTCAAACGACAGTGAAGAGTGGAATGTCCTTCCAGTGACAATATTATTATACCAATTATCTGGCATGGCAGAGGAAAGCTCTCATCCTCTAATCTATGCCCTAATTTAATAGTGTTCACAAAAGCTGAGTTTGGCCAAAATTAAATACATTATTCAACTTAGAGACGAAGAGGCTATTAATAGAAATGCAATCATTAAGTTATCTCCCATTGTGCCTTACAGCAGTAGCATACTGGCAGTTTAATTCTTGGAGCAGAAATGAGGGGTCTATGTCTAATCCGAACAGATCCTTTCTAAATAAATATGACTATATTTAATTCATATATATTTTAAAAACTCCAAGGATGCTTCCAGAGAAGGGCTTTTTTTTTAAGGTGTTGCCATATGGTTTTAATTTCTCAGAAATATATAGACTAGCTTGTTCACTGAGAAAGCCGTGCCAAATATGGCATGTCAAGATAGCTGAAAATGTAATTTAACATCTACTCTTTTCCTATAGTGACTCTTTACTAATACAGTGGTAATGCTTCCAACTGGAAAGTCGAATGAACAGTTAAAGGATGAAATCTAAAATATTTATTATTTACTGGACATGGAAAAGAAAATATTTTTTATTTCCTATATTCATTACACTCATCTGATATCTAATAATTTTGACAACCTTTTTAAAAATGGTAAATAGTATTTGCTACTGCAGTTAGAAATTTAGCAGAGTTAGACAAATAAACCACACAGATTTAAGGGCATGAAATATTCTCTGGAAAGATAAAAGCTTAAACCCCAAAATTACTACACTGGCAATGAAAAGCTATGGCTACACTGCCTTAGTAAAATTAATAAAATACATCATTTAGGTTTTCCAGTCAATGATTTCATGACCACCGACATTCATATCCTTCTCTCTATCTCTGTTATGTGTTTATTTTTTTGACTCAAATATGAGTGTACTGGGTAATTAAAAGTGAATCTTACATTAGGGACCACCACTTCAGCAAAACATTTTCTGTGTGACTATAAACTAAAAAGTCGATCCATATATTTGCCATCACTGTGGTTGGTCCATTTTCACACTATTATTATTTTGTCTCAGAACCCCTGTGTTTATAAAATAAGGACAGAAGCACAGACTAAATATAAATCCAATCGTCTTTGCACCAGAGAAGCTAAAGAAAGACGCCTGAATTCAGAATATTCCCAAATAGCCTGTAAGGTGCCTAAAGGTTTCTCAGGCATAAACTTGAAATAGTTTTTGTCCTTGGAAGGGACTGGGGAGAATGACATATGTTATAAGGACGATAAAATTGTTTATGGATTAGTCTGGTGATTTATCCTTGTGGGATTCTTTAAAGCAGACATCCTCCTTCAGGGCTGGATGGAGGGAATTCTCACTGTGCGCACGTCATGGACCAGGACATCCAAGGATGCCCTCACCAAATGATGCAGTGGTCTTGCTTCTGATTTCTGCTCAGCTTTACACACTGTACCTGAATATGTCCACCAATTTACTGCAAAATAGAAAGATTTCAGGCAGTTGTTTTTACTTGTACACATTATCTACCCCCTGCCGGTGGATTGTGGGTGATAAAGAAATGCAGCATGATAAAACCTATAAGAAGACACCAGCTTCTTCAGACATCGAGCCCAAAAATCAAACAAAAGAAGCGAGTCCCGTTTAAAAGGAAGAGAGGGAAGAAGAAAAGCCAAAAGGGGAAAATAATGATAGGCACAACAGTGACAGCCTTCACAATTTAAAGGCAATGGTTCATGGTATTTTGAAGGGATTAAGAATGCAGCAAGACAAATTTAAAGGAAAGATTGGGAATTTCACACTGTAAATTCTCACCCACGCAAAGAAAACAAAACCATCCCAGGATTTTTTCCCTACTGCTCCAAGCAGATAGATGTATCGGTGTGGATTAAGTTGTAGATACGAACCCCAGCACCATTGCAGTCATGATAAAACTGTCATCTTTATTCATATGAGGGTCTGAGAGCACCGAGGTCTTGGATGGCTCTTCCCATAACAGTAAAACAGATAACCTATTGTGAAAAAAAATAGTAATAAACTTTTATTTTTTTTACATTTCCCTTCATTCTCCATATCTCCTCCCATCCAAGCTTTTCCTGGTGAAGTCCTGGATTTTTGTAATGGATCTAAAGTCTGGCCTGCCTGCTGCAATTCACCATGGAGTGCAGGAGAGGTAAATGGGTTTTTGAATGAATATTTTAAGACATGTCTAATGCATCATTTCAATGATTCTTTTCCTCTAGACAGTCATTAAGAAAATAGCCCATTACAGCAAAAACTACATCTGTAAAACAATTGGATATAGCATATATATTTTGAAACCTGCATTTCCTTTACATAAAGCAAGCATAATAATTGCCCAGAGCACTCTATGTGCTAGATTATTAGCCATTAGAATACAATGCTATGAAGGAAAGTTTTGGTTTAAAACATGATTTTATTCATATAAAATTGAGATGTTGTCTGCTAATTTCTACAAATGTCCACTGAACAATGATTTAGTGTTAGAACCTTGAAAATATCTTTAGAAAGCTAACCTATTTTCTCTCTGCTATACCCGCATAATGCCCAGAAGGTGAAGTTTTCCCTGCTGAGTGCTTATATACCATTCCACTGAGTTCACTGGCATTGCTGGCTGGCTGTCAGGTGAGCAAAACGCCATGTACACTTTCCACACTTTTTTACTTTAACTTTGTATTTCAGGCTTGGGGGGGGGGGGGGGGTGTGTGTATTTTGTGCAGTTTTGTTCTAAAAGGGGAGACGTGAGCACCCGTCCTTGTGGCTAGCTAACACAAATCCCACTCCCTTCTTGCTAGACTCCACAGCTTATCTCTCCATCTCTGTGCGCTGGGCAGAACGAATCCCACAGGAGCCAAAACCGACTTTCTGTTCCAGTGCAATGCGTACTTTCCCCATGTTACTTTTTCTAGCATAAACACAGGACAGTATGTACATGACCTGCAGGCAGCCCGTGTCCCCAAAGTCCAGAAAGCACAGTGCTGCACTGACAGTCCGCCCCGCCAAAAACGGGGTCAGAAAGAATAAACCTCCTATAAGTCACATTCCTTAAGGTATTTCTAGACAATCATTGGGCATAATCATGATGCAGAAAGTAAAGAAACTAGAACCAAATATTCACATTTTCTGTGAACATTTTGCAGTAAAGAAAAAGTCACACGATTTGGAAAACTATGGAATGAAAACAGTTTGGAAAACTCTTTCCATAAACCTCTTTCTCTATCATGAGTGTTGCCTCATTAGCTGTCTGTCAGTGTTGCACTGCCAGTGTGAAATGGGTATGGGATGTGTTAGTGCACAAAACTGGACAGAGTACTACTGTCTGGGAGAAAAAAGTGACACTGAGCAAACTCTTCAATGGCCAAAGAGTCCGGAATGCAGAAAAAGGTTCAGCAAGTCACATAAAGAGCAAAATTTTTAATGTTCCTTTTGCTTTTTAACGTTTCAGTAATAAATGAGTACACACAAAGCATAAAGGAAAATGTATTTCCTGCTGTAAGTCTCCACATTCCCCATATATTGCAATCTACCTGAAAATGCATTATTGTCTGTAATAATTGTATTTGCAAAAATCATTTGCTTGTAAGAGATATTTTGCACAATACACTGCTGAAGAGGAGAGGAAAAAGGAAAAGGAAGGAGGAAAAATTTGCAAGGGTGTGTATGTGAGCTCGTGTGCGTGCACCTATGCACGTATAATGCCGTTGCGGAGCTGTTTGGGCTGTTTCCCGTTTCAAGTCTCAAGCATTGCTTGTTCCACAGTGCTCCTGGGAGCAATGACGAATACTGCTTGGGCTTAATGCTTACGGTTCCCCTGAGCTGTCAGACACAAGCCTGAAAAATACTTGACACGCAAAGTTTGCCTCTGATACTTAGTCACACAACCACGTTGAGAGGACAGGATTAAATCTGCAAGGCCAAACTGGAACATGTTGGCAACTTGACCCCATTTTTGGTTTGTTTGTTGGGGTATTGGGAAGAAAGGGCAGGTTTTGTTTAATGCAACTAAGTAAATAAATCTGAAGGGAGATTTTCACCGCCCTCCTGTTGACTTTGAATCCTACTCTTTAAAGTATAGCGTCAACAAGTTAACTCTCCTCTCTGCTTTTGCAAAAACACCCATCTATTCTGGGACTGTGGGCACAATTTGAGTACAATAGCCTTCCCTTTTTGAAACTGGTTTCCTACCAACGATATATATGTACAAGACTTTTTGTACCTTCAGTACTGTCAACTCAGCCACCGGGAGGTGGTTCACAGCCCCTGAGCCTCAACCAGCGTGGGGAGAGGATTTCTGCGGCCAGGACCAGGGCACCGCCTTGGGAGCGCAGCTTCGACCTGGCGTCGTTCCATATCTCATGACGTAGCTGAGGCGTGGCGTACTGTAAAGTAATAAAATCCAGCGAAGGATCGGAAAAACGTTCGTGTAATTATTGAGTCATTCGCTGGAGTAAACATGCAATTAATCACAAGCCAGTATTAATCATCCTTGTGTGTTTGCACAGTCCTATATATATTGTCTGTGATCTTGTTAGGAGTGTAGGCGAAGGCAGCCAAAGAAAGTCGGCATTCATCGCCAGCCGCTGCCACTCGGTCTGCGCGTTCCCCGGTAGTTGGAGTACGTGGGACCGCCGAGATCAGAGCAGCCACCGGGGAACTATTTTTCTAAACACTCTATATTGGATTAAAATTTATATCACAACTAGGCGGTGACCTAATAGTTCGTCGCAGCTCTTTCTCTGCATGCTAACAGGCTTCCGTATCCTGTCCTGCATATTTTGTAGCGCTAACCGGTGTATTTTCGCCTCACGCTTTCTGAGTTCAGCGGCGATGCTGATGAACGTGCTCCACCATTTCATCATGTTCTGGAGGCCAACGGGAGGAAGACAGAATCCTTGCAGCCGCCGTTACAGCCTTCAGCACGGAGCACCTCGTGCAAATCTTGCACTTCATGCTAAAACCCAATTTTCTGTTCCTTCTGTCCGCCTTGGCTGCTAATGGCCAACCCCCCCCCCCCATCCCTTCGCTTCCCAGCCTCCTAGGAAAGCAAAACCGCGGGAGCAAACCGAGACAACGCTATTTGCATCTGCCTGCAGCCTCCCATGGCGCCCTGCAACTGGAGAGCGGCCGCAGAACATAGAGGTCTTTCTACAAAAACGAAGGCAGCGGAAATCGCCACCAATGTTAATTCGAAACAGAATGGGATAGCCACAGTGCCGGGCCTTGAGAGAGCGCACAAAGGAGGCCTTTTCTTGTTCGCGGGGTGCTGACAGTACGGGCGAGAGTCCATCCTGTGCAGCTGACGTGAGGAATAGCACATCCTTAAATCTCAACACCTGGGCGCAACTCGGGAGACCTCGGGAGAAACTTAGAAGGGAGGTTTCTGGGAATGACACTGGGGAGATCCCGGGAGGCTTCCGCAGCTGGCTAGGCTAAAGAGCTGCTAAAAAGGGGGTTTTAAATGAACTTTGGGATCTCTAGAAAGGCTCATTTGTCAATGTAAACAAAGTTTAGCTGTTTCATAAATCTGTTTTCTTTCCTTCTTTTCACCAGGCGTTGCTACTATGGCTGATGGCTTTCATAATGTGATCAGCTGCTATGTTAATAAGCGCCGTGTGCAATCAGTCAGATAAAGATGAGGTGAAGGTTTTTTTATTATTGCTATTAAATAGCAGCTCAGTTTGGCCTATGTGTGCTTAGCATTCTTCTTTTTATTCCATTTTAGAGCTGCATCTCTTCTAGGGATGGATAAATTGCTATGGAAAAACAAGAACCGGCCAAACCAAACCTCAGCCCAAACACTGACATCAACCCAAACATTTTTGAAGGTCAGTGTTAGTTTGGATAAGTAACCCATCTACCCAGTTGTAAGTAGGGCTGGTTAGAAAATGGATTTTCCACCTTCCAAAAAAATTTGGAGATTATATCTCTGTTTGTAATCAAGTTTTTGAAAAGCTAAAATTTTTATGCTCTTTTCCAAAACCAAGACAAATCGATTTAAGCAGCAATTTCATTAGCATTGTCTCACCTCACTTTTTATGTGGATTTTTTTGGTAAATTTTAAAGTAGAGAAGAAAAAGTACCCACAAAACACAGCCAAAGGAGTGGTGGATTTAGTAAACCCACCTCCTCCAAGCTAGCTGATCTCTCCATATTTTACATGATTGCTGTAGTGTATAGAAGAACCCCATCTCTCATCGTTTTGGCCACAGAGAGGGACAGGGAGGACCTTGCAGCCCCTCAGCCCTCTGCTTGGTCGGTTCACCGCAGCAGCCGGGCTAGGAAGGGCTGGCAGCACGGCCAAGCCTTGTGCTCGGTGTGACACCATCGCTGAGATCCAGGAGGTTACCAGGAGCCGGCCAAGAGGCGCATGGGAGAAGCGATGGCCAAGAGCCATCCCAACAAGCCCGGAGGGTGTATCGTGACAGCTGGTAATGTAGAACGCCCAAAGAAGGACCATAGAAGAGAGTTCAAGGGTAGCAGAGATGAGACAGACTTAAAAAAATTAAGAAAAAAAGAGGAATATTTGTATGTGCAGCCCAACTGTTGGGGCTTGTTCAGGCAGAACCTCCCAGCGCTGAGGTGGACACCTTCTCCCCAGTGCCATGGCCATGTCTGGCAGCGTGCCGGGGAGCTGCCAGGAGGCATGGTGGAAAGAGCCCCAAGGAAATCTGAAATACTTTTAGCTGGAATAAGCTCAATTGTAGGATTGGTTTTGTTTCCATGGTGTGTTTTCTGTAAAAACTAGAGCCGTTTGAGCAAAAAGTGATTCCACTGACAAAAATGGTTATAATTTCATGTGTTTTTATGAGTGTCGTGGTTGTCATCCTAAAACACAAGGCATGGTAAGGAAGGTTGACTTTGGGCAAAAGTGAATAGCAGAAAATTTGTTAAGAAAAATATTGGCATTTTTGTAGTATGTTTGAAGTAATAATATAAATGAATGTTCTTCAGGAGGTCTCTTTTCACTCACAAATTTAATGTGAGACCAAAATAATCATGAAGGCAAATTCGGACACTTCCCTGTCTTTTTCCAAAGTGTTAATATTTTTTTTCATGAGCATTTAATTAGATACTGAAAAAAAAAAAAAAAAAGGCAAACAAACTAGACCCCAGCAACTCAATACTGAGCTTTGTGTATAAAGGAAACTTCATGAAATGCGAATCAGGTTAAATAGTTCAATTATTGTCCATTGCTTACATGTTTGAGAAGGAGTGCAACTGTTTGAAATTGTTTAAGTAGTTAGTAAGGTGATCGTAACATTTACCAGCAAATGACATAAATCCAAAATTAATTATAATGGCTTAAATGGTTAAAAAGAAAGGGGATCATTGGTCCCATGGTTTATTGTGAATTGTCAGGATAATGGAATTTTAATCAGTCTGTTTATTTTAGGAAGGATTAATTGCATAGCGTGATGCAGAAAATACAGTGACTAACTTTGGAAAGTGAGCTGGCTGCATAATTTTATTAAAGCAGATCAGTTGTAGCATCTTAATTTCCTTAGACATGTTTATGGGGAGCCATTTGTTTTCTCAGGATTCTTTCCTGACTGTTAGAGTTGCTGAAAATGAATGTATTTTCTGAAACCATTGCCTGGGCGTCAGTCCCCATCCCACCTGCCTTGGACCTGGTCGTGGGATTCAGGGGATTCTTACGGAAAAGTACATCAGGGAGCTCCTCAGGGCTGGGGTATGGACACGGATAGAGATTATCTGGAAGCTTTCACTGGAAGAAAGGGGAATATCCCAAAAGTCCCCTGATTTCCCAGGATTTTCCAGAGATTTCAGACGGTCTCTTCCTATAAGCGCATTGTGATTTGGCCTGAAGTTGCACAAGTTGCAAACTCCCTGACTGACTCACATGTAGATAAATAGTTCAAATATTGTTGAAGGAAAAAAACCAATTGGAGAGTAAGAAAAACAACTTTTTTTCTCTGTAAAAGATGGAGATTAAGACACCCAAGCAGATCCTAGAAACATCTTGTAGCTCCACTTTGGGTTTTGGCAAAATATTTTGGTCAGGGGAAAAAAAAGCCAAAAAGAAAATTATTTCCCTC
>JAVJGG010000002.1:36820326-36874984 GCA_035590195.1 Aviceda cuculoides
CTCAAAAGTGAAAACATTTCATGTTGACATTTCAAGATGAAACCCTAACGATTTATGCTATGGGAGAAGTTTCACTGGAAATTTCCTGGAATTTTAATGCAAATACCTTTGAACACTAGAAAGTTCCAAGAAGAACCAAAGAAGAAGCTGCATTTCACCTGAACATATTTTTCGCTGAGTAATTATTTGCCAGTCAGGTCCACTCTCTCTCTCCATCTTAGCGCTGGGTTTCCAAGAGAATTGGAGAACCAAGTTCTAGCTACAGCACGTATCATTTCTGGTATTCCACTGGGACAAGGTACAACAGCAATTGTACCGATTGCCCCCCTTTGACACCCCTTATATTCCGTGAAGGCAGGGAAAATCAGCTCCAGAAGTGACCCAGCCCACCCTTTACCCATCGGCCTTTCTTCAGCACCAGCTTAGAATAAATGCATGGGGTTTTTAGGGTTTTTTAGGTGGCTGCAGGTGACCTTCCCCGTGTACGTCCAGGCCTCCTCTTTGGCATTCAGACTCAAAAGGGCTGTGAGATGGTTTTGGTTTCTTAAAATGTTGGTTAGCTAATTTGCCTTCTAAAACAAAAGCTCGAGCACTCTGCATTTTTCTTGTACTCCAGCCGAATCCCGGGAGGCTGCATGTGGAAATTTCGGCTAGTTGCTAATGGTTGTGCCGCACCTTCACTTTTTTTTCAGTTGCTTTTCTTTTTATAATTAGAGGGAAAGGAGATGTTTTGAATTGTTTAATATCAAGACAGGCTGTCCTTTCTGAAGTTATTTGTTGTGAAGCTATTATTAGGCTGTACTCGTCAGCTGGTCTAAATGAAAAGTTGGTTATGTGGTGGAGCTTTACTGGTGTGCTAAAATGAAGTGACACAAAACAAGAAAGATGGAAACAAGGTTTACAAGTAAAGTCGCTTCTCCTTCCTTCTTCCTTTAAAGAGAACGGAAAGTGTGATGGTGTACCTGGCAAGTGTGACTACACGAGTATCATAAAACAAAAAATAGAAAAAAGCAAATGTTGCTGTAGTGTCCGAGCTACAGAGGAAAAATATTTCTCCCAAGAGTGCAGCAACAGTGAGCTTAGATGAGGAGAGAGATTCTATCATTAAGAATGTATTTATTTATTTTTAGTTTGGTGCCCGTGCCACTTCTAGATACACTTACAGCTTAAATTACTCACAGCAGGCACATTGTCAAATCAAGGACTTTTACTTGAAAGATTTATATTCTCTGAAATGCATTTATAGAGAGTCAAAACCCCTATGCATTTCCATCTATAAATACTATATTCAGATATGTGGTGAAAATTAATGCAGTTCCTGATCATTTACTAGAGCTTCAGAACTTGGAACTGCTCTGTTTGAAATAAGGGCAATTATTTTTCTAGAAATTGTATGTCATTTTCTGGTATCAATTATAGGAATAATCTAATTAGTTAAAACATTCACTGTGTGACCAAGAACACACAACTGAAAATTTATGGACGATCTGAAAAAACGCAACTCTGTTTTTAAGAATTTTTTTAAGAATGTCAGATTTATTATCCATGCTTTATAGTGGGAGAAACTGAGAAACAGAGAGGATGGAATTTGGCTAAAGAAGCAAAGAAGGATGCAGGATTAAAACTCCACAACTTGCAGTTCTTCCATAAATCCCCCAGTCCCTGCTGCATGGTGTTGTACGGTGCTCTGTGACAGTGCTGCCTGCTATTAATATGAATAGAGCTTTGTCCCATACATTTGGAGTTTCCTTCTCACCACAAATGTTTTGAAAAGCAATTAAGTTATTTAAAAAGCAGCCAACATGCCTACCAGTTAACAGTAGTTAACTTTTAAAGTGAATAACTATAACGTGTTATTTTTTGAAAGATCAGACCTTAATCAATGGATACTGATACTTGCATAACATGGAACTATGTTTTTATTTTAATATTGCTTTGGCATTCAAAAGATCTCTATCCTGGCTCAAATTAGTTATTTGCAGTTTTTAAAAGTGAGAGAGAAAGAGTCAAAATTGAAATCTGATCTGAAATTGAAGATTAGCTTTATATACTTGGAATTTCACTGCAATCAAGTATGAAGTGGTAAAACCAGAATCAACGGTCAACCACCAGGATCATTTTTGTTCTTGTGAGCAACGATTTCTTAACACATTCACATATATTCTCGTATGTATATCCATATACACATACATTTGCATTCGAGGACTTAAACTCTCATAATCTGCAGTATCTGTCTCTGACTTAGAAGGACCTGGGTGATCTCGTTGCCGTGCTTTCCATACTTGCTTTCCCTCTGGCATCCTGTGCTTTCTCACGGACTGCTGGCCTCTGCCCAGACGTGACCCTGGGAAGATGGACGTTGTTCTGATCCAGTCTGGGAATTTCTATTGTCTTTGTCTTCATCAGAATTATTTCCAATTAAGTCACCTTTGCAATATATTTAGTAGAAGCCTGTTTATCATGGCTCCCCAGAAATAAGGCAGATTGAAATTAATATTCATGAGTTGGTATTTAAAAAAATCACTTTATTTTTCAAAAATGTAGCTTTTTAGCAAGACATCATCCATTGTTTTTGCCAGAGAACAAACTCAGGCAGTTGCTTGTACAGAACACATAACCACTGCCACGTTTGTCACAAAAGCCAGAGAAAACAGAGCTACGGGGAGTTGGGGCAGTGGGCTGACATTTTCTTCTTCTCTCTCTCTCTTTTTAAAATAAAATTATTTGTTTAGTTTGAAAGACAATACCCGGCTGGGCTACAGGGAGTGCGCTCAGTGAGCTAATGCAGGCAGCTGGCATAACCACAATGAGTGGAGCTGCACCCTTCCAGGAGGAAAAAAGGCTCAGATGACAATATAAGTTACTCAAAACAAATAGCGATGAAATGGAGTGGAAGAGAGTTCTCCACTTGAATTACTATAATGTTCCATTTATAGTTTCAGGCTTCTCATAGACTGAGATTACAAAATGTTGGCTGGCATCTACAAAAGGGAAAGAAAATATTCTCCTGGAGGTAAAGAAACTAGATTATCAAGTGGATTTTTATTTGTTATCAATAATAAATCACTACTGGGCTGATTTTATTGCAGCCAGAAAGTAAAATGCACCCATTAGCAGGGATGTAGGGTGTGCTAAACTTAACTGCAAACTCACTTTTCTGTACAGCACCTTACGGCACCGGGTCCATGCTTGTCATGAACTTTTGGGGGCCCTTCAATGACAGCGTTTAACATTGGTTCAGATTCAAGTCAAAATGCTCCTTTAGACCAGAAAATAGGACCATTTTTTTAGGTTAAGATGATGAAATGGGGCATTTGGACACTTTTGAAATACTGCTTCACCTCAGACGTATTTTGAATGAGGAACCTCACTGCAAACAAAACTCCTGCAAATAGGTTGGACCTCAGTAAAATGGTATTTTCCCATTGAGAAACACTTTCTTTCAACTCTCCTCATTAGTTTTGATCTATTCTGCCTTGGAAGGAGCCTCAGCGAGCCCCTGCGCTGCCAAGCCCTGTCCTCTGGGCCACTCTACGGGACGGTGCAAGGAGGCACAGAGCTCCCGGCGTGATTATTTTTTCAACAAAAGAAAACACTTGTAAGGTAAATGTTTGAAAGCAGTAGTGGTCTGAAGAGAAATGACAAAGTGGTTGCTTTGGTTAAAAACAAAACAAAACACAACTGCCACATTTTTTATTTTTGCCAGAAAAGCTGTCCGAGGGGGATGAAGCGAATTGTGTGGAAGCAAAAGAAAATAAAAATCAAAGACAAGGAGAAAAAGGCGGATAAGCAGTCATCTGAGGATAGATGATAATAAATGAGTAGGAAGGCTACTCTGTCATGAAGAGCTGCTTTAATGTGCTCTCTTCCTGCCTCTGTAGATAAAAGCTATTTTGTCAGACTTGCCTGACTAAAATCGCATGGAAATACCCTTAGCAGCAATTCGCGGGACTAGCACTGATTTCCATCACGCAAGAGCCCAACCGAAAAGCCGCGTGCCGGTTTATGGCACGACAGCCCCATCCGCACGTGCCTGGGCGCATCGGTGCAGCTCTGGCTCCTCGGCTCCACCTGCAGCGCCCAGTCCCTAACTGGGCTCCTGTGGACCCTGGGAATGTGCGATGAAGCCTCTAAAACTCCAAGATTGTGTCTGAGGAACTGGAAAAAAAGGAAAAAAAAAAAAAAAAAGGAGGTGGGGGGGTGATGGAGGATGGCGGTGTGCAGAGAGTCCAGCGTGAGCCCTGCTGGGCTCCCGCTTCTCTGGGGTGATGGATCTGGGCTGCGCTGGGAAGAGGGGTGAGGAACTGGGAGCTGGTGCATCTGCTGCTGAATGGCGTCTTTTATTCTTCCCCGTGTCCATAGAGGGCCACCTCAGACCATAAACTGGATCACCTCAGGCTGCATGCTGGCTGCTGAGGGCCACCCTATTCTCCTTCACCATGGCCCAAGAGGCGGCGAAAGCAGCCTTCCCTTCGTCTTTCACCCTGCGGGAAGGGCTGACAGTTTGTTATTGCCCATCGCTACCGTGTGGTTTACTATTCCTTCCCCGCAGCAGTTCCAGCTCACCGGTATACGTTCATCCATATGAATGTACACGAGCCTGGCGCGATGTTCACTGAGACTCAACGAACGTCCCTCCGTTCGTCTTGACAGATTTGGGATCTGACCCTTTGGATGGGGAAGAGGGAGCGTAGGAGCGCACGCGGTGCAGCTTCGCCCTTCCCTTGGATGGAGTGGGGAGCAAGACAGGAGAGAAGGGAGAAAAAAGCCACTTTGCCACCAGCTTTTTGATAATGTTTCCTCAAAGACTGAAAACCAGTCAGACGGAGAGGACAATTTAAAGTGACAGACATATCCCTAACTGCTTGCTTCGGATGCTCTGGGGGTTGTCCCCCAGGCTCAGCAGCACTTGGAAATGCTGCATCCCCTTCCTGCAACTTGACCAGCAGTCAATCTCTGCCAGATAAATAGCATGGCCTCTCATCTGGAAAATCCAAAATTAAAGGAAGAGGAATACACAGATCATATATATGGAAGGTATGTCCAGTGGCCAATGGCTGACAGGAGCCATCCCTTTCCCCACTCTGAGGACGAGGTTGTCGGCAGCGCTGCCAGCCCCGAGGACCCCAGCAGTGCCCGGGAGGGGCTGAGTTTTCCTCCCCATGTGCAATCTGTGGTTTTTCTCTCCTTGGCCGTGTTCCCCACAGTGCCTGCAGTTACCTGCGGAAACCAAAAAGCACCGGTCTACGCAGGCGGCTGTCTCCATAGTCCCTGTGTAGACAAGCGGAGCCAGAGGGCTGATCCCCCGGCCCCAGCACACAGCCTTCCTTTCAGCACCTTCCCCTTACACAAAGACTAACTTATCCCACCTTTTTTTTCCCCCCCTCTCTCTCCCTCTGTCTCTGCTCCCCATAGCCCTCGCAATGAAAAGCCCTCCACGCGCAGGCTAATAAAAAGTCCTGTGCCACCTCCTCTCCCCCCTCCCTTCCCATCCAGAACAGTCCTGCCAAAAAGGGAAAAAAAAAAAAAAAAAAAAGAAAGAAAAAAGGAGATTGAAGGCTGGGGAGGGGAGTTAAACCTGGAACTCATTTAGCAAAAGGGACTTTAGTTAACAAGAAAGTTACCCATCATGAACTGCCGGTAACACCTCGAGTGATCCTAAATCCATTACCCAGAGACTTAGCCCTGGCTGAGTTTGATTTTATGAACTGTGAGGCTGCTATGTTGAAAGTCTGCAAATTGGACATAAATTGGGCTGCAGAAGGCTGGGGAACTGAAAGGGTTGGGGTTTTTTTTCTTGTTCTGGTGATGTAACAGGCTTTGGCCGCAGACTCGCACGCTCCGGCAAAGAAGCTGTCGATGAGACTCTCCAAAACAGCGGCTGGACAGTGAGGGAAAACTCGGGAGACCGTGAGCCGATCTTTTTTGGCTCCGCTGCCTCATCACCTGTATGGGGACGGGCAAGCTGCTGCACTTGCTGTGCCTCAAATCCTCCCCTCGTACACCTTGTGAGCTTTCACTCTCCTTATTTGTGTGCTGTCTTCATCACCTGCCCTAGTTCTGTTTTCATTGTAGCTTAGGCTCCAAAATAGCGTGATACAGATTCAACTCTAATAAAAGAAACTAGATCTGGTGAAATACTGAAAGCTGCTCCGTGTGTTCCCAGAACTGAGTACAAAGATGCTGTTCCACTGGAACAGTCTCAGGTTAAGTCGTGCAACTTTCAAAATAGAGAAGCTTCGAGCTAAGTCTCAGGTAATCTTACATCCTCAGATAATTCACACGCAACCAGCGGATGAGGTGGGGTATAACGAGGCGCGTCGGAGGCAGGTGAATTTTGCTGGGAAAGAGAGCAGGCTTCGGGCAGTCAGGGGCACAGGCAAGAGGCAGGGCTCTCCTGATGTTACCACGCTTGGCATCACCTGTGTTGTTCCTGAAATTCAGAGTTTTGATAGTTTTTCAGTTTGTTATTCTGGATTTGTTATTGCAAAAAACCTCTTGGGTTATATGCCTGAACTGTATTTGCTGGTGATGGTGCTTTGTAATTTCGGTAGCCTAAGGAAAATGAAGACGTCATGGTCTTAGAAGCAAAATTTGGGTCTGACTTTGAGAGGCCTGTTCCCAAGCTGAATTTCTGTTGCCGTCACATTCCAAAGGGTGATGCAGCAGGAGGCTAATTGGGTTTGGTGCTTGCCCTGATAACTCAGGAAGCCCGTGGACAGCAAACATCCTCCTCTACCATTCCCACCGGCAGGACTGCTGCTGGCTTCTCGTTTGCCTTCCGCTGGTTTTAGGTTGAAAAGAATTCCCCCCTAGGTAATAGATGCAACAATCATCAGCTTTCATTAACTGTGGCAGAAGAAATATTTTTTACACATACAGTTGTATGAAAATTTGAATTTTCAGCTCAATGGTTGAAATAATTTTTTTTTATTATTATTATTATTATTATGACTTGAATCGAACTGAATGCCTTTGGATTCCTTAGTGAGATAGGAAATAGAAACAGGGGTCAGAAAAAAATCCTTTCCTTTTCTCTGATTTAACCTTTCTTTTTACTGTTGCTGTTTTAAAATGTAGGCAAATTTTGAAACAGAGGTTTTTACCAATGAAAAATCAAGATGCTTTCTTTTAAAAACCCATTCTATTAAAGAAAGATCTCTGCAAAACTGCATTTTTCAATCAAGTCAACTATTTCTTGAACCCATTTCAGCATTAAAGCTTCAGGACAACTGAGTAAAGACCTGAGTTTGCAAAGCCATAAAATCATTGGGCTTCTTTCTAACTTAGAACTACTTTTTATCTTTAAATTAAGCACATATTCAGATGCCTTTCTGTGTGGGGAAAGCATACCCACCACATCTCAGCACAGACCTCTGAAAATTTGATTTAAAAGATTAGTTAATAAAATTCTGCAAGACACCTTTCCCTCTCTTAAGTCATCACGTGCTGGTCGGTACCAATTTTGGGGAGTCTTTTGACCTGACATAGCATAGCACAGCACCTTCTCTGTTATTTGATAAGTAAAGGTAACGCTGTGAAACATGTGGCTAATTTTACCAGCAAGGTGGCAACAATTCAGTATGTGATATGTGAGGGCAAAGCACAGGCAGTTCATTTGGGTAATTTCTTAGCCTTCTGGCTTCTGCAATGTTTCTTTAGGGGGCACTGAATATGAGTGATTGAGTGAGAGAGAGTACGACAGAATTAGCACACACTGGATCTTTTGACCAAGGGGAAAAAAAAAACCCAAAACAAAACAGTCTAATGTTGGTCTAGGGGCACGTTCCCTTAGGATTTGGGAAAGAAAAACACCAAACCACGTTAGTTTGGTGCACCTCGAGCAGAGCAGCGCATTCAATTAAAATCCATTTCAACAAAATAAAGAGACACTTAATCTTGGATCAAAAATAACTACAAAATAGCAGGCGGCACCACCCAGCCCACGCTGCGGTGGCATTTCCAAGGCAAATTCAACTTGCTGATACTGTACTGCAAAATGCCTTTCTAAGAAATGGCTGGCAATTCCCTCTTTGAGTTTCCAGCGCTGCCTGCGAAAGGCACTTCTCAATGGAAGCGCGCAGGTACCTCCCCAGAGTCACCCCCCGTGCCACGGAGACCTTTCCAGGCAGTTTGTGCAAAGGGCATATTCATCTTTGCCATATAACCTAAATACAGGTAAAATTGCTTTGCTTTTTTGCCGTTTTCCCCCTTTTCTTTCCTTTTCCTTTTTCTCTTCTTTTTTATTAGTTCTCGTTTATGAAGCAATGTGTTCTGCTGTCTGTATGGAAAAGTCCTCTTTTTTTCTATTACTTACAATAAGCGTAAGGAGAAATGCTACCTAATTGTAACACCAATGGCTTGCAGAATGCCCATCTTACAAACCTTCATGTGCCTTAACACGGTCTGGTTGCTGCGCTGGGAAAGCCCTGATTTTTCAGCTCGTCGCTTCTCTTTGCACCTGCCCTTCTGTGAGCTCATGGAGCGTCGTCTAAGATATCCAGGGATATCTAATTACTAAGCTGTCCTTCAAGGAGTCACATTTCCAAGGCTGTGGTTTCTCTGCAGCAATAGTGGGCACATTCTCATCACCCTCGGAGCGGCTGGCTTGGGTCTCAGCGGTGGGAAGAGAAGTAGTGCACGGAGTGCAGCCTCCCTTCTCCGCCACCTTCCTGGACAACACGTTCTCCATACCCTTGACTTGAGGTTGTCACGTTGCCCTGGTGTCCTTCATCCCCAGCAGGCCTGCGTGGACCCCTGAGGTACCTGGCAGTTGGAGGAGCCTCTGGGCTTGTCAGATGTTGGGGTTAGTCGGACCCAAACACAGTCTTTCTTGGGTTGCAGCTCTGGATGGAGTCCACAGAGGTCCTCCCTCAGCTGCTAAACTCTTCACTGAAGCCATCCCCAAATGTTTTCATTATTATGTGCAATACAGCCTGTGGGCTTTTAGGGCTTAACTTCCAGAAAGGTTGAGCATCCATGGTTCCTACTTAGATTGAAGCCACACAAATCATCTGTAAATGTGGTCCTAGCACCAGCCCCGCTGCTCTCTGGAGCGTGCGGTGGAGCTCAGAGGAGCAGAGGCACCCCCGTTCAGCCTCTCTGCTCAAAGCCGTGTACTCTATTTTAACGAGGGTGAACCATGCTTCTCTCCAGCTCCACAGCCAGGGTCCTCCTCGCATGCAAGCTCGAGTTCCTGACTCACTACCAGGAGGGCATAAAAAAGTATTTAAAGATAATTTATTCTTGCCGAGCAACAATAGCGATAGTTAATCTCTTATATTAAAACCTTTAATGACTTAGGGGACTTATGAAACCATCGGAGCCTGTTTAATGAGTGCCTGCTCTGGCCCACACTTTTCGAAGTTTAAATCTTTAATAGAGCAGAAAAGAAATTCACAACAATTTGGGGGGGGACTGTACTAAAATTTATGGAGCTGTTTGGTTTCCAGGACTCCTGTTCCTGCTGGGCAATGCTCTGATGATGTATTACAGTAACATGTCATCAGGGCAATGGAGCTTCATGATGCATTACATCAATAAGTCATTTGTAATACATCATTGCAGCAGCTGCTGCCCCAGATTGGGAGTCTCAAACAAAAATCAGGCAAGCAATTCAATGTTCACCAAAGACGCTTTCTTCCTTTCTCTCTTTCATTGCCTTTCTCCAGGTCCTTCCCTCCTTCTTGCTCCTGATCTCGCCCAGCCAATAGCCATTTGCTGGTAATTTATTCATTCTGGCTCTCCCATGAAAATTCCTTTCTGGTGGAACCAATCGAGCACAATGCTCTGCGCCCCAGGAACGCACCATGAGGAAGATGAGGATGACTGTAATGAATTAGAAGTGTAATCCCTTCAGACTGGTAGCCCATGCCTGACAGTGACCAGCACCAGATGTTTAAGGGGAGACAGTTCACAACAGTGAGGTGCAGGATGTAGGGCAGTGAAGGTCCTATTTCAATATTATTAATTAAGAGTTAATAGTTAAGCCTCCCTTTAGTTGCACCCTGGTTTTAGTTCTCATGTTTTTCTTCTGTTAATGGTATTAACAATTCTCACTAATCCATGGAAATATCCAAAATAACTTAATAAACTGGGGTAAGCTCTCAGCTAATGTAAAGACTGATCTCAGGGGTCTTTAGCAAAAGGCTCCATTACCTTTCTCACCTTTACTCAAAAGCCGAATAGGTTCTGGTGCCAGAGCACCGGTTGGGAAATGAGTTACTGGAAGCTTCCAGGTAGCAGTGGGAGCCTGGTGGCATCCCGAGCCCCATAATCTTGCAGTTGCCTTTCCAAGCTTTTCCCGTCTATTGTGCTTGACTTGGCCTTTTACACATGTGGCAAACAGACCTCTGGAAACTCATCAAATACACTGAACTCCCTTTTTTTTTTTTCAGCCTTGAAAACTCATTTTGCTCTGTTCCTCTTCTGCTGTTTTCTTTAGAGCGGGGGCCCAGGTGAAATGTTTCAGACCGACTCTCACGGCTTCCCGAGCTTGAAGGTACTCCGGCTTGGCAGCGCAGCCAGGGCGATGTTTCAGTACAGAGAGAGAGAAAGAACAATTGGGACCAGATGTAGCCCCTGAGAGGGTGCCTGGGTATTGGAGCTAGGATTAGGACTTTGCTCTAGAGCTATCTGCTGTTCTCTTCAGTGGAGGTTGGCCCAGGAGATAATATAATGTTCAGTGGGGAACCGCTGGATATACTGTCCATATGCACTCACTGCAGTTTGTTGCATTTCAAGGGATTGTTTTTATTTTTTTTTTTATTTTTTTTTTTTTTAAGTACTACTGTAGCGTCTAATGCCCTGCACTTATTAAATCACGCAGCACAGCGGAAAGAAAGAGAGGAAAATCACATCCATGGGTTGTTACAATGCATGAGGCATAACCAAGTGCTTCAAATCCCTGAGAGGATTACTTCGAAATCACCAGGCCACCTGGAGTTTCATTATGGCTCTTACAAACAGGCTTTTAGCAAGAAGGATGAGGTGGGGGGAGAAGGGGTCTTCTATTTAAGCACTGAAAAGAGATAAAGTTCAGAGAGCTGAACAATGGCTTCCAATGGGCTCAGCAGAGTCAGCTGAGACCAGGGACTGGAAAGGATTAATCAGAGCGAAAAATGTCAGCTTACAACAAAATCTTTAGCAAAGTGTCCAAGCCACAGAGCTCAGCGGAGACCAGAGTTAGTCATTCTCTAATCACGTACTACTTTTTCCCTTGCTCAGTCAGTGAGTCAAGAGTTTGTGTTTGAGTCCAAGTCGTCCCTGCTATATCTGTGTCACAGGCTGTTCCTCAGCCCTTAAGTCCCATCTGTAGGAGAGCCCCTCTCTTGCTCCCGTGTATTTCCTGGCCCCTTGGTTACCCCACGCATCCTCCTCCACCACATCTTGTGCTTTTGATTAATTACATAGCACATACGCCTACAGAAGCATATTGCATCTTCGGAGCAGTCTTAACTAGGATGGAGGAGTATGTTGCTTTAGTCTTTATGAATAAATTCAAAAGCTCCACTGCAAGCTCTAGGTGGTAAATTATAACCAAGGTGCAGTGTTGGGAAGTTTATCCTGCTCACTTGAAGGAAAGCCACTGTTCAGCACAGAGTGTTGAGGGATGCGAGCGCTCCAGATTTTTTGGGCTGATGCAAAGCAAAGGTTCCATCACTCGAGTCGATCGTGAGCGGAATTTGCTTTCACATACTGTCCTGCTGCAATTTATTCTGTTCCAGAAATGACTACAATCCATGGGATGAACAAGAACCTGTTTCTTCTTTATGCTCTAAAAACAGAGAAAGAAAACACAACGGTCTTTGTTCCCCCCCTAAATTTCATTCCAAATGCAAGACACAGGTTGAGGACAGTACGGTGAGACGCAGGCAGGAGCGAGGCAGATTGCTAGCCATGGCCATGCAGGTAACAGCAGGTTCACTGCTTTTTTCCCTGTGGTCTTACTACTCCACATTTGCATTATGGTTTACACCATTTGTAAGATTTCATTGCAGTAATGCTCACGATATCCTTGAGTCCAAGCCTATTCTTTATGTCCTGAAATTTGCTGTGAGTCTTCTCCGAGTTTGATAAAATACCTTTGTTTGAAAGCAGCTTTTTGCACAGATCAAAACCCGTCCTCGTTCTAGGCCAAATATTTCTTTTCATTAACAATGGGACGATCCTACCGATATCCAAGTGCTTTGTTCTGCTTTTATCTAGAGAACTAAATAGCCCGCTTCTTCCTTAAATCTCGGTTACGAATGGGACACAAAAAGCCTGCAAAACAAACAGCCAAGTGGCCCTTTCGCTGGAGGTCGTCACGGCAAGGAGCTGGAGAACTTTCTGCCCACAGCTCCTGGGGACCTGTTTTCAAAATAATGTACGTAACGCGTGTTCACAAGGTTCTTTTATAGCTCTGCTGTCCTGGGCAATAGGGAGCCAAGGTCCCTGTAGCTGGTTAACGAGAAACTTATAGAGTCACTATAGAATGCTGTCTGCAGGATTGGTTTCTGTGATATACTGAGCTATGAAAGGGGACATTTGGAGTCCTTAATTCATTTTTACTCCGTTAAATGTGTAGAGGACTCCATTAAATGTGTAGGGGACTCCATTAAATACGTAGGGGTTTGGATGATCAATTATTGTCAGGTTTTGATTTTATACCTCAAGGCAACTATCACCGTGATTGCAGTTTGGTAGATTTGTGCAACATCTACAATTAGGTATGAAAACGTAGCTGGTCACCTGCACACAATTGCCATGATTGCACGTGAAATTCTGGTCATTAAGGAAGATTTCTTAGCTTCTCTGAAGCTGTCGTGGTTTCTGTGCCCCACTTATAGGGACCTGGGATTTTGAGAATGCCATGGTGAAAGTTGTACTTTTTGTCTGTAGGAGGACTTCCCAAAATCAAATTCCCTGAATTCACAACAGGATATCAGTTCTTTTAGTCTGAGACTACAAAAGTGCATCAGTTGCTCAAGTGATGTAAATCTATGCAATATATATATATTTTTAAGAGACGTCTTCTGTACTTCTCCAGATAGATGCATGTGGAGGTTTTTTTATTTTTTAAAGTGTGTGGGGGTATTTCTTAGAGTGAGGGGTGTGAGTAAAGCTGAGGCTGTTAAGAGTACTGAGGGTGAACAGAGCTGTTAGAAGTACTGGCACTCAAGTGCAGAGATGACAAAAGTTGAGGGTTGATTAGATCTTAATGACAACCAGCAGCTCTGACTGGATCTTCTTCCCCTTTGAAATAGTTTTGCCACCCTTCTAGATTTATTTTATTTGCGCTCCACAAATTTCTAACATAGATCTTTAGAGGAAAAACTGAATATATCAAACCTCTTCACCCTTGAACTCCTCCAATACCTCTCCACTCATTAGTCTTTCACATAAATACCTAATGCTAGGACTCTTGGAAGATCATAAGGTACTGTTTCGTAATATTTTGCAAAATTGCAATAAGGAATCAGCAGGTAAAATCTTCTGGCCTACATTAAGGAAACAAATAACTGGCTATGAGGATTGTCTTGAACGCCACTTTCGATTAGAGTTAATCCTAGGTGGTGAAAGAATGGATGACGCATCTGTAAGATATGCTGGCACTATTCTCAGGCTTTGCAAGAATAATTCAGGGTTTCCAGCTTAGGAGTTTCACTGTAGGAATCTATTACATATTAGACTACTTATAAATATATCCGGTACCTCTTATGTACTCTTTTAAATAGTCTGTCACTTTTACAAAATGTTTGCTTGCAGAGCTAGACAAGAAATCCTAAAAGGATAAAAGGGATTGCCTGTGACATCTTCAGCTAGCATATGACAGCAAGATTATGCGGGTGAAAAAATGGACAGAAGCTGAGGATCTAGAGCTGGAGAGTACATTTCTTTTCTCTCTGGATTGTTCCTTCATAACCATTGAGGATTTTTATTCCCCTGTACTTTTAGTAGTTTTGGCTGAAGTGGGGATTCCTGAACGCCGTTCTGGGAATGCTGGAGTCCTGTTATGCCTCTAATCTGCAGCATTTCACCTCCTTGGAAATGAGTGTCAGAAGTGTGAAACAGCACATACTGGTCCATGCTGACTAATTCCTATTCCACACATGGAGGACTGAGGCCAGGCAGGGGTTTAGGAATTCAAATTCAGGGAACCTTAAGGTGACTAGAGTATCCTTTTTTTCTCCGCCTCAACCTTAATCATGTTATTGAGGATAAAAAGTATGCCACCAAATGCCTTTACTATGGGTACTGGAATTAAAATCCCTCATCACAAGCTTTCAACTGGATGCCAGTATGAAACTGTTAGAAAAAAAAACAGCCTCAAAATCGACTTACGCATTTGTTCTGTGACTCTGTTAAAAAAGAACAGCTGAACAAATTATCAACGTTTTGTGAGGATTAGGAAAATTGATACAGGCTGACTCACTGCATGCCTATATAACCCGAAGTAATGTTAAAACCCAGGAAATGAGACTGGGACTGGAAAGGCTGAGAGAATTATTGTATTATTGTAGCATCCTATAATGCCAGGTTATTGGATTCGGTTTTCCACTGCCTATTTACGCCCTTGTAAATGTTGGAACATTCTTGCTCCAACCTGATCACCGTTTATCCTTGTGATGCATTGATGTTTCCCTCCAAGAGCTTCGTTACTCTACGAAAGCACAACTTTCATGAAATAATTAATTCTATTTAACCTGCATATGCTAAATACCAGAAATGGATTAAAATTAAGCCATCATTACAGGCTGAGTGTTATTAAACTATATTTAATACAAAGCAACAGATAATAAGATCTTTAAGTCCTGTCAGGAAATGTAGGAGCTAGTAAATGTGACCTTTACATTGAAGAACTTCAAGGACAGAGAAAAAATTCAAAAATATGTGCAAAAAAATTTATTTAAGGCTAAGGAGGGAGCAGGTATTTTCTGTATATTTACATCTGAAGGAAAGAAAAGGCGTGCATTCCTAATTCTCAGTGTTAACTTGCAGTGTTTGAAGGGATGGTATTTGTATTTGTGTCTCGTTCAAAGTAGGGAATTCTGGCCCAGAATTTTCTGCTGTCTTTGTTTCTACTACTCTGTATACATGCCTACACTAGAAGAGATACAGCATCCTCAGCAAGCTTCCTCCTGGTAATAGGGTTATATTCAGCACAACCCCAGCTGCTGGAAAAGTCTCGCCTCAATGCCAGTTTTCAATATTAGAGACGTTATTATAATTAGAGAGGAATCTGACCTGCAGAGGTCACTTTGGAGGCTGTGAATTCTGCCAGCTGTTTTTACGTCTGGGATTTTTGACCCAGCTCACTAAAATCTCAGCCCGCCTTCGCCTCGCCAGTGGCAGGAGCCGACTCCGCATCCCTCCTGCCCTATTCCCTGAGGCCAGGACTTTCATTTTAGCCCCAGTGCTGGGTGAATAATGGATAAAACCGTGCTACATCTCGCTGGGCCAGAGGAAGTCTGCAATCAGCTGTTTCCCTGGCTTTGATCCTCGGCTGGGAGCCCCCGGGCAGCCCCCAGTCCCACCAGCCCTTTGTAGGCATTGTGCATGGGGAAGGGATCACCTGTCAAAGTGAATGGCTGCAACCTTTCCCTGACCATGGGAGGCCTTTGGAGGCATCGGCTGTTGATAATTAGGGCCTAATTGAGTGATTAACAGCCCCAGCAGCCCACATCTTTAAGGGTATGTGAGGAGCACAGGCATGGTTTCCCCCTGCAGGTCCCAGTCTCCGAAGATGCTTTTTCCCAGCTCCATCAGCCCCAGCAGGATCGTCGGCCGTGGCTCCAGGTTGGGATTTTTCTCAGGTCGGGCTGTACACGATGCTCATCAGAAATGTGCAGAGCCAGCAAAATCATAGAAGGTGATTACATTTTCTCATGAGTGCTATAATCACTTTCCCTAAACCTGCATTGATAATAACTCTTATAGGAATAGGCTCCCATTTGCCAAGACACATGGTCTCTGCAGGCAATGAAAATCTGTCTAGATATACTGAACTTAATTAACTGAGTTCGAAGAGCCTATTAAGGCAATATTAAAAGAAGCCTATCTCAGCAGGCCCTCACAGTGGGGAGACGCAGCAGAGCTTTCAATTTAAGACTTATTGCAAAGATATCCTGCTGCCCAGCTCCGTGGTCTGCCTGGGAGCCGTTTAATAGACGGCTCGGGAGCGGCGTAAAAGGGCTGACAAAGAGAGCGGGGTAAGTGGTGGGTATATCAAAGGAAATCAACCTGTAGGACATTATATGCTCACTTTGTGAAAAGGGGGCAGAGGTATATAAATGGGGGAGGTTATTCAGCACTGGCTGAAACGAATGACAGCGTGGACATGTTTAAAAATTTTCAGTTAGGACTTGGGGAATCCAAAGATAAGGTTTTCCTGAATAATTTTGGCAGTGCTGTAGTAGTAAGTAGCTGCTTGCTAAATAGTGCAAGCTTCTCGCATAAAAGCAAAGAAATGCTTCCTGCACCTTCTACTTTCCTCTCCTCTTCCTCCCTCATACAGAAGTTAATGACTAGTTTGGCATCCCTCTTTACTTCTCAAGAAAAATAAGTGTTGTCACCAGTTTGAACGTCATTAGTGGATTATGTTCCTGGCTATAGGAGAATAAAACAAAGGTAAAAAGTTGTCTATTGCCTGACCGATGAATAAGGAACTCTGTCCTGCAAACTGAGGTTCTCTCAAGCCACTATTTATAAGCTGATGAATTGCAAAATTACAGTAAAAATAACAAAAAAAAAATAACAAAATGTGTTGATTTTGCCTTACTCAGTACAACCTGCAAATGGAATGGTATGAAAGTTTAAATGTAATAACATCACTAACAATAATCCCTATTTTTTTATAGAGCATTTTCTCTAATTTAGAGGGCTACCCAATGAATACGTGCAACTTTGTGAAACCAGTATTTGCATTAAATTGAATGGTATGGAGTTGAAGTCAATGTGAATTAAAACCTTTAGACCCAGGGGAATGCTGCTGGCCAGCCCAAGGCCCAACTCTTGACATCAGCAGACTATATTCAAGTGTTTATTGAGATGGGAAGCTCAGTTTTAGTTCTGAAGGTAGAAAGAAGCTTGAAAATATGACCTGAGTTGACTCAAAAGGGCGTGGGGGAGAGGGGAAACTTCATATTGTTATAAACCCCCAGGTGTTTTAACTGAAACAAATGGTCTGGTTAGGGGGGTTGGTGTGGTAAGGGAAGATTTCTATCCCCACCTGGGGCTGAACAGTCCCACCCATCCCCTGGTAGGTAGGTGGGTGCTTAAGGTTTGAACTGATGTTCCCTGGAGCATCTGCCGTGAGACTGCTCGGGACGCCTACTGAGCCCAAAAGATGTGGATCGTCTCACGCTTGCATGATTGTGGGGCCCCTGTAAGAAAAGTCCAAGTGCTATTCTCTTTAGAAGCTTGTAAAACTAATTCTTTTGCTTCGTCGAAGCCATCTTTGGATGGGGGTGACGGACGGTAACTTCTGCTTCAGCCCCGTCAGCCACTACAGCTCCGCAGTTTTTGCCGGAGCAGCAGCTGCCTGGGCAGAAGGGAATAACTGCCCCCATTTGCCCTGCAAGTAAGAGGGAAGAAATTCAGCTTCCCAGATTAGATTTCTTAGGCTGACAAATTTTTTTTTTTTTTTATTCTGCATGAGAGGGAAATAAAAAGGCAGTCTTCTCCATGTGGCAAACTCCACCACCTTTGCTTACGATGCATTTAAGAGCCCCACGTGAACGGGGCTTCCTCGGGGGAAGCTGTGGTGTTGCTCAGCAAAAGCTGCACAGGCTGGCTGGACGGAGAGCAGACACTTCCTAACTCTTATATTCCCAACAGAACAAACCCAAAATTATTATTTGCATGAATAATGTACCATGCATCTGTTTACACTGCAGTTGTTCTTAATGTTTTATTTTTATACAAAATAACAAGGGGCTGTAAATAAGCCCAGAATCCTTAGCCAGTTTACTGCAATAACTGAATTAAAAATAGAAGATCCTACTGAAGAATGTCTATTCAGTGCAGCTGAAGTATAATTGTGTGTGGCTTCAGTTTGTTTGGCATAGGAAAACCCAATGTAACTTGAGAATTCATTACGAGAAAAGTACAGGACTCCTGCCATCTTCTAATGGCCTTCTTACAGCTTTAAATGCAAAATTTACAAGGAAAAACTTAAACAAATGACAGGAAAATCTGAGAAGATAACAAAAGTGGACAGGGAAATTAATAGAAGCCTTGGGTTCTCTAATCCACAGTGATTAATATCTTTTAGTTCCCTGATCCTTGGTTTCCACTGGAATTGATAAACTACCAAATGTGGCTTCTCTGCTTTAAATCAATACAAAAAAATCTTAGTTGGCCTTGCTGGCCTATCTGTCATCTCATTTCTAGCTGAAAGTTAGACATGACACTTCTTAGCTGCAACAGTAAGATAGGCTATTTTTCCAGTTGCATTTTAATATCTTTTTTTTTTAATTTTAATTCTGTTACGCCCAGAAGAAGACGGCGTGACCAGCATTTGAGATGCTAATCATTTTCAGCACGTCGTCAAAGCCAAGAGGTTTAATGATGTCTTGCCAAATTTTTAAGAATATCCACCCTTTAAGTATCAGTTGTCTTTAAGGTATCTTGGGTCTGGCTCCAAAGACCAGTTACTGCTTTAGAAATTTGCCTGTCTGCTGGACTTCGTGCAGTTTGTATAAACCACGCAGGCGTATGGAGAGGGATGCTCGTTGCCGGGTTCATTTCTTGCGGATGTGGCACCCGAGCCACGGCGAAGGGGAGTCCTCTTCAGCTGGGGACTGACCTCTTCCAGGCACAAGCGTGCTGACGAAGATGCTCCTGCCACCGCCTCCGGGCTGGCCTTCTTCATCCCTAGCACAACCGCTCGTGGGAGCATTCGCCAGCCTCTTCCAGCAAAATATCAGTGGAAGAAGGGGGTGTTTCTACGAGCAGCTCTTGTGATGGAAAGTGCTAACTGTTGGCAGGGGTAGGAGGAGGCAGCTGGGAGAAATGATCCGTTCCCCTGGCACGTGGGGATCCAGAAAAGGATGTCTGCCTGCAGCCGTGGTCTGCTGGGGCCGACCACAGGACCCCGAGGCACACCGTCCCCCTCGTTCGTCACCCGCAGCGCACGCTGCAGGCAAGAGGTTCAGAAATGAAATCCTTGTTTGCAGGAGTATTTCTGCACGTTGCTGAAATGAAATGGTTTTTGCATAGAAGCAAGGCTTGCTCTCTTAGTCCCGATGGATCCCAACCCTGTGTATTTAAAGTGAAGTGCATAAAAAAAAAAAAATAAAATTCTCACATTTTTGATATTCAATACCAACTCTGGCATTTACGACTAGAGGATGCATAAGGAGATGTGGTAGGAAGCCTAAGGGTGGGTGGCCCCTGGAAGGGAAGGGGTTAAGGGCTGTAGTGAGCCAAGGTCAAAGTCACTTCCAGGCGTTAACAACAACTGACTCCTGAACTGGGATGGATACATAGAAATAGGGCAGGTAGATCCAGGTGGGAAGGTGGTGCTGTGCGTGGGCACTGCCAACGTGATCCCTATTTAGCAGGGTGATGGATTTTGTTTCTGCCAGACAATATTACCAGGGCTTCTGCTAATTCAGAGCTAGGAATGTTAAATTAAAATGACAGCAAGTGTATAAAGCGGTAAAACTTCTGTTGTCTGCAGCCATGTGCATCGCTTCGTAAAAGAAGGGGAGAAGCTTGGAGGAAGCAGTAGCTAGAGGGTGTTTGCAATACCATGCTGCATTTTGGCAGGGTCTAAATTGAACTTTATCAGCATGGCCTTCTCTAGGAGGAAAAATAAGTGTTCTGCTGGCTGATTTAGAAGTTGAGGCAGGGCTTGCTCGAGCTGTGTAGCCATTTAGAATAGAATAGAACCCTTTAGGTTGGAAAAGACCTTTAAGATCATCAAGTCCAACCATCAACCTACCGCTGCCAAGTCCACCACTAAACCGTGTCCCTAATCCCGTAAAAGGGGGGACCTGGCAGGACCTGGTAAAGCTGGGAAATGATGGGAAGAGGACAGCCCTACCCCTCCGGTGGGCCGATTCAGCAATGGGTCAGGACACAGCTCCATCCCGAAACCGGGTCGGGGTGTCTGCTGCACAGTCCTTGGGGCAAAGCCTTTCACCGCTTACGTTCACAAAAACCTCAGAGCCGCCCCTTCTGGTACTTATGGTTTCTTGGTGTCTTATCTCTTGGTTTCTTTGCAGTGTCCAGATGACCTAGTCTGAGACTAGCAGGGTCCATAAGGTTCCCAGGATTAGATTATTTGGGAAGCCCTCCCCTTTTAGAGGTGATGGTTTGTTTATATTCTCAGAGCACAGAATCAGTTGGGGTTTTTTCCCAGTGTTGTTCTTTACTTTTGATTCTGACATCTGCAGCACTGAATTATAAACATTATTGTTTCACTAACACTAAATAGCAATGTATACCCTCTGAACTTTCCTAGAAGTCCATCCCTTTTGCAGTTTTAAAAAATAAAAGTTAGAAAACTTGAGGCAAAATCAAGTAAGGAGAACGGAAATGATGTCACGTTGCTATTTAATTGTCAAACAAACAAACAAATACAGGCATGAAACAATTTAAATGTGTGCTTCATTGCAAGCACAGTTCTCTGATCTTTCAGACTTCTAATTTGCTACAGAATTATTATTGATGAGTTGTCTTTAAATACAGCTTGTAGGATAGAGGTGTTTCCAGACCCGAAATACAAATACCCTGACATTTCTTTTGCTGTGAATATTATTTACCACAAATGCACCCTTACCTTGCTTTAACCTTCAGTGCTAGATGCATACAATTATAACATAGTATAAAATGTGGGGGCCTTGCAGCGCTGGCCTTAAGTAGAATCTCTGAACAGTCGTCATTGCGAGATGTTTCTGTTTCAATTCTTACTTTTAAACGTGCCGCCTCCTTCTTTGGGGGGAAAAAAAAATCCAAAACAACCAACCTGGACTGCCTTCCTGTATTTTTGGTCCATGCTCCCATCCTCCATATAGCTGCACTCTATTTTCCTTCGCCCTTACTTGGCATCGTGGAAATTCAATTGATGCCAATAATTTATTACGGTATATGTGGGAGACGTAGGCGTTTCTGTCATCGGAGCACTAGATCGCTTTCCCAGCGCGGCTCTCGGAAGCAGCGCTGCGGCAAACGCGGCACGTCTGCCAGCTCCTTTGCCTTCCAAGCTCGCTGCAGAGCAAGAGTTACAAAGCCATCCTCAAACTCTCCTCTCGCAGAGCTGGCATGGCTTAACACTGTTCTTGCTTCTTGAAGGGCTGTCGCTCATTAATATTTAGATCTCTGTTCCGTAGTAATAATTCCTCTCGGATCCCTTCACAGGAGGGGAACTTGCTAGTTTGGAAAACGACCATGTCATGATGAGCTACCCTTGTGTAAATATATCTTTTTTTTTTTGTATGGAATAAGCCCATAATTCAGACATATGTTGTGTTTATTTTTGAACATGGGTTTTTGTCAGGGAATGTGCAGCTCGACCTTACGCTCAACAGGAAAATGTTTATCCAAAGAGTTAATGCAGATGAGTAATCCGGGACGCTCCTGCCAGTTCTCGGGTGGTGGGATTCCCGTAAACAGCTAGACACTTTGAACTTACGGGTTTTGCTTTATGTCATGCTCCAACCACTAAAACAACATGCCACCATGGAGTTCTTCCCTGTTAAACCAAAACACAGATTAAGCCATGGAAACTTAGGCTGAGAGTATCATTTTGGGGGCCCTTCTGTTCATCATCACGTCCTCTTTAATTCACCCTGTCTTGAGATAGGCAGGGAAGTGTCATTTGTGTAGTGTGGTGCTTTATAACAACGTTAGTAAAGCTGTCCTGGGTCTATGTAATACCTATAGACATGGAGGGGTACAAGGCATAATTGAAGACATGTGAAAAATGAGGGAGAATTGATCTTGGGGCATAAATTTCCTCCTCGTTCCTTTTGCTGGAAACTTAGTCTCGGACTGGTTATTCCTTATCTCCCTGCTTCCAGTTTCCCCCCTCCCTCTGAAATGCCTGCTCTGAGGGACCGGGTACTGGGCTGGTGGGATCACTGCTCTGGCCCTACGCAGTGATTTCAATGTCCGTCCAGATCAGCATTCACCCTCTTTTATCAGTTCATACCAACGCTGCCAGAAAATCACTTTTAAAGCTTGATTTAATGAAACCATGTTCATCTGTTGCAGGATATACTTATATATGCAAGACATACTTTCTCATATCTAATTTTCAAGTTGGTCCTAAAAGCTCAGTTCTGCCCAGTTGTTAGTGCTAATCATGGACAGGGACTTCATACGGGAACTGTACCCATAAGGCTCTTGCAGATTTTCTGTGGATGTTATGCAGCTCAAATACTCTTGGATAATTGCTCAACATTAATACCACGCGGAGTTATTAGACTGAAGTATCCAAGAAATAATAAGAATAATATGCATCACATGTTAAGGGCATTACATAATCATTGTATTACACTGGCATGAGTCACTGTTAAAGTGCCCTGTATATTCTTCAGGGTGGATTAAGGATACAAGCCACTGGGTGTCAGGAAGGCTGCTACAATGCTCCATAATGTCTCTAAAATGCACAACGTCTTTTGAAAAAAACTGAAAAATAGCCATTTGTCATATGCAGTAAATAACTTGGTCACTGGGGAGGTCAACAGCTAAAGGCTCACTTCCAGGTTGTGGATTAATGACCTGCAAAATACCAGTCTAAAAATAGGGTCTTCTTCCACTTAGACACGCAATAATGAAGCATCTCCTACCCTTCTTCAGCCAAGTTTCAGACAGAAAAATGGGGTTTACACTGGATGCACGGAGCTGAGTAAAGCAGTGATATAATGAACACTATGTAAATCAAGGGCTAGTGGCACTACACCCCGTTTCTTATGTTGTCAGGATGTGGCACGCAGGACCAGAAACATCCAGGAGTCATTCCTTATGTCAGAAACAATTGTGAGTGAAAAGGCTGAGATGCGTGTGCTTGCTCATGATGTGTTTACGTTGGTCCAACATCCGATGACAAGTCATAAATGTCCCTACAGTGGACAAATTTCCATTGCAGAAGGGGAATATTTATTATGAGAATAAATGGTATAGAATGGTGAAAGGGAAGGCAGAAAACCAACCTGTCCTGCACTGGGAGGATCGATGAGGTGACTTAGTCCTTCACGCTTTGTGTTGTAATGTCCTTGTATGTACGCCCACGACTAATGGACTGGGCTGGGCTGCTTAGAGTTTGCCAAGATGGTTTTGCAATATGTTAGGAGGCCCTGAATATAAAAAAAAAAAAAATCCTGTTCTAGCTCTGCTTCTTTTGCATGTCTTTTTAGTGAGGCTAGAAACCATGATTAAAGGGACTATTTCATGCCTCATAGGTAAAAGTGGAGGTAAACTGAGCAAAGCTCTGAAGAAATCTCTAATATAAAGTGACTAAAGGAAAAAGCATATTCTCCCTTACACAGCCCTGCAGATATGTCTCTATAACCTGACTGGACTGATAGCTCTGGGAATCTTAATACAATAAACATGGCTCAAGACCACTAAGGAGCTGTGAGCTGGTATCGGATAATTTGGACTCGTGATCATCTGTAGAAATAAGAGTTCCTGTATGTTGCCTATCCAGAATCACAGCATTTTCTTCAAATGGAGCAACTGAGCCTGTCCTTCTACAAGGTTGTTTTTTCCATCTTTTTGTCTTCCGTTCCTGTTTCCTTCAAACCAACCAAAAAAAAAAAAAAATTAAGGTGTGGAACTGTTTAGCAGACCAACCTCTGCCACTTTCTTATCCTGCATAGTGCGGGGCAGATGCTCTGCTTTTCAGTCTGCAAAGAACAAAGCTTCTTCCTGGCTTCTTTATTTTAAACAGGAGAGGCCACCCACAGCTCCAAACATGCCTACCGAGAGGAAAAATAAATGGCTAAGCTCCTCGCCAGACACATATGCACAGAGCATATCTGTGAGGAGGAACTGTTTGGAAAGGAACATTCCCATCCCACCCAGGTGCTGCCGTGGGATGGGTCTGGGGGCATCGGCACCTACTTGCAGCGGGGAATGGCACGGAGAGCGTGCTGGGGCGGTAGGTGACCGTAAATCACCCCTGCCTAAGCCGGAGCAAGGGAGCGTTCAGCAAGCCAGAGCTATACAAATGTTAAAAAAAGTAATTTGGGAAGCTTTCAACACGGGGATGCCAGCTCTCTTGCTTCACAGGAAGGCAAAAGTAAGCAGCGCTTTACTGGCTTGGGGCCATAATACCCAGTAAAGATCCCACCGCCATCCTGAACCAGCAGGAGATTTTTCTTCTGAAGAGCAGCAGAAAAAAGTAGTCGGACCTTCAGCAGGGATCAGAGAATCTGGCTTGTAGTGGTTACCTTCTTCGGGGTGCGTTTAGGTGGTGATGGGGTTGGCACGGGCGTAAGCGAGAGCTGCCCCAGCACCGCTCGGTGACGCTACCGGCACGGGACGCGTCTCCAGTCCCAGGCCCGTGGAAACCACTTGTCCATGAAGCAGAAGAAGGAATGAAAATGATGTGAGGAGCCAAATGTTTATTATTTCCACCCAGTTAGCTCTTTTTTGAACGTCCCCTTCTCAGCGAGAGCAGAGGTAATCGGCGAGCTCTGCGTGCCTGTAATGCAGCTTGTCATTTTGAGGCTAATTGCCACTACGAGTGGTTCGGGTTTTTTATTTTACATAATCGTTTTAAAACATGTAGAATACATGAGGTGGATGTTGGTTTGGAGGTTTCCCATGCCTGTTCGTGGAAAGTGCCTTCCTAATACAGCAAGGAACAAGAATCGGAGCAGGCTCCCTCTGAGGATGGCGTTGGCTTCGCAAGTCAGCTGAAATTTGAGAATCGTGTTCAAAATTGTGAAACACTCGCTTTTTTTTCAAAGACTGTGTTTTCATCCCTCGCTTCTCTATACAAACTAAAAAATTGCTTTTCCTTTTAATGGAAATTTGAGACCCACCTGCAAAATGTCATTAAACTTGGGATGAAGTCAATAGAGCTGGCAGCACAGACATCGCATTACTGCCTCTACCGTCACATTTTTTTCTTTCAGTAAATGTTCAACCATGGGTAGAGTTTGTATCTGAGATTTGAGAGCAAAATTGCAACACATATATTAGCCTAACTGCAGGCAGGTATTACTCAAAAACCTCAATGGTTTTATTTTAGATGTGTGTATCACTCTGTGGGATATTCGTAGTGATTTTAATCTATTTGTTGTTTAAGGCTTCCTCTAAGCGTAGGCCAGATCCTGCGCTAGGTTAGACCAGCGTAGATCTGAAGAGGGCAGTGGGGCAATGTCAAAGCAGGTCAGCTACAGATAGACCTAGAAACACTGAAGATGTACCCTGGTTCAATGTAAAAAGTGCATATTTTGCATTGAAACCGGTTAATAGCAATGGGCAAAGGAAGAAAATGAGTGCACGTTCCGCTTAATTAATCTAGCAAATAATGTGCATGAAATATATATATATCCCAGGAGAAGCAAGTGCTGTATTTCAGTGTTCCACCCCTATCGTGAGCTACCGTGTAGTTACCTGGCAGCTTGATAGCAGCGTAATGCCAGAGATCCGTAGGTTGTTCCCTGTTTTCAAAAAGCTCCTTTTATTTTCCCCTTACTGGTAATAACCAATACGAACACAGCTAATGTTGTTGTGCATTATAGTTTAAAAAAAAAAAAAAAAAAAAAAGCTCGATTAAGGATTTAAGGATGGTGTCTTGATAGGTTTAGTAAGTTACAATTAAAGCCGTATCAAAGTGTGGGAGAGTGAAGCTAAATGACTTGGGGCAGGCGGAGGTCCGTGAACGAGGGCTGTATTATTCATACCCACGTGAGGCTGTAAGCCAGTGTTCAACTTTGCATTCCAGGTTCGAACTAATGAAAACCTTAATGCAAACCTTGAGCTGAAGTGGCTTAGTTTCATCAAAACCGTATTTTGTGTGCATGTTTTCCACCATAAGTTAGACAAAATTCACATGAAGCCTTGTCCAGCCTGGTTTGAATGTGAACCCCAGCGAGTCAAGCTAGGGATGTTGTGTCTTAGGGAAAAAAACAACTCATGGTTGCAATATAAATAGGGGAGAAAAAAAAATTAATGTGCATGGTAGCTGTTACATGCATTTCTATATCAGCATTTCACCAAGCATGTAGTGGAGAAGAAAAAAAAATCCATTTGGATTTTGGGTATGTTTCTGCAAGTTCCTGTTTACAGAATGTTTTCTAAAATCCCGCTCCCTTTAGCGTGGAAAGTATTCATATAGGAACTAATTTTATTTGTTTTCACTTTATTTATTTGTTTATGTTCCGCTAACCACATATGTTTAAACTCTTTGAGATACTTGAAAAAACAGGATGTTTCATTCTCCAGAGTTGCTCCTATTAATACATTTTCTTTCTCAGATGATGTCGGAATCATCTGTTTATGGCGTAATGGAGATTGCTACAGCCAACTGGTAAACATTAAAATGTAGGTCTAAATCATGTCCAAATTTTACTCAGCTAATATTGCTTCAAAGGAACTGGATGTGAGTCTTCTCAGAAATACTTTTTTTTTTTGTCTTGGAGGAGGTAGCGATAGCCCTGTTTGAGGCTATCCCAGGGAGAGACTCCTTCATGGAGTTATGCTTAAATCTTTCCTCTTTTTTTTTAATGGAAAGTGAATACGTGAGAAGGTTTGCAGAACCAGGCTACTGGGTTTCCGGAGGCAAAAAGACAAAGGGAAAAAAAAAAAAAGTTTATTTTTTAAAAAACGTTGCAAAACACATAGGTTACAAAGAAAAAAAAAAACCAAGAAAAGAGGTTGATAAACTCAGCAAAAATCAGCATATGGAAGTGCTGTTTTATTTTTGGAACCTACCTACGGCTTCGCTTCATCTGCGAGTTATTCACAGATCCTGTTCCTGAAACCACGCTGGCTTTGGAAAAGGCGGAGGTGCTGGCGTGACCTCTCCTCCGGGCACGCTGGACACCATTCCTGCGCTGCAGAAGGGTCCCGCCGCTCCGCGCCGGGAGAGGAGCCGGGGAGACCACCGCTCCGCGCCCAAACCCCGGCTCAGAATACGGCCCTTTACGCCTCGGCCTGTGTTACGGCTTTTCAAGTGCGGTAATTTTAGGAGCGCCTTGGGTCCAAAAATATGACGATGCGCTAAGCGCAAAATCAAACTGCGGCGGTTCGTTTTAGTTCCGTAAATTCCACCGTGAATATTGCAGAAGCTTTGGGTTTATTATTGCTAATTCCAAGCATAATAAATACACTTCAGGATCTAGGCTGATTTATTATCACTTTAAACAGTATGATATTCTCAGCTTTTCATAAATTTATGAAATAATGTCTATTTCCAATTTCAGCCTTTCTTTTCACTTAACTTGAGAGACACCATCAATATTAAAATCAGGTACTTAAAATACAATAATTACTTTCCCTGCATCATTAGATATAACTTACTCAGGCTGGGGGAATATGGGAAAGATTTGTTTTTTCTTGTCACCTTGTCAATCTGAAGATTTTTTTCCAAGGCAGTTAAAAAAATCATTGAGCTGAAAGCACTGAGTTTTATTCGGGTTTCAGAACTCTTCCCTTCTTATTGTCTGTACTTTTTTGTAAGTTCAGATAAAGAAACTAGGCGGTCTTTTCATAATTGCTTGTATTTTGTTTGTAGTTTGTACAAATGTAATACCTTCTGTTCCTGTTAATAACAATAATCAATAGGTTAACAAAATAGAAATGGTATCAACATCTAACCAAACCAAACGCAAACTTTTTAAAATGTCTTTATGTTATCAATCATACCAAAAGTAAATGGTCATTTTAGATTTTATACCAACTTTTGACTGATGCGAGGCCGTTTTCTTTGCAAATAACAAATCCCTGTCCTAAACGCTGCATAAAGGACTCCTCCTTTTTTGTTCTGGGGTTAGAAAAACATACCTAGATATTTACCAACGGCATGTCCACCCAAAGGCTACTAAAGAAGAGAAATCCCCACAAGTCCATTTAGAAAACGTGTTGGCTTTTTTTTTAATCAGGCCAGTCACAATGAAGTGAAATCTGAACTTAATGGCTTGGCCCAGAAAATCCCCAACACGGCTCACAAAATTCAAGCTAACACCCAGACAAGTTTTGCTAGCAGATTACGGGAAAGACTGTTTGCTGTTTTACACTAATCGGTTCGGTCGGAAAACAAACAGAGGGCCGATCCGTCGGAGCGGTCCCCAGACCCCTGACCTGGGGGTCCGGAGAAACGCACCGATAAGGCGACGTTCCAACCCTTGGCCCAGCTCCCCTGAGGCTGCCGATGCTCCACGCGCAGAAGGGGACCAGCTCCCCCAGCTCTCGCCCGCTGCCCCGGGCATCTGCCGGGCTCATTTTTGCCGTTGTTGTTAATACGGATATTTTAGTCGCAGAGCTTGTGTACGACCTGATCCTGACGCTGTTCATCTGCTCTGAAATGCGGTGAGGACAGCTAACTTACCCGAGTCTCAGCGTTTCGGGAGGAGCCTGACAGTCCGAAGAATTAATGGAGCAAACCGAGATAATACAGTAACCTGCGGCTTTTAGTCCCGAAGTAATGCGAGGGGCCGGTCGGAGTTTAAGTAAAGGATAAAACATTAAATCTTCGGGAGCTATTAACTATGTCATTTACTGAGAGACTCCTCTGAGTGCAGCTTGCACTGGTTTCTATTCCTGCGTATTTGTCTTCGACTCGATCTCATGGGGTTTGCGATGTGCCTGTTGCGTGGAGGTTGTTTACGGAGATACAGAGGGGACGTTGCTGCACCGGGCTGGGACGGGCTCGTGGGTTCCTCCAGAATTATGGGATTGTCTCCTATGTACTCCAAACTTTCAGCATACGCTGAATTTTATCAGTCATAGAGGGCTGGGATGAGTTGGGGCAGGAATTAAATCTTCCTCTCGGTAACGACTATTAAAAACTGAATATAAATCCCTCAGAGGCCAGCGACAGGAGGGCGATGCGGGCGTTTCCCTTCAGGGTTAAAAGCACTTAGCACTAGATTAGAGTCTTGCCCTAAATAATTTCTGCCCCTGATTTATTCCTGGTAGTGATTATGGGCTATGGGAAAACAATCCTCCTGCAAATTCCCATGTCCATCTCTCTTCAGCTCACTTTGGAGATGCAGATCTGGATAGTCTTCTCTCTTCCAGTTCAATAACTCATGGAGATTTTACTTAACTCTGTGTATTGATTTCAAACCCTTTCTTTATCACAGCTTATTTGTCCGGAATGGTTGGATAGATGATTTACTTTGGTGTTAGGCCAACAGGAATTTTTGAAAGTTGCTACGTTAACATATAAAATGAAATTATTCTCCTGTTACTGAGAGCACAGACATAGGTTTCTGTTCCTCATTGTCGCACTGGAGGACATCGTGCCTTTTATATTTTATTTTCTTTGGAGAGCTGCAGCAGTTCATAAGATGAGTCTTTATGATGCTGGCTGCTTAGCTATTTTTTTTTTTTTTTTAATGAGAGTCTTTCAAGATTTTACTATTAGCAGTTAAAGCTTCCTAGAGAGCCATTTGCCTCTCGAAAATTTAGCAACATACCACACTGGGATAAGTGGCAGTGCCCCAGTCAAAGGAGGTATCAGACCTTTGAAGAAACACGAGGAGAGTCGCGCACCTACAGTTAAACGCACAGAAATGTATATAGGGACGTAAGTTTTTAACACCAGATGTAAGGGTAAGGTATTCTTCAGGACATAAACGTGACTGGTTACGTATGCGTGAGACTGGTTTGTCACCTAGGCACTGGTCTGCAGAAAACCTTCCCGCTCGCATGTACAACATTACCCGGTGGTTTGAAATCCTTCTTTGCAACATATTCTGTTGAACCTCCTTTCTGTTGAGAACGCTGGTATAATACTTTTAGATAGTCATTTCACTCTTTATCTGCTAACTTTTATTCTGACCCTTTGATTTCATTTATCGTAATGTTTAAATTAAATTGTCTCTTACTGGATTGAGTACTGGTGCTGCGCTTTGCGTCCCAAGGGCTACCTGAAGGCGCGCAGTACAAACGGGTGTACAGGCACTTCAGAAGGTTGTCCTACATCTCTTCGGCCAAGGAGTCATTGATCACAATGTCTATTTGAATCGGAGCAAGGAGGGGTGATCAAACTTAAGGGTAATGCTCCAACTTGGCACCAAAATCTGACCGAACTAACAAAGAGTAGAACAGGAGAAGGTGAAATAAATAGCTTTTCAGAAATCTGTCCTCTATACTGGCATCATAATACTGGTTATTGATTAGCACCTCTGGAGGGCTAAGTGTTTTAAACGTCTTCTTTTTTAATTATTATTATTTATTTAATTATTTTCAATAATAATAATTTAGTTAATAAAGAAATTTATTATTTATTTTATTTTTTAAATTTTTTTTAACTTTTAAAGATTTTGAACGTTTGCAGGCTTGCTTTGATTCTGAGTTTCCTCTCTGGTGTGTGATGTTTTCACCGTTCAGTTACCAGTACGGGTTCTGACGTTTATCGTGGTGTTCTGTGGGGAGCCCAGTGGACGTGCTGGGCTGCCGTGACGGCCCACCAGCACCGACAGCACCCGGGCTCCCCCTTCCCAGCGCCCTGCACGCCCGCACAGATGCCCGTGTGTTCACGCACACCCGCCCAGAGGTGGGAGGTGAGGTAGGATTTGGCTTTTAGAGGGTCTGAGCTGTCGTTTGCGTTTTGTGAAACACAATTTCTGCTGGACTCCACCCCTTCTCCCTCCAAACCAGATGAAATATTTATTGGGTTGGAGTGTAAGGGCTCAGTGTTTCGTCTGCAGAGGAACAGGGGAGTCCTGGTTCTGACCAGAAATTTCTAAGACTTCTTTGTGGCTACTAAACGTTGGAGGAAAAACCACAAATTACCATTGCAGTGGGGCTGGGCCCTGTGTCCTGGCTCCAGTGCTTCCCCATTCCCTTCCCCCTCCCCTCCCGTTTTAAAGTGCGCTGCATCTGCGTCAATAAGTACCCCATGTATATGGCAAGGTAATATTTAATGTGCACATGGTGTGTGCAAAATTAACCACTGACAGGGTGGGGGAGTGAGGGAAGAGCAGAGTTGCAATTACACACAAAATTAAGCTATTACTGTGATTAAGATATTTCTTTAATACGTAGCTGAGGAACCTCCTTTCCCCCTAAACTAGTCACAATTCATCCCCTGTATGTCATTTTGTGGCTACTCCTAATTTTTTTTTTTTTTTTTTTTTTTTTTTACCCGTGCCAAACCTAATCCCTGTATTACCTGGGGTAGTCCCACCTCGCTCTGCCCATGGGCGAGGTGCTTCTGCCCCAGCATGGCTGTGGCCCAGCTGCATCGCCCTGGGGGACACCCCTTCGTTCCCCACCACTTGGACCAGGTTTCTGGGGTCTTGGAAGCACCGAGCTCTTCCCAGTCCATCCATGGCCATGCATCTCAGTGTCACTATGTCTCATGTTCTTTTCTTAACCTTGCCAGGAGATTAATTTGGAGATAGTTTTATGGATGTAATTGGTCCATAGGTGGAGTTGAGCATCCATAATATAATAATAGCATGATAGAAAAAAGTATGAAAACAAGGAACTTTTGGCACATTTAATGCCAATCTTTGTTGGAAAGGGGAATGTGAGGAAAACAGATGCGATTTGTCGTTTTGGTGGTATGGGAGAGTCCATCCACTCAATGTCTCCAAGAAGGAGGGTAGCACGGATGGCAGAACAGGAGTTCAAAGACGCCCGTTCGAAATAAAGGTCTGCTGAGCAACCTTCCCCTCCCTGTCAGCACGTACTTGAGTCGCAATACTGGAACTAGCGTGAATTTTTGGGACGATTATTAGAACCACGCAAAACTTTAAAACACGAACCGCTGTGTTCCCGCAAGCAACGTTGCTTGCATTTCATCGTATTACAGATGGCCCTATTTTACGCTTCCTTCCAACATATTTTGTAAAGTAAAAATGCCAAAGATTTGGTAATTTGACAAAGATTTCCAGTAAAATTTCAACAAACATTGCTTAAAAAAAGTCAATTGTTTATAGAAAAAGGAGTATTTCAACAATATATCATCACGTTCAGAAAAATTATTTTCAGGAAAATGTCTTTTTTTAATGAAAATATTTTTCTTAGAAATAACATCGGTCAGCTGTATTAATGATATTGGGAGAGTTCGAAGTGACAATGAGCAAACCATGAAAAATGGACAGAAAACAAACACAGAATCACTCCAGTCCTGGACTGCTTTTTAGTTATATTGGAGACCTTCCAGGGCTTCCATTTTTCCACCAGTGTTTAATGGGCTCTCTGTTTGCATTTATGTTTTCCTGATCTTTCAATCTGCAGAAATGGCTGCTTCTGGCAGGACTCTGTTAGCATCACTCCCTTCGTCCCCTCTTTTGAGCACGTGTGTGCCTCTTTTTCCTGAGGTGGTAGGAAGGAAATACCCTGATACGAATGTGTACAGGGTAAATATGAAAAAAGTTTGGAAATCAGGGGTTTTCAGAGACTGTGTGACTCCATCAGCGGATTTAGCTTGTACACGCACTCCCTGGAAAAAGTCCCTGCCCCAGAGGGTTTATGCCAATTAAAATTTAAAAATGACATCAGTGAAATTAACCTAAATTTTGCTTGACCTGGAATTTAGGTCAGTTTAGATCATCGTCTTACCAGGGCTGTCTAAGATTCAAAACCACGCGGAGAGCTATAGAAACAGAAACGTACTTCAGAGCAGAGGTAGTTTCTGCAAAGCCAGCACAGAGCAGCTACAGGACCCTACGTGCCACGATCGCCAGGACTCCCCTTGCCGCCCATGCGCACGGGGACACGAGAAACTGCCCAAAACACGGCTAAAAAGCCCACGAGCTGAATGGTGGCTCGGCAAACGGCCGTGGTGCACAAGGCAGCGCTATCTTCTTTTGGGAAAGCTGGATCCCAGACTGGCAGCGTTGGTCCGAGCGTGCCTGGGGGGAAGGCAAAGCCCCATCGGGTCTTTTAGCACGAACGCGACTCCTTGGCATCGTACCCCAGTGCTCGGCTGGCACTTCGGGTGGCTCCTGAGCCTGCTGAAGTTTGCTGTCGTTGACCTCTAACGCTGCAGCATCCGAAAAGGTAAAGGACGATACGCACGTCCGCCGTGTGCCAAGCCGGGCTGAATCCAGCCACAAAGTTCCCCCGGCTTCGCGCTCTTGGTGCTCTTGTACCACTTTGTACAGGCTCCAAGTGCCAAAAGGGATTTTTGAAACTCCCAGATATGTATGCGCGTGTGTGCCTACCTCTGGGCACAAATGCAATGACCTCCCCTTGCTCAGTTGCACTGTTTTATTTCCTAAGATGATGGTATTTCCATGGCTTGCTTATTGGATGGTTCCAGCGTCTAAAACACTAAAAAGATAAAAGAAAAGAAACCATCAGTTGTCCACTCCTTCCAGTGCTTTCCGTCTCGTAGTACAGCCTCTGTGGTATTCTGTTTGCAATATTTCTTGTAGTGATTTGTATTATATTCGTCCTTGTGCATAACTCTTGGCAATCATGGGAGTAGAAAAAAGCTTATTGAAGTAATGGAGATGGATGGTCAGCATGTGCATGTTAGTTGTCATGTACATGGGATATTTTAGGGACTGCATTTACAGTCTGGCTGTATTTGCTTATTCTTCATTCCTTGAGCCCCCAGGATGGACACAGCTCCAAATTTATATTCACAGTGCATTTAACCAGTAGCATAATGCTTCTTTCTTCGCAGAGTACTGCAGGCTTGCATACAATTAAGTATTTTCCACTTCTCCGATTGAGACAAATGGCCCTTGCAAGCAAGCGCAGTACTCTGTCCTGCAAAGCTTGTTCTGATCAAATGGTGGCAGTAGGTTGCTTTGTTAGAATAATTCCTCCATGGATTTACATGCCCCACCCTCATGTAAATAGAGTTGGGATTTAGAAGGTGTGAGCTGGCATGGCAATGAAGTCTGCAAAATGTAAGCTGCAGTAGCCCTTTTTCCGAAGTCTTGACAGTAAGCAGAGTTAAATAAGAGACTGGGATCTCATTCAGTATCTGTGAGTGGGAGAAGTGTTGGGGAAAATAGAGTCATGCGTTGCTCTAATCCATTCCTCCCTTAAAGCTCGCTGCGGTTTTCGTTGGTTTTGTTTGTTTTAATGTGAGGGATTTTTGGTGCCGTTGGATGTGTTCCACAGGAATAGCCGTGAATTATCACGATATCAGCGTAGGGGTGTGGGTGGCAGAGACTGAAAGCTCTCTCGGCGTCGCGTTTCCCAAAGTTGGAGTGACGTGAGGTAACCTGTTCAGAGATCCGTGTGCCGCCCGGAGAGACGAGGGCTTCCCAGGACCTCAGTCGTTAACGGTCCGGAGCGCGCGGCACCAACACTTGGAAATGTTACAGACTAATTTAGCTTTATGTTCTTGTTCTTCGGGACTCGCTCCAAATTCTGACTCGCCGACTCTAGCGAGAAATCTCTCTTGGTGGTAGGTTATCCCTGACCGGCTGCTGTAAGGTGTCCGCTGGAGCAGCGGGTACCAGTCCTTGCTGGGGTACCTGGAGCACTGCGGGAGATTCCGTCGTTCCTGCTGCCTGCGGAGAGCTCTGTCTGATTGCCTGTTTGTATAATAGGCTGGATGATGGAGCTTTTCGCCTCTCAATGGCTGTCCTGCCTTTGTGAAGCAGAAATTCTGGGTGCTCCTTTCCCCCAGGAAATGCCTAGCGCAAGATATCTGCCTTTGGCACGTTACAGACAGCTATAGCACCGTGAATAATACAAATTAAATTTGTTCAGTAACTTTAGATGGTGATAAGGACGCTGCCCCGCCCTTCTGCTTTAATAGTGGGACAAATCTGCCTAGATTATGCCACTCTTTGGCAGGCACTGGAGATCTGTATGTGCAGCTGCCTGGTATTAAGAAATTAATTATTAATTTCTATAGACCCTCACACTAGGTGATTTTTCTTACTGCGTTTGACAGCTAGCCCTGTCAAATTCTCTTTCCCAAGTGGCATCTTTTTTTGTGGTACTTTAAAGTGATGTTCTGACACCTTTCCAAGAAAATAAAAGCCCATGTGACTTGTTCTCGGACTTTCCATATTTCCTGAGCTGGGTTCAAAGCATTGATTGCCCCAGGGCAAAGAGAGGAAAAGAAGCATGAGCACTGCAGAATTGGCACTGTGTTCAAACGGGGACTTCTTCGCATCTGAGTGGGGTTTGGAGCAAACTCTTGCAAAAGAAAAACTACAGCACAAATGCAGTCGGTCTGGGCTGGTTTCCTACCTGCACTGCAGGATATTACACAATGGTGGGCAAATGGGAGAGATGGGATTCGTCTAACCTAACCCTAGTCATCCAAGTTCTGTAGACTCCCTGGATAATCACGGGCGGATGAATCATCCCTCTGTTAGATAGCTGTCCAAGACGAGTGGGCTGAATTGTTTTCTGGATATGTCTGTCTCCTCCATTAATTACAGAGAGTTTAGGTAACTGGTTTGGACTAGATGCCTAATTTTCAGATGGCCAGAATGGAGGAAAAACAAACCCGCCCTAAATCTCTCTCTGCCTCGGCTGTCTACCTGTAAAAGGCAGACCATTTGTGTGCTTGTGTTTTGGTGGTAAACTCTTCGTGGTATGGTCTGCCTGGAGCTAGTGCTAGGTGCACGGTTCACTAAAAAAGGGGATTTCAGTTGATTCCCGTATTCATCACAGTGATGGATATGAGTAAAAAGCTTGGGAGCTGGAGGTGACAGTTCTATTGAACCTCAGGCTGTGCATGTGTGGTGGTTTACTGTTTTCATGGGGAATAAGGAGAGAAGCAGTATTTTTGTGAGGAAACAACATTACAGCTGAGATCATTGTATTTCACGTACTATGTTGTCCTCAAGAGCTTGTTCCTCAGGCTGTGGAAGTTCTGGAGGGCAGGGGCTGTCGTTGCTATGATATTTTGCGTTAAAGTATCAGCAAAATTCACCTAAAGTGGTTCTAGCATTCTGATCAAAAATCATGATTGGAGAAGCAGGCTTCCAAATTCATTATTTGGTTTAGCTCAAAAACTTGTTTTCAAGTATTAAGGCAACGTGGAAACCCACAGCCATTTAAGACTTTGCCCATTTTTTTTTTCTTTCAAATGTGAGCAATAATTATCAAGAGTTACAAGAAAAATCCTTATTTACTTGCTTTGGTTTCCACATGCGGTCGTCTTCAATTTGTTACACAAACCAGTAGTTTATTTTTATTGTGAGTAATCTCTCAAAAAGTTTACAAATATGCACAATGTTATTCAGACATCAGTAGGAGGCGTGGGGAAGTCACCAGTCCAGTTTGGCTTCCAAACATAAAGACGACTAACATGGAAACCCTCTTCCCCACAGCTTTTTAGCAAGAAGAACAAAGCTTTGGTTCAGGACAGTCGAAGGCTTCCTTTGGAAAGAGATGCTGTCTGGGTGTTATCACCTAGATCTGAACCCTGGACCATTCACGCTAGGAATTTCCATTTCCAGTTTCCATTTCCTCTCCTGCAGATACCCACAGGAGTCCCGACAATCTCCACAACAGCACCGCCATGCTTTTTTTCTGCAGAAAAAACCCAAATGCTCTCGCTGGTGGGTGGAACCACCTAGACGTTCTGGTCCTCGAAGAAAACCCGGCGATGACCTCGCCCTCCATCTCACCTCCCCTCCATTCGGCGGGCAGAGGCTCCCCTCGGCTCCGCGTGAGACACAATCACGTTTTGTTTGTTCCTTTGCCAGGTGCTTGCTGGTTTCACGTCCTGGCTCCATTTAGGGCACTCTGGGTCTAGCGCGGCGTCTCCGAGCTTGGGCGGCTGCCTGGGCCCGGGTGATTGATTGGAGCTTTGATCACGAGAGGCAAGACAAGTCTGCAAAGGGGAGCCGTGCTCTGCAGTCTCTCCGCGTCGAGCCTGGCTGCATGATTTGTACGAGTGTATGTTGCCGTTCTAGATTAACGTGCTGCACTCCCACACGGAGCGACCCCGCGTCCTGCTGAATCGGAAGACTTGCAGGTATCTTTACGCAGCCCCATCGCACGGTTAATGAGAAGGACTAAAACAAGCGGCTACCCAAATGCCTTGAGAGAAGGATAGCAAACAAAATCACGTCTTTTCCTCTTTTAACTCATAAGACAAGATGGAAAACGCAGTTCGTATACATCAAATCGGCACCTCTCAGGAACTCCTCGTTCTTCAGCTAGCTTCACCTACAGTTGGAAGCAAAAAGCCATGGTTTCTAAAATACCCCTATTGAAAAAAATCCCCTGTTTTTCCCACCTCTTTTTACCCAGAACAAGTACGAACAACAGAAAATTGTTGTTGGCATCACTGCCACAAGAATGTCCTTATTGTTTTGTACACATCGCTGTGTTTCCATAAATACCAGCCCAGCTGCTGTTGAAATAATCTTCAAATTTCTTAGTCTATTCTATTCTGCTCATGTGTCCATATTAAATGGGTTGTTTTCATAAGGCCAAAATACCTCTTTCCAACGAACTGAATTTAGCATTCAGCAAATGCTGCTCAACCATCCCTCAGACCATTACGTTTGTAAGTTATTTTGGGGGTTTGGCAAAGCCATTAGCATCAGCCTCAGAACAGCCCTTCAAAATGTGTGCTCAGCTAAATTCACTTAATATAAAAAAATATTTAAAAATCCAACCAAGTCGCCCACCTTCCTTTTTGCTTCCCATTCTATGGGATTGTTTTCAACTAAAATACCACGTGGGCGTGTATATTCTACTGCCCCATCCAAATGGATGTGGATATGGATTGTTATGATTAATTTGCATGTATTTACATTCTCCTGAAGAACATTTTGGGAAGGGGAATGCGTACCTTACATTTCACATAGAAACTTTAATATATTTTAAAAATTGAAAGTATCCTCTGATTTTTAGGAATCTAGGGTCATTGGATTGGAGGGCATCAGCTGAGTCAGCAAGTTTCTAATCCCCTGCAGTCCGAAACGGTCACGTAATCCATAGTCAGTAAGATCCAAGGAAACATCCAGTCCAGAAACAACCACATACCACAAGTTTTAAAACACCTATTAAAAAATCCAAGTAACTGCTTACTATCCTGTGTGAAGTTGAAAGACAGTTGAAATCAGTAGAAATGCCTAAAGTGGCTGGTGTTTTTAAAACACCTGAAGGAGTGTTGCTCTTCTGTCTTTAGAAACCCCAGATGGTTGCCCAAATTGCCCCAAGCTACGGCATTTTAAAAATCTTCTGTGATTTGACCCTCATGTGGTGACCTCTTCGGATGTATGGACTTGCAGTAAGAAGTATGATGTTTCTACAGCTTGATACTACAATTTTATTGTAATTTTTAATGTTTTATCCTGAAGTAAAAAATGCCCAGTTGATTGATAAGATTAGGCTTTTAAGGCTGATTTTAGTTTTATTTTCCCTGCCTATTTCCTGTTTGCAGCTCAAAAAGGGATACAAAATATCCTTAAAACATGATAGCAGAAAAGCCCTGCATGGGGATCAACAAAAAGATTTCACTGCATCATAAAAAACTTGAATCTGGGCATAAGATTTTTTTCAGATTCAAAGCAGCACTTCTGGAAACTGAAAAGAAGTTGAGAGAGCTTTATTTGGTTTTTTACTATTCTTCCTCTCCTCCCTCTGTCTTTTTAGTCCCATCATTATGTTTCCCTCAGCTGTTTTCCTGGTATATCCCTCTCAAATGAAATATTTCCCATGTTTCCTATGGCTGTTAGTCTATTTGTAGGCAAAAACTTTAGGTAGCATACGATTTTATCAGCCCCGCACAGGACTGGGGACGGGATTGAGGGGGCTTTGCTGGAGTTGGGGCTGGATGCCTGGGGTCAGCTGGGATGAGCACCCAGCAGCCTGGATGTTGCCCTTGCGAGCGTTCTCATCCCGAGGAAGCTGGTGCCTCCTGCTTTGAAGAACAGAGGAGTGGGAGCTGAGATAGCGAGCAAGACTCCAAGCGCCTACTTAACTTCACAAAAAAGTTTCTCTCTGCTTCTGTGTTAGGTGGAATCACTATTTAACTTCTACGTTCCCATCTTGGAGATGATGCTGATGTTTCTCCCACCAGCCGCTGTTGCTCAGCTCGGTCGTGTTTGCCGCTGTACCCTCTGTGTGATGTCCAGTGCTAATTAACGCTGCTGCTGCGTCGGAGTCGTTGGCACCTGCCAACAACAGCGAAATCAGATTTTCAAGCCTGTGTTCCCAGCTCTGAGCACAAGACTGACATTTCCTCAGCCGATGCTTTCTTCCCAGTCTCCACATGTACCTTAGGTGCCTGTGGAAGAGGCCCAACATTTAAGCCGTAAAATCCAGGGGTTGTTATCTTATTCTACAGAGACTGGCTTCTTTGTGTCACTGCTGCGTTTCTGGCCAGGAAAGCCATGTGCTGAAACTGCCCTCATGATACCCAAATAGTGGATAAACAGAAACTTTTAATTTTCACTGCTAGTGTCATTCTCCAGGCTCTCTAAACAAGAACCGCTCACCAAATATCTTGACGGATGGATGAACGCTGCCTAATCAAAAGTGCAGAAAGAGGGTTTTGTTGGGATTTTTTTTTCTCTCTCTCTTTCAGTTATTAAGTAGATTAAATAAATAAAAATAATTCCCTTTCACTTGTGGTCCAGTGTAAGCAACTTTATGACGTTTGTTGCCTTGGGATTTATCCATTAGAATAACCTTTGGTTCCAACATTTTCTAAAGACTTGCCAGCAAACATTGCTCTTTAATTTGGCTTAATCTGTGCATCATGGAGGATGGGGATGAAAAAGACCAGGAATGCTTCTGCTTTGCTCATACTAATCTACCTTACTCATTTAAAATCAAGCTGGAACTAATGAAAGCAAGGGCCGAGTTTGCATTTAAAAACAGTGTATTTTCATCTAACATAATCTGATAGTTTCCTTGGTAGATGAACTTCTGGCAAATTCCTCCCGTTTCCCTCTTTGCTTCTTAGCTGTGGTGATGTACAAAGAAATCGAGCTAGCAGGTTTGGCTGATGGTTTAAGACTTCTCCAGATATCTGGCAGATTCAGTGTTGGAACATACTGTTTTTAAGAAACTTTTCAAGTAGATATGATCTGAGCCACAAGATGCAGAACATCGGACCAACTTTGGGGGTGTTCAGGACCTGTGGTTTTGGTTTGGACCCATCTTATTTTTTAATGTTATGATTGACAAGTTATCCTTGTTCCAATGTGCAGATTGGCTCTGAAAAATGAACAGTAGAAAAAAACTTTTCATATGGACAGAATATAAAACCATTCCCATGTTCTGTCTGAAATTTTCCAGGGTAATTGGAATCTTCTGAATAGCCCCATGAAAGACCCAGAAAAGATTGAAGTTTGACCAATTACCCCAAATTTTCAGGAGAGATTCACTGCTGGGGTAAGCAGGTGTGGCTCTCCTGTCTGCAGCAGCTGTTGTGAAGGTAAGCTTGCAAATTTATTGGTTCTATTTTCAGTAAAGCTTTTTTTTTTTTTTCCACACTGTCCAGAGCAATCTGTTATGTGTGTAGCTGGCAGAAACAAGAGCATAATCTTGTCACTCACTACCTTTGTTCTTTTCCCTTCCTGCTTTTAGTTTATTGCTCTTGCCTATTGGGAACGTCTTTTTTTTGGATTCTAAGTTCATCAAGACAAGAGTAATGTGTCATCAATCTGTTTCTTCCAACAGTTGCATGATACGCTTTTCTGCTTGGCGTGTGGGTGGAAGAACAAGCTGGAGTTTTTTCACGGATAATCTCTATGCCAACAAGCAAACACTGCATTATGTATAATAACAAATAATGATTCACTGAGACGGTGTTAGCGAGGTCTGGAAGTGCTAATGAACCGCATACAAGTCCACATCTCATACAATTGCTGCTGAATCTCCAGTCTCCAGTGCTTTGGAGGGGACAAAATAACACGAAATACAGAGCCAAATTATGTGTTGAGGAGGAAGGGGGAATATTTCTCTTCTGTGGAGATGATCAGCAAAAAGTGTGATGCCTGAGCTCAATATAATGTAAGCATGGTGTAGACAGATAAGATAAAGAACAATAGAACTCCTTTTTAACTTAAAACAGGTATAAACATTTCTATTGATTTTTCATCAGCATTGTCGTCATTGTTAGAGGTCTTGTTATATATTCAGATGCATATCACAATTTTAGAGCATCTAGGCTTTCTGTCTGGTAAATGGAGAACTCTGGATATTTTCGGATGGTGATTTAATCCATCTGTCTTAGCTTAGGTTGGGATAATTTATCACCTGTTAGAACAGTCTCTTTGACTCCAGCTGGATAGGACTACTATCTCTGATTACAAATTTAAATATTTGATTGATATATATGGATGAAATGAATCTGGATTTATTTCCAGAAAATGGAAAGTAGGGTTCTCTTGTTTGGCTTCCATGTTTTTCTTTGGGTTTTGTTTTTGGTTGGGTTTTTTTTTTTTTTTAGTTTATAACAACTTTGTTCCATATCGAGCAAGAAAAATCCATCATTTCACTTGGGAAAAAAAAAACCAAAAACTTTCCTAAAGCCAAAATCCTCCTCTGGATCTATGTCTTCCAGCACATTTATCAGTCCTGATGAAGGTGGTGTTCTCCTGACGACTTTGAGTAGGTAAGTTAGCATGAATCCCAGAGTGATAAACAAAACCAAACACAATCAAAATCGAAGTACTAATTTTACATTATTAGAAACTTTCTGGCATTCTACTAAATCCTCCACAAGGTATTCAGGTAGTTTCATGCTGGTGGAAATAACATGAAATTCTGTAGTTGATTTTCTTTGCGGTGAATTTATACTTAATAATGATGATAGGCTAATGTGTATTTCCACACAGTTGGTTTCAACATAAGCCAACGGAGCTGACTTACAAATCACTGCCTTTTTGATGACAGGACAGCGAGATGGCAAGGCAATAGGTATAAATTACACTTCGTTTACTTAAGAAATAGGCCTGCATCATCAACATAGGAAAGACATCCAGCATCACTTCTACCATGAGCATGCAGTCCAAGGAAAGCAAATAACTAGCAACAAAAATCTCAGAAGGAGCCTTCCTAGGCCATTCACAGGTCCTCTTGGAAGGATAAAAATGGTCCACGATCCATCATTCATAAGTTCACTGATCATATCAGGCTGTTTATAAGCAAACTTGGTTTCATGTGGTGCCAGACAAAGATGTAAACACTGGCTGGTGCCGACAGGGAACATCACAACCCATATTGCACTGTGCTGTGCTCAGACAGAATACATGGGAATGAGAAGGTTTTTTATTTGGGGCATAAATACAGTTTAAATCACTGAAAATCATTGTTTCGATACAATATTGGGAGAGGCACATTATGCAGGCTGGGCTGATTTTTCAGTAATTGCTTCTGCAAGTCTGTAGCTGACTAAAACTGTCAGCACCGACAAAGGATGTATTTGGAAATGGGCCAGCAATTTCCAAGGATTTCAAGCTCCCGGGATTGCTCCCCTAGGTGAGGGAAAACAACTGCTGTCTCAAAGGCAGGAAAAACACAGCCGACGGTCAGCAAGTTGTTTATAGTAGAAACTATTGATACCCCCACACTGTGCACAAGGTACAGAAAAGTAACTTGGAACGGGATAAAAGGGCCAAATTTGTAATAACGTTAATAAATGCTTCCACCAACAATAGCATGTAGGCACCAGGGATTAATAACGGTATTAACCTTACCCATGTTTTCTTAAACTTAATATTTATTAAAACTGATAGTGGCCTATATTTCCAAATCATTTAATATCTAAGAGGTATGTCCAGCACTGTATAATAAGACTGCAGGGTTTTAAAAGCTTTCCCGTGTGGAGACGGAGCACGTGCAGGCTCTGAGCCCAGCGCAATGCGGCAGTTGTTTCTGGCTCTAGTGTTCACACCAAATTGTTATATTCATAGAGCCATGTCTTCTGCTGAAATAAATTGCGACTCGCCTTCAGTGACGATAGCCTGAGCTGAACTGGGAGTTAACCTGCCCTGAGCGTTGGTTTGCCAGCGTTTGCTTTGCTCAGTAGTGACACTTGAAAATACCAAAACGAAACGACTAAAGCAACTGCCTGCTGGGAGACAAACCCAGCTTTGCCTTCTCCTCCCTACCCAGGTCATGAAGCTCAAAGTCAAGTCACTCTGCAGTGTTTCAAAGGAAATGCTTCAGACAGCTGACCAGTAACAAGAAATTGAGGTAGCTGAACTCTGGTCTATAAATCATGGCATGGGAGAACATTAAATTTTTTCCCTACTCTCTGAGAAAGCCATGGCAGCACCTGATGGGTTAAATGTCTATGGGTTTCTCTCTCTCTGCCTGTGTGTGTCTGGAATCAAGGAAATTAGGATAAAAAATGTAATCTGTATTTTAGTTAGGTGAAAGCTCACTGCTCCCCTTTAATAGCATACATTTTTTAATCAGCAGGATTTTTTCAGTAAGCACGTCGCCATTTATTTACCCTAAGAGAGAGTTTACGGCAAGGTTGGTTGTTTTCTTTTTTCCTAAGCAACACCAATGTTTTTTATATGTACTTTAATCTCAGTTCCAGCTTTGTCAATATTTGGTCTTATCTTAAAGAACTCCAAAGCAGGGTCAAAAGAAAGCAAACTCTCCTTCCAGAAAGCAAATATCAATTATTTAACGACCTCAGTCAGAAAGCACTCTTTGGACAAGTTCGGAATAAAAATGGCAAGAAAGCCTGGTTCTCCAGACAGACCCGTGTTGTGGCTTAAACCCACCCCCAACGGCTGTTGATATGGAACAAATGGGACTTTCTGGCACTTGGCCGCTCCACGAGCTCAGCAGGAGAGCGGCCGGTGGCGGAGCATCGCCCGCTGGGCAGGCCCTGGAGGAAAAATCTTGGCCGCATTAAACCTGCGTTTCTTTTACTGTTGGCTGCAAGAACAAATTGTCACCTCTACCTTTTCGAGTCTGAAAGCGCAATTCAAACAGTCCTTATTTATGGCCGTTTGCTGGAAATACGTTAGGACTAAACTGCAGAGCGGGAGGCAAGCTGTTAGAATTAAGGATGGTTTTAGAACGAGAACTACTGGGTGTAAATTGATGGTGAATGTATTTTGGCTGGGAAGTGAAATGAGGATTCTTACCATCAAAGCAAAGAGGTTCTGGAACAATGTTTGAGCATGAGCAGTGGCTGACAATCTACCTTTTAAAAAAAATAATAAATAAATAAATGAATAAAATTTGAATGGGTTGCATTTTCAGATAACCTCTCATTTATTGTGGTAGTTTCATGGTGACGGAGCAGCTATTAAAGGTGCAATATCCATTTATTTCTGTTGCACATTTCTGCTGTGCATCACGTGGATATTATTATGCATGTATATATTAGCCTTTAGTCTGTTAAACTCTCCCATAAATTTGAATAGGCAGCATAGTGGCAAGGGGAGATACAGAAATAACCAGCGCAGGCAAGACACATCAAATATGCATATATACTTATCTCACAAAAATACTTGTATGGAAATATCCCATTACGGATGAAAAATCAGAAGGTTCATCAGCACGTCATGTCATTGGGGATTTCTCGCACAACGCGGTTTCCCTCTTGTTAACCCACTCAGTAAAGCAAATTACTGGTCTGTGCAGGGAATAACAGAATGCTGTGTATGTGGAAGCACACACTATTCACATCCCTCTTTCTAGATCCTTTTAAAAAAATTAATTGAAAATTCACTGACTTTAATCTGCTGTACCAGTGGTAATTTCAGTTCTTGCAAAATACTTCCGACTGCATTTTAGAAGTGCAGGCTCAGAGCATCAGTGTCAGCCTGGTTTTCCAGAATGCATCCTTAGAAGCAAATTTACCAAGCAGCAGCAGATAAGTTCTCTGTAATTTCTGTAATTTCCTTACAATACAATGATGGTCATCGCTAGAGCCAGGTTCTCCCAGATGATGACCACAAAAGGAAGAATAAGAATGGGAAATGAGAGTAAATGATACGCTAATGTGACTGTAGGAGCCATGCAGGGCTGAACCCTAAATTTCAATCGTGTCGATATGAATGAGTCCAGTGGAGACTAGTGGCTAATTCCTGCACACAAATACCACGATAAATTTGATAATAGGTCCCTGAAGCAGAAGGCTATAAAGGATTTATATACTCCTTTGTGTAGGCATAGCACTAGAGAATCAGACTGGGCTAAAGGAGCCTATGTGTTAATACCTCACACTTTTATAATCCCCCTTCCCACCTTTTTTATATCAATAGTACGTATAATGTTCATTCTGTGCATATCCCCTGTCTGAGCTTTCTGGTTTAGCATTATATTGCCTACCACGTGGTACTCTTTAAATGCTCTGGTTAGAAGACACATTCAATTACCTGCCAGTAAAGCTCTACAGATACTAGGACACTATGAAATTACTCTAAGTCTATGGAATTTAAGAGAGCAGATCATTTAATATACCCTCTCAGCAATGCTGTATAGCAGAATTAGTCTTTTGAGAATGGTTTCACTTAATTAAATAAAATTTACATTTTTGCAGAATAATCTCCGTAGCATCTGATAAAGTTTCCAAAGAGCCCTGAGGGATTTGTCAGTATTAAACCGTGAAGGTCTCAGCTCCCATTGACCGTCCTGGAAGAGCTGGGCTGCAACGCGGATGCGTTGCGGAGCTGCAAGAGGCTGGTTCGGGGCAGCTCTTTCTGGTGGAGGCTGGGGCGAGAAGATGAAGACTGAAGGGTCAGAAGGGATGAGTCAGGAAATGTTTTGCTTTTACTATAGTCCCCCCAGAGTGGAAACTTTGGAGGAATCCCTCCTCTAAGATAATATTGATTGTAATTTATTACGTACTATGGTTCAACTAGCTAAAGAGAAAAGAAAAATAATAAGTCCAGTGTTCGGCCATGGAGATCTGCCTGGTGAAAAAAAAAAAAAAAAAGCATTAGCTTACACAGACGAAGTGTGTAAAAAGTAGGGAGTGAATCACCGGCAATGGGAACTCTGTCAGAATTAGGAAATTAAGTTCATTAAAGGTGTGGTAACTTAATTTTCTATGCAAGCATGTAATGATGAGGGTTGGGCAGAAAAAAAAAAAAACATTCAGACATCCAATTTAACGCAAACCCACCCAAACTTGGCAAGGTGGAGCGTCCCCAGCTCAGCCCAGCCTCCTGGCTCCTTATTTAGATTACATTTGCTCTAAATAGTCCGAATTAGCCCCGGACTGTGTACCCTCCTTGTCCCCTTCCCCAGCGTCCTGTTGCGTCCGCAGCGGGAGAGCAGACGGGCTCTGGGGGCTGCCGCGAGCATTTCGGGGGGGGGGAGGGTTGCAGCTCCCCAAAGCCCCCCCGGGGCAGCTCCCGCTCCGTCCGAGACCGGGAGGAAGATGCATCCTCATCTCAGACAGAGACATGGCCCCGCTTTCCCTCTGCGTGGGGGCACCTCCCAAAATGCGGCCCCCTTCTCCCCACGTGCCGCTGCTCGGGAAGGACCCCTCTTTCCACCTCTTTTGCCCATTCGTGTTCCTGAGTATCCGTGTCTGGGGCATCAGTTGTTCTCTGAGCCTCCTCCAGCGCCCGTGGGACTATGGCGATTGCTTTTCCCCAGTTTGCTGACTTCTTTAAACTTCTTTTGGAAACGGATAACGCATTATGCCGGATTCATATAATCCTTCTATTAAGGATCGGCATTCCTCGTTCTTGTAGATTCGCTAAGGCATATTTACGTGTAAGTGTGTGGTAGATGAACAAGTCTTCCTTCTGGTGATTGAGAGAAAACCCAGAGATGAAACATCCTTTTGCCTCAGATTGACTCTTTATATTCACTACTTCTTGATTCAAAACAAAGGCATAAACCCAAAGCAACATCTGCCTTGACTTCATCATATGGTCCTTTTTACAACTAAAACTTTACAAGTGGCTTCAAAATCACTCTCATTGCCTCGCTTATACTTAAAATGCTTAAACTAAAATTAAACAAATTTTGTTTCCCAAACAAATACCAAGGTTTTTCTCCTTTCTGGTCTTACTAAGGGTCATGTGGTCACTTAGCCCAAACAGAGGCCCTGGATTAATTTAACAAAGCCCAAGAAATCACTCTGGTTCATGTCTATATACCTAAAATGAGAATCCTGTCCATGTTCTTTAATTCTCTATGTAGCGTTATTACTATAGCCAAAATTTCTGGTGGCCTATTAGCATTATACGAAACTATAAAGATTTCCTGTTTCAGCAAGCAGCAGGTTTTACAGAAAATCTGAACTGGATTATTTCAGGGAAAGTCAGTCGAAAGTCGCAGCGAGAGAGGCTGAGATGCCACCAAAGGTTTCTGCGGCCCAGGTGGAGGGTCCTCTCCCTCCACTCCCACCCCAGCAGTCCCCAGCATGGTCCTACCTTCCTTCTTGTACTTGGGAATAAAAGGCTTTAAGAAAGCACCTCCTGGGGTGTGCAGTTATTTCACAGGCAGCGTAGCAACACGTCAGCCGCCAGCCTGGAGGGCGTACAACAGCCGGCTCGTGGCTTCGGTGGAGCCGCGTTGCTCTTCTTTGATAAGAACGGTGAAGAGGGACTGAAATTTGGCATTTCTTTCCAACCGCTGGTTGTGCATCTCCTTTTGGATTCGTAACGGGCTCTTACTAACGCTGGCCTTACTGCCCGGGCCCAAAGGCAGCGATTAATCTAGTTCCAATTAACATTCGTTTCCGTACCACCTAAATCAAATTTTGAGTTACGGCCTCCTAAGGAGGAGACGAGCCCCAAGTGACCCGCCAGAAACGAAGGCTCCATCCTCGTCCTCATCAGCCGACGGAGCTGCCGGGGCCGGGGGGGGGGGCACGAGGCGAGCTCCCGCCACCGAAGCGAGGCAGGTGACTTGTTATAACATGGATTTTCGACACCGCACATTTCACTGCAGATTTGCTGTGTTTTTATTCCGCCGCCTGAAAGCTGTGAGAGTGAACATTATTAAAATTTAAAAAAAAAAAAAAAAAAAAAAAGGCAAAAAGAAAACAGTGAAAAGCAACAAGGAAGGTTTCTGTCCAAAAAAAAGTCCGAAACTGGCTCCAATTGGACCTCAGTACGGAAATGCTGGAACTTGTACCCTCCAGTGGCAAAATAAAACAGGCTACCATTATTAGAAATTTTCTACAGCTAAAGATGTAACATCATAGCTAAATTCAGTCAGAGACAGGTCGAGCAACAAAAACCAGGAGCCAAGGCAGTCTAGTCTGGTCTGAAACTTGATTCAGGCACCAGATTATGAATAGATTTAACTAGTTTGCCAAATGAAAATGTAGATTTTGGCAGTGTTTGGACTTTTTTTATTTTTTTATTTTTTTGGTGTGCTATATGTGGAGTCCTATTGCGCGCTGCGGGGATATGAGAAAAGAGCCTTTTTATATTATATAACTACTTGACGCGCATGTGTGTGTATATAGAATATAAAAAACACAATTAACCCCATAAATGCTAAAAAAACCTGAAGGTACCTCTGCCTGAAGTCCCTCGGTAAGAAACACACCAGGCACCAGCCACCACAGCCAAACTGGTTCCGTTTTTGCCTTTTCTTACGAACCCAGGCAGGGGCACGGCTGCTGTTTGGGGCCGGACCTCCCAGAGGAACCCCCAGGAGAACCTGGGGAGACCCAGCGTCGTTGTAGGGTAACAAGGCACGTCGGGGGCCTCTTTCTGCCTTGGTCGTTAACAATCTTGATTAATTATGGTGAAAAAACCACGTTCATTTACCTACTTGCCATGGAAGTCCTATGCAGTATCGTCTAAAACACCCCTGGAAGAGATAAGTGGTTATTTCAAAGTAAAAAAAAAAAAAGGTTTCAAATACCCACAATGCTGCAGCCCACATATGTACAGCAAGAAAAACAAACAGGCGATCTCTGGAGGTATATTTTGATGACAGATGCCAGTTCTCTGTGGTCAGATTTCGCTCTGATTCCGTTCAGGTATGTGATCTAGGAAGTAGTAAAAAAGGTAGAAGTTTAAAAAAGAAAATCCAATCAAGGTGGGGAGGAGGGGATTGTCAGAGGAGAAGGGAGCAGATGCCTGCTTTCTGTGACTGCTCCTTGGCTGTGGGCTTTTTTGGAGTATTTCATTAACAAGGAAAACACACATCAGTCTGTGCATGTGTGTATTTGCCAGATGTCACAGTTGAGTCTTAGCGTAAATATCTGTACTACCCTTGGAGCTCCAGAACTGCTGACACCAAGACAAAGGACACCAATTCTCCTTTGTGCAGCACGAGGTTTCCACATCTCGTTGTATCACAGGGCACATAAGTCAACAGTTTGAACTGAAGAGTCTGTGCATTAATTAACTGTAGCGGAGATGTCATGAAGCAGAGAATGGGGGTTTGAGGGTTGTATAAATACATATACATGAGAAAGAACATAACTCTCAAGCTGAGACTCTTAGAAGAACCCAAATTTTGTCCCTGCTTATATCTAGTTTATTTCTTAGAGAGTTACTTTGGAAGTTGTAATGCTAAGGATTTAATATGAAATTGTTTTCTACATTTGGAATAACTTGGAATTAATCTCTTCAACCACTGCGCCCATCCATAAACTTACTTACTGATTGTAATCTTTTATTTTATTAAGTCATTCTGCACACACCAGATCACTGGAAATACCACCAGCACATCAGTACACCATGTTTTACCCTTCTTTACTATGGAAGTGTTGATTAACTAGGTCCTATACGAATTGCAATGTCTGCTGGTGTCTGTACCAGCTCTAAGGTCAGAAGAAATGCAGCTTTATCACCACGGTGTTGTGTCTCTGTCAGAACAGGTTTTGCCACCCAGGCTGCCAACATTGCACGGTTTTGGTTTTTCCCTGGGGAAGTGCCAGACCAGGTCAACACAAGGTTACGTGTCATCGTAACTTGGGTGCTATCGGCATATTCAGACTATTCCGGCTGCTTAAAATAGTTCCATTTGCGGCGAACCCAAGTTATGCCTCCAGAAGTCCATCCAGAACACAAGGAGTGTACCCCCGAGTACCCAGGTGATCCTCAGTACCTATCGTCACCTCTCCCGACCCAAGTGCTGGTCCGAGGGCTGGTCGGAGGGTTTGCCGTAGGGCCCCTCTCCGTAAAGCTGCGCTCGGGGCTGCTGGTCTGGGAGAGGTCAGACGAAACTTAAAGGAGACATTTCTCACCTCAACACCTATTTCTGGACTCTCGTTTTTTCTCTTATATATTGTTATTTTTCAAAAAAAAAAGCCTGAAAAGATACCGTGGTTAGAAACCACCTTCCTCAGCGATACGCACATCTGCAAAGGAGACACTCTGCAATGCAAACAGCAGAGACAGCTCGCGCGGCAGCGGATTTCACACTGGGCCGAAGCATCACAGAGGAGAATCCACATGCTGGTTTTGATATTCATTAATCATCCAGCTAATTTGTTTTTACACAGGAGCGCTGACAGCAAATGAATGTTATTATAGCAACAGCGCACTGCATAATCCAGACTATTATGGTATTAGCATTGATGAAAATGACTGCTCTGTGTTCACTTATGCTCAATTCTGTATCCAACTGCAATTGTAAATATATCTATTTTTATTCACATCTGCTGAAAGAAATAGACCTACCATATGTGGCCAGAAGGATAAAAGGATTGCTGCTGTCTTTTTCTTTCTCCTCCCTCTGGTCCTTATCTCAGGAACATGAGTTGAAATCTGGCCCAGAATTTACTGACTGTTCAGAGACTTTTTATGAGGCAATGCTTTCTCAGGCTGATATTGAGAATATATATATTTATATATATATGTACACACATGCACACATGTATTATTGTGCCTGAGGTTATTTCTCCAGTAGATCTCTTTCATATTTGTATACAGTATGCATAGGCAGTATTCACACAAGAGAGAAAAAATAATCCAGTGGTTAAGGTTAACTTGGGATTTGAGACCTGTTTTTAATTCTTCCCTCTGCCACAGGCTTCCTTTTTAATACACACACACACATATATATATATATATACACGCACCATGGAAAAGGCACATAGGGCATTGTCTACCCTGCCCTTCAAACACAGACCTGAACCCACACTAGAGGCTAAACCTGCCTTGCTTTTGCACTTTATGGATGACAGACCGCCTTCAGCAAAGGGTTTTGGTGAGCTTTGACCCACGCGGGACAGGGACAGGCTTGGGCCACGTCCTTCAGGACAAGAAGAAACCCACTCAGCAATTCCTTTCTGTCCATGCCCATGGAAGCTATCATAGAAGTTGATCCTGCCCTCCTCTCTATCCCACAGGGAGATCGCATGGGAAGACGGTGCATAGGAAAAAGGTGAACCCATACGATGATCAACCCTGTCAGAAGACCCTTAGGAAAAGCTAATTAATTCATTTTTCCCCTCTCGCTCTGCTGTTCTCCTGGATCCTTTGTAGAGCCAATGCTCAGGTCACCTTTTGTGTCAAACTGCTTTGTCATCACAGCAAAGTGGAGGTCAGGGACCAAAATCGGGTATACGCCTATAAAATCCCAGTGTGTTATGGAGGTTTTCACACTCCCGTGGGCATCCTCTTCGGGCTAGATGGTGGAGGAGGAACCTCTAATGGCTGCGGACAAGGAGGCACAGGAATTGTGTGGATTATCCAGGAGGGCTGTGTTAGCGCTCTGTCAGCACAGTTGCTCATATGTTGTTCCATGGAATAATGAATTTACTTATATTCAACACCACACGATTTTAAAGTATTTAAAGCTTAACTACAGCTATAAGAATTATTTTGAAACAGATGGGCACCTGGTCTTTTGCAACATGGCAACTCCCTTCACTCCCTTACTTTAAGCAATACACTCATAAAATTCAAGGGCAACAATAAAGAGAGGAGAAGAGGGTTTACAGGTGTTTAGTGGCTGCAAAATTATTAAGACCAGATTCAAATATGTGATTGTGTTGTGTTATTACTGATAGTAAGGTATAAAAAAAGTCACAACGATAAAATGTAAAACAATTGAAAGCCATTTGTTGCAATAGTTTCAGGAGTCGTGGTGCACATGGCCTTTATTATACTGAGATTTTAACCGTTTGGGTTGCTACAAATTTATAACCGAGTCCTGCTTTTACATAGCTGCAGAATGATTTACAAGAGTTCATTTTAGCCCCTCATCAACCACAGGCTAAGCACGTTACAAAATGGACCAAAACCCCAAATCCAGCTTCAGTCTGCTTGAAGGAAGACCTGAAGAGATATAAGAGACCAAATCATAAATACATTGACACCCAGTTCTACCTGGAAAACTTAATGGGCATGGAAAATGAATTGCTCCTTCTCGTATCTGTTTGTCTTCCATTATTTGTGGTCTCTCACACAGTAGGAAAGTTGTGGTTCCCCTGATTTGCTCACTCATTCTGTTATTAGAGGAGATCTTGCCCCGCACCACGGGGACTCATTTTTCTGTCCTCACTCTTTAGCCAGTGCGGGGATCCCCGTTCATCAAAACCGTTTGTCAGAAAGTTAAAACATGTCTATGCTTCTTCCTTCCCATTTTCTGTTGTTCAAATACTGACAGCCAAAAATGTGTTCATATGCTTTATGCATGAGGAAAGGTGACTATTGATGCTAGCAAATGTGTGGTCATTTTTTTTCTTGTCAAAAATCAGTCTCTGGAATCACTGATGCCTTGTGAAATTACAGTCTAATGTAACCAACTGGAGTATAATGTAACCAATTTCTTTACTTTTTAAGAAAATTGTTCTCCTGGAGGTTGAAACACAAAACCAAGAAATATATGAAGTTATTTTTGTCCCTAGTCAGGGGAAATTAATGAAATAGCACCTCCCATTCTGTTGACATTGGCCAAGATTGCCAAAGTTCTTAGTAATATTGGGGTTCCCATTATGGGGAATACTGTAATCACAGGAGGGATTCGGGATATTATACTGGTGGGAATGTTCATGTAAGCGCCAATGCAGCTGAGTACTTAAGCTCATGCTTAACTTTAAGCAAATAATCAGCTGGAGTCAATAGTTACAGAGCTGTGATAAAATACATGCTTACATGCTGGATCAAGTGCTATAACGAAAAATACGTGCACTGAAAGTCTGACTTGAAACATCAGAAAACGTCAGTAGACATTGTCTGAAAAAAACCTGACTCAACATATATTTAGGAGGATGTATCCATATTTAGAATGCAATATTTTGCTAAGTTTTCTATAATTGGCTTAATTATTTTTAGTAGTCATGGCATTTTCAACACAGTTCTTCATTTGCAGAAGACATTTTTCCCTTTCAGCTCCAGTGTGAAAATGTTGCTCAGTATCTCTGAACAATTTATCTGTGCTTTCGACTTCTTGACTCTAGAGTCACGGCAATACCAAATATTGTATTGCCACCTCTGTGTGATGAATTTGCGAGGGAAATGACACAGGGAGGCCAAACATACACAGTGAAATAAGGAACCCCAGCAAGAAGAAAACATATTGTTCTTGGCTAAACAAGCCGCTATTCAGCATCTATTTTGATAACAGTCTTTGAAAATACAGATTTTTCTTTGCATGGATATGTTAGTTTACTGCAGTTCTCCCTGGAATTTGGCATTCTTCGGTACTTTTAAACTGCTGGGTTTGCACTACATCAAAAACTCTATCCCAAATAATTTGTACATTAAACAATAATAGTTATAGATATTAATAAAACTTGCTTGAAAAGTTAAATATGTGAACTGGAAATTCTTTTTAGCTAGATGTGTTTTTGGAAGCCGTAGTTGACATTCAATCTCATTTGTGCTAAAAAAATGTATTTAATTTACCGTGTAAGTGTGTAATTATAGGCCTTGACAGAATTGGTTTGAAGATGTTATTTTCTTCTCATAGAAAGAAGAGCTATTATATGAAGTTTCATTTGGCCTCCAAAGATACCGTTTCCTCAGAGGAAGTCCAGTATAACTTTATTTTTTTTAAAATCTCTGTTTATAAAAAGCATATCTAATGAAGAGCTAGTTAAACCGTCATCAGACGAGGACTAATTCCAGTCCAGTTTCCACTGGAGTTACCATGGAATAAATCCCATCCGTTACAGCGGAGTGGATCCTGATGGATGCTACTGCACGCGGGAGGAGAGGGATGGAAGGACGCGCTAGCCGGCTTCCCAGTCCAGCCGCTTCCCCCATCCCAGCACTCGCGGTGCTGCCGAGCTGGTGGAGACCCTGTGCAGGAGAAGGATGGGGTCTGGCAGCGATCCCCCTCTCCCCCTCTGTGTTTGCATCTTGTTTGGTTTTCCTTCTCTCTTTGGATCCTGTTCGCCAGGAAAGCAGCAGTACCCAAACAGCGATGCTGCACCTCAGCCTCATCTTGCGCCGCAAGTCCCAAAACCAACTCCTGGGGCTTAATGGGGTGTAGAAAACTCCAAAAGCACGGCAGGATCGGGCCCAGTGACGCGGGGAAGCTGCGCTCAAAACTGAAAGAGAAAGAAAACCAAGAAAGTTATTTCAGCGTCGTGCAGCTCCTCCTGCTCTTCAGAGAAAGACCCCCATCCGCATTTCCCTTCTAATCGTCCCGATACCAAGCGTAGCAAATTGTCAGCACGAAACCCAAAACCTGCCGCATGAGCGTTCAGTTGGGAGCAGACCTTGGCCAAGGACCCCTTCCCTTTCAGATCCCGTCCTGGAGCGCTCTCCCCCGCTCCCCCCCCCCCCCCCCC
>JAVJGG010000002.1:36875084-36885797 GCA_035590195.1 Aviceda cuculoides
TCCCCTCCCTTCCACCCATTGTACGGCTTCCAAGATTTCTCATGGAAATAACCCCACGGCTTGTTTTCCGTTGCAGGTTAATACCGGATTTAAGGCTGTTATTTTCTTTCTCCTGACATGTCGCCCATCACATTATGATTATGAAAGTTTTCTTTTGAAGAGTTACCTGAGGTGAAGCCGGATTGGACTGGAGGCCGCTGAGGAAGGATGCCAGGGCTCGGGAATGCTGCCAGCCGCTGAAGTGGCTCGCGCGCAGACAGCGATCGCGGCAACGGGCTCGATTTCATGCCGTGATTTAAGATCCAGTCTGTAAGGGTATACCGATGACAAAGCTTCAGTGCCTGTTCGAGAGCTGGAAGCAGGAGCGGTGCCACTCCAAAGCAGAGAGACCGATCGGCAGTTAGTATAATATTTAATGGCAATATATCAAATGACAGAATGCAACAAAGGAGAGGTTTAATGCCTCCTCACTCTAACCCTGTAAGAGTTTCCAGGCTCTCCGGCTGGTTTGGGGAACGCAGGAGTGGCTAACAGATACTGCAAAGCCTATCCGTTGTTGGTTCAAAAAAAAATTATCATCTTGTGCATTCTGCCTTACTCCGTAAGGGATTGCAGGCTGGATCCTGCCACCCCAAATTGCACAGGGTCCTAATCTCACCTTTGCATTAGTGCTTGCCACGACTTCGGCGGCATCGCTTCTGCAAGTGAGCGCTGCGCAGTGAATACACCGCTGAGAACTGCTTGGAAGGGCTTGGAAGTCTGGGTTGTCGTTTTCTGTCCATGTGTTTAGTCAGAACTAAATGAAAAGTAGCAGCAGGATGCTTAGCAACTCTGCTGACACTCTTTTGGTTTCACACCATCAATTTGTGTATGTTTTCCATTCAGTTTATACCAGTTTACATCATCTGTTTCTAGCTAAGACCTGGCTGATAATCAATAAATTGATAATGAATAAAATGTCAGGTCCAGAGATGTGGCTCTTCCCAGCGGATTCAGTTAACTTTAAACGCTGCCGGAGAAACCACCTGATCTTCTTTCTTGTCTACCAATGTACCTACTATGTTTTTTAACTAATATTATAAAAACAAGGCAGGGAAAAGGTCTCAGATGCCATCACAACTCCCTGGACCTCAGGGGCTCCACTAAGCGAGCATTAACAGGGGCATTGGCAACATGCATTTTGTCTGTCTTCGCATCTCAGAGCAAAACCACCAGCTAAACATCTCAGTCAGTTTATTTTCACAAAGTGTTTTAAATAGAACCATTTTATCAGCAGCTGCATGGGATGACAGCGGGGCAAGGAGATGGTGGGTGAAAAAAAAAAATCGAAAAAAAGAAACAGGAACAGCAGAAAAGGGAAAGAGAGGAGAAGTAAAACGTTGAAACAAGTTTGATTTTCTCTCTCATGACTTCTTTTTGCTTTAAACAAGCTCTAGAGAACATATTGATGTGGTCTGTGGGATTGTTCCCTCAGAGATGACTAAAAACAAATCCCATAAGCCATTAGGCCCTTTTGATATGATCATAGATTTCCATCTAATTTTATCAGCCCAAATGATGACTTAAATGGGAATAAACGCCAGTTGGTCAACTCTCTCCCAAAGCATTTTCCTAACCAAAGGTGGCAAAGGCTCCCTTAATGTATTCTCAGTTTCCATTTATAAAAATGTCCAGCAAATACACGCACGCATGCACATACACAAGCATACATAGGAGGGAGAAACTAAACCCTTTATTTACCTTTTCTATACAATCAGATGTTTTAGAGATTAAGAGAAAAGGAGAAGGGGGGAGAGGAGGAGGGGAAAATCACATGGGAGGGAAGGAAGAAAGAAAGCCACGTTTTCTATCTCGTCCTACTTTTTTTTGTTGAGGTTTTGGGGTTTGAGGGTTTTTTTCAGTTTCCAGCCCCATGTTGTGACTTTGACAAATGACGATGCGTAGAGAAGATTTATACCAGGTCTCGGAGCATTAGCACATTATCACGAGCAAAACAGAGCCCTTGGCCGACATCATTGGGGACCCATTGAAAAATTTTTCAAAAGTGATATATGGGCCAAAGCCCATCTCAGAAAAAGCTGTGGTGCGGTCCTGCTGGATGAAGTCTGGGTAAATGCCCAGAGAAAGCCAGGTGAAGACACTGAGCATTAGATGAGAAATGGTTAGTAAAAACCCGTTCTGGGAAGGAAAGAGGAACCTCTCGCTTCTCGAGGGACCAGCGTGTTGAATGATTTAATGGCTACCTTTAGGAAATGCCTTTTGCTTTTTTTGCTTTATTGCTCTCTTTCTGCCTTTTTCTTTTTTTTTAAGGGAAAGACATACAATGTAGGCTCTTCCCCTTGTTTTCACCTTAGTATCCCAACTCAGCACTCCTGCAAAGCCACAGCTTGGAACTTGTCATCTTTGCAAAAGACTCCCAAACTGCCTACAGATGGTCTTATTGATCAGGACATTCTGGCTTGACTAGTTGTTGAAACAAACCAAAAAAAACCCAAATTAAAGGTATACGTATTTGCTACAAATGCAAAAGGATTTCTGAGTTCACTACAGAGGGTTTCCACTTCTGTTAACCTCATTCTGAAGGAATTTCCAACACCACTCAAGAGCAGGGCTGTAGCTCCCAGGATTAAGCTGCGCAGACTTTCCACAGAGGTGTCAGGAATTGCATGGAAAACTGGTGGGATTTTCAGAGTTACTCGAGGCATCGGCCTAATAGTCTTTATCCCACTTCACTGCCAAGGCTTCTTTAAAATGCTTCCCATTCCCCTGCACAAGAAACTGTGCAAAACTTAATTTGCATGGAAGTTGACTTGCTGACGATGTTCATTGTGCTTCTAGAAACAAATGTTGGGCTTTTAGTATGTCTCTAGAATTCCAATTTTCTTAAATTTTGGGAATGAATATTAGCATTTCAGTTACAAGGTCTTATTCTCCAATTTGCTTAGAGATTCAAGAAAATCACACAGAATTTGGAAGTCTGTATTTTACTTCTGGTTCATCTGTGACTGAAATCCCAAGATGTTATTTCACTTTCCAGATTTTTATTGTCTTGGGCCTGAAATTTTAAGGAAGGATTAAGATTTCAGAACTATTTAGCTTCAAACAACCAACGTAGAGACAGTTTACAATTTCAGAGGTATTTTAGACTGTTCTTTTAGAAACTTGTGCATCTTTGCTAGAACTACATAAGCTTTAGAAGCCACAAGAGTCTCACAGAAGTTATTGAGAAACTTTTGGGTACAGTATGCCTATGAGATTAATGCACATAAAAATTTTGTACAGGGACAAGAAACTGTAGAAATCGTATATGTGGTCCCTGTAGAAATTGTATATGTGGTCCCTAAAAATGGGGTTGATTAAACTTGTCTCATTGGAATCTCTATTTTAGATGACTAAATATTGGTAATATATGTGTCATAGTTGAATTCAATTATTTATTTCTTATCATCTACCGTACTCTGAATGATCTGTGTCTCTTGGAATGCCACAGTTTAGCTATAAATAAATAAATAAAGGAACAAAAGACTGGAATTAACAGAAAATATTTAAAGTTTAAAGGGGTAAAGTTAACACAAGTAGGTTCTTTAACACTCAGAAATACGCTGCACATCCATGTTTTGAATAAAAGTGCCACTGAATGAAGAAAGACTCAGTCATTCTCGTTTCATATACAAACTACAGAAGTTAAACACATCTTGTAAACAATGAATAGGGAGCACGAAGATTTCAGTGCTGGTATGGAAGTTTTTAAGGGTGCACACAGATAAAGAAAACATTTTTAAGTAAATGACTTGTATCTTTTCAGCACCGTTTCAAGTACAGTGTGTCAAGATGATTGATGATATAAGCCTGTAGCAGCTTCATGACAAATTAGTGATTTTGACATATGTTTGATGCTCTAAGCATTTTTCACTTGAAAGTAAGATGACTTGCTTTTCAGGTGCTGCCTTTGCTCAGAAGTTTGCAATTGAGTCTGGGAATTCAGTTATCTGGAGGACAGCAGTATTTCTGGAAATATCATCAGAGCACCCGACAAACAGTGTTTTCCCAGCGCTAGTCTTATTATGTCTAAAGACAAACAACCTAAACGCAGGAGGAATGTCAGTGCAAAAATAAGGGAATTGGATATTAGGTTCAGAAGGAATGATGGAACGACTATAACAATGTAGTCTCACTTCTCCAAGCAAATGTCTGTCTTTTGGGAGCCGGCCTTTTAATTATTTATTTATTTATTTATGCAAATTGTTCGGTCCTGCCATTTTACAGCTTTGTGGATTTGTACGTTAGTAGCGTTCTACAAGTGACCAGAGTTGCATCATCATGCCAAGTCAGTTGTCTTCAAACACAAGACCAACAGAAAATATAGATCTTTGGTTAAAAAAACAAAACAAAACAAAACAAAACAGAAACATGTTGCAAACCTAATCCACAGGAAACACGAATAATCCTAATTTCACCGGCTGCCTTGGTTTAGGTGCGACCTCCCCATCACAAAGCAGGCCAGAGAACTGAACAAGACTTGCAAAGTCTTGATCCCCTCCTTTCTTTAGCTTGGTATTGAGATAACCTTTGCTGATGAGTTACTGGCTTTCCATAAGCACATGTGGCAGAATCAGATCCAATATTTTATCATGGATAGGAAAAAAGAGGGAAGAAAAGGGCATTTTCTACAAATAATGCTGCTCAGTGTTGCCGCTAGCTCTACACCGAGATATCAGACCGTGCTTGCGCTCTTTCCTCCTTGGACAAAAACAAACCAGTGTTTTGAGAGAGTACCGTTGTAATTGTGGGCAGTTATATGGAGGGGAAAAATAATGTGGTTTGTCATCAATCTCTCGGTGTGGCACACAAGGGCTGACTTGTTGAAATTTTGTAGGCTGTATTTACAGAGAAAACATAGACCTGGTGCTGTGCAGGGCCCTATCAGTCCCAAGGTCTGGAAGAATCATATCGGAGAAAAAGGGAAGGCTTGAATCGTAACCTTTCAGGATAATCTAATCCATAAGGGAATGAAAATTACTCTGCTCCTGTGAGCAAGATCAAAACCTGAAGAATTTAATTATTAGGGACTTATTTGTGAGTATATACATAGACTGGTTGGAGGCAAGAGCTAATAAATAGGAACAGTTACTCATATTCCTGTTTTATACAGCCACAGACAATGGGGAAAATTAAGGATGGATGCTTCCAGCCTTGAAAAAATGCTGTACTGGAGTAAAATGTTATGGTGTGTTGCTGCAGAGAGGCAATACTAGCGAAAGGTGTAACATAGCTCTAACCTAAGAAGCACCATTCATAGAATGTTCTGGAATTCATACTAAGGCACATTTTGCTTAATTTATCTTGTGTATAGCTTTCATCAGGGTTGTGTCCTTTATTTTCACTTCCCTTTAAAATTATCTGCTAGGCCTGGTGAAATTATGCATTTTTTTTTTTAATTCAATGGATCAAAGCAAAAAGTGGAGGGCCAGGCTGGTAGATTTTGGAGGGGTTTTTGCTAGAAACTATTCATTGTATTTGGCCCACATTTGTGAATACTATTGGTGGCATTTCTTCTTCTCCTCCCTCACTACTTTTTTTTTGTTTAGCATTATTTTTTAGAACGGTGTTTTTACGTGGAAGAAAACGGCTCCAGCATGTGGAAGACCTTATAGCATTCCATAGACCTTTATAGCATAAAGGCTTTGTAAAAATCCTATAGCAAGCCAGAGCCCCTGCTCTAGCTGTTCAAGACAGAACTATCACCTCTACCACTACGCTGATAAAGACCAAAAGCAGAAGCACGTGAGAGATGTGCTGCTTCTGACCCCGTTTTTGCCCTGTAAAAATTAGGCAGCTGCAGGATCCATTTACAGTCAATGGAGAAAGGAGCCAGGCAGCTCAAGAGGAGGAATCATGCCGGAGAGCACGATAAGGTATTATCACCCTGAAACAAAACGTGTCTTAGACTGAAGAGTTCGTAGTCCTTCCAAGTCCGAACTGCACCCACACCTCTCTAACAAGAATATCCCCAGCCTGGCTTCCCCTTGGACAAGTTCTGTTTGCAACTCATACTGTGTATTTTCTTTTTTTTTTTTTTTTTTAAACCTTGTTATTCTGCAAAATTAGAAATGCCATATGAAAGGTAAAACCCTTCCGATGTAGTAAATGGCCTCATTCTGCAATTTGACTCTTTTTCACTTAAATAATTTTGGAGGAGATTTCAAAATAAAACTGAATCTACTACTTATTAATATTGCCAAATGAGTCACCCACATGCATAGCTCTAATACATAAAAGAAGCATTTTCTTTTACTTCCATAAAAATATCCAGAGGGCAGTGGCAGCGAGAGTAAACTGAGAAGACCAACGTTAAACAAAACCAGTCTCGTATACTTTCTGCAACTTCATTGTCCGCTTTGCATCTTGCAGGAAAAAAATGTGTAAGTTTGCACTATACGAGTTCTATAGTTAAAGAAATTATCATAAAAACCCAATGGCTATTTTAACTAGCTTACTACTTATGCACTCATATATACATTTAAGTTTCACGATTCTGTCTTGTGAAGACCATGCTAGGTAGCTGGTGGGTAATTGCCTGTAATGTCACCCCAAATGTTTTGAAATTTGCCAACTTTCAGGTTTTGCTATAAGTCCAAATCTAGGATAGATTTATGGGGTTTTATTACTGAAATCGATAGGTTCATATATCTTGAGCTGACTTGCCTGGAGTCCACAAAATTCCAGAGAATAATTGGCTGACCAATCAGTCTAGTGTCTATAAATGTGTGAGTTGAATATAGGTGTTCTCCAAGTCTGAGCCTTCCTTCAGTGCTAATTCTTGGAGCACTCTCCGTGTTAAATCAGTGGCAAAACTTCTACGGAGCCCCAGGAGTTTAGGATCTGGCCTGCAGAGCCTTGTTCACAAGAAGGGAAACGGTGAAATTTCTTGCATGCTTTATTTGCCAGCTATTGTAGTTTTCAACCAACACGAACTCTTTGCAAATCTTGCATTCCACTGTGGTTCTAACAATTACAAATGAGAAAAAAAAATCAAGACTATCAACACGGGTCATTGCAATGTTTTTGACACAGAAATGCTTCAATATTCATGATTCTTTCTTTCGGAAGAGTCCTATATTCAACCGGGGGGGGAAAAAAAATATTAAAAAGCTTTTTTGAAATTAAACTGGGATTATTGTTGGGATTATCGTTGTCATTTTAAAGTTAATTGGAGGCAAACATTTTATTCAACGTGTTCTTTGGGTCAGCCAGCTAAACAGAAAAACTCTTGCTTACACAGATCAAGTAACTGATAACTTTTTCGCTGCTGGCATTATGTACATTTATGTACATAACGTACATAAAAATCCTAATTCTTCTTACACAGCCTTGTGTACAGGAACAGCAGTAGGATAACTCAATAATGATGATGTTATTGTTTTACAATCGCGTGGTGCCTTTAGTCCCAAGTGAAAGATTTCCAAAGCTTTTTACTTCTATAATATCCAGTGGAATATAACCATTCCTTGGCCGGGTCAGAAACCCAGATTCGGCATATCAGCTGTTAGCTGAAGGGAGGTGGGAATGCTGACCACACTCTGGGGTAAAACCCTAGTCTTCCTCAAAAACGTGTCCCAAAATCACAGACTGCAACGCCAAGTTCACACACCACTTTGTGTGGCTTCTTTGGAGGAAACCTCTAATACCGAACGTCGGTTTGCTCTGCTCTGAGTTTTAGTTTGTTCTGCTCTAGCACCTGTAGCTTGCGTGCACACACACACACATACACAGAGAGAGAAAAAAAAAAAAAAAAATTTAAAAGGAGTTTCTTTGGTCTCTGTGAGGGGAAAATACCGGCATCCCTCATATTTTTGCTGAACCTGACTCCGGAGCAGCACAAAGCACGTTATTTGTCTGTTGCCTCTGTCCCAGAGACGGTGGCATCTCAGTGGCGCAGATGTGTTTAATGAATAAAGCTTCTGTGACCATGAATCAAGCACGAAGATTTTAGCGATTACAAAAATTACCAATGGTGCAGAGAATTAGGGCAATAAGTGTATGTATATACAGAATGAGATAGGATTCAGATTTGGGGGATTATAGAGTTCATGATTTCATTCAGTTATAGTGAATGTGTGAGTTTTCCAGAAGGACAGAGCAAGCAAAAGGGAGAAAAGAGGGAGGAAGGCAGAAAAATGGTACAAGCAAGAGTAAAAATACTTCTACAGTACCCAGTATGCTACAGTAACTGATAAAAATATTTTAATGGCATTGTAAAATATTCACTATAAATCACAGTTGTGCTTAAGAGGACTATGAATGGCTGGAGGTATCCAATATTAATTATAATCCTGTTCAGTTAGCCCATTTTCCTATGGACATAATTTTGAAAAGCATATGAATATAGGCAGAGGCAGTAATTAGCTTTTGCCTGCCTTTTTATCTAAATCAAAATGAATAGACATGTAGGAATTTGCATGCACAAGACAACTGAATGTGCTGGGGTTTGTCCCACAGACTTTAACAGAGAACAACATCTGCTATATAGGCTTTTAAAATGAACCTCTGGGATTTCATAATGAATTGTTTCCCATTTTTAGTCTCACGGAAAGTTTCTTAACTGTTTAATCCAAAGGCCATCAGAATCAATGGAAATCTTTTCATTTACAACACGGGGTTTTGAATAAGACCCCAAGTAGCTGTGAAATAAATGTAGCTCTATAAAAAAGAAACATAAATACACCCAGAAATCATTTTAAAACTGTTCAAAATTTCATGGAGAATAAGATATTTTTTTTTCTGCAGGATTTTTAAATCATTTTACGACTTCATAGGCAGAAATGTGATTTCCCATCAGATGTCAGGAGCTGGCTTGACATGTCTGTACTAAAGACCTCATTTTCTATTATTCCCTGTGAGACAGAATACCCATCTTCCTAGAGAGAAGATAATAATTCTGCAGGAATTAGTTCTGAATTCATTCCTTACTACAAAACCGCCCCAAGTGATCATGGTTGTCTTTCAAAAACAGTAAAAATATATGACAAATCACAGTTTGAAACACATCTCCAGAAGTTCCTGACTCTGTTTTAAAGAGATTTGGGGGGATTTTACAGCCCTCTGTCTCAAATGCAGGATGCATACTGGTGCCATTGCAAAGCTTCCTCAAGTTAGAAGGCTCAACTATTTTTCACCTGATTTAGCATGTTTCCACTCATCCTCTGTCCTCCTCTCTCTGTTCTTCACATACGTGTATACATCTGTCTCGATACGTCTATGTAGGCATGTTCTCCTTTTCTAATGCTGAGAGACATTGCCATTTATTTTCAGCTTAGTGGAAAAGCAGCCCTTCTTCATTAATGCCAGCAACAGTGTCTTTTGGGATAGATTTCAGTATCAATCCCCAAAAGACTTGTTCCTTCACTGAAGTAAATTATTGTCTTATTATTTCTTCTTCTGTATTTGAGAAGGTGATGAGATCATTTATTGTTTTTAAGGGTTAATAGAGCCTGTCAGGGTCTTTTTCCCTCGGCTGGCTTTGCTGCAGCTATAGGATCAGTAACAGCTCCGAGCTACATGATGCTAAATCAGACCACACTTTCCTGAAGAAAAGAAAAGAAAAAAAGAAAACTTACCACCAAGCGAAGAAGCAGTTCAGTCTGGTTTAAAGGAAAGGGAAGGAGGGAGGCAGGGGGAACAGGGACTAACTTTGGAGAGAAAATAACAAACTTTAAGTCCTGAGGTCTTTCCTCTATATTGAAAAGGCAGTTTGGAAAGGAAATTTGTAAAAACAAACAGAAGGTGCCAAGGTTTCTTTATCATACCTGGAGTAGGATATGCTAAATTCCACAAGCCCTCGCGCTGGCGCCTGGTGCTGTGCTGGAAAAAATGGTACCCATGGCTCTATGAAATGATCTATTGGGACTTCAAAGTCGTGGCAGCCCCGTGTGGCACAGGATGTGCTCAATTAATTATGTGATTTTTAAATGACAGGGGTTGGGAAAAGTAAAAATAATAAAAAGGGAAGAAAAAAAAAAAAAGAACACGATGAAGAAGAAAAAGGTTTTTAAAGAAAATAATATTAAAAAAAAAAGAAGAAGTAAACTGAAAGGCCTTGTTGTCTGTCTGCCAAACAGCAGCAGCAGATAAGGTCCATAGTTGCCGTGGAAACTCAGGCCTGTAGGAGACAGAATCCAATTTCAGAAACCACAAAATCAACATAAACGTGTGCAAAAATAAAAAGGTTTGTTTGGCAAGTAATAAGTAGAAGGCTACCAATGTATAAACCAGATGAACCGGGGTGACCTTAGCCAACTTTAAGCCATAATAATGACGATGTCCCATGTAGCTTTGGCACCTCCAAAATGAGCAGTAACAAGACGCCGTCCGTGCTGCCGACCGTTATCATCTAATTGCCACCCTTTTTCTGTAATTCTCAATCCCTCCACCTCCCTCTCCCTTAAAAAAAAGGAGTGAGGAAGGAGAAATATTCATTAAAGCAACGTTAGTAATCTCATTTTAAATCTCAAAAGGCTGAGGGATTCAGAACTGATGCTTTTAATTCAGTTTTCACCTCTATATTATCTACTAATATTGTCCAAAGTCATTGTATATAAAAAAAGAAATATTCCTTTCTTGCTTTCTATCACATATGGCCAGAGAAAGCCAGATCTTAAACCATTTTCAGTCCATGAAGACTATGAGATTACAACCTTTGCAGTTTTCCTGGAA
>JAVJGG010000002.1:36885810-36930614 GCA_035590195.1 Aviceda cuculoides
TACACGGGTGAGTATCACTACAGGAAAACAGCCATCACTGAAAAGACACCAGAATATCCCTTCTTCTAATACCAGCTCCAGGGATTTCTTTAGTGAAGATGGCTTGGGGATACGGAGACAACTTTTAAACCAAATTATATCGGTCTTGGGTTAAGCGGGATGGCCAATACTTGCCCCTGCTTATATTTCTTTGGAAATTTTTAGCGTGTTCTGCCATTCTATGAGACACCCCTAAAAAAAAAAAAAAAGAAAAAAACAACCTCAAAAGCCTTAAGCCAGACAGGATTTCACCCCGCCTGGTCTTGGGGCCTGCACGTGGCAGTGAGGCTTTAAGGATCTGCCATGCTTAGAAACCCCCTGAACATTGCTCTGCTCCCCTCAGGAGCATTTCTTAACTTAATCCAACCAAACAGCAGAACTATCTCAGAAGCAATTTTTAAAGAGTATCACCAGCAAGCTGGCAAAGCAGTAGGGGGAGACAAACAATTGTACTTGTGGGGTAAAAACTCAATTTTACATTTTATTACAACCTGTCTGCTGGGAGCCCCTGACAGTAAGAAGGGATGCACTCACTTTATTTTAAGGTTCCATTTCCAAAAGAAACAACAGAATGGATCATGCCTTCATTCAGTGCTGAACGCCTATTTCTGGTTTAGAAAATAAGACTTTATCTTCCCTAGGTGACGATTACTCTGTGTTTCTTTTTCCCATGTGTCATGAACAAGGAGCTGTGTGTTAGCCCTACGCTTCTGCTGCCCTACCCAGAGCATTGCAGTCTGCTGGGGAACAAAAAATCAAAACAGATTCCCGAGCAGGACTCCCATAACACTGCTCCTCAGCTTTCGGATAAAGTTCTCGTGCTCATAGTGGCATAATTTAAGCGTTGCTTTGGCATTCCCCAAGAATATCCAATGTAAAATACTGTACTGGTTCTGATGAGGACACTTCTTGGCAATGAACTGGGGCTATTCACTAGGGACAGCACAGCTTAAAGGCCGTTAATCTTAATAGCGCCCTTATTTCTGTATCACTACGTCCTATAATTTCTTCTTTCAGCACATGTCTTCCTTCAGTGTTAATCGTCCTTATTCAGGCAAAATGCAATTGGCTTCAACGTTGGTCAGCAAACTTGACGGGAGTTTTTGTCTTGATGAGCATGGAGGGAGACATTCCTCTGTACAATGCATTGAAAACCGTATTTATGGGCAGGAGAATTTTTATGAGGCTTTGCAAGGTAAAGGCTTGGTAATCCTCTGCACTTCATACAGACCACTGCATTTTCGCTTTATGCTAATGTTTTCTTGCTTCCAACAGTGGCATGTGGGCAAAACAGCCAACAGCTTCTTCAAACACTGTCGTTTGTCTCTTTTTTAAGAGCACAGTTATACAACCACATGGAGTTTAAGTTACTCTGACAAGAAAAGGGCAGAAGATTGAGGTGGAAGGTGTGGGACTAGTGTTTTCACAATTTGCACATCTCCGATACTTTTGCTTTATTAGCACTTTCATCCAAGAGCATAGCAAGCTTGTCCTTCTCTAGCCCTTACTTTGGGCACTTTGGTTCATGTTTTACCCCCAACTGGATTGATTTTCTGCTATTTTGCAAACTCCTGGGCAGCGTGATTGAGAGCCTGGGCACTACAGACATCTAGGGACACTCTACTACGCTCTCTAAGTTTGTTTTTGTTAGGAAAAAACCTCACAATGGAAGCAGAGAAGAGATGGGAGGAAAACCTAAGCCGAGAAATATAAGAACATCCCTCATTGTTACAAAAGTAATTTGCACTTTCAGCTAAATTCACTACGGCTTCCCAGCCAGTTTAAGAGAAAAGCATTTCTGTGTCACTGAGCAAGCTTAATAAGAAGTAGTGACAGCATGGGGTTTTCACGTCTCGCTGCACGGGGACTCCCCGTGCACAATGCGCCTTGACCCCGCGATTCGCGGGGCCAGAGCCGGGCTTGGCAGGTTTTTCTCTCCTTTGCTTTCACAAGACGTGCTCTGTCAGCGAAATCCAGGGCGGAGGTGGCTCGCTTGCCGTCCAAAGGCCAGACTCGTCACCTAGCCTCTAACGTCCCCAGCAAACGGAGCGAGGCCAAGTTCCCACACTCTGGCCACGCACGGCCCTCCGGAGCAAATACGGGGAGGCTTGGTTTTTCCCTGTCACCTGGGCGCCGCGGGGTTTTCCAAGAGCCGTTCCTCTTCCAGGGATTTTGCTTTTGGCGCCCAAGCGCTCTGCAGAAGGGGGACAAAAGAACGAGGGGCACCCGCGCAGGCACCGGTCGGCTCATCGGAGCCGAGGGCTGCCAGCGTAGCAGGAGCGAGGGGCTGGGAATAAAGAGGTCTGTGTTCCCCTCCCGCGGCTGCCAGCAGTTTGCTGCGTGACAGCGAGTGAGTTATTTTGGCCTCTCCTTTCCAACGTGCCCGCAGGCTTGGATGCGTCGGTTTTTGCACGGTCCGTTCGGCTTACTCGCGTTCTCCAGGACCTGGTTCTCAGAAGCGGTTCTGGCCTGAAGATGGAACTAACTGCCCTAGGGGCTGCGAAAAGCAGACGTGCGTTTTACCCGCAGGCAGACACCAAAAATTAGTGACAATTCCTCTGCCTAGGTACATAGCTTGGGAAAAGATAATTACTCCTTCTCTCCTGCACATCTGCACCGGGCCAAATATAATGAAGCCCTATATTTTAATGGGCAGTAATGTTTAATATTTGACATTAGGTAAATATACTTTCCTTGCCGCTAGAATAATTTCATACAGATTTAGGGTGGAGCTTTGAAAAGCTGCTGGGTAATGGAGTACAAATTCGACTGCGCTCAAGGCTTATACTGTTTTGAAAGTCCCACCCTTAATCTCTGATCATTATAAACTCTTACCAGCCAGTAAATCTCGACCGCTGTGTTTTCAATAATGGTTATACCAAAAAACCCAACACCTGAGGTCAAATCTTCTGAGGCCCGGCGGTGGTGTTTCTGAGGACAAGCGGTGATGTCACACGCAGCCCCGTGGGCTCCCCGGCAGGGCTCGGGCAGGGGAGCCGACAGGGAAAATTTCTATTTATGCAAAAGCCTTGGCAATGCGGAGCAATGGAAAAGGACATAAAGAGCGAAAGTATATAGCTGAAATGTAAATAGCAGTTTTTATGAAATATGTCTCCAAGTTACTCCATGCCCGACAAAACTTCTTGAAACATATCGGGATATATTGTAATGTCTTTTTTTTTTTTTTTTTTTAAGTACTTTACCAGTCTATCTATGGCAGTTCGGTGAATGTCAGCAGCAGTGCTGCGTTTAAAATGATAGATATTTTAGAATGAAACTATAAATCTTTACAGACTTACAATCTACTTCCTTTTAAAAAATGTGGGCAACGGCAAATGGAAATTTACAATCGTAAGGAATCAAGTGGTGGTGGTGGTTGGTCCTGATGCAGCAAACATGCATCTGCTTTCTTTAAGGGGCTGGTTCTCCTCCCTGGCCTGAAGTCCAGCAAAGGCATCAGTCGGGAAAGACCCTTGAAAAGGGCTTATGGAAAGGATATACTACTTACCTACCGAGCTCATCAAGGAAAAAGCACCTTAAAAATACTGCTTAGTGTATAGGAATATTTATAACTGATTTAAGTGGAACAATAAAGAATTTATTAAATAGGGTAGACTTTAAAAAAAAACAGAGACGGTGGGGGAATAAAAGATGAAGCGTTTTGTAACGTGATATCAGGCACCGAAGATGGTTTCTGTTCCCAAATCGTGACCTTGTTACAAGGTACACCAGCATTTTGTGAGATGTCTCCTCCACTGTTTTTCTGTACAAGATAATAATGATAATATAATAAATTATCCTGAAATGGAATAACAGATCCTCCTTAAAGCATAACACTGAGAACCTGAATTGTTTCTCAAAAGAAAATTAAATAGCCCATTATATGATTTATTCACTTTTCTACACATGCGAGGCATAGCTTATTTTTCCATTAAAATTCAGCTGGTCCGCAAGCACAGGAAAGAAGAATGCTTGCAAACAGCACATTTTTTAGGACTAAACACCACATTTTTTAGGACAAGTTGAGTTGGAATAAACTTCAAGTGTCACCTTTTTATATTTAATACAAATACCGATGCTGTGCCGTCTCATTTGAGGTCTTTTTCAGGACCATAACACCAAACAGAGGTGTTTCAGCTTTCCTTGCAAGGAACTGACTCAGCCCCGCGATCCCAGTTTTGTCAATGTATGATTTGTGTGGGTGGGTGGGTACAGTTTCTGCCCAGTGTATCACACAATTACAGTGCTAAGCCGAAAAACAGTCAGTGAAATAGGCTCTGGTTTTTTGCGGGGTTGATTAAGCAAGACAAAATCAATTAGTGTCTGAGACCTCACAGGTTTCTGTAGGCAAATTGTTCCAATTACCAGCACCCAAGAGCAAATTAGGAGGCAATTAAAAGGAGCAGCTGTGATTTCACTAAGTTACTCTTGTCACTGTCATATACATTCTGGTTTAGGCTCATTAAAAAGGCATTTTGTCATTTCAATTTTTCTGTAACGGTGGTGTTTTTCTTTTAAAAGGTTGAAACACACACTTATTACATTTGGAAATATTTCCTAAAATTGAGATAGGTGAGAGTATAAACATGTGATTCAGGTAAACGCCTCTGGAGGGGCTGTTGCTGCTACTTATTCCAAGAGCTGATTTGCATGCACAGAAGTCTCAGGAAAAAAAAGACCTCTGTGCACAACATATACTTTCTTGCAAAGTACCTATCAGAAAGAAAAACAAGAAGAGAGAAAAATCCATTATCTATCCATCTTGTTGCCTGAAACAAAACAGCAAAGTCCTGTTTTATTGGCATACATTCACACAAATCATGTACAAACCACACTCAGGATTCTACTGTTATGAAGTCTTCAGTCAAAGATCTTGGGTCAAATTGCAATTACGAATTAATTATGCTTCGCTCCGGTTTTACCTCACAGTCAGATGAAGTGGGGAATTAAGATTTAAATTACTCAGCATCACACAGGAAATAGGAATCCTAACCTATAATACTTCCTAAGCAAATTGACCATCCTTAACTCATTCCAACCGAAAAAAAAATTCACCCTATGCAGCCTTGCACCGTCAAGTCCAACTTTCCTCATCTGACTTTTTCTCCCTAAACACCGTCCGCTGTCACCAGCCATTCTGCCCTGGGCTCTGCCTTTTCCCATTCACATTTATGAACCTTTTGGAGATTCTCCATCTTCTGTACCTTCAGTCTGAGGGCAGTGGCTAATCCCGACGTGTTTAATGCTTTGGGTGCTGGCTGGTTTCCTTGGCCTCGGAGTTCAGTGGTGAAAGGCTTCATGCCAAGGAGGGAACGTTTCTGGCCAGTGGGAGGCAGAATCAGCCCCAAGCGTGGGGAGGAACAAAGCCACTTTTCTTGGATTCTACCCGCCGATTGATCCACCTCATCTCTTCACCCAGCCCGTATTTTTAGCTGGAGCAGCCCCCCCCCTCACTGAATCCAAATCCCCTCGTAAGAGCGGGGGCGAATCACTTCGGGAGCAGAGCCGAGCACGAATGTCCAGAGCGAGTGTTATTCTCGGCGAGAGAGGCCTTTGCAGTCGTACTGAATCCCCCCACAAATCCGTCTGCTTTGGGGGCAAGGGCAGGGACAGTCGGGGGAGACACGGCACTTGGCACTGCAAGGGGCGACGGAGAGGAGGCGGGAGATCCTCTCCAGCGCTTGAGGAGACGCTCCATCCTGTGTAAAGGAAAGTGGGAGGTGGGAGAGACCCCCACCCTCCAGGAACTGGGAAGGAGAGACAAGGCTGCAGTTCAGAGCAGGAGCAAGGCAAGGATGGGGAGATTCCGAAACACACGTTTCAAGCAGTTGGGATGCCGGTTGCAGCTGTTCTTGGCCATTTAAAAGGTTAATGGTCTTCTCGGTTAAACCCCATGTGTTAGTCTGAGAGGTACCACCCAAGGGGAAAAAAAAAAAGGCAGATTAAAAAATAAGCCTCACGCCCACTAGTCTGCAACCAAATCTGCTCCGTCATGCTGAGGGACCGGCGGAGGAGAGGAGAGGAAAGGCAAGCAGCTCGCTCCAGCCCTCATAATTCTGATGATTCATCGCTCCGAATTAACAGAGGTCTTTGGGGACAGAAGCAACAGGATCACGCTGCTTCTTTAGGGACAATAAACACTCCCGGTAAACATGCCTTCCCCATCCCCTAAATATTCACCTCAGGCAAATAAGGTGAGTCATAGATCCCACCCAACGGCAGGTCGCCGGCTGCTCAGACCTTCCTTTAGCACGGCACTTATACCACCCAGCATCCACCCTCCCCGGGCAGAGCGGCTGGAAAGCCTACAGCCTTTATTTATTTGGACGGAGATGCACATGCACACATGCACACTCACGCATATATCTGTATAAGAAAGACTTTTTTTTTTTTTTTTTTTTTTTTAAGGGAGCATGGAAAGGCGTCCTGCCAAATAAACGACACTAAGCGGCGCGTTCCATTTTAGGTGTTGACAGTGTATAATAAATCCCGGCCCTACCTAACATTTACAGGAACATTATAAAATAAGTGAAACGGCGTGAGCTGGTTCCCAGGGCAACCAGACAAACACAATAAACAGGCCGCAGAGGCAAGAGTAAGTTACACCATACTCCTGGGTCTCAAATATATCACTTTACATTAGCCTTCTGCTGTTGCTGCTCCTGAAAGCTCTTTGTTTTATTACTATTTGAAAAAAAAAAAAAAAAAAGACGACTGGTATTTTTTTAGTGCAGATCGGCGTGAAATCGATGAGTTCCTTTGGTTGCTTGTCTTTATAGGTCTTTTACTGCACATTAAAGCTTCTGTGAAAATAAGAACGACTATTAATAAAACTTTATAAAGAACTGCATCCCTCTCCTGCAGAAGAATATTATTAATAAGGTGTCTAGCAACCCAGGGCCTTTGTTGGCCCACTAAACACTACTTTTGAGGGCTATTTTTCCTCAGCACAGATACAAGACTAACTAAAATATATGGGGTGGCTAAGCCAGCATCCTCTTGATTCAACAGCCTTCCTCCAACTTGTCATGTAACCAGTCGGCAGGTTTGGATCGGGCTGTCACTAATTTTAGAGGACTGTTTGGGACCCAAGCAGATCATTACAGCTTGGGCTCATCAAGACCCATGACGAGCTGTCCGAAACAATGACATTTAGTTCTCCTATTAACCAGCCAATACATTTCTCTTCACCTACGTACTGAGGGACTGTGCATATATTAAATCAGTATTTTCAAATGTATTCCCTAAATACGTGATTTTCAGAACACAGACTGCCCAAGAACGTGAACAAGGAACTTCATCTGAGATGGGAGAAGGAAGGTGAGATTTTTAGAGAGGCACAGAAGCTGTGATAGGTTTGGGAATGATGTGATAGTTCAGGGAGGATGACCTTAGAAGTTCCTCAGCTTTTAAGAGCACCCACAAGTGATTTATCCATTGATGCATCATCAGTGCTGAAGGAACCAATTTTTGCAATTTTTCCCCACCCACTACTGCAAACCATGTTGTGCTTAAAGCTCTCTTATTTCTGCTTGTTGAGCCGCCTTTCTGTGGTTTCCATAACTGTTTTGGCTTGTCCTGTTTCAGGATGGGCAAATATGGAGAGGGTCCATCTCAGAGAAGTGTCCTGGTGATTCTACCCGATTATAAACCGGGTGAGTCAAAAGCAGTGTATGGAACATGCGAATCTGGAAGTTCTAAATGAAGTAGCAGGAGTCACTCAGTTTATCTACCTGCGCTTCCCCTGACCTGTCCTTGTGCAAGGAGCAAGTAACAGTGACCAAAGGGAAATCGCTGGGAAACGACTGGGTGCCAGTTAATAGCCCCCAAATTTTAAAGGCTCTTCAGCAATGACTGGAACCCTTCTTCGTGTGTTATCCAAGGTTTTCTGCACAGTAATGGCATTTGGAAGTGTGGATACCAGACTGACTTACAAGCGGAGGGTGGGGTAATCACATGCTCCCGGTTTCTTTGCCATATTTAGCTCCGTCCTTTCCAGACTGCCGCAGCTTACGGGCTTAGGTTGAGTGGTCCTGCCAAGAAACAAGCTGCTGGCCCGCAGACACCAGGGAGGACGGCTGCTGAGCGAGAACACATCCACCCGCTCCAGCCCCAGAGCAAAGGAGACAGCTTTGTGTGTAAAGGCAGGGCTAAGAAAGTGGAGGTGGCTTTTTTTTTTTTTTTTTTTTTTAAAGACAAAATCACCACCCTATTGATGACTAATTAGAATGAGTGAGGTCCAGATGGCCAGCTTCTTTAATGAGGCCAATTAAGGAGGCCAAATGTTTTTGTACAGTGCCCTTTTTCCTAGAAAGACTAAGCATCAACGGAGGTCCCACCTTCTGCTCCAGACACAGGCCAGCAACGTGATCCTAGAGGACTTTTAAAAAAAAAGGCAAATGTGATAAGGAAAAAACCAGTGTAGGTTTTCAGCAGGGAGACTTTATGTCATGCCTCAGTCTCCAAGACTTATGGCAAAGTCCGTCCCTGAATACCTTGTCAAACTAAAAACCTTTTCTTGGTAGGCTTGCCCAGCTTCATTTTCTCTATTTTATTATTTTTTGCTGCTGCAAACTCTGCACTCCTGAGTCATGGTCATGAGGAGAAGAGTCGTAACAGTGTGAAACAGAATTTCCGATTTCTAACCTGAACAGACACAGTGAGTAGCTCACGAGGTTTCCACCCTTGTTTTGCAGGTTTTCAATAGGGTGTCTAAGCAACTGGCTTTGGAGTGTTTATTTGAACTCAAGGAGCTTCCTGAGGCTCTGTCGTGGCAAGAGGTCCTTCTGTCTGGCCACCTGAGGGTTATAGGACATCCATTCCTATCTTACAATACTACCTGAGGACCTCTTGAGTTTTTAGCCCATTTCTCTTCACAAGACTCCCACGAAAACACTTGCATTTTGCAGATGGGGAATCTGAGAGAAGAAGGACTATTTGTATTACACAGAATGCAGGAAATGAAACAAAGAAAAAAAAAACAATTTCCAAACTCCAGGCTAGTCTTTAGCTGCCAAATCAATCTTCTTGCTACTGCACTTCATGGACATTAAGGAAGAAAGCAGACTCCAATTCTATCATGGGTCAGATATCTGCAACCTTTATTCTGATTAAGAAATGCTTATGTACAAAGGCAACCACTCTAATGTGCTTTCAGTAGAGATGCTCAGATTAAAAACTCCTAGACCTGCAGCCAGTTCTGCTTCCCAGTGACTCTGGGGATGCAAAATTTGTCTCAGTCCTGAACTGGCCTGCAAGCACAAAACTAAAACATCGGGGGTTTTGATAAATGAAACACCCAATTTTTTTAATCCTTCTATTCACAGAACATTTAATTTTTACAAAACAGATTTTTGCTTTTAATAATCCAAAGGGATGAAGAAACATGCCGTTTTAACCTTTCCAATAGCTAGAGCAACTCCACCTGATCGCCACCTTGGTCTCAGGGTAGCTGAGGGCCTGACTGAGATGTTTCAGGGTCGCGGGCTCCTCAGGTGAGTGAGCTCTCTCGCCTGGGAAACGGCAGCAGAGGAATGCCGTGCATTCCAAAATGTCTAAGGGCTACTTGGAAACGTACATGTCTGAGTGCACTGGACTGGATCAACCACAGACATTATGAGGTTTGCGGTGTGTCTGAGTGTAACAATAGCAACCCAAGTCTATATGAGATTTCCCGGACGTGTAAGGCTAATATAGATCACATATGTTCCATTAAATACCCAGTGAACTCCAGGAAAGCAGAACTGGAGTTGTAGAGCAGTTAGCTCCTCAGATGTGTAGGAAAGAATGTCAGTGTTGCCAGGATTCACGACGACGTGGTGTTATATATGTTTCACTGTTATCAGAAACAGAGGAAACTTCACCCTTCATGCATCGTCCACGCACCCGTTTCGGAAGGTTGGGTCCCAGTCCTGGTAAGGACCACATAGTGACCACAGCTGTCTCACACAGAAGGCAGGGAACCCAGTGTTTCTTGTGATAAGAGATCTGGGTTTTTTCTTCTATCAAAACTGGCAGAGATAATAGGGTTTAGAAAAGTTGGTGGTCTAAAATGTTGGAGGTACAGAGAACTTTTGAAGCCTCTGGCAGCTGAAATTGTCAATGTGTTTGAGAAATGATTGACCAAGGAGCTACTGCAAGCATTGCTGTAGTTTTCAAGGTGTTATTGGGTGAGTGGCAGGAAATATCTGTGATAGTGAACCTTTCCCTCAAATTCCTTAACGAACAAAACAAATGGAAAGAAATATATGTCTGGAGAGAAACCCTCGGGTTGGGCAGTGAAGGGGAGTCCAAATGCTTTACCTGATGTGAATATAGAGGCACTTGCCTTTCATTTAGATTAGAAAAATATGAATGAAGTTACAAATTTCTTTGTTGAGTTGATAAATTCATGCAAAACATGTGCCTGCACCAAATGGGCAAATTTAAGCTCCTAAAGGAAATGTCTGAATGGTTTGGGTAGTTACAGGGAGAGTCTGGCAGAGAGCAAAAAAACATGCTGCCCACTGGCCCTGTGGGTACGTGAGCAAATGGAGGCTCGAAGGAAGCACAAGGCCATTTAAGGGCAGAAAAGCCTCCTGGGAATTTCTGACATATTTTGGGGATAAGCTGAGGCAAACAGAAAAAGGACTTAAAACATTAATAGCGGGCAGCGTAGAGACAGCCTGAAAACCCAGAGGTTGAGCTCCCTTTGTAGTTATTTGTGGTGCTGGGTAGGATTTCACTCGTGGTTTCTATTCTTTCCCTCACCCTTAAAAAATGTGATGAATTCAATAAGCTTTCTGACTGGCAATCGGGTCCAGCATCGCGAAAGCAGCCGACCCTCCCCATTCGCACAGTCCCTGCTCCAAAGCGGGTTTTCATGCTGGGCATCCAGAGCGTGCCAGGGTTTTCCAGGTGGTCCTCAAAGGCTGTGTCACCGCACACAGCTTACCAGACTTGTCAGGATTTCACAGCAATCGTCCCAGGTTTTGCAGCATGTCCGAAGAAAAGGTTCCTTTCTGCCGTTCATATAGGCTGTCAGTAGTGGGAGTGTGATGGCAGCCGAGCGGAAAGCTAACGGACCTGATTTCCCAATTTATTTCGTTCTTCCCTGAAATCTTTGTCCAGGAATTATCTTCCCCAACCGCCCCTCCTGTGTCAATGCCTTTGCCCCAAAGCACAGGACTCCTGCCAGCTCAGCCCCAGGCCTGTCCCCGTAACGAGTCTGAATTTCCAATAGCTCCCGCCGCCCTTCGCTTTACTCACTCCGACACGCCAGCGCTGGCCGGGCTGCCAGGTCACCTCACTGTGCCACCGCAGCGAGCACAACCTTCCCGAAATTCCAGGCAGGGCGAGGAAGGGTGTGAATGTGCTATAAGCCATGTTTCAGATGATTATCTGTAGCTATATTAAGCAGCAAGGAAGGTATTTGTAAAGCTTTAGGGAAAGTTTCTGGCCTTCAGTCTAAACACTTGATTTACCCTGTTTCACGTTTGGGAACAAGCTTAATTTCCTTTAGAAGTCGGCTATCGGTCCCAGCCTCCATGTCCCATCCTGCCCACAGGACACAGACACAACAACCCAGAGGAGACCACTGCCTTTGCTCCCAGGTGCCATTACCTTGGGAAGGTACCACCGGCACCTCCTCAGGGATGGGGGATTTGACCCCAGGGTTTTGGATTCATCATGGGTCACACTAAATACCCTTCCTCTGCAGCCATATCACCTAAGCAGTGGTGGAAATCTTACCAAATTCCAGTGAAAATGCCTTTACTTTGGTCAGGTGCTCTGTGGTTTTCCCCACATTAGTGCACAAAGGATGACTTAACATACTAGATAGAAAAAGCCATTTTCTGTACAACTGTGTTAATTGTTCAAGTGAAAGTCAAAACCTTTTTCCAGATGCATCTTTCCACCCACAATTTAATAAAACAGATCTGAGACTCAAAGCTACCCATAAGCCATTTGCGGAGTGCTCATTACCAACCCTACCAAGTCACCCAGGTGTCCTCTAAGCTATTGCTCCATAGGTGTGGGCAGGTTATAAACATCTATTCGGTCCCTATTTCAGAAGCCCCTTCCAGCATCAAGCCAGCTAGCTGGGCCATTTCCCTCAACACATTCCTGGCGGCTTCGTTGTACTGCTCTGAGAGCTCCTTGGCCAGGCTGATTTTTTGGATGTTCTCTCTCAGATTACCTTCTAGCCGTACCCGGTCCAGATACTCCAGGTTTGCGGTTTTGATGGTCTCTTCCAGCCGAGTCTGGCTCTGAAGCACCGAGCAGATCATCTCCTGGAGTCTAGTTTTTCTAGCGAGGACACACTTTGCGGAATGACTCGGCTCCCCCACCTGCTGCTGGACCTGCTTCAGTTTGTCAGGCACTTTCTTCTCCTTTACAATAAGCGAAAAGCTATAACCCTCCATGCGCACCTGCACCTCGTAGGCACCTGAAAAGACAAAACAGCATCTACCATCTTGTGACTTGCATCTGGTTGGAGTCCAACAAAGGGATGTCTAAACACTTTTGTTTCTTCAAAACTAAACACATGATGCGATAAGTCTCTGGTGACTGACTCTGAAAAGCATCCGCAAAATAAGCTTGTTTACAGTTTCCTTATCACTGTAGCTGCTCTGTGTGCGTGCGCGCTATATAATAGAAGCGTTTGCCAGTAACAACCCAATAGACTCATATGTAACTTCATTAAGGACTTCCTTAAGCACACAGGGCCAAAATCATCCCTGATACAGCTGCTCTGCCTTCCCTCCAGTGAAATCAATAGTCCTTCCACCTGGTTAAATTTGAACTATCTTTTCTGTTTGCTCGTTTACTGAAAAGCATAGGGTATTGGGTGAGTCTTTTCTGAAAAGTGTCTTGCAAATCTATCCTAATCTTCCATTAGACACCTCATTGTTGTCCTGATCAGATCCCCCCAGGTTTTGAGGCTGGTTCTGCAGAATCACAAAAGCAGACGTCACAGGGCAGGGCTGGAGTTAGTGCCACGTGAAATAGCACTAGAAAAGCCAAATCTCATGACATGTGTTTTCAAGATCAGTCAGCCCAGTCGGAAACGTTATATTGTACCATAAAGCAGAAACAAGCTATAAACATGGCCAGAATCTCCGTGGAATCTGAAATCTATCTATACTGTGTCAAACAGCATGCAAAGTAGCAATGATGGGGGCTCTGAGCGGGCTCCAGACCCAGGTACTGGGACACAGCAGCACCTATGAGAAATGCTGTAAATTCACATGGTTCTGATTATTTGAATGTTGGCCCCAATTTGTTCTTAGCTTCCGTCTGCTTACCGTGCTCCTGCTGCACGGCCTCTATGCAGGCTGTAAGACTAGCAGTGGGAGCGCAGCCAGAAACTTCTTTCAGCTTTTGGGCACCCTTCATCATGGCAGAGTGGTCGTCGTGCTGCTTGTTGAAAGCGTTGGCGATGTCGGAGAACAAGGTGTCAATGGCACCCACGTTTACCAGCTTCAGCGTGAGGGTCCCCTCCTTATTGAAGACCCCTGGGGAAATGAAAAATGCAAAGGGATTTCAGATTTAGCAGCAGAGTAAATCAGGCAGGGATCTGGGGAAGGGGTAAAGGACAGTGAAAACCTGTTTGAAATGAGCATGGGAACCTCACTTAGATGCCGTGATCAGCTACAGAGCCTTCGTTTGGCTTTGGGAGTTCTTTCGTTACCTGAAATCAAAACTTTACAAAAGGAAGGATAGATTCTGAGCAGCTTCTAACAAAGCCACTTGGAGCGGGGGGGGTGGGGGGGAGGAATCGCTGAAGTGGTTGAAACAGTCCATATTAATAATTTCCAAAGCATAACAAAAATTGCAATGACTCTTTAGTTTGAAATGTAAATTGACTGTTGAATCACTCCTCTCGCTCTCTGCAAGTTTTGGAAATGCCATATAGACAAAGAGCTCTCCATAGTTAGCAGAAACACGTCATCTGTTATCAGGTCTGAGACAAGATCACGGTGAAAAGCTCTCCAAAGCAGAAAGTGTGATATGGTTACGCCAGATGCTTCGGGGGAAGGCGAAGAACCCCTCGGTACGGAGGGTGGATTATGTGGTCTCCACAAGGCTCTTCCTTTTCCTTTGGAAAAAAGACAGTGGCTTTCATACTTTGGGGCTAAAAATTATCTTGGTTCCACTGAAATTGGATAAAATATGCTGATTTACAGTAGCAGAGGATCTTGTTCAGTAATTTTTCATACCTCTAGTAGATTAAAGTTTTTCTCCACTAAGCAAATCCTTCCTTCTTGTACAAAGGGAATATATAGGCCAAAAGTTTCAAATCCTCTTAGAGCATGCTCAGTTCACAAAAACTTTAATCAGAATTTGACATTCAAATCCCTTAGGCAGCTTTAGAAATTGCAAAGCAGTTGCACCACTGGAGCCCTAATTAAAAGCTCAGTTATCCAACTGGAAATCAGACCACTGGTTCCATGACAGCACTCCTAGACCATAGTTTGTTTTACAAACCTGCAGAAATCTAATTGCATCTCCTGTGCAATGGAATACATGATCCATTTGCTAGCAACATTTCCAACAAATGTCAGAGAGGTTTGTTTTTTTATAGAAGGAAAACTTCAGTCTCAGTTTTAAACAATAAAATCTGTTTTAGTAAGTTTCCCTGTTGCCAAATTAATGCTGACTGTGCTTTGCTTTGCTTCTCTGTTTTGCTTTTATGTGTCTAAGTTTCCTAAAAAAAAAAAAAGGGGGGGGGGGGGGAAGGAACACAGGGGTTTTTTCCAATAAAGTGATGGATACTAATGATAAATAGTAATGAATAATCTGTTCTCTGGGGTGCCACAGAAGATCAAGATGTTCCTACAGATTTATAATAGTATGAGAGAAGGAAAAATTACTTTCTATCAAATTCCATCTAGTTCCATAAAGTTTATTTAAAGTAGAGTCAACGAATAAATAAATACTTCATTAGACTACCCTGAAGTGTGTTATATAGTATTAATTTAAGGCAAATTCAGAGCAAAGTCTGAGCTAATTATTGATTCCATAGCTTACCCTTTTCAACACTGGTTCTTGGCTCCCTTCCCACTAAACGACTAGGACTGGTTTGACAGAAAAAGGGGTTTTAAGAAAATGAAAATATTCAAATAAAATGCCTTGTTTTCTGGAGAAAATCGGAATTTTATTTAAAGAAAAAATATCCTGGAAAACATTAAAGATTTTTGTCTTTACTGAAAGCTAAAACTTTTCATCAAAAGCCTGAAAGAGTCCTGTTCAGAAAGATCATCTCGATGTTTCTTGGAAGGGTATTTCAGCTGTCTCCTTTTTAGTCCGTGAGGGGCTGTCCTGGGCCTTTGTGCCCTCCTGTGATGTCCCATTTCCCTCCAGTAAGATGGGAGCCTGGGGCTCATTGGGAGGGCTGTAGTGAGATGAGGCGAGTTGGCCCGTGTAGGAAAATTGTGCTTTAATTCGTCCAAACTGCAGCTCCCACAAACTGAAAAATAGTAGCCTTTAATTTTTTTCAAGAAGTTCAAATTTCATCAGGCTTAATTCAGCCAATTAAATAAAGTCCCTTTTATTTCCCCTTCTGTGACCCCCACCAAAACTTTGGTTATTTGGAGCCTCGGGAACATTTTACATGAGTGAATGGCATAGAGCTGGACTTGTGTTGTGTCTTGTGTTGGAGAATTTATGACTAAATTAGCATTACAAATGGAAACCGTTCTTGCACACTCCTTTAAATGAACCTTTGCATTGACATGCAGTATAGTAAAGTCAGCACGTCCAACTTGGGCTGGAAAAAATGTCCTAATTTGTTGTATACTTTTTGCTCATACAATGTTATTTTGATCTTCAGTGGAGTTTCTATGTCACATAAATAATCCACTGCACATTCTGTAAATAATCCATCGCACATTCTGCAACTTCGACACTTTTTTAGTCTGTACTTCTTGTAAACAAGCTATTTTGGGGGATCCTTGAATTTTCCATCATTTCTACTGAATTTAGTATTTTTCACTTCCTGTCCTAAATTGTCCCAGAGTGGCTACCCATTAGCAGCCCTGCAGTGACTTTTAGAAACGCTTGGCAATTTGCAAAGCAGTTAGGTTTCTTCTGGATGAAAAGCACCGTATAAATGTGAGGTCATTACCATTTAATGTACTCTTTTATAACTGCATGTTTACAGTCTCTGGCAGGGGGTCTACACCATTATTTTTTGTTTCTACCAGTGTCAGAAAGCGGGGTGCTGACAATCTGCGTACACGCGTTTCTTGTGTATCTGTGTACAATCGCAGCGCTGGAGCATTTTTGGATGAGTACCAGAGTTTACTAATTATCACTTTAACCACTACCCACAAAGAAGGGGGCAAGGGGTGACACGTCCAAAGAAAATAGTTAAAATCTTATTACCAATGTTTCGACAGGGCTGCCTTCTATTTACAGGAAGGGGCTCCCGCTGTGAAAGAGAAAGAAAGTTATGATGGCTTTTTCAAACAGAGGAGGAATGGGCTTTCTTTGCACAACAGTTTTCTACAGATATATTCTCCAGAGGGAAGCGCTGCGCTACGGGGGGAAGGGACTCTTGAGCCGACCAGGAAAGCAGGAGGGTTCGGACGGATCGGACCCAGCTGCCATACGGCCCTGCATTAAGTCATAATTCACCCGACCACACGTTCAGAAAGCGTATGAACCATGCGACCCAAAAGAAAGGAAAACTTTACATCAAAATACCAGCAAAAACTCAGATTTTGGAAAAGTTCTGAGTAGGGCACGACGCCGGTTTCTCTCGCCTCTCCCACCAGAGCCTGTACAACTTTCCCTACGTCTTTTGCAGCTCCACCAGCAGAAACCTTGTCATCTCCCCGTCCGCCTGTTTCTGAGCCAACATCCAAACGCTTTTCTAGCGCTTGGCTACCTTTGAGAAAAGGCGATGCCTGAGCCCTGTGAAGCAATCAGAGGTGATCTATCAGGTGACGCCTGACGGCGCGCTGGCACCAAACTCTCTCGCTGATCTTCGGTTAAACGGAGAAGGCCTTTTCTGGTTTCGGCCTCCATTACATGCCCTGGTATTACCACCAGAAGTTGTTACCTGCCTATCGTCACTGCACCGCACACTTCATAACTCCCTGTACCAAATCCTCCCTCCTGCTTCCCGGCCTGTCCCGAGACGAAATGCTGGAAAAAGCATTTGCCAGTCGGTTCAGGAAGTCTTTAAAAATCAAAAAAGAAAGGTTCAAGAAATTCAGCCTTTTTCTACCTTCTCAGTGCCTACATTTCTGGTTTGTTTTTTGGGCTGGGTTTTTTTTTTTTTCGTTGGAAGCCGAGGACACTAACTCTTGCCTATCTGGCATTGAGGCGTATTCAACTCAGATGCTGAACAGTATCTGATCCTGAGAACTCCAGATCAAATCCTGCAGAAAAATGTCACTTGTTCACTTGACAACTGTGAAATTTCAGGGACTTACGCACAAAATTCAAAATATCTAAAATAGGTATATTCAGATTAAAAAGCTGGATTCTGACAGTGCAGTAATAGGCAAGTGTGACAGGAACTTAAAAATAGCAGTGTTGGCTTTGCCCCTTGATCGGAAAATCGGTGAATAATCAGCAATGATATTTGTCTTAGGAATGTTCTATGTGTTAACATATCAGATGAGTATGTCACTGTTAAAAACGATGTAGTTTGGAACACGCTCTCCCTTTGAAAATGAACGTTAAAATTGCCTTTTAAGTATGAAGAAAGGAGACCAGAGAAAACTTGTTTATCATCTCATAGCAATAGTATTTCCGAAGTTAATTTTATGCTGTGATACAGCTGTAACACGGTTCCTGCCCCACAGCAATTACCAGGCCAGTTACTCTCTGAAATCTGTCTCGAAAAATGAACGTTATAAACCAATTTACTGTAATCCTTAAATGCACATAACAATTCGGGGGGGCCAGGCTGGCACGCGGCGCCCGCCCGGCAAGCACAGCAGTAAGTTCCCTCTCTCAGGTGGGAGAAGTGGCCACCACAGCCCAGGTCACCTTCACCCGCGTTGGCCCTACGCCGAGATGGGGGGAGAGCGAGGGACCACCTTCTGCCTCTTTAGCCCTTGTGCCCACCCGCAGAGCAGGATCAGACCCCTCCATGTAAGAGCAGTGGCCCAGCGTGCTTTGCCAGGCGCATTGCAAAATGTTTGTAGAAGATCTGCGGGAAGCTGGTGGAGCTGGAGGGTGGTCGTATATGGGACGCAAAAGAATCCCACCGGTGGGATGAACTGGGGCTGGGTCAGCACACAGGGCGCAGCTCTGCTGCCTCAATTCCTCCCATTGAGGGGTACCCGCTTATCCAGGCATCTTCGCATCGGGGAAATCTCCCCCCGTCACCGCCCTGACGTGGGCGATGCGTAAGCCCCGCTCGGTCCCCATCAGCCGAGCCGCGTGCCCAGAAAGGCCAGTCCTTCTCCCGACGCTACGATTCCGTCACAGAGCTTGTTACGCACCGTGATCCCACCAAAAACTCCTTCCCCTGACCTTCTGCTCTACGTCTTGCCTGCATTGATGGCGGCAATAGGGGAAGCTGCTTTCTTACCTCTTCTGAAGTAGCTGAGAGACAGCAACAGCAAAAGACGGGCATGTTAATCTAAAAAAAAAAAAAAAAAAAATAATAATAATCCCAGAAAAGAGGGATTTAAGAGTAAAGCGTCTTACTGGGACCTTTAAAAAGCCTTCTCGCACCACAGGAAAACAACAGCAACCCAATTACAAAACAATTGCAGCCCAAATATAGTCAGGACTTCATGTCAAGGCATGTCCAGGGACTTCCTGGTGCAAAATGCTCCCTTGCCCAAATATTCACCGATAACATTTCTTTTAAGTCTGCATTTCCCTTTCGGCAATGTAATGGTGTCTGACAAGTCGGCTTCTCTCCCTCTGTAAATACATTGGGACTCTCAAACAAATACTTTGCTCCGGATTTCCTCCCAGCACTCCCTCCCAGTTTTTCTGGGACGGGGAGAGGCCGAGGGCAATACGAACTACTGCCGGCACCAGGAGAAGCGAGGCCAGCCCTGGGGACAGCCGGGTACAAAAAACACTTCCCTGTGCGCTGAGCGAGCACCGTCATGAAAACATGGGCCTGCACCTTTAACAGGATATTTTATTGTGCCAATAAACCCGGTGGATTAGGAGGCGATGTTGATATTTTAAGCAATGCTCACCTTCGATTCTCGTGATTGCTCCCATACTGTTTGGCTGCCTTTCTTGAACGACGTGTCGCGGCAGGAAGACGATCCTGTACACCCTGTCTGACACTGTGGTTCAACGCACGTTGTCTCTCAATAATTGTGAGTATTTCTGATTCCACCCCGCTGATTGGGCAATTTGTTAAATATTCTACTAAACTGGACATAATTCAGCCTTCGCGCTATACAGACTAAGAGTAAACTGGGGTTTACGCTGACAGAGCAACGTGCGGAGCTGTAGCAAACCGAAATGGCTGAATTTGTCAGTGTAGGTAGTGACCTGCAGCAGCAGCGCGAGAACTCAGATCCTCCTCGAGACGAAACAAAAGCTGGAGAGATTGGCATCTCCCTCTTGGCTCTCAGAGAAGCCTTTGATTTTTGGAGGGCTCCTGTAATACAGTGAGACAATCTCTTTCCAGCCAATAACAGGCGGAGACACAGATTCATAAAAACTTTCTGCATCTCATAAAATATAAAATGCAATTGCTAAATTAGAAATTCAGATCTTCCATGTTCTTGGCTGAACGGAAATGGAGACTCCAAATTGCTTATTATTAACCACAGTGTGCTGGGCTGGTTTTGGTTTTTTTCCCCCCAAACCCCCTTCCCACTCCTGCTATGACATCTTTTCTCTTTTTCATACCAGTCTTTCAACCACGAATCCCAAGTCATAATCAGATTTGTGTTTCGGTCTCAGGTCTCCTGCCCATTCTCTTACTCATATAAAATGGCGCAATTAATTTATTGCAGTCTCGCCACAGTTGTTTTATTCATCATCACTGTAAAGCTCCTGTGAAGTACGCCCAAGAGAGGTAATATCATTTTAACAAAACTGTCCTGATGAAAGAAAGCTGGGAACCCAGGGAGAAACAGTAAGCTTATATACCTAGAGTGTGTTTCTGAGATAATATTTCTTCCAATAAAACATTATTTCATATGATAATGAGTATACAGCCTGTTCAGTGAAGAAGCCACACAGTAAACAGACGTGGAAAAAGTCAGAGAGAAAAAACACCATTGGCAGACACTAGAATCAAGCTAAATAAGCTAAGTAAGCTATGGCAAATTCATCGAGAGATCCACTCTTACCTCGTGTATGGGTCTGGTGCGAAAATGTAACTGTCTTTGAACTGTGCATATCCAACAAGGAAACGATTGCAGCTATTTCATGGGTGCTAAAATGCAGCTGTTAATGTGGATGTTAAAGAAAGTAGTGCCCCTATTCAGAGAGACAGCGAGAGCTCAGGGATAACCAGAGGAGTTTGGATCCCCTCTTGGGAAGAGGATCATCTGTCTGCAGGAAAAAGGCAGCTCTGGGCCCTGGGATTCTCCAAGATTGATTTTGTAATGTCTTTTGATCATCTAAGGCAACTCGATGGGTACTGGCTACTCATGATGCTATTTAAGGATTTGCAGGGAAAAAAAGACAGACCAACCTCACAAATCAGCGGTCTGAGCAAGCTGCCATGAAGTTAGTTAGCCTTTTTCGTGAATCGAGCTACGTTGTTTTACTTTGATTGAGTTAAGATTGCCTTGACACATGTAATTGTGTTTTATGGGCTGTAGGCGTGCACCTAATTTGACTCTTACTATCTAAAATGGTATGTGTGTGTGTAAATGATGGTCTACAACCTGTCTCACTCAATGATTTCTTAATGCCAAGTTGAAGTGCTGAAATGGGCTCTCCTTTGGTTTTTTTCTAAATTTTTTCGGTCAATACCTGAAGTCCTCTGAAGTTACATTAGCCTGAGCCGTTGACAAATAGCTGTCATTCTGCTTCCAGTCTATCTCTGTAGCCCATCAGTTTTTATTAAAGTTCTTTTTAATGGCTACATAGAACACTAAAAGGGTCTACATATTAAAAAAAAAAAAAAAGTAATAAAAACAACAAGCTGAGATACAAAACTGGACTGTCTCACTATGACATAGTGCCATGAGGTTCCCAGACTGCTGTTAAGAAAATATAGCTCATACGCGTAGTGCCCCTGCCCAGCTACGCTTCATCTGCCAGGCGATGTTGAAATTGTGCCTTCCTGGCGCTGCCTTTATTTACCACAGTGGCATTGACTTCATGCGCTGCAGCCCTTTCCATTTGGGTTGCCTCAGCCAAGGTCATCATTGCGTAAAGCATGAGCCCGCAAATAGCAATTTCTTGCTATTTCTGAGGAGAATTACTAGTTCTGTTTGCATCAAGGACTGTGAGGAATCCCTGCTACACTTGGGACGTGGCAGAGCTGACTTAGTCAGAGTTTCTTGGATTAAGCAGTAAGAAAAAAAAAGTTAGAAAGATGAGTCACTGCTGAGTGCAAATGTACTCTGTAGCTTCTCATGGAAATAAAGCTTTCTTAAAAATCATATGATGTGCCCTTATATATACTTTTTCTATATACCGATATAGACGTGATACTATATACGTACATATAAACGCACAGACAAAGATTCAAGTACGCAACACCAAATTCTGAACAGAAGTGAGCGTATACACCGAGGACATAAAACCTAGATCTCCTGAAGGAATGGTACAGCATACCACCACATGCCTGTTGTGCCTACTTTGCAAAAAAATTAATGCTTTAGGGAAATAAATTATCATGAAGAAATGATCCTCTGTGTAAGAGCTGAGGCTCTTACAGATTTTAAAGGTATTTCAATGCCCAGCTCTCGATGAAATCACAAACCAGCTGTTCTGCTCGTCTTCTGTCACATGCCCAGGGCAATGCAGAAACTGAGACATTTTGTAAGTGTGAACTTCTGACTTCAAAGTAAAGTGTCTTTTCCTTGTGGTTTTACCTTGAATTTCCCCTTTCCAGGCAGTCAGGTAATACAGTATTACGGGGCGGGGGGAAAGAAATGTCATATGGATGAAAAATACTAATTCAAGATTTTATGACTAGTAGGAGTACTTCTTTATTCTGCAAAGGGGCACTGTATGAACTCCTATCAGCTGATGAGGTTACATTTACACACTGGTGTAACTTTCACAATTTTGACGCTACCAAAATTACCTATAGTTAAGCCTACACATTGGAGGGAACACTGGTGAAAAGGATAAGGTCATTGTCTTTTTTGACTTTCCCAATACCTGATTCATCACCTCTGATAATTTCTGGGGAATATCCACCAATGAAAATGAGATATTTTAGCCAATCCTTTAAGTGTTCGCAGAAGTCCAATAGATATAAGAAAATCTCTCAGTTCTGCAGGTACTCTCTGAATTGTCCTTTTCCTGTACTGGGCATTTGTCTCAGGAACAGGGCATACACTCAGGTACTGCAATGTCTGCCTCCAAGCATCCTACCTGGAAGATATCCTGCATCCACATCGCATAAGGGAGCAGCATGGCCGTTAAGATCTCTAAATAACATTGATCCTGTAACTAATTACCATCTATGTGTTGCAGCTGTAACTGGAAATAAACATCGATGTTCTTCTTCCTAATGGAGCTAAATATGTTCAGTAATTAAATCCAACTGAAGGGGTTGGCTGTTAGCGATTTCTTATGGTTGTTCTTATCACGGCTGTTTTGACTCAGAAGGTACAAGGTGATTGTATAAGGAGCACAAAACCGATGACAGAGTATCGTACCTCCAGCGTCATTTGGTTTCTCTTGCTTTGCTATGTCTAATTAAGGTTTTACAAGATGCTGCAAGCCCCGGTCTCTCTCCACCCCCGGAGAACCCCCTCCTGCATGGTCACCACATGACAAAGAGACACCCCCCTATAAAACACAGCTGCAAACTATACAGACACTTTACAGGTCTCCGGGATCATATTTACGCAGAGGTCCTGCAGCAGGGAGATTCTGAATGTCGGACCCTGTTGGTGGAATGTCATTAATCAGAGGATAATGGACAGGAAGGTGGGTGGCTGCTGATAGTTTTGGCTCATTTAAGACGGTTTTGGAAGGCTGCCAGATTGTGTGGAGAATTTTCGAAATGTTTCAAACAATACCGTCTTTACAATGTTATAAAATACCAGGGTGGCTTGAGTGGGTTTCAAACTGGCGCCCGGCCAGTAAAACCTCAGGATTCCAGTCAGCTGTAACCTGGACTCAAATGGGTGTCTGGGGTGGCTGAGGTCACCAGCACCCCTTGCACCCTCCCTCGCGTTTGCTCACCACCGTAAAGCAGACGACGTCCTCGGCGCTCGAGCTGGCGCCGAACCTTAAAGCCTCCAGCTTGTCTCTTCGTGGCTTTGCTGCTGCAGCTATTTCCCCTTTGTAATTCATGGAGATCCTCTTCCCTTCGAGCAAAGATGTCGTGTTGTGTAATAGCGAAAGAAAATAGCGCGTCGATGATCAGGTGGGGCTGAATCTTCCATCGTCGTCCCGGTTGGAGTCCAAAATCTGTCCTGCCACAAAGGTGTGCCGTGAAGGACAGACAGATGCCTGCAGGGACACGCAGAGTATAATGCCGCGCAATGCTCCAGTAACGTGCACAAAGGAGCCTTGACCCAAATAAAAATCAGGCCTGCAGTCGTCTTAGGTAAAAAAATTATTAATGGGTTTCGGGTCATGCTTTGTTTGCTTTTTATTTGCTTTCCAGTGCCTTGCACTCATCAGCTTCGCAGGAGCTGCATTGGTGGGAGGACCTGAGCCGCGTCGTCCGACCTGCTTCAGCAGGAAAAATGGCCCAGGGCTGGGCAGGACCCCTCGTCTCCAGCCCCCTCCTCTGCCAGGCAGCCGTGCCACGCAGGTCCCCCCCCCCGACTGCGCCAGCTCCCCTCTCCGACAGCTCTTCATCTCGGCGCCTTCCGAACCGCGGGTGTAATTCATACGCGCTGGCGTAAATTACCGCACCACGTGTATGATAAGCGGGGCCACGACCAGCATGATAGGGTTTGTAAATAATTGTTGGGCTTGCTTCTGTTGGGTGCCACTTGGTCGTACAAAGAAGTGGAGTAATTGTATTCGTATGAACAAATGCTGTAAGTCACGGACCAGGCTCTTTATTCTTATCCACAGGAGGTAGTCGCACTTTCATTAAAATTAGGGAAACTTTTCTGGGCTCTCTTGAGAGCTGTAACACTGAAGTCTTTCAGCTTTTTAAGAGTAAAAGTTTCCCAAGCTGGTAAAAGTGATATTATTTAATTTTATTAATTTAATATTTTTTGTTTTAATCTTATTTTAGTAAAATATCATCCTGATTTTTTTATTATTTTTGTTACAGAAAATGATTCCATTTCCAAATGAGACACAGTTCAGAAGGCTTTATTTATAGGAAAGTAAAACCTAAACCTGAAGCTATCTTTCCTCCCTTCTGTTTCCATAAACATGATTTCTCCCAATAGAAAAAACAGTAGAAGTAACTTGTCATAATATCATTCATCAAGAGGAGTCTGATAATCCCAGACACTTGAAGCCACGTTTGCAAGCAAAACACACTAAATGGAAACAGAACGTTCTAAGAATTAACCAGTTTGCATTGCTTATCCTTCCTATGTTTTAAAAAACAGATTATCATGTTGTAAGGCTCTTGGTATGTTACGATGCCTTCTTTGCACTGTAAATCTACAGCAAAATAATTAACTATGGAAGCACAACGCTGTCATTCCAGCCTCACCTATGTGACACTACATAAGGGAAATTCCACAACTGGAGAAGGATTTTGCCTTTCTTCGAGACAGAACCAGCCTCCTCAACAAGCCCATCTCCTCGCCAAGGCTCTCCTTCTCTCCCCATGGGACTGTGTAGTGGCTTATTTATTGCTCGAGCACATGGCATATGTCAGGGACACACTCTCCCTTTTTCAGCTGATTTTGATTGATACGTGAAATAAAACCCACTGTAACCAAAGAAACTAAAAGCCATCAGCAGTCACAATGGTGAGGACTAGCAAGCACCCACTAGTGTCCAAATAAAATAAACAGATATAAAAGCAAATTAGGCAAGACGGTATTCTAAATGCTACTGTCCAGTTCCTAGCTCGGAGTCGGATGTATGCTTTCATAATTTAAGGGCTCAGTCTTGCTAGATGGCTTTCCATGTTGTTGGCACTGGTTTGTACAGTATGTGGACCCCTTTCCCTGGACGCGGATTCCCCAGGCACTAGCACAAATGTTCACACACACGGTCTAGCGCACGCTGGTGTAGGAATGAATGGTATTCATCCTACTCCGAGCACTACATTTTAGTTTTGATAATTTTGTAGGGCTCAAGTCCTTGGGGCATTTGCTCCTTCCAACTACTCTTGCCATTTCAAGAAGGTTATTTTGCACACTTGCTTTTACTACACAAACCTCAGGAGCAAACCACCACTATTTTAGGCTTCTCTTTCACAAAAGGTGATCCTACAAGTTAAGGGATGAAAACCCTTCAGAGGTCTGAAGAAATTGGAGGGCAGTAGAAAAGAAGGGGGCTCACTAAGTGTGTGTCTCTGGTGAATAGCTCAGGATAGCTCCACTCCTGTTGCCCGGCCAAATGGCATAAACAACAGTAAACCTGCATTTCTATTCAGCTTTTAAATTGCCAAGGCAGTTTTTCTGATATACCTACAGTGTATCTCAGCCCTAAAAGCCTCATGCACACTTCATTAGCTTTGCAACGACTGCTGCATGTCTCTGAAGTTATGAAGTCTTTTTGTTAATAAAAATTATACTGTGATTATAAACTAGCTTAAAAAGCAGTAACGTTAGAAGTCTTTTCAATATTCCCATAATGCTGAAATAAAATGTATGTTATTTTGAATTCCCAGAAATATAATCTTTTCTTGGAAGTAAACTCATGGTATATAATCGCCTGCTCCTCCCTGCCGGTGAATGCACTCCCACTTCTGATTCACATTTATGTTGCGAGTGGCTTTTAATGACAGAACAGGGGAATATATTGTGGTTTCACACATACACAGATTTTACGGTCACTTATTCCTAACTAGGAGATAGAGAGACATAGCAGAGAAGTATTCTTTCTTTCTTCCAAGGTACTCCACCTCTGAGTACAGTAGGTGGTTCCCTCTATTGTAATGTAATATCTTGGAACCAGTTTCATATCGAGTAGGAGAAAGATAAAACAAATAATCCCAAGGGCTAGATGATGGGAAATTGTTTTAGGAGAATTCATTTCAGCCCTGATACCTGTGATTTAGGGTAACTGAACACTTGGTTTGTTACCTCACCACAATAATCCATCGAATTACCTCTCTTTCACTTCTCAGTGGGCCGGAATGCCATGATGCTGTCTCATTTTAGTGTGTGTGCGAGTGTATAATCAACAAGCTGGTTTATTAAAGCAAATTAGCCTGCATGTTCCTGTGCCGGGCAAATCCTTCTGCCCTGGATGGAGCCCACTGGAGCGCAATGCAGCACCACAGCTGGCTGTCTAAGAGTCTTTGGAAATGGAAATAGATGTTTGCGAGTCTAGCTTAATTAGCCAGATTGTAGATAGCTTAAATTCGAGGAAGTGAATATTATCTTAGTTCACCTTCCCTTTTTAGTACTTGGTGGTAGTTGGAAGCCTATTTCAGACTTGAAATATGCATGTTTTCACTCTGTCTTTCTCTAAGCTGATGTATGAAAGGTAGTGACTTCAGTGTAGGATCTACTTCCTATCAAGCTGTAGGGGCTGTTCTTCCGCATGGAGTTTTTGCACATAAAATGCTTATTGTGGAAAGTCCTGCTTTCTGTAGCAGCATCACCTCGTTGCAGCCATGGGATGGCTAACACAGAAGCAATATGACCATGACAAGCTAGTAGAAGTACAGAGAAGATAATCAATGAGTAGACAAGAAACCTGGACTTTCCAAATACTGATCCCACTTAGCAAATCTTTTCAATGGCTCTACATAATTTGGGTAATGATGCTTTCACCTGGTTTCTAAAGGAGTTGAAGTAAATTCAGCACTGTGCAAGGTGGCTGGGGCCTATGGATACCATGTGGAGATTATCCTGTAGCGGTGCAAAACATCCAGACTTGGACATTCCTTCTTGTGTATTTTAATTTTCCAACTTGACACGAAGGTGTTTAACCTTTCTGCATTAGAAGCAATAAAGCTCTTAAGCTTATGGTTTTCTATGGACAGTGGACTTAAAGTACACGACTAGTGTTAGGTGTATATTTAAGTGCTTTATGTGTGAAAGCTCATTGACTAAACTTTAGCCTTATTACGTGCCTCATTTTACACAGCCAAATTTGAAAAGATTGGTCTAAATATATCTTCGAGTCACTTAAGTCTCTTCTTTCCATGCCTTCCCCGACACTACTATTTTACAAGAATTTGCCTTAAAAAAGGCAATGCAAAATGTATTTTTGAAGTAAACACCACCTAATTTGGCGCTGCTTTTGATTGGCATTTCTTTTTTTTTTTTTTTTTTTAACCAGGATATTAGTACCTCCTTTACAAGCTGCAAAAATAAACAAGAAAAAGTAAATGCAAGCCTTTGTTTGGGAAATTTTTGTCTTTTTTTCTTTGGGTTTCCATCTGAATGTATTCGGCCGTCTGGGGTGAATCAAGGCTGATCCTGGTGCAAAACTATTCTCCAACAGATAGCCAAGCTGCTTGAACAAATGGTTCGTGTTAGCTAGAGAAAGACACTGAATCTAAACCATGTGCTTCTGGGTCTTGTGGTTTCAAATTGAACCACAAACACTCAGGCAAGCTGTCAGTCTCTATTCACAATTTCAACCAACCTTGCAGAAAAAAAGGGGGGGTCTTTGCCCACCAATCATGTTTTTAACCCTTATGTGATTAGTGGGTGGCTTTAATGCTTTGCATTAGAGAGGCGTGCTGTTTCTTAGAAGAAGAAGTAAGTAGACTGATGACTTGGGAAAGAAAGAAAGACGAACATTTGATGCAATGGGAATGAAAATAAAGACGTTTAGAATCCTACAAGGTAGGGCTCGAAGGGATCTTGAGAAATCATCCAGTCCAAAACCTTTCCAAGAGGCAACATCATACAAAACCAGCCATCCCTGGCATTTTTTACAGAAGAGCTAATTTATAAAAAGCCAGATTTTTTGCCACTCCCAGCAAGCAGCTGTGAAAGTGCAGAAAGTCACCTGTGAGAGTGAGCGTGGGACATTCTGCACCAGCGGAATGTGCTGCTACCACCTACGCTAAAGAAAAAACCATTGCAGACTTGGGCTGCGTTTATTGCTCTGGACCAGAACACTAACATACGGGGTTTTGAAGCAAATGTCCTGTTTGCTCCCAGTTACTGTTCGTTGGTTTAGATCACACAGCAGTGAGATTAGAGGGTGCCATGGCCTTTACTGCTTCCATTCCCATTGCTTTGTCAAAAAAAGTCAGAGTACCACGTAACACAGAAGGCACAATCCCAGCCTTTGAGACGGCTAAGCCAAGAAATCCAAGGGAGACATCTAAGAGAAGATGCCTGTGTATGTTGGAGGACATTATGTGAGGCAGCTATTTGCAGGTTCTTTCTGGGTTTTTTCCAGCATGTAGGTGACTTATGTGCAAGGAAAGAACTGCTTGTTCAGGAACTGAAGCTGCTGGGGGAAACACATGGGGACGAGCTGGGTTTATGTTCCAGGAATCACGCTGGGTAAAACCCTGCTGCAGAGAGTTCAGACACACCTGGTTGCAAGCCCAAAATGGAAATGTGCAAGAGTTGAATATTTTGTGAGGACATGTTCTATAACAGCATTGTTTGGGGGGCTAAAAAAAAAACCCCTTTCTGTAAGGCCTTTGTAAATCTATATCTCCCACCTCAGCACTCTTGAAATACCATAAGAATGTTTGTTCCTAAACTGCTGTATCATATTTGGGACCGCTTAGAGGACTGAAGGCTAAAGAAGGAAAAAAGAGGTAAGGGTTAGGATTTGTAACTTTGAACGTCATTAGTGGTTTACATGTTAAAATGAGTTGCAATCTCCTTCGTTCTTGCTCTTTATTTCCCTACCTACACAATGAGATAGCATGATTGAGATCTTCTCAGGAAGCCTACTAAAATTGTAATGAATCGGTTTGTACACAGAATCTTCTCATGCCTTCCTTTTCATTTAGAATGAAAAAGCAATTTTTTATTTGGAAAGAAGTTTCAATGCAAATTTTATCCAATTTCACTTCAGTGGGACAGGACTGATTTCAGCAGCTGAGGATTTACCTCAGTATTGAATGGGAGAAATAATGTCAGTGTAAACTGATAGTTTTAAGTATTAAAGAAGGACTTCATGAAGATATGAGACTAGCTCCTATGTTGTAAGAAACTTAAGCAATTGAGCCTATTGAGAGTGAGCAGAATTGGGTATATTAGGCAGATAAGTATGTTTGGAAGAAACTAAGATTGCTGGTTTGCCAACCAATCTGCTTACTGGACAAAGTTGCCCTTGTTAAAGAGGTTACTCCCATTACTACTTTTTCACTAGGAGACACCATTAAAGACAGTCTTTAGGAATTACTCCTTATTATATTGATTTCTTATAGCACAAGTGTTACACAGTCACAAGGCAGTGTGTGCTTGGGAAAAGTCTGTGGCAGACCCCACTCAGCACCCTCCGAGGAGCTCCTGGAGGCACTGTGCCCTCCTTGTGCACCCACCTCCTTTTAGGGATGAAAACAGAAAAAGTGGCTTGGGGGGATAAATTGGGACCAAATTCCATCATTTCTGATACCACCTCAAGGTTTTTCACCAACAGTGCTGAAAGATCCTCTACATCTTAGTACCAGTCAGAAGGGAGGAGAATGGGAACTGCTTTTTTTGGGACAATAGAAGAGTGTTGTTCACCTTCTCACAGCACATCGTACTCTTCCCTTATGGATATTTAGTGATGTGCAAACTGATCCTGAGGGGTGTCTGGTCAGGGCTTCAACCCATTAGGTTCCTCCCTTCATTTCTATTGCCTCCACTTCTAATCTGGAGAACTTTGGTGAATCCAAAGTCAACTTTGTGCAACCAAATATAGTTCTGGATTAACACTGCTGCAGTCCAGAGCTACCTCAGACTGACACTGCTATAAATGAGTGCTATAACTCTTTAAAAACCAACCCTTTCCAACATTGCATGAAGGTTACATGATCCCCTACTTAATATGCACATGAACTGGGATGCCACAAACTTCCCTGGGGTTTCCTGAGGGCTGAAGTAAAACTTAATTATACCAATTGGTTAGACAGACTGTTAAAACTTTTGTTTCACATACACTTTTTATTCCCTCTTCTCCATCTTTTCCCATTTGCCAAAACCTCCTGAAGAGAAAATAGAGATTATTTTACTTTTTACCTTAAAGGGCTCCTTGTGTGCATTTGCCTTATTAAATAACTGCCAGAATATCTAATATTCCATGGACAGCACTGATGAAAATGAAGCATAACATTGGTCAAATGAGCAAGTTTCATGTATAGCATTGTCCCTAATTTGGTCTCCAGCCAATGAAAATTCTGTACCGTGCATCTGTTGGCTATAAATGAGTCTTTGCATTTAAAAAGGTCTTAGAAAAGACAGGATTTCTCTTCTTTTTGGTCACTATTGTTTTGAGCATAACCATAACCCATTCATTTATGCCTCCCTGAGCTTTTTGTCAGCCAGTCTTCAGTCGTCTTTCATCTGTCCCTGCATATAGGGCTGAGTCTTCTTTCTCTCCTTGATGCTGTTATCTTTGCCTGTCATGCACAGAGAACCTAACACATGTTGGGTACAGCAGAGCCAAGTTCAGCAACAGATATTATTACTGATCCCAACAGCCTCTAATCTTTACCAGCTCAGAAACAGTAGAGGGAAATGTAGTTATTACTATCTACAGTAAATCTGGTAAGTCTAAGGAGGAAACATGGAGCTTCAGCGTCTTCAAAGCGGCCAGCCAAATATCCGAAATGCCTGTATGCGTCTGGCTGAAGTGCACGCTGCAGATTGATGCATCATTAAGTTCTCCTTTAATGATTTAAAGGGGAAAAGGCCTTTTGCTGGATTTCCACAGAAGGTTAATTTTCCCTTTTCTGGCAGATCTGCAAGGCCCTTAATGGTGTATGGAAGGAAACGGTGCTACCTTTCTACACAGACTTTTCTGTAGTTAGACCACTAATGTGAGGACCACCATATTCTTATGTTTTACCTATAAGAAATTAAACACCAGCCATTAATATGTTACCTACTGACGGCAGCTCAATTCCTTTCCTGTAGGTTTGCCAGTTGTTAACTAGGAGGTTCCATTCCCTGACTTCAGACAGGGATTTCTTCCTCCATGGTAAAACATCACCTACCTGAGGCACCAGGATCTTGTTCAGCATTTCGGTCCAGAAACAGCAAACACAATCTAGCTGTGGCAAGCAGGGGGAAAACTGGAATGCCAAGGGCAGGCTGGGAATCCAAACCACGATCTGCTGGAAATAAGGCTGGTTCCTGGAGAAGCCAAGAATTTCCACCCTGTTTGTTTGAAAAGATTTCACTTGTCTGTGAATACGGACAGGCTTGAATATAGAGCTCCAGACCTCTTAACAGCCTCGCTGCAAATCATGTTAAACTTCATATCGCATATGGATCATGAGTTTAAAATAGTTTTTCTCCGAGTCCACCACTGTTAGTACAGTGAGCTGGATTCCTTTCAGGCTTTAAGAAATCATTTCTGGTAATTAGGTTAGTAATTCTGTTCAGAGATGGGGATACCAAAAAGCCTGTAGAAGCTGGAACAGTGATAATGTTATACTAGATGAGAAGACATCTCCAAACCTTTTCAACAGTCCTGTGCATCCAAAAATGTTTTAATTTACTGTCATTTGCCTTTGCCTCATTCCGCAGTTGCTCTTATGCAGCCAGAAACCTTGTATCCCAGACAAGTGAAACATCTCTCTTTTTTTCCATTTCTTTTCCTCTTCAGTTTCTAAATGAATCCCCACCAATTTCCAGAACTTATATCACACTTGCAGCCATCTAGCAGATATGAAATCTAAACCAGGTCTCTATTTTTGTAGAGTGGTGGTGAAATGAATTACCCATTCAGAAGAAAATGACCCATTAAAAGAAAATTGGACATACAACTGGGAGTAATCCATCCATACACAATTGTCAGCATTGCATGTTAATACTCATATCAGCATGCTGAGTGGGGCTGGAGAATCATACTTAAATTAACATACCAGAGTAACAGTGGGTGTTCAATAAACAGGACTGAGGATTTGAACTAAACATTTCAAAAAACCGTTCGAGGCTAGATTAATCAAGAATATACTTTGAAATGCATGGCTGAAATTTGGTATTCATTTGAAAAGTTTTAATTAGTCAAAACAATAGCAACTATAAATATATTTATTTAATAATTAATATAATGATTGTGAACTTTATTCCTGTAAAAAATAATTGATAAAACATTGCTATTGGGGTTAAATAGGTTATCTTAAACAAATGAGCAGAGATGGGAAAATGTGTTTTAATAAATTTTGATCTTGCATGAAATTTATGCACTAAAAAACTTTATTTAGAGAACCAAACTGATTCAGAAAGATTGGAAATATGAATGTGACACATTTTACTGCACTCTGAGTAATTTTCCATGGAAAAAAAAATGAGGGTTTATTTAATTTAAAAATAATGTATTTTGTTATCCTTGATTGCTGGAAAGAAACTCAGCTATTGGACTGGTACAGAACCACACTGCCTAGCTGAAGACTACAAAGAGGAATTTTAAAAATGGACGGGGGCTTTATTTCTAGAACGTGGCTTTCTGCAATAGTGTGAGTTTTATCAGGCTGTAGCAAAACCAGAGCAAGAGAGATGCCAAATAGGATCGAATATGTTGCTGGAATCAAGAAATCTGCTTGGAGTATCTCTCACCTCAAGGGCCATGGTTCCCCATGTATTTCTTTCTGTAGTACAGTCCTTCTCTGAGCTAACTTTCTAAAGGACAGCATGAAACTGAAAGTCATCTCCAAGACAGCAAAATGTCTTGCTGTTATCCTAATCTCAGTTTCAAGTGGACAGAATTCAAATTACATACACACAGATAAAAATAATTCCCCATAGTTTGAAAAAGAGAGAAACAAAAAATGAGATAAAAATAAGATTAAAAAGAGTCTGAGATGGGAGCTATTTTAGGGAAAAAAAACAAAAAAACAAAAAAAACCAAAAAAATACAACATTTTACCAAAGTTTAGGTAGGTAGATAGAAATGTTCAGGCCCAGATGTAAAAATGTCATTTTTTGTTGTCGAATGAAAGCCTACCTCTTCTCTCCCTTTGCTAAAATGCTCAGCAATTGTTACAAGGAGCTAGTAATGGGTCTTGCCCAAAATTCAAGGTATCAAGTCCTCTGAGCATTCAGAGGGAAAAGAGAAGTTAGAATTCAATCTCAATTCAATTTCAATCTCACAAATAGTCCCTTTCCCATAGGATTTCCACCAAACCAGGCAGCACAAGTACAATACAAAACTCTATTTCCAGCTCTACTTAGAATGAATTATTTTCTTTCTTTGCATAGGTTCCTGTCTCTTGGCTAATGCTGTATTTTGATTATAAACTATTTTGGACTGACATCCTCCCTATATGTATACATACATATATACAAATCTCTACACATGCGCTTACATTTTTATGTGCACTGCCAGCAGCCCTTCAGTTTTGATTAAGCTTGTAAATGCAACCCTATTCTACTAAAAATTAAATCCTGAATATAAATAATCTCCAAACTGAACCTAAGTCTTCTCTAGATTCAACACGGAGATGACAAAAATGGTAAATAACAGAATACATTCACAGCTTTGCAGATTAGTTTTCCACGTGATGTGCTGAGGGTCTCCGAACTTAGAATAGTGGTACCTCTGGTATATTATGTCCCCACAGATGGCAACGGGAGAATTAACCCCTTTAATCTGGGTGAGAAATGAAGATCCAAACCAAGAATTATTCTAGGTGGGTTTTAGGAGTCAAAAATGAAAGTGACTGTGCAGTGTGAAAAAATGACATTTATATACTCTACCCAGCGATATTTTTTTTTTTTTTCCACTATGGAACTGTTTAAGTTTACTTTTTTTTTTTTTTTAACTACAGCCATGGGAAGCATTTTAGGACATTTTGTACACCTGCTAGCTCCATTTCATTTGTTTAAACACATTTTATAACTGCAGTTTATATATTTTTCCAAGAAAATAAAAATGCTAAAAATATAATGTGGTGTTTGGGAGAATGTAGGTGGGGGATTGGAAGGAACAAGAGGGCCTCATCTTGGCATATGTTCCACTTTATGCCAACTGCAGCACATTCATCATTAACATAGTGGATGGGGATTACCTCTACACACTCATTCTCGCTCACACACACGTTTCCCCTTTGCACCAAAGAGCAAAATTGTATATGGGACACAATAGACCTATTGGGCATGGGTGCTGCTTTATTGCTAATTACAGTGTTTGCTTCGCCAAGGTGTTACTGCTATTAGCCTTGAAGCAATTTTCTGCTCCATTGGTAGGATATGCCTCAGCCCTTTTGGTGCAGTCATTGTTTTGGAGCATAGCCAGCAAGAAAGGGTTTCTATACATTAAATGCTGCAGTATTCACCCCGTGGAAAAGTCTTTACAGGGAGACCTAACTGGAGCTCTGAGAAGATCTTGAGATCACTTTTTAACAAAGGTTCTGTGATACTCTTGTCCTTTAAATATTTTCATTTTCACTAGTTTTACTGCCACTGTGTTTATCAGATTCTGTGTTTGAAGCAGTGTTTCGTTGTTCAGCTCCAATACAGTCTATGTTGTTACTCATGACAAACAAATACAAAGAAAGACGCTTTAGTCCTGGACCTTCTCCTCTTCCTGAGAAACAAAGAGTTTGGAAAGACATTTTTCAGAAATGCTGGCACCTCCTAAGAGCTAATGTCATGTGTTTATCCAAAGCCTTTTTTCTGATTATAGAAGAACAAAGGAGCTTTGGATCCTTTATCAAGTTCCCTGTTGTCACAAGGAGGACATTACCTTTCCTAAATTTCATTTCAACAGTGCAATGCTTATGATTTGGTTCCAGACATAACCTCCATTTTACAAAGGGAAGAACACTAAGCATCACCGCTGAAGTACCTTATTTAAGGTCTTGAAATGAACTATTATAAGTCTTGGGATAGAGAGACACACCACCCCCCAACCTCTGTCTGCTGGCCTAAGCAGCACCCATGCTAGACTGGCAATAAATAATGAACCTGTTTCTGTTCTAAGCTCTAGAAAAGGGAATGGTTGGAGTTACTTGAAGTTTCATGGACCATTTTGGACCTACCTATCTTTCAATATGAAAAAGCTTCCTGACCACTGCATCTGTGACTTAAACAATTACATCATCTCACCACAGAACATGTTCCCTGGCACAAAGAGATCTTTTTCCTTCTGAGGGAGTTGGTGTTCTTCAACTCGAGCTCTTGACTAAACTAGCCAGCATGATTCACATCTGCCAAACGACACATTAGCATAATGCATAAAGAGAGGGAGTCTCCATTCCCAACTAACACTGATTTAGCTTGGCATTAAGTATTCCCTCCCTTAAGATCCCTTCCCCCCGTAAAAGAAATTCTTGACCTTTGATTTTCTTTTCAGCTTTCACCCTTCGGAATACATGTGCTCTTCCCATACTGACCCTCCTCTTTTCTATGAATGATGGGAGAGGTCTCTCACCTCCTAACCTAATCACATCTGAGTCTTCTCCTCCAGTTGCCACTAAGGTGAGAGATAACGAAATAAATAAAAAGGAACCCAAACCAAACAAGAGCATGTTTTGCCTTCTGTATTTGAAGAGGAAAAAGAATAGCCTCAAGACAAGAAGACTCCCTTATGGCCAAGGCGACTGACAAATTCTTGTGGTTTTCTCCAAAAGTCAAACCAAAATCCAACCGCCAGCCAAGCTGAGTTCTGGCAATGTTGCATTGCCTGGAAATGAGCGCAATCGTATCCTAATAGCTATTTGGATAATTGTCCGTATGAGCGATCTGCCAACCAATGTTGGAAACAAGTCTTTATTACAAATATAGCATGAAGTCTAATCTGGAATACATTAAAATGTTATTTCTGTAGCTGCCTTTTCCCAAACTTTAAATAATGGCTAAACCATTTATCAGCTTTTGAGGAGAAAGGTTGTGTATACTGTACTTTCAGAGCAGAGATGAAAAAAAAAGTCTTCAATAAAAAATATTCTCCACATAAACTCTGTAATTTCTGGTCCCCTCTACATTGCTAAAAATTACTACAAACCCAGTTTAGATTTGCTGAAAGGGGCATGGCATGAACATCATATAATAACCAAACCGTCTTTCTAGGCACCTGCTACAGAATTCTACTGATATGACTAGAAGCTGCAAGTGGTCAAAGCAGCCAGACCCACCCAAGTTTTGTAGACTATATGTAAATAACACACAACACTTCATAAGACATGCCTGACCAACCCACAGTGCACAGCCCATCAACAATGTTAACACGACCGCTCACTAAGGTGATGGGCATTGTATAAGGAGTATCACTATTGCCTTTTATCCACTTGACTTGATGAGACCAAATACACATGCATTTTCTACTTGTACATGGTTTAGGAAGCTATTTTATCCTTAGGTTTCATTTGATACCTACATGAGTTCTCCATCTTGGAGAACATGGTTGGACTAGATGATCTTTAAAGGTCCCTACCAACCTAAACCATTCTATAATTCCACGATCTTTGTCACCATCTTCTGAAGATAACATCTCAGATGGGGCTGAGTCACTCCCCAGAAATATCTGACTTTCCCTAGGCACTACTGAGATGATCGAGGTGGCCGTAGTTTTGGCAGTTAAAGGTAGCTGGGATGAATCCCACATCCACAGGGCCCTGAGTTAGATGAGGTAACTCTAAGCTTTGTAAGCTTAATGTTATGTGATAGTAGTTAAGGCACACAGAACACTCGCTAGCACCATAATTTGGAGAAAATATCAAAATATATGGGTTTTATACATAAATCTGAATGGCATCTCAGGCATGAGAGCCCTTATAACACCATAGCAGGTCTAAACTTTTTTTAATTGGTGTGCTCTCCTGTAGCTCAAGAAGAGTATTCTGTGTTTGATGGATGTGCTGGGACTGCCATTTTTCAGTCCCTCCATTTCTCTGCCTTCTTTTTTTTCTTCTTGTTATATCTATTAAAGTGATTTATGACTTTTTCATTGTTCTGCCTGGAGCTTGGCCAACTCTTGAGATCAAAATCCAAAAAATTCTCCCCAACAAAACATTAGGGTGACCAGAATGAAACAGGACCTGTGGAAAAGATTTGAATTGTGGGAAAGGAAATAACCCCATCTCCATGGAAACGCGCTCACGTTTTCCAGTTACTCCTGAATAAATGAAGTTTGTGTTCTCTAATTCCTAGACTCCAATTGGAAGCACACCTTGCCTTAAAGTACCTGAGAATACTGTTAAAAACATCAAGGTTTCTCTGAGCAGCATTGCAGTTTCATAGCAATGCTTTTTCTTCTTTTTTTTTAACTTTTTTTTTTTTTTTTTTTTTCAGGAAATCACCATCTGAGTTCTTCAGAAAATGTCTGCAAAACACACACAATCCACAAGGTGCTTATAAGAATTAGCTGCAGTGACTAGGTTTCTACTCTAGAGTTGCAAGCCCTCCTAATTCCTTAAGAATTGCTGTAGTAGTCAGGAATACTTAACAAGCCCCACGTGTGTGACATTATTAAAAAAAAAAATACTTAAAGCTTTCAGGCTTGAATTTACATAATATGAGCATCTAGCCAAGTATTTCACTCAATTTCTCCTTCACAAGACTTTTCTGTCTCTCCTCGGCAGTCACGGTGCAGGAAGACGCCGTGCTGTTTGATTTTGGTGTATACAGTCGAAACAAACTCAGCACCTGCCCCGGGCTGTTGGGGGCTTGGGACTGGTTTCCGACCCCGTAATGTTGCAGAAACCAGGGAGGCAGGATGTCCTCTGTCCCGTATCATTGCCCACACAGGCACGGTTGTGGACATCTTGAGGCTCCACGGCATTCCCACTGTTATACCGGTAGCTAAACTCCAGGCTGGGATGAGAGTCAACTTGCAGGTTTCATCTGGTAGAATTATTCCTGACTTTCAGCAGCAGGCCATGGAAATAAATATAATCAAATCTCAGAGTATCTGTGGTAGAGGTTAGTTATTTCAGTGTGTCATCTCAGAACCGGGATCGATTCTTGCTGGGTTCAGGCTGAAAATTATCATTATTAGCAGTATGTATTAATTTTAACTGCTCATGGCTTTAAAGACACGGGTGCTGCTTTATGGTATTGTTTGGTTCCCCTCACATAAACTAAAAGATCTCATTTCAGTGTTTTCAGTCTCCCACATAAGAGTCCCAGTGCACAACCAGTCCACATTCTCCACTTCTCAGTTAGCACCTTTCTTTCCCAAAGCTGTCGACCTTCCCAAGCCTCATTTACAAGAGGAAAAGAAAAACTGACTTTCAGAACTTTTGAGGGGAAGGCAGCTCTTTATTATTTCCTTACAGAGCCAAATTGGTACCTGCAAATCCACTGATATGCAGGGAAATTCCCGCAGATGCCTGGAATATTGAGCCCACACGTACGGCTTTCCCCTTGCCTCACGCAGACGTGCAGCCGATGTTTCACAAAGAAGCCTAGAGTCCCTCTCGCTGACCACAAGCTGGAAGGTTTTGTATCCCTTTTCCACTCCCCAGCACCTTTTGTTCCCAAGTCTGTTTATTTTAATGTTTCTGTATAAAATTAATGCTTGTGAAAAAGAAGGGATTACTAGAACTACCTGCCGGAGCCAGGATTGGTGGAGGTAGACTCTGTACAGGATTTTTTTCTTAAGTAGCTTTGCCTGCATGCCTAGGTTTTCAGTTGCTGTGCTCTCTGTATTTGAATTTGGCATTCACCCCATTGCAAAAAAACAGATTTACCAATGCAGTTTTCATTGCTGACCTGCAACAACCTTTGTTACTCGGCATACCTCCCTGAGCAGAGAAAGGCTGTTACCCACACGTGGCCGTGTCCAAATTCCATATAGATTTTTAGTGACATTTAACTATGATAAAGATGAGACCCTCTGAATTAGTTTTAACTTAACATCTAAACAGATCTGTGAGCCTTTGTCCTTAAGAGTTGCTTGTAGCACCAGCGATCCTCCATCTCCAAGCTTCTTTTTGATTTATGGCAAAGGGACCTTTATTTTTAGTGCAAAATTAGGAACTTCCTTTTGTTCTGTGCCCTCACCTGTTAGCCATTCCCAAGTTTATGAACAGAAAGAACATAATCCTTAAATTCTGTTAAAATAATGGTTCTGTTCTGCCACAGAATTCTTTTCTGAGCTTCAGTAAATAACTTTTAGCTTTACATGTCCTAGTATCAATCTATAAGTCACAAAGCAAAGATACGGTTCACTTCCCCGACGAGGTTGTGAGCTCCCTACTCTATAGCAGGGCTCCCACAGGTGGCTTTACAGACAAGCCTGTATAACAATCTAAAATACAAAACCTCTTATACTTAGTAGATACAATAGGATGCCATGGTTAAAACCCTACTGTGGGCCACGTTCTGGCCCGCGGACGAACCTTTTTAAAATCACGGTCGTGTATATTACCAGAATAGAGAGCGTATAAACAATGTCCTTTTACCAGGCAGATTTTCAGGGATGCTTAGCCCGTGCCTTCCCTGTAGGTTGGTGGACACTAGGGTTGCTTAGCGCTGTCAGCCAAGTTCTTTGGGGGTCCCCATACAGAGGTGCTTAACATTGGACCCCTAACCTTGCAATCCTGGCCCAGTCCTGCTGACATTTTTCACCGTCACGGGCCCATCGACTCTGTTTGTTTTGCATCGCTATGAATGGCGTAGCTGACACTTTCGTTCTTGCAATGCTTTTTTGGCAGTTTCTGCAAAAGCTTTAAAATGGATTCAACAGAGATGAATTGTCCCTGGCTGCACGAGCGAACAGGTAGAAGGTGTTTGGTCTTCTTTCACTGTTACACTAGACTCGCAAAGACCCAATAGCTGCGTGGATCAATAACCCCTGTGTTTTCAGCCCATGCTTATTAAAGGTGGTGCATGGAAAAAAAAAAAGAAACTTTCTCTATTTATATCTGGAACTTAATGAAGTGAAATTATCACAGCCGACAGGCGCTAGTGTTGTAATTCAGAGACATGGCTTGGCTTAGAGGGATCTGCAGGCTGTTTTTATTCCAAATAATAAAAAAAAAAAGAGTGAAACCTAATCCTCTAATCAGTTCCAATTTACATATTCACGGGTCTTATTTCCAGCCTGCTGGAAGAAAAAAAAGATAGTGTTGGAGTCACGAAGCGATTATTTGATTAAGTAATTATTAATCCCAGAGTGCTCTGATTAATTCCAAGCAAGTTAAACAAACGTATTGGAGCTGGGCTGGTCACCTTCACGCCATTGTAACAAGTAGGGGCAAAACTCGTGTAGATGTATTTTTACCTGCTCTACACTGAGGAGTTTTGTTCACTGAAGGTCTCCCATTCACTTCCCAAGGGGTTAATACTCTGCTAAATGAAGTGTTACAAATTTGAATTTTATCTGTGGCTAACTGCAATACCAAATGCTGATCTTTATTTTCAGACTGGAAACTCCATCCTGGACCTGTGCACAATTCATTTTTTACATGTTTAAATAAACTAAAAAAAAAAAAAAAAGAGAGAGAAGAAGAAAAAAACTGAATGTATTTTATATCAACTTTTTACCAACTGCCCTGAATCTATCCTGTGGATAATGTTGTATCTGAGAATGCCTCAAAGTAGAGTATATCCACTGATTTCAAGAGAGTTGAGATACACACTCCAAAATATTACTTTTCTTCTAAAAAAAAAAAAAAAGAGAGAACACTGAGAGGAAACAAGCCTGGAACTTATGTTTGCTAGTTGTATTGGAGTTTATGTTTTTTATTCTAACGTGACAAAACTTCTTGTAGTCAGACACTGTATTTCTTCAGACACACACATACACAAAACCCCTCCTCAAATTCACTATGCTGTTCACTTCAGCTTAAAAGCTGCCCTTCAGACCAGGCCTTTCTCAGTCCAAACTGAAAAAACAGAAAGGTGATGTATAATAAGCTCACAAGAAATAAACCTGAAGTATACTGCATCAAAGGAAAAGGTGAGAGGCACAGTATGGCACACCTTACCAAAAAAGTTTGTGAACATCTTGTTGCTATGACTGAAGTCAATTTATGTCACATGGATATGTTGTACTAAAAAGCAGAGTTAGTCAAATGTCTCAGAGGTTCTAAAAATGCTGATAAAAGCACTAAGTTACTGACTAGGGACAGAAGAAAGCAATTAGACTTCAACATGGGGGTTGTGTGTCAGATCAATAGATTATGGAAGTGTATTTGTTATTCATTGTCCATTATTTTACTGCTTAACCGTATCTTCTCATCTGATCCTAGGTCCAGATCCATCTGGTTAACCACGTTACACAAGTGATGAATATTTGGAACCAAGAGTTTTCAAGCAATTTGGAAGCTGAGAGTGGCTTCAGAATGATTTGTTAATGAAATACAGTATTCATAACAAACAATTCTTCCTGTAGGCATTGTTAACGACCCAAGTCTTTCCATCAGCATGGTCCAGCAATAATTCCTAGTAAGAAATATCAAATCTCCTGAATAAAATGAGGTTTTAAATTCCTTGACAATTTTTAAATCAGAAAAATGTAAATTATCTTCACTGAAGATGGTTTTGATTTTTTTTTATTTTGTTTTGGTTTTTGTTATTGCTTGTGGATTACAGTAGAGAGCTCTCAACTCACTTTAGTTTGAATATTCATCATCCCTTTTGAGGAAATCATGAAGTCTGCACATTGCTGCAGCGTGAGTAAATGCTTGGTCCCAGGCAATCCTCATGGCTAAAGCTTCCTCAGTGAGTTAAAAAATACTGACTAAAGACAATTTCCTTTGATACAGGCTACTGTATTTCAGCTGAGCACATGGCGGGATGAAAATATGTCAGATACCCCATCTGCTGGGGAATTCAGCATGGATAAACCAGCAGAGGTTGAGAGCAGTGACCCAAGGCTATAACTGAAATAGCTCCTCATGAGCAATAATGAGCAGAGTAATTATGGTAAACAACACTATGCAATGAGTGAATAATAGACACAGACCCAGCTCTTCCCTGTCTCTTATGGTGGGATGTGAGGTTGAAACAGCTCAGCTTTTGAGGGAAGAAAATATTCAGAGGTTTCATGTGAGAAAGATAAAAGCTTTTGTTCTGAGTGAAATGGAAAGTTTTGCTTCTCCTCTGTTCTAGTGACGTCTTTGCCTCAGTCACTTATTTAGTATTTTAGCATCTTATAGCACAGCATTAACTAAAGGCAACCAAAATCTGCTTCCAAAGCCAAAATAACTAATTTAGATTTATTAATCAAAAAATAGCCTAAAGTACCTTAAGGATGGCAACAAACACACAAAATCAACCTTTTTCCTGGAAAATGTTGATTTTTATTTCTCTTCAGAAAATATTTCCTTCAAAATGTTTCTAGCAGCTCTCTGTGTGACTGCTGCCTCCCACTTGAGACTTCACAAGAACACAGGGAACCTCACTCTGCTGAAGGAAATCCCTGGATTCAGGAAGGTTGCAGAGGATGTAATTTAGGGCAGACTGTAGCCACCAGTGTAACGTGCTACAAAATCTGTCTGCAACACAGCGGAGAATGTATGAGGAGGGCTGTAAGAATGTAACCAACAACCTCACTCTCTTTCAAAACTTTCCAAGTTTAAAGGAAACCACTAGTCAATGCAGAGATCTCCAAAAAGAAAATAAGTACTTAAAATGTGGTTTTATTTTTTTGTTCTGAGATCATGAAATCTTTCTGCTTCTTTGACTTGCTGTCACACTCATGAGGCGCCGTCAAATCCAGTGAAGAAATCTCACTGGCGTTTGGGCTGATATTTCACCCTGAAAATGAAAGGGAAAACAGTGGGCAGTTCAAATGCTTCGGAAAGCAGATCTAGAATACCACCTGCCTGCTCCAAGCTGAGCTCCGGAGCTGAGGCATCACACGTCTTCATGTGATCCCTGTCATACGCATCCCATGCTGGATGGGACTACCCATCATTTTCTGTAGATCTCCAAATGCAAAACTTCTCTTCTTTAGGGTTTGGAAGGACGTTTTTCAGTAGCTCCCTTGACTTATTTACCATGTACCTCTCTGTGTTTGATAAGAGAAGGTGGCCAAATAACACAGACACTGATTTGTAAATATTTTCCTGAAGGAGAATATGGAGCACCATGTATTTTGCTAGCCACTGGGTCAGATAATTGACTGTTCAGAAACATTTGAAAGCCCCTTGAACTCTTACGAAAACTCTAGAGTTAAGCCTTGAAAAAGGCAGGTAGGACAGCCACTAACCACTTAAGTGAATGTAAGAGCTGAAAACTTCAGTAAAACATGGGCATATGCTGCCCTGAAGTCTCATATAAGAACACTACGGCAGCCGAAACATGTGCAAAGAAGGACTTGGACAAGACAATGCGAACCATACCAGCTCGACCACAGGTGCTCCACAGACAATTACCAGTGTACCATCTCAGCTGATGAGATCATGGCAGCTAGACGCTTTGAGAAATCAGATGAGAAAAGATTTATATTTGTCTGGTGCTCCTTCATGACCAGAACTGGGAGGTTTCTTTCAGCCCAGTCCCAAAGTAATGTGTATGCTTCTTTAACCTTTTTAGTTTAAAATCACCTCATACCTAATGGACCAAAAAAGAACAACTAATAATCTGAGAGGGCGGAATAGAAAATCTGTCAGCCTGAGTCAGACTATTGGACCAGCAAGCCCAGTATCCTGTCTCTGAAATGCTGTCAGTATCTGACACTTCAGGCTTAGTTGGGATAATAAAACATTTTCCTCAACCTTATGTAACATCTCGGCCTGGCAAAGAGAAGATTTAAACATTGATTGCTTTCCACTCCCCTCTGTCTCATGAATGTGAATCTGACTCTTTTCCAAAATGAACAACTCTGATGAGCTGGAATTGGTTTCTGGGCAGGATGGGAAAAGCTCCTCTCTCGTTACTCATTCCTGGATAGATCTGCTAAACCTTTGCCTCCTAAAAGGGGGACTTGAATTACAATACATAAAACTTCATCCGCAAAATTCGGGGTGCCCACGGATACCTTTTCATGGAAGGTGGAAATGCACGTTGTAAGACTTCATGTCTAGTCACTTTATTTTTCCCCCATCATGTCTACTTCCTTTATTTTTTTATTTGTTTAAGCTCTCCATTAGTTTATTAGCTTGACAGCAGCCCAGTTAATTAGACCGTCTTCCCTCCCCCAGCATAAGTGGTATATTAGGCTCCCCAAATGCACACAAAATTTAGTGCTGCTGCTGGGGCACTTCTCAAAACAAATAAAAGATTTGCAAACCAGCCACCAAACATCCAACGTAATTAAACTGCATTTGTTACTTTTTCGGCACTCACACACAATCGAGGCCTTGTATGAAGCAAGCACTCCCCAATCAGGCTGTTTTTCTTTTGGAGGGAAGAGAGCCAGGAGTCTTACCACCCCAGGTAACATAAGATCTCAACGAGCAGCAAATGGACAGTTGCAGCCAGAGTGAATGGACTGTGGGGAGATCTATATGAATGTGAATATCTATAGAGAGAGCTATAGTTATATGCAAACATGCACATACAGGGGAGTATAGTTCTTTAGGGGAA
>JAVJGG010000002.1:36930714-36956588 GCA_035590195.1 Aviceda cuculoides
TATATGAAAAAATGCATACAGGGGCTTATAGTTCTTTAGGGGAAAAAAAAAAAAAAAAAAAAAGCAGTGGAAAGCCTCCTAGAAATTACTGCTCCATGCACAGGTATGTAAATGACTCTGGAGTCTCGCTGTCCACCACCTCAATCAATTACAAGGTTATTCAAGATAAAACAAACACCATTTCAATTAACTGCATATACAGCAGTGGTTAGAGGCACAGGCAGGGAAGAGGAAGTGGGAGGAATTTTTGGAAAATGGAACTTTTTTTCCTCTTCTTCTGTAGATATGCGCAAATAGAGGTTGCCTTGAGGTGCTGTGAGTACAGCCATGAATAGTCTTAAACCCCAACCTAAAGCCATCACGCTCTAAAATAAAAAGAAAATGAAGACTAAAAAAAGCAAAAAAAAAAAAAAAAAGGGGTGAGCAAACCTTGAAACATCTGTTTAGTTTGTACTGGCTCAAATCAACTACTCGCAAGAGCCAGTGGGAGCAGAGATTGGGACAGATGTTCCAGTATCGCTGATTCTGTTGGAGACAGGACCTAGCTAACGTGTCCCTCAGCAATTCTACAGGGCAGTTCTGTGCGAGTATAGCTTTCTTATCTGTATGCACGGGAATGCTTGACGTCTTGCAGTATTAGGACACAGCTGGATGACAGAATCTGAAAACAACCTGCAAATTTAGCAGTTGTTTGAGAAGACAGGGAGGGATGAAGACATGGGGACTGGACATATAATATCAGGGGTCATTTTCCATCAGTGCCACGTACTTCTTGTCTAACACTGAGCAAACCATTTAACCCCTTTTCTTCATTTTTCACACTTCTGTGCAACAGGCAACTCTCTCAACCTTTACCTGTCTGATGCATTTACAATATGATCTTTTCAGTCCGCCAGCAGTGTTCTACTCAACAGAGGCTTCATTCTCATTGGGGTATGTGTGTGCCATTGGACTATAAATTAGGTACTCTGATCATAATACATCATGTTCTACATGACCAGAGGCATCCGGTCTCCAAGGACATGGCTGTTTGAAAACAGGGCACATAATGTCTGGCACATTATTGATCAAATGAAATTTCATTCTCTATCTTTCTGGGAATTGGCCATGATTATATTTTGATTGTTATTTGTCAACTGAAATTATGGACTAAGAATTTCTGGTCAAAAGGTCTGTCTTACAGACTGTTCACCTGCAATCAATACAACATTCAACATGAGATTTACATGATTTTTCTACTTCTCTGGCTGATGTAGTAAAACAATTATGATCAACTGGCTTTTTGAAAAAAAATCATTCTTTATTAATCAAATATTGCTTTCTAGATGAAATACACCCAGGCCAGGAGATAGGAATAAAATTTATAGCCGCGACACCATAAATCACTATCCAGTCTCTTGCAGCTATGCTCATGATCATAAGCAATAAATTTATTGCAGTTGCACAGTTTTCATGGGTGACTTCAGACACAATAGCTGACTGTGAGCCTGCTCCTAGCCCAGTGCATCAACAAGGTAAAGCAGGTGTATTTGAAACACTTTCACATTAGTTTTGTTCACCCCCATTTGGCTGACCACAAGAAGTGAATAAAATCTTGAATTTGGGGAGGAACTGAACCAAATCCAGAGTCGATAACTAGCACTCCTTCTGTAAATACTCAAACCTCAAACCCCTGAAATTTAAAGAGGTAGTTGCATGGTAGACATATTTAGGAAGACAAGGTCTAAATCCTGGCCTTGATTTCAATGCCTAACTAAATTCAGAAAAATCAACTCTTCCTGATCCCTCTTCCCTTTGAAAAATGTTTTTTTCCTCTTCTCCAGTAGACTCACTGCCAAGAGCCACCCTAAACATCAAGTCAGAGATCCTTGCTGGAGGACAGACACAGCTTTGGGTTTTTTGTGTATTTCCCAGGACTATTAACAGAGTAATATAATGAGAAATGAACTGAGGCTAAAGAATTCAGTACCCGTGTATTTTCACTAAAAACACTGACTGCATCAGGGGACCTGCCAAAAGGAGAGTTTAATATCGTATGAAAGGGAAGAATTTTCATAATGATACTTGGCAGTGCCTGCATCCCCCCCATGAATGAAGCTGCTGGTGCTTTCCTCCTCTCTCCTATTCTCTCCCTGCCCTCAGCCCAATGGCAGGATAAGTTTTTTTTCGTTTTGAAGTAACTGGGAATCACGAGACCTAAGCTTGTTTCCAGCACGGGCCTGCTGGGCAGCCTCAGGCAACCCTTCAGTGGGGTGGGGGGACTCACACTGCCTACACTTGAGCATCTCAGTTAGGAAGGTACTTTGGGAAAGCAGCTTTTCAGGCTACATAGTGTCTGTGTAGTCAAAAGGGAGAAAGTGGATCCAGAAGGCTCCCTGGAGTACCTAAATATTTTAGTCTGTGTGAACCTATCTCCTTGGTTTCCAGATCTAGACAGTGGACCAAAACAATTACTCCCTTTGTAAACAGATTTAAGGCTTTTTAATGAAAACTACAGATGCAGGAAGAATCACCTGAGCCATTAAGACCCCTGCAGCTCCAAGCAAACCAGCTATTAATGCTCAGTCCAGAAGGATACAGCAAATCATACACATTCTATTCTATCACTCACATGCCATATATATCCAGATACCTGGTAACAAAAATAAGATTTTTGGTATAAAAGGCCAAAGGCCTCCAAGATAATAATGTGTTGAATGAAGAGGTTCAGGAAAGATGAAAGCAATCACTAATGTTTTGAGCTTCTACAAAAAATAGGAGCTTGTAATAGGAAAAGGTTTACGTCTTCTTCAGAAATTAATCACTTGCTGCACCTCAGAGGAAGACCAAAAAGCCCTCAGCAAAACAATATCCAGCCCTGAAGACAGCTTCTCAGACTAACCTGGTGAAAAAATTGATTCCTGGCCTCAAACCTGTTACTGAGCATATAAGGCAGGTGCACCAAGAGGGCACCTAGAATATCTGTAAACTCTGGTGATCCCTTGGACTCCCTGATGGGATCCTGCAGAGAAAGTCCATTCTCTTAAGCAGAGCTCTGCTACAGGAAAAGTGCTTCAAATAACCACAGAGAGGACTGAATGGGAAAGGTGCTCATGAGATTAGAAATTGGGAATGTTGTGTTTGGCTGCAGAATTTAAGGGATGTGCCCTGGACAAACAGAACTGCCAAAATACTTCCTGTGAGGGAGAAACACGTTGATATGAACATTGTGTTTCTGACATTTTGGGTTAAAGCAACCAATGGACAAACTGGGTGAAATGCAGGCCAGGTTGGCTTCTTTTCAATTTAGCCATTAATGCTTCAGAAGAAGGTAAGCTTGTCTGGGTCTAACCATCGATGGGTAACACTGTACCCCATAGTGCCTGTAGAGACAGAAACCTAGATATTATTTTAATTGTTATACTCTATGCTAGATAAAAATATCTGCAGTGCAGTCTCCTGACTTCCAGATTAAAAGATAAACCCACACAACAGAAGCTGTGACTTCAATGCACTGTCCCACATATTCTCTTTCATCTTATGTGGTTGCAACAGAAAAAAACAGAAAGTTTCAGACATTCTGACTTAGGGCATCTCCACATTTGCTACTTTTTTAAGCCCCTCTGAATATCATTGGGTTAACTTAGGTCAAACCGGATGGCAAAATACTCCAAGCGAGTCAGGGGTCGAAGTCTTAATTCTTGATTTCTGTTGGATAGGAAATCTCTCAGGAATACTTTCTGGAAAAGTGTTGAGAACTGATGAAACATCTTTCTTCCTTCTTCTTTCTCTTTTAATTAGCATTTTCAACTTCCACTTTAGTTTCTGATTAGGAATAACCAGTTCTTTTATGTCTGGTGACTCCTCCTGAATTGCCCAATTATGAATATATTCAGACATGCACTCCAATAGTGGCCTGTGTTATGTATTTTCTTAGCGCTGCTTGTTCCCTTCTTGCTCACTCACATCTATTCAGAAACTTCATGCCATGAAAAAAAAAAGCAAATAAAATAGAAATGAATGCTTTGAAAAGAGATAATAATATGTTTTCTATAACATAGATCAAATGTTCTCAATCTATGATGTCTTCCTATGCAGTCAGCACTAGTTCTCAATGAAAAAGTACAGGCTGCAGCAGAAACCGAGTCCACTCCCTAACCATGGACTGATCTCAAATGGTTTTATCATTTTTATTCAGGCAAAACTTGCTGTAGAGTCAAAGTTTTGTCTGACTCAAAGTAAGCTAAAAACTGACAGGCTGCCCCGGCATAGATTTTAAGAGAAACAAATCACACAACCAAACTCTCATATGAGAAAGGCCCAACATCAGGAAAACAATTCCTTGTGGTGACATGGGAGAACAGTGGTCAAATCCCACTCGCTTCAGATGACATGTGCAAATTAAAACAATCCCGTCGAGATTTCTGGGGCTTAATAGCCACCCTCAGGGAGTTACTCAAATCCGGGGGCAATAAAACCAAGCACACTTAGTTAATTTTCACTGAGACTCCTAGTATAAAGTAAGCAGAAAAGTACCCTGGAATAAGGATTACAGAATGTAACTCTTCAGAGATGACGGCAGGGCCCTCATTTGCAAGTGATAAATGTCAGTGCTCTTCCATCTGCAACCTTTTTAAACCATTTTGAGGGACTACGCCAGCACGTGTAATGAGGTTACGCAGCCCATGGTGACTTGGTGGGACGGGGCAGGGAGACAAGAGGAGCGATCTGAGCTTTACTGAGTGTGTCACGGGGGAGTTGTCTGTCTTTTTTTTTTCTTTTTTTTTTTTAAACAAAATGAGGTGCCCCAGGGGAAAGTCAGCAGTTAGAAGCGGCCCCACCTGAGTGTGTCTTGGGAGGAAGCCTGCCGCCTCGTATTTTTTAAAAGGAAAAAAAAAATTATAATAATAGACCTGAGCCAAAAATATCAAGCAGTTCATAGCTGTTAAAAAGCCAGGGAAAGCTGAGTCGCACCCGTTCAGTGTTGTTCTTCCAAACAAGCTGACCACCCTCCCTTCATAACATTTTATTTATTAAAGCGAAAGTTGCCCCACTGGAATAAAATTATGCTATAGTCATATGCATATAAATATGTGCACATATATATATATATATGAACACACACATATACTTATTTATGACTGTGTTTCTACACAGCATTCAGCCAGAAGGTCCCCCTACATTTTCTGCTACACGTGAGCTGCAGAATTCGTTAAAAAGACAGAAATTTAACCGGTGTGTAAGGGAACGAACTCCAATTCCCACCGGGCCCCCAGGCCTCTGCCTCGCAGGGGCCGCAGGGCTGCACCCCCACACGCAGGCCGCAGCAGGCCCCGCCGTTGCCGCAGCAACAGGGTGCCGCTCTCCCATTGGTCGTGCTCCCGGAGGGGGGTGACGCGTAAGGCGTCACCCAATGAGCTTCCGGGGTTTCACTTCCCTCAGGAAAAGCGCGGTAATGGCCGCCGCTGGCGCTCCGGCGGGCGGGAGGAACGTTCTCCTGAGGGAGAAGCCGGGAGGGAGGCGGGCCGCCGGGAGAACCAGCGCTGTGGCTTTGTGTGGGTATTGCAGCGGCTGCCGCCTCTGTTCGTCGCTGCCAGCTGCCGAGCTCGGCGGCTGTTTTCACGGAGCTGTTCTCGTAACTTCATCCTTAACCGGTCCTTCAGAGCGACCTGCTCCTTCTCCCAGGGAACAAAGCCATGCCATGCCTTTAAATATCTGACCAAATGCTTTAGAGGGTCAGGCCAGCAGAAGCAGCATCTTGGGTATTTTCCTCTGGCTATTTATTTATTTTTTATTTTTTCCTGTGTGTTCATTCCCATTTTAAAGTACCCTGTATTTACCTGCAGGACAGTCTAGACAGCTAATGAAATAGTAAGAGCTCAGTGGATTTTTACAAAAATGTAAACAAAAGGAACATCAGAAATAGGTGTATTTGAATAAGAGCTGGAAGGTCGATGTCTGTGTACCAAGTGTGCCAATAGGCAAGGATGTCCCTTGGTTACTAGGTGCATTGCTGTCATTCCTGAAAAATCCCCAAAGGAATCACCACATTGTTCTAAGGACTGTACAGGAACAGCAGGTCGAATTCATAAAATGTGCTTAAAGATGCAGATAAGATCCCAAAGGGATTTTTCCAGACAGTTCATAAAACTAGGTTATGAGTCACCAGTGGAAGCTAATGGGAGTAAGGCCTGGAACTTATCTAAGGTGCTTTTAATAAATCCTAGTCTTTCCATATCGACATGATTAAATGCTTAATATGCTTTTTTAAAATCCAACCCAGTGTTTATATACAGTGCCAAGAGCAGCAATCTGAGCACTAAAATACTCCATAATTCTGGAGTATAGTGCCTACTCTGGAGAATCTAAAATATTAATGAGCAATGTAGTGTGCAATCAGTCTGAGAGAGAGGAATAAAGCTTACTCCTCGATGGGTCAGCAGGCTTTTAGTATTTTATTTTATACTGATGCTTATGTTTAGACCCTAAATTTCAGAAGTCACCTCTGAATGGCCAAGGCCAGATTTGCATTCCTTATGTTCACTGAAGATAATTTCTTGTCAAGCGTGCTGACAAAAATGGTAGGCATTGCTATATTACTTTCACTCTTGCCACAGAAGGTATAAGAAAGTGACCAAGGGATCATCTGGAAAGCCTAGTTCTTACATTCCGTCTTCTCACAGAGGAGAGAGATACAGAGAATAAATTTCCCCACTGCCATTACCTGTTTCTTTTCTTGCTCCTTGCTGAAGCTCATCACTCACCTTGTTACCCATCACTTTTTCCAGACCCACATAGGGTGTTGTCGTGTGGTCCTTCCTCCTGTGTTACTGCTGCATGTTGTTTCTGGAGAGCACGGTACTACTGCTTGGCATGGGTTCTGGCGAGTGACTCGGAGGTGGTGGCAGGCAAAAGCGAACCGTGCCCAGCACTTTCCCATGAAGGCCTGGCTTCCTCACAGAGGAAAATCAGTTAAGCCTAGTGAAGCATGTCTTCCAGTCTATCGGGAAGAAAATAAAAAGTGATTCAGCTTATTTTTGTTTCATCCAGCTGTCTTACAACTAACATCCTCAGTAAAGGGGAGCTGTTGTGTTTTTATTTGAAACATGTACTTCACTTACAGCAGTGATTTTCTTTGAATGTTAATTGTTTATTTATAATTCCTTTCTACGTATGTGGCTGAATAACAAGCCCTTTTCTTTTGAAGCATCCTGTTAACTGCATGAGGAACAGGGGAAGCTCAGTAACTTCTGGTGGACTGCTAGAATCTGAATAAAACACATTCAATGATAATAAAATCATAGCAGTTTGGAGCCAGATGGAAACTAAATAGATCGTATAGTTAGACTTCCCGCACTGAGTCAGGATGAACTACACCTGGACTTGGATGTTTGCCGGACCTGTTCTTAAACATTTTTAATATCTCCAGGTAGTTTCCACAACATTGTTAGATGCATCCTCTTAATGTTTCACGTCTATGACAGCTAGAAGCTGTTGACTAACTTGGCAAAATTAAGCATGGAGGAAACTTAAATTGCTCTGAAGTGCCTTCCTTTAATTTAAATAGCTTAGAACTTGAAGGACTTTGTAAGAAACAGGAAGAAATTTGGGGTGTTAATTTTTCTGAGATGTGTTCTTGGTTTTTTGGGGGAACTTTGAAAACTTTAATGGTGGAACATGTAAAAAAGAGAACTTTGTAAGCTAATAGGTTTCCCTAATTGTCCTTGTCTTATCCTGCTTTATTGGAAATAGACTAATTTATTCCTTGTGGCCTGCAAAAATACAATTTTTAGTATACTGGCTCTTTTATAAGCTTGGCTTTTGTATCCCTCCACCATATCAGACAAGGAATAGCAACTGCCCACCCCTTTTCATACTGTGCCTGCAGGTGAGGTGCAAGGAGCAACCCAACAAACTGATGGCTTTCGGATGAATGCAGGAGAAGTCTTACACAAAACAGAAATATGGGGTACTTGGAAACAGAATGGGAAATTCTGAGAAAGCAAAGCAGGGAAATACACTAGACAGATTTTAGGGCTATTGCAGACATGAGCTCACTTTCCTTATTTCAGAGAAGCCATTCAAGGTTGTTGGATGCATAGGAAGAAGGTGTTAGGATCTGCTCTTCTACAGGAACTTGGTGAAGCCCTCATTGAGGTTAATTTACAAACTTCTGATATTCAACCTATTTCCTGATAATCTGTGTCACAAGATTTTGCCTGGTGGCCAGTTACATAGTATAGGTTTTATACCTACTCATTGAAACAGTCTGTGGATATTTTTGCATGCATAAATGTATACAAATGCACTCGGAATATTTTTGTCCAAGGCAAAATAACAATTGCATATCAGTAATATTTTTAGAATGTTCTTCACCTCTTTTCATACCTGCCTGAGAAGATCTCTTATATTTGCATAATAATAGTTGATGTTTTGGAAGTCAACGATAAATAGGTTTCTAAAGGAGATAAAACTGCTGTCTGATGCCAAATGCTTTAAACCTATTTTTTTCTAGAATTACTCTGTAGCTGTTTTTGCACCTGCTTTTATATTTGTTGGAGATTTTTTGGCAACTACTGACACTGACTTTGCATTGAAACACTACAGTGAAGGTTTTCTCAATGTTTAGTAAAATTGCTAAAGAAATGTCACATTTTTCAGTGTGGCTCTCCAAACACGCCAACTTTTTGTAAGAAACAATTATTCAGATTTTCTGTTTCATCCATATTGCTCAGGTTTTTACAGCAAAATATTGTGAAAAGCAATCATTTCTGGTGATGAATTCCTATAAAACTTCCATATCTTTTAAAAATCCCCTTATCAAACAAACAGTCAGTGAAAAAATGCCCAGAAAAGGAAAAGTAGGGCTTTTTTGTCATATATTCTCAGGAGTGGGGAGTGTAGAATAACAAACAGTTTTAGCTGGGATGATTTTGAAGCTTCTTTTTTAATATATTGGCCAGTAACCAGTGTATTGGTTCTATACCACATTTCTGGAGGATAACTGAGGATCAGGAAGGAAGTGGGTATATCATGAAAACAGTTGAGCAATAGCATGTTATGGAATCCTGGATGACAATATTATTTGTTACACATTTCAGAAGCCAGATACAGAGGAAGAATTCAGGCCCCAAATCAAGTCTTACCTGAGCTGAACAGTTTTCACTATCAGATGAAAGTTATTGCATCAAATTTGGTTGAGACTCAGTCAATATGCCGTAAGTGGCTAGAAGAGGAAATCCCAGTTTATATGACTCACCATTTTTGTGCAAATATTAACTTTGGCTGATACACATTTCTCCTTGTATCTCTTTTCCAGATCTGAGCGGAATTATACCATGTCTCAGAGTAAGTTGGCTTGGCTATATTCAACTGTAGCCTTTGTTTATTTGAATAGTTTCCATTTTTAACTGTTTTATCTATTTATTGTTTCTGAAAGATAAAGAAAATTTTGTTTTTCCCATGATTCTGCTTCCTGTGATGCAGTATTAAATTCTGCACCATTGAAAAAATTAGATTTAATGATGGCAAAAAGCACAATGCTGAGGGTTTATTCTGCTGTGCTAAAACCAGCGGAAAATCCTAGAAGCAATCTCTGCTTCCCAGGATCTACATGCACTTTTAGCCCCCACATTCTCACTGTCTTATTTTGTCAATGGGGCTCCTTGGAACAAGAAACATTGGTGGACACTGGAGTTAACCTTTCATTTTGACAAATGTTCATATCCTCTGTCAAAACACTCTTCAAGGTTGCTACTACCAACCAGATTGTTGCTTCTATTCAAAATTAATGACAGGTGATGAGGAGAGAGCAAACTAATTAACAGATGTCCAGTACATTGCTTGTGCTTGGATTGCTGATCATGCAAACCAGATGGTCAACACCTGCAATAGAGGAACACAGGAATGCAGAGCTTGAATCTAGAACCCCAGGTCTCTATGGGTGTTACCTAACTTGGAGCATTATGGGGAAAAAGTTGTACTGAAGTTAGTGAGCCGTGGCTATTAAGCATCGTTAACACATTTGGGCTTCCTGAAAACAGTCTGGAATTGAAATCAGTCTTAAGTATCTTTTTCAGTCTGTGGATGTTAAAGTGCTGATGTAAGATGATAATGGAAACTATCTTCCCAGGACTTGCCATCCACTGAGACACCGTTCCACTGGCATTCCGCACTGGGACACCATTCCACTGGCATTCCGCATGCCACTGTTGGACCTGCATCATTGTGCGGTTCCAGACAGAAAAGCAAAATTAACTTTTCCAGTTGAAACTCCAAGCAGTATTTTAGGGAGGCTGAATATAAATAGCCAAGATTGGATTTGGACAGTATACCAGGGCTAACACCCATACTCTTGCAAAATGTGCCCTGGGATCTTGAATGACCACAAGTGGTCAGAAGCCTGGTTTTGGCATCCCGTATTGACATATTTTCTTCATGACATCAACAGTCATCTCCCCTGTGGTCCTATCTTCCGCTCTCAGTGGCAATAGCAGCCCTGCAGACTGACAGCTGTGACTTGGGGAGGCTCTAAATAGCCAACATTTTTTTCACCTATTCTGTAATTCTTTTACAAAGCGGATAAAATAAACTGCCAACTAGATAACAAACAATCGCTCCAAGCCAGTATGGAAAGGAACTGGGAAAGGTTCCATGAGCAGCATTAACTGAGCAATGCAGAATTTCAAAGGCATCATTTGGTAGCTCTGTCTTGTTTTGCTAGTTTGCTTAACATTTTCAAGTTTTGTTTTGTTTAATTTTGGGTTCTTATATTGTCTTAATTTTTGACTTTTAGGCTGTTGCAATCTTCATAGTTACCAAGTCCCTTTACACTTATCTTATCTAGGTTTCCTAATTTCCAACATTAGGTGATGTCTGACACCTTCTTTGCTCAAATCTGGCAGTCTGGATACACAGTGAGTCACTTATTCTTCCCCCACATCTTCCTACCTCCCCTCATCCCCACATTGAGGGTGTGACTGTTTGCAGTGTCAGATACACAAAAAGCAATCAAGAGAATTTCAGGAGATGGGTAACGTTAGTCCTTCACTGTGAATACTATGGGCAGCAAACCCCACTGAGAGGACAGTTTAATAAGAATGTCCCTAAATTTTGAACTGAATTCTAAAATTCTGTTCATAAGCACTCAGAGCCGTAATGATGTACAAGAGGACAGCTTTAACTTGTAACTGAAGTCTGTAGTATTCAATCCCACCAACAGTGAAAAAAAATGAAATGGTAATGCATGTATGATTTTTTTCCCCACATTCTTTATTAATATCTCTAACCAATCCCAGCAGTTAGATTCTGGCTTGCGGTGAGCTGGCATAATGACAGCGAATTCATAAGGCTATTGAAAACTTCCATCAGGTTATGTTAGTCTGTTGAAATGAAGGGTACAGCTGCATATAGATGAGTGATTAAGATAAAACTCTCATTGATAAAACATATTCTGTCAGTAATTCTTCAGGAGGTAATGAAGTCTGATGATGTACCTGAGGACATAGGAAATATGCAGGAGATGTTTTCGAATTGCTGGGAGAGTGGTTCTGTGTTGGAAGAGTGGGTTTGTAGCAAAAACATGCACTCTAGAATGCATGTTACTGTCTCCAGAACAAGAGGATAACTCCAAATAATCAATAGGCAAAAAGCTGTGATGAGAGGGAGGACAGAAATCCTGTGAATTCATCTTTATTTATCTGCTCAGATATGATCCCTGATGATTGTTTTATCCGCCCTGAGGCCCTGGACACAGTACTGTACTCTACTTCCTCTTCACTTTCTGGTCTCCAACATCACAAAAAGCAAAGTGATCTGCACTGAGCAACTGCTTGGTCCTAGGTGCCAGAGTAATGCCTTGTATTGCTCAACAGTAGCTTTGATATACCATGAGCTGATCCCATCCACAGCCTTGGTTTTGTAATTGCATTCCAATGGATATCTCTAATTCCCCCTGAGTAGAGAGAACAATCCACTGAAGTCAGTTGCTGCTTCCTTTGCATTGTAACTACTGGCTAATGACCAGTGTTTACTAACTTCCAGTGAGTCATTTGCAAGTGTGATGCTTGGCTAAAAAAATTGTTTCCAAGAACCCTATCATCATTAATCATTAATTCATGCATTGTTATTCTACTGCTAGATATGATTACCCGCGGTTTGAATTGAGATGGTAATAAGGCATGTACCTCAGACTGGACTAGAATAGCATGTGGTAGATAGAAGATCTAGGTTGCCCCGATTCACATCCCTGCCAAATGATCCAAGTCATCCAACAATGCCAGAGTTTGGCATGTTTCCCTGCCCCAAGGAGTTTGCAATTTGAAGAAGTGCTGCTTTATTCATACTGCTTTTATAGCTGTTCCCATGTCAGTCAGTGGGATGAATTCCCATCTTACTTTTATTGAAAGGTAAATGAAGTTTGTCAGGACTTTACCTAATCTGCATGAGTAAAGTTTCATTTAACAGAACATGCCAGGTCACTGAGATGTGTTCAAGGCTCTGTTCTTCCATCTTTCACCCTAGAAGAATTATAGTTTGGGGGGTTGAGTGGGGAGGAAAAGAGGAGTATGAGGGAGGCTGACAAATGCCAACACTAAGATCATAAGGCACAATGCCAGAGTAGAGATGAGTGGTGGACCCCTGCATGGAAGAAGCCAGTTTGAAGGGGCAGCTGTGGCTGACAGGCAGTGTTGATAGCACGGTTGGCTACAGGGTAGGATTAAAATTATAGCTGCACATATGACTCAGAACAAGTATTCCTCATACACCAGCTGCTGTGAGTACTTGCTGGTGGATTTATGTTGGATTTGAAGAAGCAGTTAGTGTGTGAATAACAACTACCAGGTTCCTCAATGAAAATTGCAAAGTGGACGATTAAATTATGATTAGTTTATTGCAGGAAAGACAATTAGCGGGAATGAATTGATGGATGGTTTGCTGCTTCATTTGAGAGCCCCAGAGACTTTGTGTTCTGAAGTCCCTCTTAACACTTCCCACTTAGCTGTTAGGCCAGAAGTAAAAACTGCTAATGCATTAAAATGTGCTTAGCCTCAGTGTATTTTCCTGCACAATTTGGATTTTATTTATTAAGCAAAAAAAATAATACTATCACTATTTGTAATTTCAGCCTTTTAAAACATTTTTACTCTGATATCAAGGGTGATAAAAACATCTTCCAGAGCAAGGGAAAGAGCAAGAGAGTGATGGAAGTCTTTAGTTCCCATAAATTTAGTTCCTATAAAGTCTGGACACCCTGGGCGGATGCCTTGGCTCAAAAATGACCTCCTGGCTCCTCCTTTTCGTCTTGGTTTTTAATTGGAGCCAGGAGAAAGATCCCATCATTTGCCAGGTGAATGCGAGCTGTACCCTGGCAGGATGCCTGCAGACCCATTACTGGTTTGTAGATTAAAATAAGGACAGCAAAAGGGGTGGAGGGGAGCTAGGGGGAGGGAAAGAGAAGAGAGAAAGAAAGAGAGTAGCAAAACACTTTGTTCTAGTTCAGGTGAAAAAGTTAATCTCAGTGTCTATACAGACAGTCTGCCACGTACGGGGTGGAGGAGGGAACACGTCTTTTTTATGGATGTGTTACATTCTCTAATTATCCCTGTGTGCCAGCCTCTAGGAACAATTGAAAATTGCTGCCAAAGTCTATGCCTGCTCAGACATCATTCTCATGGGGAAACTCTGGGAACGGCTTGGCTGCCACGTGATCAGCCAACCACTTCCAGCTCGGACTCATCGGAGCAGCCGTTCGTACCCGCAGAGTGTGGTCTTGTGGTTAGAGGGGAGGGCGGAGGGCCGGGTGGCAGGATTTGTGGGTTCTATTCGCGATGTGGTGACTGAACTGCTGCAGCTTTGGCCCCAACACTTGATCTCTGGCTCAGTTTCCTTAGCCTTGAGATGGGGAGGATACTGATAAGAGTATGTACTCACTTATGAGGAGCTTATGAGTTGAGTGATTTCAGGTCCTGGGTTACAAAGCAGTAACAAACAGATGGTATTACCCTCTCTTTTACTGTGTGGTCCAGCCTAGTTTTGAATGAACTGCTTTTTTTGTGGAGTTTTAAATGTAGTGGACTTCACCATGAGGACCAAATTTCCTCTTATATTAGGCAATGAATTTCTGTTACTAAGCCTCTTGATTCTCAGGTTTACTTGGGCATGATGGGGAAGACTGCTTGTTCACTCTAATGGCAAAAGCAGTCTTACAACAAGTCTACCTGAAAGACTGTAACTGCTTATTTAATGTTACCACACGCACTGAATAGGTCTGCTGGGCAACTTTCCATCAGAATAATTTTCTGATAGAAAATGGCTCTTTGCAAAGTCAAAATTTGTGCAGGAGAGTACTACAGTTTTGCCAAAAAAATTCAATTCACCAATGGGGAAATCAAAATGACAGCTTCCTGGCTGCTCACCTTGAAGCCTCACAATATTTTTTTTTTGCTCTGCATTGAAGACAAAACCTGAAATCAAATAAATCTTTAAAATTTCAAACAAAAAGACTTAAGAGGGCTTGAAAATCCCTCCACACAAATTAATTTATATTAGGTTTATTGTTGCCATTTTATCATTGTCCTGGTTTTGGCTGGGATGGAGTTAATTTTCTTTCTACTAGCTGGTATAGTGTTATGTCTTTGATTCAGTATGAGAAGAATGTTGATAACACACTGATGTTTTCAGTTGTTGCTAAGTAGTATTTAGACTAAGTCAGTCAGAAGGCTGGAGGGGCACAAGAAGTTGGGAGGGGACACAGCCAGGGCAGCTGACCCCAATGCGCCAAAGGGGTATTCCATACCATATGGCATCATGCCCAGTATATGAACTGGGAGGAGTCGGCCTGCAGGGGGGGATCGCTGCTTGGGAACTAACTGGGCATTGGTCAGCGAGTGGTGACCAATTGCATTGTGCATCACTTGGTTTGTGTATTCCAATCCTTTTATTATTATGGTCATGTTATTATTGTTATTATCATCATTACTTTCTTCCTTTCTGTTCTATTAAACTGTTCTTATCTCAACCCACAAGTTTTACCTTTTTCCTTCTGATTCTCTCCCCCATCCCACTGGGTGGGGAGGAGTGAGTGAGCGGCTGCGTGGTGCTTAGTTGCTGGCTGGGGTTAAACCACGACAATTTTTCGTTTTTTATTCCTGTCAGAATAATTTCCATCATTATTTTATAATGAAGGTGGCTTTTTTCTGGAAGGGGATTCCATTTTCAGCCAGCATTTGTACTAAGGAATTAAAACTAATGGGGAAGACAAGATAAGAAACAGAGTGGGGTAGGAGTTAGAGGATATGCTTGGCCTGGGAAAAATTAGTTTACCTATATGACAAAAATGATCCTTTGGCTAAGATGGAACCATTTTCCCATGAAACTGAGTTGGTTTCTAATTGATTACAGGCAAAGGCAACTCAAATGTCTAAAAATCAATGCTTGTACATTTTTATACTTTCTATTATAGAAGACATCCTAATTTCAAACTAAAATTTTTTAAGCTGCTATGTTTTCCATTATCATGCTGATCAATTATCTTGAATTCTGTTCTGGCATGAATGTTTGAGTTCAGAATCTCAGAAGAACTTAGGTGCCTAATAACCATTAGGAAATACTAAACTAGAGTGCAGTTACATCTCCTCAAGTGGCTTAGAGCATTAAAGCCCCTGGGAGGGGGACCGTGCGTATTATCCTTCTTTTGGTCCCGTCATTATTTCAGTTATATGATCTCCTCCTAAAATACAGCAAATTCCAGTTCGATGTCAGATATATTCTATAATTTTATGAATGGCTATATCTGATGTCTTATGAGAATTATGCCATCATAAAATCCATCCAAAGTTACCTAAAAGATGTATCTATATTCTGGTATTATGAAGCTTATTGGAGAAACACTATCTCTCTCAGGACTGCCTTGTATTTATTTGACATTGTTTATACTGGGTAAACTCCTTGGAGACAAGGAGCAAATTCCTCTGAGATCTTGTGGTAGGATCAATTTGTAGAGCTGTTTCCATGTTTTCTGATGCAATCGAGTGTAACAATGTTGTATCCCAGTAAACATGGAAATGGAGCAAGGAAAACATTTCTCAATCGACTTCCTAAAAATACTGCTCTGGGTGGGGAGGGGCTCAAGTTTTATTCCAGGAGCTCATTCAAGCCCTCATCGGTTTCCACAATGTCTCAGATTTTACTTAGTCTTATATTTCATGTACTTATAGATTGGGAAACAGAGTGCTACATGGGCCAAATGCCCATGAGCGTGACATGCAATAACCATTATGCATTCAAATGTACATATTCATGGGTGGAGAGTTGCCAAGCATGGCTGGAAGCAAATTCAGTATTTGGCAAAGTGGGCAGATCATCAAGGGTGATCCTGGGAGGGGCTGTTTTGAATTGCCTTTTCTGACTTTGTATTTGAATATTCTAATGCTTCATTCTGTAGGAAGGAGAAAAAAAAAAAAAAGGTGATGTCTTTATTGTGTTGGTTTGGTATTCTGTGATTTGTTTTGTCTGGGTTTTTGCTTTGTTTTAATTATGTTCCTTCCCTCATTGCACGGTGACTAGTGTTGAGTTTTCAGATGGAACCTGATGAAAATATAAGTTCTTAGTGAGTTCCTGGAGAGGAGGGAGAGAATATGGCAGGGTACCAAATTTACCAGTGTCCAGGTTAGGAGCAGCAGTTAGATGGGGGTTGTAAAACTCATTCACGCTCTTCCCTATGCCTGTCTCCATCATATCATAAGACATCATATTTAAAGACTTACCCTGTTTAGGACCCTATTTTTCAAAAAGTTTTGCATACAGTGACGTTCAGAGAGGGAGACAGGCACATATATTCCTCATTACTTATACTGTTATCACAACAGCACAGTGCACTGGTGGATTAGCCATTTGCACAGGGGCCTGGCTGTCTTATGGGCAAAAATACCTGCTCTGAGTGAGCATCTGCAAGAACTATTTATGCACAGGAGGCAGACAAGGCATGGAGCAATTGTGTGTGTGTGCATTTGTGCATGCTTTTTACACCCACGACTTCCAGAAGTCAGGTCCTGAATCTTTGATATGCCTTTATTTTTCCTCTCCACTATCCAAATATGAAAAAGGTAGTATTAAAATGCTCTAAAATAACTGCTTATAATCATTGATGTTGTGTTCCTTTTATGCCTGTATTTAATTTTGTCTTTTGTGTATATACCCCATGTAGCTTCAGGGACTATTTTGTTCCAGAAACCGTTTCAGTGGGACATGGTGAAGAATTGTCCATGCTAGTGGAAATTGGGTCAGTTAGATGTATAGCAGCAAGGGGTTAGGTGGAAGGAGGAGCACAGAGTGCTTCCAAAGAATGTTTATCAATATGGTGATAGGTGCTTTATATATATAACTATAAAAATATATATGTAAAGGTGGAAGGTGTGTAGAGCTATGTCTCCAGTGGAGTTGTGCCTCAGCTTGCCCATCAGCAGACATCTCACCGTGTAAAAGTAGATCCAAGCACCATGTAGGACCTCCCACCCTGTTCAGAGCTTAGTCCAGGGTCTCAGCCCACAGCACAGTGCTCTTGGCCTCATCAGAATTCAACAGCGCATTTGCATCTGTTTTCTGATTCCACTGCTTTTGTTCCTGTTTTCAGGACACTTGAAAGAGAGCATCTCCCAATGGCAAAGATAAGAGCCCACGTCCTGCATCCTGTGGCTGTGCATTCTCAGCCACAAGAGTCACCGCAGCCCCTTTCCGGAGGGAGGCGATTCGGACAATGACATCTCAGACTGATGCAGCTAATCCAGCTTTACCCAGGGTAATTATGTGAAGTGACATTCAAATCTGAGTGGTTTTTCTAGACACGGAGATTATTACATTATGAAGAAAGTACACCAGCTACTTTCCTCCCCACATGTCTCTAGTGCAATCTAAAAATAGCCCTAAGCATTTGAAAATGTGCCTTAATCTTTTGACAGGGAAGTGGATGAGGTCACAAGACTGGGAAAGGACTTGTTTGCTGTCGGGGGTGGTGGGGGGGGTGAACTTGACACGTCAAACTGATCTGAGTGCTGCTGTGGGTGAAGAAAGGTAGGGAAATGGGGCCCAGCATGCCCTTTTTTTCTGTTTTTTGTGTATATCTCTGGTGCATGTGAAATGCTGTGGGTTAAAAACCCTTTTGATATATAGAGGGCAGGATGTGACGTGATCAGCTGTTCTATTTTCAGTATAGTAAGCTGCAAAGAGCCTGTAAAGAAAAAGGAAAAACAGTATATTCAAGCACAAAAGCCAGTGTAGACACATCCAGGGTACAGCTCTGCTCTATTCCCTGTGGCAGCTCACTGTCTGCCTTAAGAAGTTTGGGATTTCTCTTTCCACATGGTGAACCTGCTCCAGATCAAGTTAATTCTCTTTGGTTTTGGTTGGTGTTCGACAATATCTCAGACCCTGGCCCTCCCTTATTACTGGAGAAATGCTAACGGTATATAGCCAGGATAGTAAGCTTGTAAGTACAGGAAAGTTAAATGTTACAAAGTCCAGCTTCATGAAACAGGCTACGTCTAGGCTGTAGGTTCTCATAAGAGTGACTAAAAAAAGTATTAAGCATCCTTCTTACACCCCAACAGAGATTGCATGGGATAAGTATTCTCTGAATTCTGATTTCCTGCTCATACAAAATGGACCCAGGCTATCACAGTCATTCACGCATGAAATACTTTTCTACAAATTCGCAGCCCGATAGGAGCAGTTCTATTCGAAGTCTATTATTTGCATAATTGGGTGCTAACAAAAATAAAGCTAACAAATTGCTGGTAATTGCAAAATGTCAACTATATTGGGATAGGTCAGAGGTGAAATATAAAGGTGAAGTCTCCAGGTGTGTTGAGGTCAAAAGCAACTTGTTATTGAGGGGAAACTTATTCGGGGTAGTAGCTATCAGAAGAAACTCAACTGAGTAATGTTAAAGCCAACCAAACCTTAAGTAACATGTTGCTGCAATACTCCAGGAAGGAGGGACCATTGCCAACAGGAGTAATTGTTTAGTTCTTCACATGTTACAGGCAGGGGGGGGTGGGAGCTGAAAATGGGAACTAAAGAGAACTATGAACACTCTTGTTGTATAGCAAGTGGTACAAGACAGCTGCACAGAAAGACTTTACCCAGGAAATGTTATAAAATAGAATGGAGGTCCCAAAATCATTCTAGTACCTGAACAAATTGAAAGTTGTTTCCCAGAAAAATCCAAATGGCACTCCAGATGTCTGGGAAGAGAAATCTCAGTTGGCTGTGGTAAGACTTGAGAACCTGAGGGTCAAAAGGGAATGAAATTGCATTGATGCTTTGGAGTGATCCAAAGCCCATTGCATTCAGCTGCCTTCTTCCTACCGAATTTGCAAAGTTCTCTGGTATTTTTAGAAAAATGAAAAATTATGGACAGCCTGAGGAAATGCAGTTCTTTTTAAAATGGCTTTGGTTTTAACTACCATACTGTATTGCTTCAAAATCCTCTCAAGAACTTCCTTATGTAAGTGAAAAACAGCCTCACAAATTGCCAGGGTGGTTTAAATCAACTTCAGTGCAATAAAAGGTATATGTGCTCCCTTAGTCAGGGGAGTTGGAAAAAGAGCTATCAATAACAGTATGTCAGATAAACACTGAGGGCAAAGAGAGGACTTTGCTGGGACATGACTTTTTTCATTCTCTCAGGGATTCTCTTTCTCTTCTGTCTTCGGTTGCTTTTATATCTTTAACCATACAGCAGCCAAGGCAGGAGAGGAACTGTCTGACAAAGGTTTCATTGACAAAAGTGTATGATTTTTGCTAGAAAGCACTTCCTTCTCTGCTGAAGGCTTTGAAGTATCATCTTTGTTCTTTCAGGCTTGTGGGTTTTTTTCTTTTTAAAAATGATAGACGAAATACTTGAAAGTCATCTTTTAGTACAGGCAGAATAACAGAAGCAGCAACAGAAACCCTTCATTTAAAAAGGTATCATCATGCTAAAATGATGTACTTGAAATATAATTTCTAATCCTTGTTAAGAAAACAGTGCCTTAAATAATTTAAAACTGCTTGTTGAATTTTAAAAGCATGTATAATTTGCTCTTCAGGTTGTCTTCTTCCTTCATTGACTATTTTAGTGTGCCCTGTCTCTGCTGACTCTCATCTTTATACCTCTTTCATGTGGCTTGGTTTTACTATCCGCAAAATGGATTAATGGAAATTAACTCCTTTGTAAAGTACATTGAATCAGCATCAAAAAGTGCCATTGTAAGGCAAGGGATTATTAATGTAGTCTGCTTTTTAATATTTGAACAGTGTGGTAGATTTTCATTTTCTAAAATCTAAAATCCTAAATTATTTCTTTTTTTGCTTGTTAGCACCAGGTAACCTCTTTCACATCCATACCAACCTACATCCTAGATCCTACATCCTGATACCTAAAACTGAGATCCTGTCATTGCAAGCATGCAGCACTCTCACTGCAATTCAATAGGTGACTCCAGTGAATCCAGTGCTGTTAATCCCCTTGTGTGAAGACGTGATTCTCCATTGCTGAATAAATTGAAATTTCACTATTAACTTCATTAGTAGTAGGGCCACATCTGTTTCAGACACTGCAGGATCAGGTCCTACACTAGTCCTTAAGGTTACAGGTGGGGAGAAAGACACGTGATAATACCACCAGCAATGAAGTTACTGTTCCTAATAATTTCAGTTCAGTCAGACCACAGAGATCAGCAAACCACCAGAGACAACTTCCTGTGGTTTGACACTGTAATCCTGTAGTGAAATATGATTGCATTAACCTCTTTTGTTTTCCTCTTGATTAACTCACTTTCCTAACGAAAGTTTTAAAGTCCGTAATCTCTAGGTTATTATTATCCACCAAAGAGGGCTTCCTTGGCATGGGTTGGGGAATGAAAGTTTCTTGGCACATAAGTATGGATGATTACAGCAGTGGTGCTTCCAGACTTAGCGTCCAGATGAAAAGCTATTTGATACACTTAACAGTGCCTGTGTGCAAAGCACAGCAAAGCTCATGCTAGGGGAGATAATGGGGCTTCCTATTCTCCCACTCTCCAAATCAGTAGCTCTTCTGCGTGCGCTTCTGCAGGAGTGCTTGGCTGTGTGTTTTGCTCTTTGCTCTAACTTGGCAGTCGAGGGAAAACTGGACAGAAGCTTAGAGCTGGGTAGAGTAGCAGCAAGACAGACTGCCGTTAAGTGCACTCAAACCCGTGGGTTTAGAAAAGAAGTGGTAAGAAAAACAAGAGCCAGATAATGCCACGAGTGTATTAGTCCATAGATGGTGTTTTCTGTATCATAGGTATTTCTTGTCATTGGCAAAACCCCACAGTTTGCAGGGCTTATGCTACCCAGAAGTCTGCTCATCCAGCCTCTTCTCCACCAGCCTTTTTTTTCTTTGGCAAACACAGACCAGAAGCAGGCTGGGTTCTGGGTGCTGCCCCCCTCCAGCTGTTTTTCCCAGGATCCCTGGCAGTATCACATACTGCAGATCTGTACGACGCTTGCACTCACGAGCACATTAAACAGCTCAATGCCAAACTCCTGCTAAAGGAAGAGCAACCTCGCTGTCGATGAGATGAACTGCACCGGCCATTCCCAGTAACCTGCCACCTGGAGTGGCCTGAGGGTTCTTTCTCTTAGCCTACAGAGACAGGTACAGGCACATCACTCTGCCTGTACGCAGCAGCTCAATGTGAGCCAGCATTGCTGCACAAGCACAGGACTGCTCCTGAGCTGATAAACCCTTTAAAGTGATAAGGTGGTTTAATTCAGGGCAATTGTCACAGTAACACCGTAAACTGCCCTTGTGTAAATACCTTAAAATCCAGACAGGCTAATTCTGCCTCTTCAGCCATCCATCTGCACAGACATCTTACTCCCATCTCCCTGAGCTTAACAACTGTGCTGGGTGAAATTTTATAAACTGTGAGTTTTCAACAAAACGTTTGCCCAGAATTTCCTATATATTTTATAAAAATTAAAAAAAGGAGTATTTTCAGTGGTGGCTGTTACTGTTGGGAAGCCCATCTCATTTCTGCTGAGCTGAATTTTCCTTAGCTTTCGTGATTGGGATAGCTTAGAGGTCAGTCTTTATGATTTGTAAGTAATCACAGTTACTGGGATTTACAGGAGAAAAAGATAATTCGTCGTCCCCTGTCCCTGCTGCTGCTCCTCCCACTCCTACAGGATTGCAGTAGCAGTGTCTTAGAGGAAATAAACCCCAATAAACCAGCCTAAACACTGTTTTTTTTCAAATCCCCATTCTTAGCATAAGCAATGCTCAGCTGGAAGCCTAATAAAACCTTTGAACTGGTAATTTGTGCCCATTCTTTTAAAGCCTTTTCCCATTTTAAATATTAGTATAAAAAGGGGATTTGAGGAATCAGTATCGCCAAAGCAAACATTTGACACACTGTTACATTAGACTTATATAATATAAAGCTTAGGCACATGAACCCAAGCTGCTGCTGCTGTTCTGCGAATCAGTGCTTACGTCTGCAATAAGGACAAAAGTGCTGGAAAAAAAAAATCTGTTTCTCTGTTTGTCTATGTGTGCATGTGCCCGCTGTTTTTAAACAGTAGGAGGATTGCACCATGTTGATATGGCAACAAACTGTAAAAAGAAGATCCTCCTATTTGAGGCTCTGAAGGATATTGACTTATTTCTATCTTTCATCATGAAAACAGTAACACTGACACGCTTTTTCTTTGCTGTGCCACAGACATTTGTATTTGTATGTTGTCATGGAAACTAACTGGGCTGAAATGTTACTTTGGGTTCTGCTTCTGAAAGGGTACAGCATGATACTGGATTTCACACCCAGATCTTCTAAGTGTGTGTTTAACTTCATGGACCAGAGCATATAAAGCTAAATCCCTATGTGTTTCTAGGACTCAGCTCCTGGATCTTGGAAGTAGAGAGATGGATGTAAAAATTTCATAGTAATAAACAACCAGTTTTGTGTGCAGAGGGTCTAGTGAAAGCTACTTTTCAACATCTCTCCCTCTCTTTTCCTCCCTTTAATGTGTTTTCTGCTGCTTTGAGGGTGGGGGAGGCTCTCAGCATTTGGGAGCTGTCTCCCCTATCCAATTCCCTGTTTCATGAAATCTGTTAGAAACTTATCTTCAAGGTCTTTACTCCTTTGATAGATTGGTTTGAAATTAGTCAGTGATCAAAAACTTTGGGGATAGAAGGGAATGGAGAAGAAATCCATACAACACTGGCATATAAACCTTGTTTCTTTAGGCATCCAGCTAAAACATTTAACATGTTCAAGGTGAAAAGCAACATGCTGGTCTGATGCTCTGTATTTGTCATCTATACTTGCAAATCCAACACTGTAGCTTTATGTTTCTGCTGGAAAGAAAAACAAACCGAAAACAATAGGAGAAACCGCAGAGCCTTGCCTGGAGTTCAAGGATTTCTGCAGAGACAGGGCTGGGTCTGCTGTGGGGAATTAAGTAATTTCCCATGCACCAGTTATAAAAGGGACTGGGGTTATGTGTGAGCTGGGGGCAGTCTGCTTGCTTTGCTTGGGAGCAAAGTGCTGTACTTGGTTTAGTGTCTTCTCCCTATCACTACTAACCTCTCTGCAGTGTGTTCACTTGTGCTAGCACAAAATATGACTGACAGGAAAATACAGGTATTCAAACTCTTAATTGAGTTCACTTAGTAGTTTCCAGGCTCCCTAGACTCTACTTTTACCTGAGGTAGTACTCTTAATGCAGTCCTAGCAGTAGAGAATGAAGATGGGGGAAGGTCTAAATATGTTTGTTTCTGAAGACAGTATTTGGAAAAAAACCACCCAGGTAGCCAGGAGCACCCAAGGGCAGAAAATACTGTTTACAGAGGAATATCTTCAGTTTTCTGACTCTTCAGGGCAAGGGAGAAGTTTTAAAATAAAAATCTGAGTTTAATGAGTGATACCAAAAAGTGCTGCCTGACTGCTGCACATGAATCTTGCCAGGTTCTCCTCAGCAGCACATCAGCAGAGGACCAGATTTCCCTCGGCATTAAAAAGAAAAAAAAAAAAAAAAAAAAAAAGAGTGGTGCGGTGGGGGGAGGAATCCCACCCTTGTGCTTTTATTACTCCAGAGTATTTCTTATTTATACCTCCCCAGACAAAGTAGGGTCCTGATACCAGGCAGGTTTTTTTCAAGTCTGGTAGGACAGGTGTAAAACATTCAGTAAAAAAGCAGACTGGTGTTTTCATAGCTGTCTGGTAGGATATTTGTCTTCTCTATACTTTTCCACTGATGCATAGACTCTGCTACAAGCAATCTATTTCAAGACTTACCAAGAACTTCTGTTCTTTCTGCTTATACTTTGATAACTTGACCTAGGTAGACTATCACTGTGTCTATCCTGCTGTTGTGGATGGCAGGGGGAATGAACCTTAGCTTCCAAGCTAACTGGTGACAGCTGGCTTTGTCCATGTAGGCCAGGTTCATCACCCTCTGGAGAAGACAGGCTCATAACTGGCCCAGCTCTCCTCTGGAGCCCTGCTGACAACCGCTGTCTGCATGACATATTTTCTTCAGTTCACATTATCAGAAGTAGTGAAAAGGAAATTCTGCGTCCACCCAAGAGACATATTTATAGCATAACACCCAGGGTGCAGCACATGTGTCGTAAACTGCCGGACATGAGGGGATGCTCTGGGACACAAGCACAGCTGCTATAGCATTAGAAGACTGCCCCATTTGGGAAGCAGTAAACTTCAGGCAGCGTAGCCACTACCTAAATATCCAAAGTTCTCAGCACCTAGACCTAGGTTTCTTCTTGGAAGAAACTCGATGGCTTGCTCCAGCAACAGGCCCTGAAGAAACCAGCACGTATTCTATGCCGATAATGAAAAGGGCTCAAGCTCTTGTAGGGAAGTGGGAGTAAACCAAACTGACACTGCAAATATACAAACTGAAAAGAGGGGATGCAAAGAGGTGCATATCCTTTCTCAAATCACATATAGGCTGCCCTGTAGAACACCCAGCATCTCCCCTGGGATAGATGCAAGTGCTGGCCCTCCCTACAACACATACTCCCACTTGTACCTCCTCAGGAAAGGAGGAGTGTGGGGTTTCAAACATCTCCAGGAAAACTCAACTTCTTAACAAGTATTATAAAACACAGACAACACCTTCACCAGAGGACCACGTAACTTCTGATAGCTAGGCCATGTGAGCCTGTGACATGGCTGACAGCTCTGGTGAATGGCTTCTTGCGGGAGATAAGAGTCCTTTGAGAGGAAGGATACAAGGGAAAAAAAAAGTTGTTATTTTTTCTTATACAAAATAGACACTATGTAAAAATGCAAATCAAAGTTAAAAATGTATGATCTAATTCAAGTTTTCTGGCTTGTTAATTTTAACTACAGTTTAAATCTGATTAAAATCCACCCACCTTTGGACAGAAGCAACACATTTTGGAATGAAAAAACGCACTCCATTTTAAAAGTCTTTCTTTTTTTTCTAGCGGATCATCTTTATGGATTTAATTTCTGAATAATATTTTAAACTGTACACTAAAACATATTTAAAGGAGGTTATGCTTTCAAGTCCAGGAGGACATGGGAAGAAAGGAAGATAGCTTTGGATGTTGCTGCACCTGTGGCAGCAACATTACCCATGCTAATGATTAAGCAAGATTCAGAAACAAACACAAACATCACATATGAGGCAAAGCAACACAACTGAATCTGTTCCTGTACCTGATATAAACCTGCTCCATCTCTAATATATCCATCTAATCAATTGCCTCTTCACAACCTACATGCTTGCAAATGAGGTTTGTGTGACCCTCAATACGACAGATTTGCCTTTTCAAAGTATCGCTATATAGACAGGTGGGAAAGGGAACAAAATAATCCCAGCAATGATGGGGGGGGGGGGGG